>NBBA01000008.1:0-1200000 GCA_002794785.1 Coniferiporia sulphurascens | reverse complement strand
GGTGTGCGAATACCAAGGGGTGTCAGGCTCGGTGATGACTTGCTCTGCGCCTCTTTGGTTTGTTTGGGCTTGGGCTTGTAGATCGATAAGACGAGGGGGACACCCCGCACGTATAGTCCGCCGTTATTTCTGATGTATCGATATGCGATGGACGCATCGTTGGCCGAGTTGAAGCACAAAAAAGCGAACCTGGCCACATAACTGGCATTAGCATCGGGTCCTTTCGCTACGCGGCCACGCAGAGGGAAGGTGAATTGTTATATTAGCACGGGGTGAACGCGTGAGCACCAGGACGTACGCATCGTAACGTGCCAGGGGCCTTGGAGGCCCAAGTCTTTAAGGGCAGCTGTGATATCGATTTTGCCTATGGGCTTGCCATCGAATCCTCCCAGATAGATAATGTTCGGTCCAAACTTATTCTGCTTGGGCAGCCCGGTGACCGCAGTTTCCGTCTTCGCGTACTCGGCCTTGACCTTTGAACCGATTATCTCCCAGTTTTTTGGGATTTTTTCCAAGACAATCTTCGCCTCTTCCGGCGACGCGCAGCGTATAAACCCAAATGCAATTCTCCGCTTCCGAAACTCGTTCACTTTTCAGAGGGACCAAGACCGTCAACGCATGCATGAATAGACAGGACCAGTCAGGACACACATATTCGGATTTCCCTGTAATCTGTGATTCCAAGGTCCTGAAGCTTTTCCTTCACTAATTCGACTTTGACTGTGGTCGGCAGTCCACTCAAGTATATGGTGTCGACTGCCTTGTGGGGTCTGGTGACATTAGTCGCCTCCGTAGTATCCCTTTTTAACTCATCGCGCACGCCAGGAGAGGTATGGAGTCGGGCAGAAAAAGAGAACGGGTTGCGGCTAGCAATGAGGGCGCGTTGTCTGGTGCATCCTGCAGTTACTTGAATACGACGGACGCAACGGAGCGACATTAACGGAGGTTCAGAAATTCGAGATTTCTGAACGAATTTGTGTGATTTGTCAGCTGATGTGGCTCTGCGGAGTTGAAAATTACCAAAGACAGAACCATAACTCGAACCGTGCAAGTTGGCCTTGAACCACTTTCTCCTCCCACCGCCTTTTGCTCCTTTCTGCCTTCATCGCGCCTCGCGTCGCCAGCCATGGTGAGCTGTTCGTCCTACCAGACCCTTTTTCTGTCACTGACCTCTACCCTGCCCCTGGAAAGTCGCTTCGCCCACCTGTACTGCGCCGTCTTATGCGGGAGCTCATGCAGCTGAGGAATGAACCCCCGGAGGGCATACGCGTCGTCACCCCGGACGACAACATGCTTGACGTTACAGGTATAATTGAGGGGCCAGGTTAGTTTTGCTCTGAGACATCATCTTTGCAAGCTTGGGCTGACATCGACTGCCATCGACATAGCTGGCACGCCCTACGAAGGCGGGTTTTTCAAAGTCAAGTTCAACTTCACAGAAGAGTTTCCCAACGCGCCTCCAAAGTGTTCGTTTTCATTTTTCTTGTTAAGTTAACCTTGCAACTTTTCTGGCCGCTTTGGTGGCCCATCGTTTTGAACCTCCTTTCTCATGTTGGTCTTTTGTACTAATTTCGATCGTGTTTTTATCAACAGGTTGGTTTGCAACGAAGATTTTCCATCCGAACGTATCCTCCGCAGGAGAAATCTGTGTGAACACGCTTAAGAAGGACTGGCAGTCGTCCTTCGGCATCGGCCACATCCTCGTTACAGTCAAGTGTTTGCTTATCTATCCAAACCCGGAGTCCGCATTGGACGAAGAGGCTGGAAAGCTTCTTCTGGAGGACTATGACAGTTATTATGAGCGCGCCCGTTTGATTACAAGCGTGCATGCGACCCCAAAGGCAAGTATATTTTTATTTCGTTTTTTTTAGCGTGTTAAACGTATTTTTAGACTCGACCTTCCGAATTCGATACACCGTCCGTACAGACAACTACGTCGTCTACGCCCGCGTCTGGGACACCCTCTTCATCGACCCCCTCATCTACGCCCAAAACAACGAAGACGGTTGAGATCACTACGTCACTTGTCCCTTCCTACGAGACACCCGCGCCACTTGTCACATCGAATTCGCTTTCTGCCGGACATACCGTATTCCGCAAATCAGCTTCCCCTTCCCCACAGTCCGTGCCACAGCCCCTTCAAACCTCTGCCTCAAATGCCAGCCCTGTTATCACATCTGCATCAGAGGAACTTCTCAAGGCGTCAGATGTGGCGCCGTTAGGACGTGCGGATGCAAACTCACCCACGCTTGGGAACGCTAGCAAAGCAACGGTTGATACCGCGAAGGCAGCGGTTAAACGACCGGCAGGTGGTACGGGTTCAGGGGAGAAGCGGAAGAAGGCCCTGAAAAGACTGTAGGGTTTTCTTTTCGGGATGGCCGCAGCACACATCACCTTTCCCTATCTCCTGCTGCCCTCTACGAAACGATCTAGAGGAGCTGTTGTTTAATACTAGGAACTTTTTCACTGCGTCTGTGTTTCTATAATTCTTTCCGTCCCCTCTAACCACTGCTTTATATAAGCACTGCCATGCACGCGCCGCGTGTGCTCTGTTGTACGTATTGTTTGTTTGTCGCTCGTCCTATCGCATCTACTCCCTGTCTCGCTATTAGCTAGCTACCGAGCTACCACAATATCTTTTGCTTTGTCTGTGCGTTCGTGCATCTAAGATTTGTGTGATGAAATAGACCGAGCGAGAAGACGGGTTGGTACCTGAGGGATCTGCGCGACGCGTCGATCGATGTTAATCCCCCGCCTCCGAGTCCGAGTCCGAGTCCGAGTCCGAGTCCGAGTCCTTCTCGACGCGCTTCAGAAATCAGAAATTACAGCCCGCTTATCTGGGGCGCTGAAGGATCATAAAAGTATGGTAAAATGAAAATGAAAATGCTTTAAATTTGGACTCGGCTGTGCACTTTCAATTGAGTGGTTTGTTGCACAATCATAGCATAGCATCCGCTTCGAAGCTGTGCCCCTCTGCCCAGCATCACCATCATGTCCTCTCATTTCTTTCCCCTTGCCCAGGTTACAAGTCTATCCCTCGGCAGTCCAGACTGGCTTACGCGTATACACCATGGTCGCGTCGATAACGCCCTCCGGCACCTCGCTTGCATCCGTCTCGAGCGTGTCGACGAACGCGACGGCGCCCAACCTGCCAGGACCCGGACGCACAGTCGGACGGGGCTACGACTTCCTCGGGCAGCGTCTGGTGTCGCTGCTGACGCGAGCGCTGAAGACGAAGAAGCTCTCCGCCGCAGGCAGCCCGGCGAGTCCACAGGATCAGGACCACGAGCCGTCGGTGGACTCTAACCTCACGGCGCCGAACCTCACAGGCGTGGGCCGCACGCTCAGGCTGGCGTATGACTTCTTTGGCATACGCCTCGAGCGGCGGCTCACCGGCCTCGCGCTGAAAGGCGGCTTCGGGCCGGACGGTGCATCTGATTGCATCCGCCGCCGCATGCACTCCGTCGACTTCGAGGCAGCCTTATGGGACACGTCGGACGACTACGAGGCGTACCTCCGCGAGTGCGCGGTGGACGTTCTTCTTGCTGACAAGACGTGCGTAGGGTACTGCAGGAGGCTGTTGGAATATGCGAGGTGAGTGCAACGATCTCATTCGGCGGTCTATGTTGTGACTACGGATGTTGCAGGAAAGATAATAATATCAACCAGCCTCGCGCTCTGGACAATATAACGACACTTGCCGTCGAATACTCTTTGTTCTGCATTGTGTTCAGCAGACTTGGCGGCATCGACGTCCTACATACTCTGAATTCGCGCCTCCGCCGCTACAACAACACCGGGTCACACAAAGACCCCCTCCTTGCCTGGTCTCGCAAGGCCCTTATTTCTGTGTCAGAAGTCAAAGTAAATACTATCGGCCACGGGCTCCGGTCCCCACCAGTCATAGGCCACCCAGCACGATTGGATGAAGGGCAAGAGACGTCAATAGCTGAAATAGCCAAATTCTTTAGGTAACGGCTGCGTATTGATGGCTCTCTGCTACCACAGCTGATACGCTTCCGAAGCAATCCAGAGACCATGTTCATAGCCGTGCGCCATGTCCAGCACAAGCTCTTTACCGCTCTTAGATCTTTTAACCATCCCATAATGTTCTATTGCGTGGACAAACTGGCAGAAGCGGCACTCACTATGGACAGCGATGACTTGGAATGGATCCATGTCGACCGGGTGTTTTTGTTCTTCCTGAGGGCAAATTTGCCCATTGCGATCGGCAAGAAAATCGAAACTGAACATATCGCAACCTGGGCCAAGATCTTGCAGGTAATATTCAGGTAGTAGGATTTCTACATAGTATGCTGCGCGGAGTCTTAGGTGGGCAACATCATAGGAACCCAGACAAGGTCGAGTTCTCGTTGTCGATCTTGTGCGAATGGACAAGCCGACACGAGAAAATACTAGACCACTCGGTCACGGTCGCATCAGCAAACGAGACGGCGGTCCGGACGAACGTCTTGGTCATAGTTTTAACCGGCAACGGTTTGATCTCGCCAAACTTCTTTCTGGACGGATACCTTCGCGCCATCCAGTCCCTCGCGCGCTTCTTCAACCATGAAAAGCTGGCCAAATTCTGGGAGGTCATGTCGAGCGGCACGATTATCACTGTCGCCAGAGCGTTTTTGGGACTCACGCCGGAAACTAACTTCACCACCGCGGACCTTGTCGTCGGAGATAAACTGCGCGAAAGCGTGTGCTGCGACATGGTCAGGTGCTTAATAAGGTTAGCCCACTAACGGATGTGCTTTTCTACTCCAGTGCCCTATCTTTCTGATACGCACAACCCGACCAGTTCCCCAAGCGGCACACGGGAGCGCACACTGGCGACAAAGGGAATAGGCGTTCTTCTGACCTTTGACAGGTACTTCCTTCGTGCCACAGGGGCCGCCCTAGAGCAAGCGACGCTGTCCCGAGGTACGCAGGGACACAAAATGCACGTGAGTGAGGACGCAGCAGGGGTCGCGCGAGAGATGTGGGATGTAGCGCTGTCCCGCTACGTGAATAGCGTCGAACCCATCCTCTCCCCACCGAAATTCAAGCCGGAACCCCCTTATGTATACCGACACAGATCGACCGACGGTGGGAGGACACATGTACGAACGGTAGGTGTCCGTGTAAATGCGCGAGGGCACGCCTTGGATTACAGTGCTGACTATTTCCGGTACTCATTGGTCGTCCATGTGATTATTCTTGATTGACCTACCAGGATGAACCGTTTTCTGCTGAGTACCCGTGCGCAGCCTGTCAAAAGATGGGCATATGGTATGATTGGCTCGCAGATCCGAGCCCAACCTGCGAGAGACTTTGGAGCGTCTCTTTTTCGGAAGGCTCATTTTGGACGATCGGGGACGCCAAACGGGCTGTTCCCCTCGACGCACAGTCACCGTTCGACGCGTCGCTGCACCACGGAATTTTAGCAGGAACGGACGACCTCGAACGGGATGAGTACATCGTCGTGGCGGAGCTCCCATCTAAGAGAGGCGTGCCCGGGTCCGCTACGAGGCATGCGGTGGGCACTGTCACAGACGGCGCGACGCAGGCTCTGTATTTCGAGGAGGACCTGCTGGGGCTAAAAGACGGAGGGTTAGAACGGGATCCTTCGATGATGGAAGCCGTCCTTGTACTACGATTCGATCCTTCACCTGCTGTGGAGGATATTGTTCAAGCCAACTGCGGTGTGGACGTTACCGGCCATTTCTTCTGGCGAGACGCGGAGTACGACCGTCGGAATTAGGTTTTTTCATTTATCCTTTTGAAGTACCAGTTCATGAAATTTCCTGCGGGGAGGACACGAAGTTGCTGAAGTGAGGCTGAAAGGGATAAGGGCCAATATGCGCGGCCGCTCACTTATAGTTTTCTGTACTTCGGATCACGTAATTCGCCTTATGTCACTAGCATGCTTATTCTTATTCTACACCTCTTTATAGATCACTTGCATGGCGACTAAAAGATCTGAAGAAATTCTGTGAGGTGAGTTCGTCAAACAAGGCAGCCAATCCGTATCTTACTGAAGTGCGACTTGAACTCTACGAAGCCTCCGACCTTGGACCTTTGGCATGCTTCGAGTCACTTATTTCGAGGTTGTCGAGTCTAAGATACGGAACAGGAAATCATCATATATATGGAAATTGTGAACGACCCGACGTAATAACTCGACCCCGTCTCCGAGCGGGCTGTTCTCCAAACTTACGCTGAGGTGACATAGGTGCATATCGTCTCACGACCGCGGTAAGCAGCGGACACAAATAATGCAAGCCACCTTCCGCAGCACTGCATAAAAGGCCCCGTGCGAGTCAATGCTAGGTACAACTCATCTCTACCATGAAGGTCCTCGTTCTCGGTGCTACTGGTTTCATTGGGTGCGTAGAAAATTATCAATCATCTACAGGCCAGCGCCAACATGAGTACATGGTGCAGACTCCCAGCTGCGCAGGCGTTTGTGCGCAACGGCCACGAAGTGTACGGCCAGACCAGGAACGCTGACAAGACGAAGTTCCTGCTTTCCGAAGAAAGTGCGTATAACACCTAATTCTCGTTGACGAGTGCTCTGCTGAACTGCGAACTGCGCCATTGTAGTAATTCCGGTTGTCGCCGACCCCTCGAAGGCCGAGGAATGGTCAGAATACGCAGAAAAGGCAGATATCGGTGCGCAGTCTTCCGTTTAACAGGTTCGCACACATTCACTGACTCCTATAAAAGTCGTTGACTGCATTGGTGGCATGGACATCAGAGTCCTTTCCCAAAAAGTGTTCAACATCGCGTCTGAAGCCGCAAAGAAAGCTCGCGGCTCCTCAGTACTAAAGATGACATACATCTACTGCTCAGGTCGGTCTCCACATACACACGTCCCTCCTCACCCTCATATTAATCAGCTCTATCACACCAGGCACGTGGATACACGGCGAGGACCGCATCAACACCACCTCTGAGCGCGCCCTGCCCAAAAACACCACCGCGCTCGTCCCTGGCGACCCGAGCAGGAACAACGCGTGCTCACCTCCACCGCCGTACACGGCATCGTCGTGCGTCCCTCGATGCTCTACGGCCGCTCCGGCTCCATCAGCGCCATGCTCTTTGCCGCAGCCTCAGCTGCAGCCACGCATGGCGGCGCACTCGAATGGTGCGGCCGCGCAGGCGGACGTTGGTCCCTCATCCACGTCGACGACCTCGCAACCCTCTTCGTCCGTATCGCAGAGGCAGTACGTTACGACTTCGGACTTGCCACTCTCCGCGCCCCCGCCTGACCGAATCTTCCTTCTCAGGCACCGGTGTGCAAAGGCCTCGTCTTCGACGCGACGAACGATTACTCCGAGTCCGTAGACGACATCCTAGACTCTGTCGCGCGTATCTCCGGGGCGTCCGGCTGGGCATATCGCGAACCCGCTAACCGCAAGTCCCGTCCCGTCCTCGTCTCTCTTCCAGTTCCCGTCGTATTTATCCCATCCATCCCCGTAAACTCACTATTATTCTCTTCAGTCTTCGAAGAAGCAATCGGAACGACAACACTTCTCCGCCCCAGCCTCGCGCGCGCCCTCGTAGGCTGGCGGCCGCTGAAGCCCAGTTTCATCGACGGCCTAAGCACATACTTCGCAGCATACAAGGCGCACATTTGAGTGATTTTAGGTCTGGATTTGAGCTCCGTCACTGTGGTCTGGTAACGAAACAGTCTTGTAAGATTTGAAGCGATGTACTACTATTTTGCGGCCGTGTGTTGTAATAGCGTAATCCAAATCCTCTCTCTAGCGGCTATGCCTGCTATGGGTGACGAGAGAGCATAGAGTCAACATCTGTCATGGCGAATAAGAGAAAGAAAGAAGGAAGTGCAAGCCCTTCTTTACGGTGAAAGTCCCTGGAAACGGCGGGTGGACGAGAACACACCACGTTCAACAATTGGTAAATAAGAAGATTTATTGGAGACGAGACAGATGGCTGGTATACAAGTTGCTTTTCGAATGGAGTCAGAGTCAAGAATACAATTTCGTAGAGTCAAGAAATAAAGACGGATACATCAAGAAACAAAGAAAAAAAATTAAAGGAAGTACAGAAGGTAGTCTCATACATCGAGTGGCAAAATACAATCCGAGAGGCAAAATCAAGCTGGTTCTTTTACATGGAAATAATGAGGGGAAATACGAGGCAAAATTTCCTCGACGGAACCAAACGACGGGTATCGTATAGGGAAAGTAGGGTAGTAGATGGTCGGTACCGGATAATGACAGTGACGGTTTAGAAAGACTGAGGGTCAAATCTGCAGAACCGAAGTCAGTAACGAAGAACCAATCGGTGGCACACGAGGACGTACCAGGATGCAAGTAGTCCTCGTCTCTTTCGATACCGAGGCGACGATCCCTCAGTCTGAGTTTGATGTCGACTCGAAATATACCAGCGCACGTCCGCAGTCGTCCCAGACTGGCGACTCGGATTTGCGGCTCACGCGGCAGCTCTCATAAGAGAGGCGCGTCCTGAGCGAGGTAGACAATGTCGAGAGAAGTTGTCTCAAGCAACCGTTTTCGTAACCAAAGAGAACGCTTTGAATAATCATCTTGAGCACGATTGAAGAAAGCAGTGGTAAACGATAGTGACGGGCGAGCGTAACAAGAAAGGCATCGAACACGAGAGCACAAGAAGTCGCACGAGATCGACAGGGCTGAGACAACGAGAAGAGACCTTGAAAAAAAGTAGACCAGAGGCGCATCGGCGACAGAATGGGAGTTGTAGGAGCGAAACACGAGCAATTAGGAACCGAGGTCAATCAGAGGAGCTACTGGTAGTTCGGTTGAAGCCTCGGATGGCGACTCGACGGAGACAGGAGGGTTCTTCTTTCCCCTGCCGCCTTTTCCTCTGTTCCGGCAACCCCTACGCGTTTTCTTCTTGTATGGGCGAGGGGCAGACGCCGGGTCCTCCGACTCAGGAGCGACGGACGCGTCAGCGATAGGGGAGTCGACCACCAGAGACGCAGCGTGGCTAGCGCCGCACTCGGTGTTTTCGTCTCCCATCGCTGTACGTCCATCTGCTCCATTTGAGAGACTGGTAGCATCGGTGGCGTCACCAAAGTCGCCCGATTCGGAAAGGTCAGAAACCTTGCGTCCAAGCTCGGGATCTTCCTTCTTCATGATCGGGACTAGAGAGCGTAGCTTCGGAGCGGTTGTAACACGCGAGCTAGGACTCAATACAGCTGAAGCTTTGTCGTTGTCGTCGACAGCCAGTATAGAGACGCTTTCAGAAGAGGGTGGTCCAGAGGTATCAGAAACAGAGGGGGCAATCCAGGAGCGCAAGCAGCAGTAAGACCAAGGTTGACGTCAGGTGATGGACGCTGATCACGTTCGGACCCGGAAGAGCTGTTGACGGTTACCAACGACGCAGTGGAGACATCAAACGCGTCGTCGGGTTCCAGTTCCAGAGAGAGCAGTGACGAGCTCGCAGGAGAGAGCGAGTACATGGGAGACGTCGGCGGATTCCAGAGGACAACAGCGGATGAAAGTTCGTGATCCGGTTTCGAGGAGCACACCAACGAGTCCGCAGTCTTGGCTGAATGCATTTGCGGATCATAGAGAACGACGGCAGTCGACGACTCGAAGTCCACTCGTGAGGAAGTTGTAAGCGAATGAATGTAAAGAACGAAGGCAGTCGATAATTCATCGAGATCGTCGCCCGTATCGGAGGTACCGGCGCCGGAACAGGTCACAAACTTGTCAGAGCCCGAGTCACGCGGGTTGGCGGTAGTTGATGATCCATGACGACTTTCCACTGAAGGCTCCGGCGACCTCGGAGAAGTGAGCGCACGCAGCCAAAAGTAGAATATGATGATGATGATGGCAGACATTGGGTCTCGATCCACCCTCGTAGTCGTAGACAAAGGCATCCGCGGGCGTGGGTCGTAGAGAATGACGGCAGTCGATATTCCGTCGATGGGGCCGCTTATGTCCGTGATGCCAGAGTCGATATTGATCAAGTACCCAGAGCTCGAATACATACGTTGGACCCGTGGAGCGACCATATTAAAAACCCGTGGATCATGATGAGCGAACGCGGACAAAATCCGTTGATCGAACCGAGTGATCGGGTACGGGACCTTTGCAATGGAACAAGCGACCAAAGACAAATACCGTGGATTAGACCGAGTGACCGTAGACCAAAGCTGTGTATTAGATTGAACAATCTTGAACACAATCCGCATATTAGATTGAAAGACTGCAGACGGCGGATTGGAACGGGCGGGCGTAGCGGATTTCGGCGGATCACAACCAATGACCGTAGACTGTGGTACGAGTTGTAGAGAAGACGACTCTTCCGGTGCAGCGGGCGGGGAGTCGTCTGCGTCTGCGACACTAGTACTGGGAGTAGAGGAGTGTTCTTCAGAATCGTAAATCGAGAAACCAAGCTTTAAGACAATCGTTTTGGATTCGTAGGACTGACGAAACACGTTAGCTGAGAAAACGTGCTACGGTAGAATGATGCACGTACGATAAATATAGCACCATCAGAATCCGACCACAGTGGAGGGGATAATTTTTCAAAGTGTATTCTGAGTTTTGAGGCAACAGACGCAAGGATGAGAAGAAGACAGAGAGAGAAGCATTTTAATCCATTTGAACGAGGGATCCAGCTTGAGCTTTCTACTTCGTCGACGGGACAGACCTCCGTCAAGCTGAAAGGTAGTTTGCGTAGCTGAGCATCCGTTAAAGTCCCCCCGTTGACGTTGTTCCAGACAGCTTCACTCAGTGTGCGTCGTGGCAAATAAATAATACCGAGAGGAGCTCGTATCGCCCGTTTAACGCTGTCCCAGACATCGTCGCCTAGTGCGTGTCGTGGCAAATAGATAATGCCGAGGGGAGCTTGTATGGCCCGTTTGACGTTGTTCCAGACAACGTCGCCAAATACATACCGCGGTAGATAGATGATACTAGGGACGAACTTTGCCACCAGTGGCGCGTACCTCGTAGTCCTGCTACTTTCGAGCGGCTTGCTCGGCGTGCCGGATGCCGATGCAGAATCGTCGCTGACGAAGTTTAAGATGTTGAGCCTGTCGATCATCGTGTGCGGTTTCCGGTACATGAAGTAGTCCGCCGCGAGATAGTTGTGGGTAGTGTTAGTGTTATACGATATGTAGTCTTCAAAGGTGCAGGTGGCACTGTTGTCGGCCGTGACGACGCTGGTCTTGTTCGTGGCATGACAGACCGGATACGGGCTGATGAACGGGTGCTTGAAGGCCGGTCTCAATGGATCGACGAAGGGTGTGTCCCCCCAGTCGGTGTCCGCGAGTGGCCCGAGGGTGGCAAACCCACCCAAGAACTTCGCCGTGCCGGGACCTCGCCTGGGGACCAGGCTGAGGGCGGCCATGACGAGCCTCAAGAGTAAAGCAGCGGAGAACATGGTTATTGCGAGGTATTCGAGGGGTGATGGCTAAGGTGCGAGGAAGAGCAATGAGGAGGACGGGGGGACGAAGTGGCAGTCTTTTATAGACGGATGGCCAAAATAGGTCAAAATAAAAGTGCGACGGAACCATCGTCATGATCGACGCTCAGTCGCGTCGCGTCGCGTCGGTCACAGATCACGCTTCGCGTCTGTCCAGTTGAAGATTTGGCTAGTTCCTTTTTCTTGGCGGGGAAAATAGTCTAAAAGACGCGTGGAATCGGAGACCATACCGAGACTTTTCCTTAAATTTTTTTTGCAGCGGCCAAGGTGTTGAGAATGCAATGTTGAAGAGAGTCCATCGGTACAATTTTCCCGTCTCTGCGGAAAACGTCGTCGGGTTAGCGCATTTATACTTTGAAAAAATACGCACAAAAATATCGAGCGCATCATTCCGTCCTTATTCGTCCGAAATCGAGCGCTGTTGCGTATGTTGAAGGGGTACTGATTTTTACAGGTCGAAATGGTTGTCGTGGTCTCTATCAGAGTTGTGTTGACTAGCACAGCATTCATCAGAGAAGATTAGACGGGACTGTATTCGTGAGAAAATAGCTCCAGTTTAATCAAAGCGGGTCTGTCGTCATCGTCCTCCTCCCAAGTTCCAAATAAGGCAAACGGCGTACTCGGGCTGCTCGTGATTGGCTCGGGCATCCAGTGAGTGGCACGCCCGGGTTCGAGCCTGCGTCAACTAGGGCGTCATCGGTACCGTCCTTGAGTGACGCTCGGACCAGTACTAGTGGCATTGTATGCGCCTCGTCGACAGATTCAAGGACAATATCTTTCCTTCCTCCTCTGGTGAATGGTATTTTGTGAGGGGGGAAGTTGCACACTGACCCGGGAGCCAAGTGGTGTGAATGGAATAAGCGAGGCACGGCGAGCCACAGAATCTAGGTAGCTAAAAAAACAGCGAACAACGCGTAAGAGTGCAGACGTCGGTAATACTCGGTACGCCATGCTCTATCTCATATCCATTCAAAAGCTTCAATCCAATAAATATCTTATGAATTATTCTTTCAGTACGTCGCCTTCACCACACCACGTCCTAATTCGCGAGGAATGCACATTTATGTATGTACCTTCAGCGCCTAAGACGATAAATGTCGTTCGCCGCAGCCAGGTGGCACACTCAAATCCGCTTCTTCGGTGGGCTGGAAACGTGCTCAACGCCCCAACCCAGAGCACTACGTTGCTCTCAAAGCACCTCAAACAACCCCGCATTCCAGAATCACGAAACACACCACCCAGACACTCACATCTCTCACCCCCCGCCTTGTCGCAAAGCAGTAATGCATATCATCACAGTCGTACACAAGTATTAACTTTACAACAACACAGCGACGCCCCGCAGGGAAGTGAGTGGGGGGGGGGGATAACTACAACCGAGTCGGGTATGGGCAGCTAACCTCAAATTCCTCAGTCAGCAATAAATCCTATCCATATAATCCACGTGGATATACGACGGTCTGCAGAGTATGTTAATCAGGCCTCCATCCTGTCCTTCTCGTCCCCGGCGGTATGGCGTGCTGATGTTTGTTTGATGTTGGACGTTGGTCCCTTGTAATGGCGATGTGCTCTGCAAAAAAAATAGACAGAAGTGAGCAACGGGGAAGGAATATTTGTCAATAAGCGTACCCCAGAAGATACCACGCCCTGTAAAATGCTGTCAGCCTCGCAACGCACAAACTATCAGGTGAATTTTGACTTACCCGGAAAGAATGACCACGCCACCAGTAATGACCTTGAATTACAAGTTATAATACGCTCCTTAAAAAGATGGAACAGGGAGCATACCGAAGCGTAGTTCATGTTTGTTTTAGTGACGGGTAAGTTGGTAGGAATCGAAAAGATGACGGATACGAAGATCGTCCAAGAGATACACGTGATGTTCGCCGCCCAACCCAAGAGTCCGGGACCCATGTAGAAGGGACCCGGCTTGAAGTTTACTTCAGGGTGATTCCTGTAGAACCTCCTCCTAAAAACCCCAGCACCGAATTCAGTCCCAATAATTGATGTAATGCACGACGCAGGACTCACAGGAAAATCGGGATGATATACGAGATATCAAGTGCCATGGCCGTGAGCGAGAAGATAGCATTCGCAGCGACAGGACTCGCAAAGTCAAGCAAGCCAGGAAGGATGCTGAATATCGTCGTCGTCCAGATCGCCGCCAGTGGCGTCTGAGTAATCTTGCTTACCCTTCCAAGGACACCACGGTCCGGGAGGCCGTTGTCGCGGCTGAATGCATACACCGTTCGTGAACACGCCTGCAACGCAGTTTGGCACACGAAGAACGCTGTCAAGCATACGAAGGCCTATCCATACGTCAGTAACTCATCGGTAAACACCGACAAGTATACCCACCCAAAGGAATAAGGCGCCAGTTTTACCGATGCGATCGGTCATGATCTATGAGATTGTGTATGCTGCAAGATGAGACCAGCCCGAATTGAATGAAATATTGAAATATCGGGACAGACCTGAAGCACGGCAGAACCGGAGTCACCGGGGAGATTTGCTCTGGATATCAAGTTGGTTATTTCGAGCACCTAAGCCTCCGACTAGCATATGACTTACAAGGGACCCGAACATAGAACAAGGACGATGTTGAAAAGCCAACCAATCAGTCCCGTTCCGATGACTGTCGCGAGATAAACATAAGTCATACCCTTCGATGCACTTCGGGACGAGTCACTCACCAGCAATGAAGATAGCGCTCGGGGCTAAAGCGAAGTTAGAAAGCAAATCGCTTCGGAAGAGCTTATTTTAGACAAACCGGCGTAAGCAGCGCGCTTCACCTCTTCCCTGCAGTGATCTAGTTAGCATACAACCGTAATGATTGACGAATTGCGTATACTCACGCAATATGTGCGGTGGCGTCATAATCCTAAATGGGCATCAGGGCCGCCAAATTCCAAAAGAAACGTTTAAACGCTTACCGTCATCTATTCGCCCAGTCGTCATCAGGGTCCGAAATCAGAAGGCTTAAAATTAATTATGCTCGGTCTGGCGGTTCCGAAAGACGCACCGTCCACTGCACACTGAGCAAGCCGAAGAGAAACGAGAGTCCAGAGTTCCAACCGCCCGTTTGATTGACAATACCCTCCGATCCGAAGACGTAGCTAGCGGTGTGCATTTCCGAGCGCGGCGTCATGGCGAGTAGTACGATAATAATAACTGGGGGAAATATATGTTGAGCACGCACGAACAAGAAGTCAGCGGAAGAGTTAACAGGAATAACGTACGACCGGTGGCGCCGAGGTTCACGAAGACGAAGCCTTTGGTGAACATCGCGAGGTACTTCGTAGCTACCGAGTTCTACACAGAAGCCGAGTTAATCGAAATTCAAGGATTTCATCTTCAGGAAAAGCACAGACCAGAATACCATGCACGACTAACAAGCCGGCAAATAGGCCAACAGTCTTTCCCTGTTAGGCAAAGGGTAATCAATAGACCGGCCCCAGTCCCTAATTAAGGAATCCATTCAGTACCTGCGTGATAACGAAATCCCCGTCTTTGCCAATGACCACCGCTGCCCAAATCATGTTCGCAAGGCCGAACTCTGTCGATGATAACCCTGCAACTTGACCTGCAATCATCTCAGATAACACGCAAAAAAGGAGCATATGGAGGCTGCTTTTACCCAATATGTTCAGCCACCCGACAACCCATCCGACCTGTTCGGAGGCAAAAAAAATTAAATTGAGATAAGATAAGCGGAATGAAGAAACGAGGCTGTACTTACGGCCGCTCGACGCCTCGGCGGGCACAGCTGAGCAGACGCAGTGTATCTAGAGACGAACGTGTCAGGATTATGGCGCATATAGACAGGAAAACCGGGAGCAGCTTACAGTCCTCCGCACGTCGGAACGCGCTAACAATTTCCGCGATAGACGCGCCTAAATGCGCCGGGTTTCATTTAGCGACATGGGCGGCGCCGGATGGGCAATGAAAAACTCACCGAGCGTAAAGCACATGCACGAGCCCAAAATCCAGCACCACGTCACCTTTGGTCCGAGTTAGACGCCCGCCAACTCCACTCTGCTTTTAAAAATACGCATACCGAGGAAGGACCTCCGAGGAGCAGCGGTGTGTTGAACGTCGTCGCAATACTCGAGCACAAGCCCTAAAATGATGATCATCAATGACCACCGCAGCCACAGATTGATCATGTCGCGTGCTGTACCATAATACTGAACGCAAAGCTAATCTGGACGACATTTGTGAACAAAAAAAATTAGGACAAAAAAAACAAAAACGAAAAATGTTGCTCGACGCACCGTCGCGAGGTTGGAGAATTCACGCTTAAAAGAGGGGACATAGCCAAGCGCCTCAAGCTCCCTGTCATCATCGTCAAGAGCGGACAATATCGACCTCTCGCTTCCGCTGACCGGCTCATCATCGACCTTGGAATGGGCCTCGAACAGCTTCTCTGAGGTATTCATGATTGAGGACGAAGGAAACAAAGGGGTAGGAGGGAAAGCGAGAGTGGAGCTGCAAAGGTGGGCGCTGCCGATAAGTAGCTTTGTATGTATATATTTCAAGCTTTTCTGATCGAGCACATGGCTGCCGGAACGAGGAAAACGATCGGCATTGTCGACTTTCTTGTGATCTCCAGGCACATGACTACAACCAAGGAAGATTTTTTTGCCCTTTTTCTTGTTTTTTTTTTGTGTGGGGGACTTAGTTGCAGCAGCAGCAGTAAAGCCGCCAAGAACTTCTCAGAGCTGAAATTCCCGCCCGGCCACACCAAGCGTGAAAGAATAGGCGTTTCTAAAGGAACCTCTAGCCTTATCAGTCGGCGCTAGCATGTGATAACAATATATGCGATACCCCAGGCTCGACTATGCGTAAGAAATATACAGATTGTAACCAATAACACAAACCCTTCTATCACCGCAGGGAACCGGATTGGGTAATGAAAAAAAGAAGAGACGGAAGTCTGCGTATCATATACAGGTCATATCAAACTCGTAAACGCCCTCAAAGCGGTATCCCTCAGTAATCAGAATACACTCCGAATATGCGCTGCAGGGTATCGAAATCGAGCGCGCTGAGCTTCAAACAACGTGAAAGTAACCTTTTATCCATGTCGACCTCGACCTTGTTCGCAAGATGCTGTCCCGCAACGAGCGCCTTGATAACGCCCGCAATTTTACGCTGCTTCTGCACGTTGATTAGCGGCTCAATCTGCATAGACGGCGGCAAGGGCCGCAGGTCAGAAAACACTTCCGGATGTGCGGGCGCCTTAAAATTCCCGGTATCAGGATCCGTGTCAACGGTCTCAGTGGGTGCAGAAGGGTCAATCAGGTCAGGTAGTCGACGAAAGCGGTGCAGCTGTGACAGGTATACGCCTGCCATATTGAATGAACCCGTTAGATTCCGCGTATGATAGGAAGCATTTGTATCTTCACTCACCGATAAACGGCACACACGAGGAAGGCACAACAACTTTGCCGTCCGCGGTAGACCTGCTCTTATTTCCAGAAGACACAGCGTCCGTGGGACCCGTGCTTGTGGTGGCTGCGTCATCTTGCCCACTTGCGTTTAGGGGCTTCGCATCGACAATAGCCGCGATAGCCTTGCGGATGTAACGGAAGTCCTCCTCGCTCGTGCAGAATGCCTTCAGGTCCTCAAAGACCCGTATCTCCCAGATACCCACACGGCTCCAAGACCTTTTCATGGCCTTCCGGACCCATTCATTACTGAGTCCGGAAATGATAGCAACAAGCGTGGCGAAGTTGTTCTGAATGTAGGTTTTCTGCTCAACGATAGCAGGAGGATAAATGATAAGTTCAAGCGACCCCTATAGTAACTTGATAAAAACACGCACCCATGCAATCCGAATAAACTTGCTGACGATATAGACACGGTCATGAGGATTAGTCAGAGCAATCTCGGATACGACGAAGTTCGAGACAAGATTGAAGCGGGCTCTCGCAGCAGACAAAACACTAATCTTCCCTCTGCCACGTAACTCCACCTTTCTGCGGCGATCGCGAAGGAACTGCATCCAATCCCGCACATCAAAATCTTCATTCGACGACATCCACTCTTCGGACACAAGCTCCTCAAACTTGATGCCCAGGAAAATCTCGCGCTCAATGACAGCAAAGTGCTGTGCGAGCGTCTCCGAGCGATAGTGCAGAATGAATGAGCGATGTGCGATAGGGACTCCCGGCTGCTTAGTGAGCGTATATGCGGAGTGTCCGTTCCGCTGAGGAGGCGACGAGTTCACAGAAGGCCCGTTGGATGTCGACGAACGCGATGGAAGACGACTCAGCAAGATCTCCTCCGGGACAGCCTCATCGATCTTCGGTTTTGCCTCGGCAGCTGGACTGCTCATTGGGTGCGAAGTCTGACGGGCCGTTGGAGTGACAGCTTCCCCACCCACATTCATGTCGGATCGGGCCGCCGCATCATACGAAGGGGGACCTGACAGCGAGTCCAAGGAAGACCGAGGCAACGATATAGTGACATCCCCTTCGTTTCCCGAAGAATCCAGAGTTCTACTATTCTCCATACCATAATCGTCCTCCGACTCATATCCGTCGCCCTCATCATCCGATAAGTTCCTGGTCTGTTCGTGCCCGAAGTCGCCGGCGGCCATCCGTTCCTGTATCGTACGAACCCAGCCATCGACCTTCGCCTCCTTATGCTTCTGCTGTTTGTGATTGATCTGGCCCTCCAGGCGGCGTAACGCGGCTTCCGCATCCCCAGGATCGTTGCCGTCATCACTGAGGTCGTCGATCAGCGCGTTAACCTGCCATTGCTGCAAGGTGGGGCCGAGGCCGCCACGTGGGGACGAATACGACGAACGCGCAGAATCCACATGCTCAGACAAGGCTACCGATGCGCGCGAGATAATACCCATGGACGACACGCTATCCACCGAGCGGCGCACGAACTCGAAATCACGACGGTTTGGCAAGCGTTTTGTCGGACGAAGACCAGGCGGGCGAGCAGGACCGCTCTCACCAGACGAGTTGTCCGACAAATAGTCGAGATCGTCGATAGATACAACATCAGGGAACGACTGATGTTGTGGTGTAGAGACTGAGTTTCCCAGGTAAGATGTGGTCCTCAACGACCCGAACGAGCCAGACGAGCCAGAACGAATAGACTCTGCTCGATCCGTAGAGCGAATACGCGATAGTGTCCTGTGCACGGGGCTGGCAGGATCTAATGCAGACACTTGCGACTGTAGGCTCTCAGTACTGAGAGCACTGGCCGGACTTTCCGGTCGAAGATCTGCATGTTTTGCCAGCGGCGTCCTAGTCGTGGGCTCGGAATCTTGCGGTGACGGCGTCGGCGTCAGAAGTGGAGATACCGGCGAGCTCCCCTCCTTACCCTCTTCTGATGTTGACACAGTAACCTGGGGAAGTTCAGGCGCAATAGGTGTAACAGGAGAGCTCGTCACTGGGTCAATCATCTTCAGATACTCCCCCACACCACCTCGCACAGCGAACAGGTCGCCAGTAGCGTTCAGTTCGAGATCAAACGCAGAAACATCGCCTGATGGAGGTAAGGGTGTCGAGGGCGAACGTGAGCTCAATACACGCTTCCAGCGGCCGAGACGCCCAATCGTGTTCACGACGACGCGTGAAAGGGCGCTGTGATGCCCCGGAAGTACCGAAGGCGTTTCAGCCAGCGGCAAATGCGACCCGGGGTGCATTGCACGCGCATGCTGGAGAATCGTCAAATGAAGGGGCTGTTGCAGCAAAATTCTAGATGTCGAGTAAGTCGGACGCGGAGGCGAAGCAGCAACGCTCGCATCGGGCTTCGATGCAAGAGCACTATCCCCCGGACCAAGCTGATTCGCAAACGACGCGAAACCTTGAACTCCCGCAGCGTCCGAAAACGGAGAGCTCTCTTCAGGGTTGAAATCCAAGTCAACATCAGAATCCTCTTCCTCGTGTTGTGCGGCGGTGACTTTGCGTAACGTGGCAGCAAAGTTTACGCCATTCGAGAGGTCGCCGAGGATTTTATCGATAGACTGCATTACTTTTCCCTTCTTCTCAAAACTGCAACTCGACTTGTTCTGGCGCGAGTGAGCGTCCTTACAGTCTTTAGCAACCTTTTTGAGCTTTTTAACGATGTTCTAACCGCATGTGTCAGTAAGACCTGAATAACATTTAGAGGCAAGGCGCACCCTAGCATCATTGTATTTGTCCAGTATCGGGTCGCGCCAAAGCGCGTTCAGCCAATTTGCGAAAAGAAGACACAGCTCACGATTGGTCAGAAAATCGACGCGGAAAAACGTCAACAACCAATAACGGATCGCGACGAAAGTCCGTACGCGCACAATCTGCTTCACCATGACCTCGTGAGGAGTCGACGGCTCCTCGAGTGCCCAGTGAAAGCGGCAAATCAACAAATGACACAGGTCAATCGCACCAATGTATGTGCGATACGTGAGGAAGAATATTAGCAGTTCGTCGTAATCGAATTGGCTCGTAAGCTGGGCAATCCAACGTTCGATCGTTGCCGCCATTAGCATCCTCCGCGAGCCGTTCAAGCCGTCCACGCTGGACCCATCATCAGTCTGGACAGCCTC
This sequence comes from Coniferiporia sulphurascens, assembly GCA_002794785.1. NCBI lineage: Eukaryota > Fungi > Basidiomycota > Agaricomycetes > Hymenochaetales > Hymenochaetaceae > Coniferiporia > Coniferiporia sulphurascens. The sequence continues at coordinate 1,180,019 of NBBA01000008.1, read as the reverse complement.
GCGCTCAGGCGACGGCTCGCGGACCTCTGGCATACCCTGCGACTTGGGTCTCAGGCTCCGTTTCCGCGAGTGTGTCGAGAAAGAGTGCGACTGCGGCCGCGAGTGGGAGCGTGTCGATGCACTTTCATGCAGAGACGTCCTTTCCGCATCGTTCCCATTATCATTCGTGCTAACATCACCCCATATGACGAACCGCGGGTCGTCACGCGGAATTGCGCCATCCAGTGACGACAGACTCATCTTAATCGTCGGCTGGCGCGACGCCGCGCTCAACGTATCAAACATGGGCAAGCCACGGTAATTTTGAATGACGTCAAAGACTGCCGTCGGGTAGCGCGTGTACATGCAGCTTTCTGACGATGGCACAGCTCTAGGTGCAGCGTGCGGCGTAGCTGTATTCGAGTCCAATGAAGAATCAGAAGCAATGTCAGATAGGACCGATCTGCCCGACGCGAGTGAGTCAAGGGAGTCTGGTCTATGCGGTGTCCCGACGGGATTCCTCAAGTGTGTATCCGCACGAGCGGTCTTCGCCGACTCGAACGACTGCATCTCTCTTATTACCGACGGAAGGAAGATCGCCGAACTCCGGAATGGCGAGTCAAAGGAGACATTCCGACCAAACGGCTGCTCAAACATTTCCTTCGAATGCTGAGAGCATATCTCCAACGGAGATTGTGAAGGCGTATCGCTAGGTGTTAGAAGACTGCGCGACGAGGGCGTCATTCCGCTGGATGTCATTGGTGACGCCGGCACACCAGTCCAGCCCATCACACTGCTGAACACATCCCCCGTGGGCTGTGCGGGCGTCTCCGGGACGCTGACCGTCTGCACAATAGGCCGGGGCATATCTGCGCCCGTGACGCTGTGTGAATGAGCGCGCCCCGTCGGAGGCGCCGGCGAGCCAACGGCATCGCCGAAATACCCGCCCGCGACTGAGGCAAAGTCCGGAATGGAACGCGGTTTGCGCAGCTTTCGCGGCGCATTAGACGATCCAACAGAAGTCGAAGACGCTTTCGCATCTTCTGGCGGTCGCTGCGCCGACGACGATTTGAACACTGACGTAATGCTCATCCGCGAACGGCGCTTCCTTTGCGACTGGGATATTGAAGCTGATGCGACAGCTGGGGACGTCTCCAGTTCTGGCGTAAGCGTTTGTTCCTGCGCCTGCGCTTGAGATCGTAACCTATACAATAGACAGCCCGTCAGAAGAGGCGTCCGTACGCGTAAAAGAGAATTGCCCACCCGACACGATAGACCTGCTTTCCGTGCTGGTTGATGATAGCCGTTATAGTATACGGCGAACGGACGTCTTTGTTTACGCCTAGCTGTTGATCGTACCGATGTTTTAGTTCACGCGCCGCAAGACCAGATGTTGTTTCGACGAAGCTTCCGTCCGCTGTACCAAGATAGAACACAATAAACGAGTCACAACGCGTATAAAAACCCAATTAGCAAACAAAGAACCAAGACAATGAGCCAAGCAAGAGTACTACGTACCCGATATCGATATGTCCGCGGCGGCGATTTCAGGTGGGAGTTTGTCTATTCCGCCGCCCTCACTGCACATGTTAACTTCCGACAATGCGAAGGACGCCTGACTCATATTCGATGAAGGAGTAGGTACCGGTAGTAGGAACTTGCTGCCAGAAGATGCAGAAGTGTTCGATGTAGGAGATGTCGCGGAGGAGACAACCGAAGACAGTTCGGAGAGCGTCTCGCTCGCTGCGTCCGACGTAGGCGCGGTCGCATTGCTGTTGCTCGCAGCAGCTGATCCGGAGAAGAGATTTGGGTCTGAGAAGTCCGGAAAGGCATCCTCAGAGCTTGCACCAGTCGTTACAGGGAGGAGGGGCTGCGAAACGGGTTCCTGAGGCAGCAGAGATTCAGACTCGAGAGTCGACATGACTGGGGATCGATCGAGAGTGTGAGTTGAAATAAGGGAAGCAGATGTCGACGCAGAGAGACGAAGATGCAGGAGTTATAGAGACATGAAATGCGGTAGAATACAAAGATAAGTAAATGCGAGGAAATCAATAGCAGGTCGTGAGGTTGTCGTGGTTCGAGGCAAAGGCTCGAAGTCCGGACCGCTGTGTAGCGTCCTCGCTTATGGCATACGCTTTCACACAGGTTTCCCTAAATAGCAACTCAAAAAACGTACCTGAGTTGAGGACAAACATCAGGCCTAATCAGGGTCGGGAGTGCTAGGAACGGCATCAAATTTCTATTAAGACAGGACACAAACAGCTTTGGTTTCGATACGCGTACGGGGCATACTACATCACAACAGGGGTGGTGAAAGAGAAAAGAATCCTACACAAGCACTTCATTTCGTCGACTTTCGGCTTGGCTGTTGCCAATCAAAAGGCACTTCACAGACCCGCCTTCGCATCTGCCTGGGCAGCGAAAACGAGCAGGTCCACTACGCGCTTCGAGTAACCCCACTCGTTGTCGTACCACGAGATAAGCTTTACGAAGTTGCTGTTGAGCGAAATGCCCGCCGTCGCATCGAACACACTCGATGACTCCTCGCCGATGAAGTCAGCCGAAACAACGGAATCTTCCGTGTAGCCAAGAATGCCCTTCAGTTCGCCCTCAGACGCCTTCTTGAATACAGCCTTAATCTCGTCGTATGTTGCAGGCTTCTCAATGCGTGCGACAAGATCAACAACGGAGACGTCCTGGGTGGGAATACGGAACGCGAGACCCGTGAGTTTGCCGTTCAGGCTGGGGATGACCTTGCCGACAGCCTTGGCCGCACCCGTGCTCGACGGGATGATGTTACCGCCAACACCACGGCCACCACGCCAGTCCTTCATCGACGGTCCGTCGACCGTCTTCTGCGTGGCAGTCGTAGCGTGCACAGTCGTCATGAGACCCTCAATAATGGTGAAGTTTTCGTGGAGCACTTTCGCGAGGGGCGCAAGGCAGTTGGTCGTGCAGGACGCGTTAGAAATCTAAGGGCACCAAACATGAGTTGACCAGTGCAGGAAATGGAAGCCCGAAATATACGCACAATCTTGTGCTTCGGGTCGTATGAGTCGAGGTTGACACCACACACGTACATCGGGGCATCAGCTGAAGGCGCGGAGATGATAACCTTCTTGGCACCACCCTTCAAGTGAGCGGAGGCCCTAATCACAGGTTAACGGACTTAGTACGGGCCCAGAAACAAGCGAGAAGTCACGCGACGCACTTGTCGATGGTGGTGAATACACCAGTGGACTCGACGATGTACTCGGCGCCGGCGCCAGACCAGTTGATGTTGGCCGGGTCCTTCTCAGCGAAGACGGTGATCTTGTGGTTACCGATGACGAGTTTGCCATCCTGAATCGCGACATCGCCCTTGTAGCGGCCGTGGACGGAGTCGTACTTGAACATGTAGACCATGTACTCAAGCGCGATGAACGGGCTGGTTGTATGCGCCACACACACAATCAGATTGAAAATTTTGACAAAAATCGCACTATTAAGCAAGGAAAGCAACCCAGTGACGCTGAAAACACGCACTCGTTAACGGCCACGACCTCGACCTCCGGGTTTTTCAGGGCATTACGGAGAACAATACGGCCAATACGACCTGAACATTATTCGCCATAAACGCATATAGTGACGCGGTTAGTGATCATGAATCCCCACGGCAAAGGCATTATACTCACCGAAACTGAAAGAAAGGACAACACACAAGGCAATTGTATCTCAGTATATCAAGGTATTCGAGACAAAAATAAGAGGAAAAAAATCCAAACATACCCGTTGATGCCGACCTTGACAACCTAGAAAGTGCATATCACCAGCGATCAGCGTTATCTCCCGCGCACATGGGCTCATACTCGCTCACCATGATGAGTCAGGCAGATGGATGTTATGTCAGTTAGTAGACAAAGGGATTAGATGGCCACGAAGTGGAGGATGGAGACAGAGGGGAAGGGGGGGGCGGAGGGCTTTATGTACTACGAAAGGAATGAGGTCAGCTCGGTCTTTGGGGTTACGGCTCGGCGCCGATGCTCCCTCGGATCCTCGGCTAGAATCTCCGCTATCCAGCTTTAGCTCCTTCGTGTAGAACCGGGACTGCCACTACCTCATCCGTATTCCCTAGGGTTTCCCTTCCGCGTTTCTCTCCAATCTGCCATTAATATCGTCTGTGGCCTCCTGCAGCCCCCGTAGCGCCGTCCCGACAACTTTCGCGTCCTCCTGAGCTCTGTGGCCTCAAAGAGGCTGAGAACGCACTCACCGGCGAGCATGTGCACGCACGCCGGTATCTCGCATCGTCTCGGCCGAAGCACCCTTCAGATGGTGCAACATTCCTATTTCGCTGTCCGTTTGATTTTTTCTTCTTCTTAGGGTCGTTTCCGCACAGCCGGTGCGTGCGCCGCGGTGGCGTCGGCGTGCGGACGTGTGCGGCCGCCTCCGTTTTTGCTGACTAGTTAAGCATATTGGGATATCCGTCGGTTCCTTGCATCCTGCGAGTCGACACAATCCGCGAAACACAGATCAGTTCGACCGTCGAACCGTCGGATGTTCCATATTCGGCGTCTCTCCGGACTTGGAGGTGGGTCGCACGAACGTGCATTTTCATCTCCGAATCTGTACGAGGGCCAGGGCGAAACCCGACGACTTGCTGATAATAATGCTGTCTTTACTTGCGCCGCGCATTGAAGACGCCATTTCCAATACTCCAACGACGCCTCGGATCGCAGTTTGCCATTAATATTGCCACAGAATCAGGTACTCAATTCTGGAGTTTTCAATTTTCAATATTTTCTTTATCTACTGAGCTGTTATCGGAACGCCAACATCGCCAAGTCATGCCTATCCTCGCGGAGCCCTTGGGGGATGTGCTGACGGCCCTTACACAGAAGAACGACTAGCGGCACCTCCCTTTCTATCCCCGCTACAAACATCAAACCTCATCTTGGGCCTTTCGGCATAAACCTGAATCAGTACACATAGCAACAGTCAGCGCGCTCCCACTAGTACTAGGGCAGAACGTGCGCATGAATAAGCATTCCAACAGCAAGCGCATCGCATCACCACCCGCCGATACTAATATTGTTGCCACTATCTCTATCTCCATTATCCATGACATAATCCGCCGTCCAAATCTCCAGAACCACCCATGGGCTCACGAGTACCGTCCACCCCTCTCTTCCCAGGTACCCGGCTAGGGTTTGGAATATACTGTTTTCGTGTTTTTTTTGTGGCTCGAATCAACAGCAATTAATAAAGTCTCCGGATTTGATTTACAAAACCAGATACGCCCGTTTCCGAGCCGGCCAGAATAATATTGATGACGATGCGTATGACGCCGAATCCGACGCCAACGTTGTTCCCGTACGCCTCACGTGCACGCCGCGCCCGTACCCGCACTACGTCGTACAGCTTTACTGTAGCGACGATTATAGCAAGCCCGTACGTGTCTGACAAAAAAAAACATAAACATAAACATAAAGTATCAACAGTGATGATTTCAAAACATTACAGTAAGATGCACTGCGACTAATAAGTAAAGCCCGTTGTTTCCCGTCAACAGTTCCTGCCGGGTTTCAGCTGTCTGGGCCACAGAAAGGAACAAGATCGGACGCGGCCTAATATTAATGCCGCTAGCGCCCCGTATTTCTACCGTGCGTCTCACATAATTCAGCGGGGACACTAGAAAGAACTATAAGCACCTCCGCAGCTGCCAGGGCGCACCGTACCCAATACGGAGCTCGAGCCACTCATCGATGAGGCTCGGGTTCCCCAAACGGCACTCCACTCTGAGAAGAAACAAAACAGCAGTCCTACAATTCTTCGAGATGTTTCTCGGGAGCTATGCTACAGTACAAACGGGCCCATGGGCCATGGCCCGCCAATTTAGTATCGTACGAGTGAGGTGTGTGTGTGTGCATTGACAATGGCAGAGACAAGGAACCAGATGAGTGTCCGTGGGAAGAAGAAAATGCCAATAAGCAGGAAACGTAAAGTATAAGGGAGGGTAATTGGTAATTTCGAGGCGAGTCATGAGCGTCAGCCATTGTCTTTTTTTCCGTTCGTCACACAATGCATAATACAAGTACAATCTGTTCTTGTCGTTTCATGTGCGGGACTCCGCGCGCATCGGCATTAACTAGAGGGCCTCGGCACTGGACTGGAAGGTCGGCGCTTGCGTTTCTTGTTGTTGCTCAACGTCTCCACTGTGGCGCGAAGACACCGATGGCGGCAGACGCGCACCAGGACCGTACGGAGGAAGTGCCTCAAGCGGTTTCGAGAGCAGGAGCCCTGAAGAGAACAAGAACGTCAGAAATACCCTTCGCACAACGAACAAGGCAAACGTACCCTTGCCGGCGGCGAACCTCTCACCAGCACGTCCCCATCCGAATCCCTTCTCACCAACGCCGAAGCCCTTTTCGCCACTCACGACGGACGCCTTCTCGTCGACCTGCTCTTGCGAGTGGTCGCTAAAGCGGCTGCCCTTCGTGAACGACGGGGGCTGGCCCGTAAACATAGGGCGGAGCGGGCCCGCTCGCTCGCCAATCTTTTCTTGGACAAAAGGGAGAAGCCCTTTCTTCTTCTCGTTGCGCCAGCTAGTAACCGAGCGTTTGTCCTTTGCCTTCTCGCGGAAGATGAGACCCTAGAAAGCAAAGGAGGCGTCAGACCCATGGGCCGCGACGGCGAGAGACCGGAACTTACGACGAGGATGTTGAGGCATCCGAGCGCGAAGAGGAAGAACGCGGAGACGAGGGCGAAGTCGTCGACGTGGTGCGAGAGAACGGCCGCGCCGATAAGACACTGGAACAGGCCGAGGGCGCCGACGCCGAAATGGGAACCCAGCACCGGGAAGTACGTATCAAACAGCTTGTACAGCCACCCGAGCTCGGAAAGCAGCATGATGACGACCTGGAAGATGATGAGCAGCCGATTTAGGACCGCCCAGAAGACGCCGCCGGGCTGGTTAGGAACAGTGCTCCCCCTAAGTACGAAAACGTCCGTCAGCAAAGAACAGTAGCGACGCATAAAAGTCGCATCTTCTACGTACTCGATATAGTCGCAGTCGACCATGTCTGCCGTTGATGTAGAGTTCGAGTTATCGGTACCGGAGGATCCAGAAATAAACTCGTTGTATGCTTTGATGTCATCGACCATGACGAGAATGCTGCTCGAAAACACGAGCAGAAGTGCGATGATGCTCAAAGCCCGAATGGCATTCAAGCCTATGAAAATGTCTGAGGAGGAAGAGCAACGAGATATTAGCTGCTGATCATCGAAGCCACGCCGCCAGTGTATGCTCACAGGCTCGAGGAGGAAGCATTCTTCAAAAAATATAAGAAAAATAACGAAAAAGTAGAGTGAATTTAGAGAGTATGTGTGCAGTCAAGGCTAGATTGAAAACCAAGAATGTGGTGAACCTGCACCAAGATATGAGAGGGAACGCGGAGAAGAGACCAAGGAGAGAGAGGGAGAACAGGTGAAGAAGAGGGCGGATGAAGAAGAATGGGGGAGAACAGAACGACCACTCACAGATTAAGTAGGCCCCAGCATTTTCGCGCCCGCAGGCCACGGTGCGAGAGCATGGCAGGTGTTCATTGTTCACTTTCCGAATACAAAACAAAAGACTTGCCAGTCGTCGCGGCTTTCCACTCCCCGGTTACGCGGCGAGTCACAATAGTCACGTCACTTCCCAAGAAAGGGAACTAGGGCCACCCTATAGCGCTTCTTTGCACCCTTGCCAACGGCACCTATTGTCCTCTCGTTGTATTTCCCTTGTTTTTAAAAAATTGTCCTCGTTTACTCAACATACAAGTAAAAAAAGAAAAGCCAGGCGTAGCGTGAGAGACGTTCATATTGGAGTACATAATAGTTCGGCATGGGTAACAAGGAATAAGGTATCATCCAGAATTCTAAAAATCGGAAGTCGAACGAGTATGATATAAGAGACGCTATGAAGGCAGTGGAGGCACGGGCGGAGCATCTTGTTGTTGTCGTGGCCGCCCTACCTTCCTCTGATCCTGGTTCTGTGCATGCATCTCCTGCTCGGCCTGCATCCGGGCCATGATCTGCATCTGCTGAGAGATGAACTCGCTCGTCCCTGGCCTGTTGCAACAATTGTAGTCAGTAATGGGATTTCACCTGACACATGCGGAACCAACAAGCACGTACCTCATCCGCAAAATCCGCATAATGGTCTCGCCGTTCGATACTTCTTTCTGCTCGCGCTTCTCTCGCTTTCTGTCCTTGATCGTACCGAGGTTCCGCTGCGAGTACACCGTCTTCGCGCGCTTCTTTACTGTGGGCGCCGACCGCAGCTGCTGCTGCATCATTCTCACGCACTCCTCCATCAGGGCGTCGCTATGTGACGTGTAAGCGAACCTGAAGGAAGGGCAGTCCGCACAAGACTTACGTGCTCCAGTCATAATAAAGGCGTATGGATACCACGTCGCGGTATTTCTGATTCTGGAGCGTTTCCAGAGGCATACCCTCACCATCAATGTAGAAGTAGTCACGAAGGAACTTCCCAGACAAGTTAGTCTTCCTTTCTTAATTAAAAGAGCACCTTGTAGGAGCTCACCTTCAGCCACTTAAAAACGATATCAACCTCCTTATCTGATAACGGCTTCATATCGCTCGGAACGTCCGACAACGGAGGAACGAGCAATCCCTCAATGACCGTGAGGATCTCCTTCCATAAACGCGTCATCACCATTTCCCTCGTCTCGTCCGAGAGGTACGTATTCAGCGTCTGCAAATTCGCCTCAAAGTAGTCAAACAGCGGAGTGATCGCCTGCTCGATATCGTAGTCCGAAAGTGCCTCGGGTTTGATGCGCGGTTTCTCCGATTGGGGAAGTGGGATTTGCACCTCGCTCGCACTGGGGCCGACGGCATTCCGGTAAAAGGCTGTCACGTTGTCCAACGCCTTTGTGTAATCAAGCCCGGTGCCCGTCTTGACAAGGTTTTTGAGGACCGGACGCGAGAGCGATTGCTGAATAAAAGGTGACATCTGATGACAGAATCCCATTAAGCCCAGAAGCAAAACACGCAGAGTAATCATTCTACCTTATCAATGAAGATGCGGACCATGTCTCCCTCGGAGCGCTTGAGCGAACGGAACGCACGACCAAAGTAGAACTGAATATCATCTCGTTCTCCTTCCATACTTACGCGCAGAAGTATCCGACCTTGCGTGTCCAAGTCGAACCATAGATCGTGCGCTAAAAAGTCGCCGAACCGTCGCGGATCCAGACATAAATATGCACGCCCTACCGTGTCGTGCTTTCCGATAAGCGCCCGGTCTCGTACACTAATCATTAGCCAGAGAGGCTTGTCGATCGATATGTCAAAGGTCTCGTCCCCTATTAAAACGGGTTAAACTCTACTCCGCCTTGGCGGATGGCAAAACTCACATCGAGGATCGAGCGACTCGTATATCGTTCTGGTCTTCGCCAACCGATTCCCCGCCTCGTCGCTCAGAGTGACAAAAGTGTCGAGTTTTGATGACGGACTGCTATCCAAGGGAACAAGCCCTTCTGCAATCACCGTCTTTATTGTGAACAAAAAGCGTTGTCGTTCTTGCTTTTCAGGCACGGGCGGTGCAGTCCGTTCGAGCGTGCTAGCAACAGTATCGACGTCGATACGCGAGTATACACCGTCTAATAATCGCCGTGCAGCATCGATGTTGTTTAGCTTGACGCATGACGTCGGTTGGAAATTGAAGGGAATAATTTTCTTTTCACCAGTCACCAGGGCGAGCTGCTTAGCACGTTCAAGCCACGCAGACTGCTTCTGCGGCTGGAGGAAGTCGGTCGGGCGGGGGAACATCTCGGTCATAAATAGCTCCTCGACACTCCGGCAATACTGATCGAGAGCCTTACTGATCGTCTGTCAAGAAGTATCCGTATTTAGCCTGCGTTGCTCAATCCCACTGCCAGAGTCAATACCTTTGACAAAGCCGTGAAGAAGCGAGCTTCTTGGTATTCGTCAACCCACTCCAAGTCTTTCAAGAAATCAATCGGACTCCGGATGGAATCGAAGAGGTCGACGATTGAGGAGCTGTGTCCGCCAGCGTCGGATGCCTCAAACTAGTTTGAATCTAAGTAAGCGAGAAATAAATAGTTCATAAAGTTTCCGGACATTACCTTGTCGGCGTTGATGGCCTAAGGGGAGAAGGAGAAGTCAGTCGTGCCTTTGAAAGTAAGAGTCGTTCATACATACCCCCTGTACCCATTGTAATGTCTTGTCATCCACAGTAACCAGCCATTGACGCACGTACGGCTCGAAAAAGGAGACCAAATCAAATTGAAGTTGAATACTTAATCCGGTGGTTAGCCTTTAAGTATGATTACTGTTCCTTACACAGGTACAAACCTTGGACAAAACGCATGATGCATTTCCAGAATTGTCTTCGTCCGCCTAAATAACGTGAATATATCTTCAATCGGGACGTCGGGAGTCGGACCGTTCATCGAGCTTTCGTATAACCGCTTGCGATTTGCCTCAAGGTCTTCCAGATACATGGGTACCTGTACCTCCATCACCAACGCTACAAAGTCAACGTGCCCGAGTAGCGGCTCGGGGAAGCGTTTGTCAAGTAATTTTGCATTCTTCTCGATGACGTCTGTCATGAGGAGAAGAGGCAGCGCACGATTCACGCCGGGTGCGGCGAAGAGCTCTTGTGCTTTCCCGATATATGCTTGTGCAATGGTTTCGCGAGCCTTCTCGCGCAAAGTCTCAACACGGGCATTCACGTCGACATCAAAGCGATCAAGGAGTCCAGTCTCCTGCAATGTCTCGAGTACATTGAGATACGGTGCAATTTCTGAGGGTTTCAATCCGGGAAGTGCATCCAGACAGTGGTAGAGGGAGCCGATGAAAATGGTAAAAAGACTGCCGCAGACATCAGCGAGGTAATCTGACTGGAAAAGGCACGGTCAGCATGCAAGGTAAAAATGACAGATAAGGCAACCTACATCTGCCTTCGGCCATCGTCCAATGTCGACATCGTGCATGGCCTTCGAGATCATCTGCAGACCCTCAGGAATACATTCCAGTGGCACCTCTTCCCGTTCATATTTTGCCTTGATGACATCCATGAAACACGCGACACGGTATGACTGGCTTATACGCCATCTTAACGCGCATTCATTGATGAGGTCGATATGCCGTGGCGACAATATACCCAACGAAACCTCCTGATCCTCCGGGAGGTTAGCCATTGCATCAAGGTCCGCTTGGATACATAACTCCAGAACGCGTTTGTAAAAGCGCTTCGGGTTCGGGGGGATGTACGTGAAGTTGCCACCCGCCTCAACCTCCTCGTCTTCGTCAACCTGTTCGGCAACAAGGTCCAGCGAACCCATACCACTGCCAACAAGCGCGACAGACCGTCGGCTGCTGATCGACGGATGCCTGGACGACGACCCGGGTGTGACTGAGTATACTGAACCCGGCCTTGCGGTCGTCGTGGGCACAGTAGGGAGAACTTCGGAAGGCGCAGACTTCGCAAGCTCTGGATTGAATTGGACCATAATAACCATGAGCTGCTGAAGATGTGATAGCTCCGTCGTTCTCCATAGGTTCCAGGCTTCCTCAGATTCAAAGTCTTCTCGTCGTCCCGGAAACGCTTCACCCGCGTTGAGGTTTTTGAGGCAGGTCTAAAGTGTGGATATGTCAACGGGCGCTTGCGTAAATAATCTGGGGAGGAGACTCACCTTAAGGTCTGCCATGGCGGCTTTCTCCGTGCAGAAATGTTTCAGCTGGTAAACCTCCCTTTGCACGTCTTGCAACTGAAACCCAAACAGCAATGCCACAGATTTTACCAACTCCATGTCCATCACATTCATACTAAGGCCGAGCGCCGATACCGATGATACCGACTCATTCCGCCTGCTCGTCGTTGACGCGGTTTCATACCCAGAGTCCGTCGAGGTAGGCGACGGCGAGAGCTTTGCGGCATACATATCGAGGCGCGCTGTAAGGTCCTGGGAAACGTGCCCGACGTTTCGTAAACATTCCCGCAGCATCTGGACAAACGAGGCAATGTGTTTATTAAGCTCGAGTTTCCAGGTGTCCCCCGCAAGTGAGGGATCACGCCTCAGCACACCAGTCGCCGTCGTCGCGAACATCAGAATCATTTCCTCAATCTTGCGGTTCTCCTTCATTTGCCGCCTAAACTGTTCTGTTGTCGACGTCCCATAGAACGCGGCGAACGTACGCCGGATAAGTTGGTCAGAGTACCTAGTAACCACCAGATCATTCAGCGGGCGGAGTAGTCAAGAGACGTCAGATATGCAACACGTACGCAGCATCCTTCCCCATTGCAATATTCGCAAGCTTCGCGTCCAGCACCTTAAGCAGCTTTTCCGGGAACTTGACGCTCTTGTGGCCGTCGCGCGTAGCGTCCTTGAAGAGGTCCCCGATTGACAGGATGGAGTTGGAGATGGCATCAGATATGCGCGACGCATGGTCTTTCTCTCGCGCCGCCTCTGGGTCGGGTAGTTACATTGGTGTCGACAGGCTTGGGTTGCATAAGATAGCTCAAGAAGCTAAAGCACCGTCGTGTCAGCCGTGCGATATCACAATTAACGACTTCGCACTCACGCTACTCGTAAAGTGTAACTACATCAAATATCAGACCACGGAAATTAAATGTAATTCTGAGAACGCTTACGAAAAGACATCGTCGTCCGAGACATATCGTGATATTCGTTTTTGGCTGGCAAAGCTGCTGTAGCTCCTGCGCGACATCGAGTCGGGTGTTTTCTTCGGTGTAGGTCTCAAGACGCAGACTGAGAGAGTTATAGATGAGATTGAAGAGACCGAAATAACTGAGACCCAGTAAAGGGAAAGCAACGATCAGAGACGCTACTGGTGGAGGCGCTGCTCGGCTTGGCTGCCCGTGTGTGCGGCGATGGAGTGACAACAGAGGTTACGAGGCATATTGCTTACTCAATCAATTATCAGGCTTTAATTATTTTAAACTTAAATCCGGTGTATTTCAAAGTCAGGGCTCGTCATCAGTTTAATGACACGAAGACACTGCTCGTCGCCTCGAGAGAAAACGTTCTTAGTTTATTTACTTGACTCTATAAGTGCATCGCTATCGTTCCTATTACATTACAGCGACAAGACTGGATGTATGGCTGCATCACGTGCGCATCGGCGCGTCGTGCGCTATTAGCTAAGCGGAGTCCGACCTCGGATGGGGATGATGACTCTCGTCGTTCGTCATGATTAATGGTATCTCATGGGGAACATAAATTCTCTCCTCTTTGCTAGCTCCAATAGTAATAACGTGCTGAGCTTGACTCTGTAATCGAGCTGTAATATGAGGCATACGGATCCCTTTACGAAAGCATATTCGGCAAGCCTTCCAACTCCGAACAGTACTCATTCGAATTGCAAAGTATCTCATGTATGTAGGCGTTTTATCCAGAAAAGGAAGCCCTCTTTCCAAATGGGGATAAGAGCACGGCAGACTTCAAATTATTCAAAAGATGCATTTATTGTACAATGTATATACTTAAATATAATGACACAAAACATTAAAGCAATGTCGAAGAAAAATCCCAGAGAATAAACGAGATGCGCAACTAAACTAGAACAAACTCTGCTTCTGCGTTATTATTTGAAGCTGGAGCCTCGAGTGTCTCCTCAACCGTCACCATTTCCGCATCATCGTCGTCTTCCACTTCCTCAGAAGGCGGCGCAAAATCCGCGACGTCGAGTGGACTCGATAGCGAGCTTATCTCACTATCCACATCGGATGCAAGTTCATCTTCTTCTGCAATGGGCTCGCAAACAGATACGAGTTCGGGTTTGACGGTAGCGATTAGCGATGCTTCCGCTGATAGCGCACTTGGTTCGCTATTCACGTCGGACACAGTGTTTCCCTCTTCGGCGACGAGTTCGCAGACAGATACGAGTTCGTGTTTGTCGGTGGCAATCGGCGATGCCTCCGCGGCGTCACAGGTCGAGCTGGACTCAGAAGGGAGTTCGGTATGCGTCGCCTGTTCGAGATCATCGACATGATCCTCCGATGAAAGAGCCGGGGCCCCCTCGACCGTCGTCTCAACGTCCATCGCCTCTGTAGACAGGGGACCTGCTGTTTCGGGTTCTATTGATGGTAGATCCTCGTGGGCAGTAACTTCGGCGATCGGGACAGGTGCGGCAATTGTTGTTTCTGCAAGGAAGAAGATACCGATTCCACCTCCAGCTCGGACTGCTCGCCGGTTGCATTGATCATACCAAGCTCCGTCTCCATCGTCAATTCCTCCGGCGCTGCTGCTGTCGGCTCACTTGTGGCTGGCTCCTCGGTTAGCGGAACACGTTCCTCCCACACGCGGCGTACACCAGCGTCAACACGGCCCAGTTCCTTCTCGACTGCCTGCACGAGCGCACGACGTGCATCGCGCACCGCCGCATCGCCGTGCGACTCGACTGCATCAAGCGCCTGCAACAACTTCAACAATACATCCTCATGCGCGTGTATGGGAATGTTGCGCGCAGTGTACGCAAGTCGCGGTCTCTCTCCAGAGGTAAGGGTGGCGTCCTTGTGATTGTCTTGGAAATCGAGCTCAGAAGGGAAGGAAAAGGCGTCTCGCAAGGTCTCGAAGCGTTGACTGATAGACTTGATCGAGGCAAGCGCAGATTTGCGCGAGGCATGTGCGCGGTAGGCTGCTTGGATCTTTGAAGCAGCTTCGTTGCAAACTTCTTGCGAAAGTTGTGGCGCAGATGGAGGAGCGGGAGACGACATAGCGGTGGCTGGCGTAGGTCTGTTTATTGGGATGTGGGATGAGGAAGTGCCAGGCTCCTGTGCGTTCTGAAAAACGAGATCAGTATTTTATAAATTATGAGGCAGCTAAGAGGACAGACCTGTCGCTGGCTCTCCTCGTGAGCCGGCTGAGGGTGCTGGCATGTCCGAGAACGCGTTGCTCCCGATGCAGGTCCAAAGCGGAGCTCACACTCCGGCGAACATCTCGGCGTAGAGAACAGCTGCTCAAATGGCGAGCATACGTCTTCGTTTTGCCTGTCTTCGTAGTCGTAACCGTACTCGGGATACCCAGTCTGAAGGGTGTAGAACGACCGGGGTCGTTGACGTATGGCTCTTGCCCTCGCCTCCTGAGCGAGGGCCCTTGCGTAAGCCTCTTCCTGCGCACGTCTGCGCCGCGCTTCTTGCTCGCGTTGCATTGCTTCCCGAAGAGCATAACGTGCAGCCTGCTCCTCGGCGAGGGCCTGGATGTACGGATACGAGTCGTATGCGGCGTTACGTGGGTAGTATGTCGGCGGCGACGGAGAACGGCGGGCGAAAGGCGAGCCATAGAAAGTATTCGCGTAGGAGCTTGGGTTGTAGAGGTAAGACATCATTGTGAGAGGTGTTTGTGAGAGTACTCTGAGGAGTGTTAGGTGACTGGAGTTATGGAATTACAAAAACGTCGGGATGAAATCATGGTATTTATACGAGGGCGGGAGAGGATTGCGTGTGCAATTCTTAGAGATGCTTAGAGATGCTACCGCCGACAAGAGAGTTCGCTGTTCTACGACGATGAGCGCGAGTATCCGGGAAGAGGCGGGAACATTCCAGAGCACCCAAAGGTAAACGTGACGCGTGATGTGGCTCTGATCACGACGCGTCACACTCACGAGCAGCGCGTCCCGTCCAGTGCACCGAGTCCGCCGTTGAAATTGTTTCCATCGGCCAGCGTCCTGCCTCCATTCTGATAGCATTTCGACATGTCTATCGTAACCATCAAAGTGTGTTTTACAATTAGAGGCTCGCGACGCCTTTGATGACCCAAATTTATACAGAATGTCGAGTTCCTCAACAATCCGGCGCGTTTCACCGACCCGTACAGTTTTCGCGTTCTGTTCGAGTGTATTGCGCCTTTACCAGACGGTTCGTATTCTTGGCATGCTATTATACTTATCATAACCGGCTTACACGCCGACGTTACACCAGACCTCGAATGGCGGCTCATCTACGTCTCTTCGCCTGGCAACGAAGAGCTCGACCAGGAGCTCGACTCATGTCTAGTCGGACCCGTTCCGTCGGCACCAACTCCTTTGATTTCGAAAGCCCTGCTCCTGACCCGCGTCGCATTCCAAAAGACGACCTCCTCGGCGTCGCCGCGCTCATCCTCACGGGGAGCTACAACGACCAAGAGTTCGTGCGTGTCGGCTACTACCAAAACACCGAATACGACAGCGAGGAGCTGCGCGAGAACCCGCCGCAAAGCGTGATGGTGGACAGACTGACGCGCGATGTGAATGCAAAGCCGCGTGTGACGCGCTTTCAGATCAAGTGGTGCGTATACTGCTGCTGCTGTGCGGTGATGGCTCTAATGTTGACGCGATTTAATAGGGACGTGTCGCCAATGCAGACGACACAGGTCGCAGTGGGGCAGCACAGTCTGCGGCCGTCCCTTCGGCGAATGACCTCGCCGATGACGAGCCAGAACCAGTAGATCCTCAGCCGGAGGCTGTTCCGGTGTCGTGACATGCTTAGGTTGATAGACCGTCTTTTCCTCTGTTGTTTGCTTTGGTATGTGTCGACTCACTCGTGCATGAGACTCGATTTGACGTACATCGTTCCTACAGGCGACCTTTTGTGATATAGTGTACACTGGATGTTTTTATTATACGACGCTTTTCAGCATAACAAGTTAACTTGAATTCCAGCAGATGTCAGCGTTTGCGGGTCTCATTGGCGAGAGATATCGGGCTTGTCATAACTGTGTCCGCCACCATGGACGGAGAGTACGGCTTTAAATATTCAAAGAGCCCTCTTGATTAATGCAAGGTTTCTTACCTTTGGTGGTAAATCCTACGCGGAAGAGATGTGTCTTTTACGATCCGACGAGAGGATATAGTGTACCTAATTGTTTTGGCGACCTTAAGCTACCCAACGTGGGTTCGGTGGCTTTGTCTTGTGCCCGTGCCCAATTGACGACACGAAAGTCACACCTTGAGCTCTTGTTTTTGTTATAAATGCGCGGGTGCAGTTGCAATTTAGAGGTGGTCTTACTAATCGCGATCGCCTTGCCGTTCTTGGACGACACGTAATACGCGAGCGCTGGACGCGTTGTGCCACGTCTACATCGCCGACCGAGGAGACACGTTACACCCATCACCTAGCGGCTGCGTTTTATAAGAGCTGGACCGTCGACGCCTCCTCCGTTGATGTGCTGAGCCCGTACCATGATTTGTCGACGTCTTCTGCCTCTTTTTCTTTCTTTTGCACTCTCCTTCCTTTGGTTCTCCCAGAATGTGTCCGCGGCTATCCTCGCAATTGACTATGGGAGCGAATGGATCAAGGCATCTGTAATGAAACCGGGCGTGCCCTTTGACGTCCTGCTCAACCGTGACTCTAAGCGCAAAATACTGTCTTCCGTCGCCTGGAAAGGGGAGGATCGCTTGTTTGGCTCGGACGCGTTTAACATCGTCAGTAAGCCCCGGTAATGTTAAATGTCAAACTTTACCGTCTAACTGCATCGTGTCATTAAAGGCGACGCGTTTTCCTTTGGACTCGTTCACGTACCTTAAAACTCTCCAAGGTGTTCCCTTTGATTCTGACGCCGTTGACGCCTTTCGGTCGGTAAGCCCCGCTGAGCTCACGCGCACAAAGCGGGACACTGTTGCCATTCGCCGGTCGAACGGAAATGGCACAGAGTGGAGTGTCGAGGAGCTTATTGCGATGCAATTCTCCTATGTGAAGGATCTCGCAGAGTCCGTCGGAAGCTCGGACGCGCGTGAACCGGTCCGCGACGCGGTCGTAGTCGTCCCGTCGTATTTCACGCAATTCGAGCGGGACGCCGTTGCCGATGCGCTGGAATTAGCCGGGCTTCGTCTGCTTGCGTTGGTCAACGACGGGACTGCGGTCGCTCTTAACTACGCGATGACTCGCTCTTTCACTGAGAGCAAGGAATATCATGTCATCTATGACGCTGGAGCCAGTGGCGTACGTGCGACGGTGGTATCTTTTGAAGCGGCCTCAGGAAACGGAAAGAAAGGGAAAGATGGAACGCAGATCACTGTCGCGGGTGTTGGTTATGACCGCTCGTCAGGCGGTTTAGAACTTGACCGCCGCCTGCGGGATATGCTTGCACTAGACTTTGAGGTCAAACATGGTCGTCCGGTCACTGGTGATGCGCGCGGGATGGCGAAGCTGCTAAAGGAGTCTGGACGTGTCAAAGCAATATTGAGCACGAACACCGATGCAACTGCGACCATAGAAAGCATCGCATTCGACGTTGACTACCGTTCCAAGGTTTCTCGCTCCGCTTTCGAGACAGCTTGCGCGGACTTGAAACCCAAGTTCTCACAACCAATCTTGGATGCCATCCGAAACGCAGGCCTCACGCTGGACGACATCACTTCTGTCATCCTGACTGGCGGACACTCACGCACACCAATGGTGCAAGCTGCTATCAAGGCTGCAGTCGGAGAGAGCAAGATCGCGACAAGCGTTAACGCAGACGAAGCAGCCGTTCTCGGCGCTGCCCTGTACGGCGCATCCATTAGCCGACAGTTCCGTACCAAGGACATTAAAGTGACGGACATTATACCCTACGACATTCAGGTATCCTACCTCACGCAGCCGAAGGCTGTTGACGCTGAGGATGCACAAGCACCGCTGAAAGTGCCTAAGACTCTTAACAATCTCATTTTCCCTGCCGGTTCAAAGGTTGGCAGCAAGAAAACGATGACCTTCAAGCGTAAGGATGATTTCGTAGTTACAATGTCATACAGAGGATCTGTTGGAGCGTAAGTGTTCCGTATCAATTGTCCGGGACGACTGAAAATAACGTAGTCCATATAAGTGGGCTCCCCACCGAACTCCTGGAGGCTGAGATCATCGGCGTCAAGGAGGCATTGGCAGAACTCGTTGAGGCAGGCGCGATTGACCCCGTGGTGAAAGCGACTTTGGCTTTATCGGAATCTGGCTTCGCCGGGATCCAAGACGCCGTCGCGTACGGCGAGATCAAGAAGGACGAGTCCTTCGCCGGTTAGTCTTCCCGTTTCTCGTCGTATTTGACGCTTGACCGACTCTACAGGCAAACTGAAAGTTTTCTTTGGCTCCGGCGCGAAGGAAGACGCAAAGGACGAACCGTCGTCGGAGGCGGCTTCTTCTGAAACGAGCTCGAGCTCCTCCACTACGGCCAGCGAGTCCGCTGAGTCTGAGAGCGTGTCCCCTTCAGAGTCCGCGTCCTCATCTTCGTCTGCTGCATCGCCATCGCCAAGCCCGGAAAAGAAGAAGGAAGTCAGAGACACTATCCCGCTTAAGCTTAGCGTCAAGCCGTTGTCGATCCCAGCATTGACACCTACGGAGGTGCGCCGTTCGCGTGACAGGTAAGCACCCTGGTTCCTTCCCTAAGTCCATGCACGAGCTGAGCATGAATGAATGAATTCGTTAGACTCATCTCGATCGACACTGCCGAAGCCGCCAAGCGCCGCCGGGAGGAGGCGCGCAACGGTCTTGAAGCATATCTGTACCGGTTGCGCGATCTCTTAGACGATGATGAGACGAGCCCGTTCAAGAAGTGCTCGAAGGAAGAGGAACGGGAGGTCATCCAGGACAAGGTCACGGAGTTACTGCATTGGATGAACGAGGAGGCCGATGACGCACAGTTGATCGATTTCTGGGACAAGAAGGATGCAGTCGAGTAAGCGCTTTCGTGATAAATAATAGTGTATTTCGACGCTGGGTGCTGATTCTCTACTCTCCCCCCTCCACAGACGCCTTGAACGCCCGATCCAATTCAGGTATCAGGAAATCGAGGCGTTCCCCCCAGCACTCAACAACTCCCAGCGCGTCAACTGGATGAGCCGGGTCTTCATCACCGAAGCGCGCAAGAACCTCACAGCGGAGCTCGTACCAGGCAACCTGCCCGCATTCTACACCACCGAGGAGGTCGACGCGCTGGAGAAGGCGCTCAAGGAGCACGAGAGCTGGCTGAACGAGTGGGTCGAGAAGCAGAAGAGCGTGCGGGCGAACGAGGACCCTGTTATCCTGACGACGGAGATGAAGGCGCGCGCGAAGACGTTGGAGAACGCTGCGCTTAAGCTCATGCGCAGGAAGGCGCCGCCGAAGTCGAAGAAGGTTGCGTCTAGTAGCTCCTCCTCTTCTCCCTTCTGCTTCTTCGACCTCTTCGGAGAGCATACCAAGCGAGAGTGGGTCGCCGTCAGGGTCCGAATCGGGGAGTACAGAAGAGAGCACTAGCACCCTCAGCGACCCTCATTCTCCTCACGACGAGCTCTAAACTTGTAGTTACATAGATTAATATTTTCTTACAGCATAAAAGTACTATCTTTGGCTTTTTTCTTTCTACTTATTACGAATAGAAATGATCGTGCCCATCACTACTGTTTCTGCGCATTACTGGTACCTTTAGTTTTCGGCTCTCGTTAAACCCTGGTACGCATGCTCTCAGGCTGACGATAATCGTATTACAAGTGACTACTACATGTATGTGTCACGGTGAACGGAAGAAGGGGAATGGGGTAATGATGGGATGACTCTAGCAACATTATATGGTGATGCGATGATACAGGTGCGCACATGGCGAAATGCAAGTGTGTACACAACTCGGAGTTGGCAGACGGACGTGACTATAGCTAGGTGATACCGTTACAGACGGTAAAGTTAATAGCGAGTAAACAAATAATTTAATGCGTGGGAGAGGATGAGATGGGAGGGGTGGTGGAGAGGGAGGAGGGGAAAGGTCGCGAGAGGAAATCAAGCTCGTCTTCGCTATCACGAGCACGCAGCGGCGAACTCATCAGCGTCGTCGGCAGGTTCGCGTACTTGGACTTCGCCGCCACCGACCAGTCGGGTCCGAGTCTGAGTTTGGGTTCGAGTCGCTGCTTGAGCTTGGGCTTGGGCTTGGGCTTGGGTCCGGGTTTGGCCCTGGGTTTGGGTTTGGGTCCAGGCTTCCCTTTGGGTCTGACTTTGTCTAGCGGTGGTGGTGGTGACTGGGGAGCTGATACGGCGGGACCCTCAGAGGTATTTGCGTCCACCGCGTATTTGTTATTTTCCTTGTCACCTTGGAGAGGGCGACTAGGCGGCTTGTGCTTCGGGCCTGCCTTCGCAGTCGCAGCTGCGTCTCCGTCGGTTTCGGAAATCAAAGGCTTTAAGCGCTTCCGCGCGGACGGTAGTGTATCGTCGTCGTCGCGTAAGTCCGGACGTGACCGCACGGGGACTGCAGCAGTGTCCTCTTCGCGCCTGCGTTTCTGTAGGACAGGGACTCCTGTATGTACCAAATTAGCTACGAAAAATGGAGGACGATAGCAAAGCGATAGGAGAAACAAGTGAATAGAGCAGAAAGTAGAGCGTACCCTGTCGACTATTTTGTACATGTGCTTCATCCTCGCCGTTCTCGGAAGCACCCTCGGGCACGGTCTCGAGGTTTGGCTTAAACGATGGGCGTCGGATTTCCTCCTCCGGTTCGGACCCAGGCTCAGGCTCAGGCTCAGGCTTCTTTGCCTTCCCTCGCCCCTTACCCTTACCCTTGCCCGCCCCATTACCTCTCCCTCTCCCGGAGCCACCTGTCTTCGACTTCGTCTCATCGCCAGTTTCCGTACCAATGTCACCGTCAGTACTTGCTTCTGGCTTTTTCTTCCGGAACGGCTGCCTCGGCTTTGGCTTCGGCTTCGGCTTCGACTTCGACTTCGCCGGTGCCGCGCCGCGCGCGGCCCCCGAGCCAGAGGGAAGATCTCCCACCGCGTCTCCGTCGGCCGCTTCGAGGACGTTGGCGTGTACTTTCTCCTTTCCTTTTCTTGTTCCCTTTCCCCGTGCTTGCACGCTTTTGCTACCAGGTTCTCCGTTCGTCCTCGCGCGCTTGTGCGGGGGTGCATCGGCGCCGTCGATTGTATCTAAGCTATGTTTCGGTGCGGTTGACGGTCCGGCCACGTCGGCTACACTTTCTGGCTCTCCTGGTAGACACAATAATAGAATGAGCGGTGGCAAAACGACGGAGCAAAGCGAAAGGGGCCTACTGATAGCTCCGTCGACATCTGAGATATCGGCATCCAAGTTCGCGCCTTTCTTGTTCCTCATAGATGTAGATGCGCCCGGCTTGGGGGCCGATTTCCGTTTCTGCTTTTTCTTATCGAATGCTGTGAGCGTATCAGAGTTGCGCGAGGTGAAGTCAGACCGAAGGAAAGGGGTACCTTTCGTCCTCGACCCTTCATCTTCGTCGTCGTCGTGTATAGTAGTAGCCTTACCGGGACCCTGTTTTGGCGGAGCGATGCTCTTCCTGCGCACATTGGACGTACTCGCCGTAGCCGACGCTGCAGCGATGGATTTCCTCCCGCCACTAGCTCGTGGTTTGGGCTTCGTCTTGGACACCGTCTCCGACTCCAGCCCGTTCGCGCCGGCGACGGCGGCAGCAGCGGCGACAGATTTCCTACCGCTCGAAGCCCGAGGCTTGGATCTCGCTGCCAATCCATCTTTGTCCCTAACGGCACGCCCAGCAGCAGCCGAAAGGGACTTTCTCCCACTCGCCGGAGCCGGACGCGCCTTCTCGGGCGACCTCCCCGACACGTCGCGTGCAAGTAGTATATCAAGCAACGGGTTCGTCTCCGCAGGCGTATATATCCCCCCTCTATCGCGGTGTTTCGCCTTGACGCGTGCGAGGCGTTTCTGCCTGCTCGCCTCGACATCGAGGCGCTCTTTCTTCTGCGCGGCCGTCTCCGTCTCCGCCTCCACTGGCATCTGAGTCTCCGATCCATCTGAATCGACTCGAGGTCGTCTCAGGCTCGGCCTGAGTGTTACGTCTATCTTCCTTTAGGTCCTTCAATTCTCCATAAGATGATGGGGTGGATGGGCACGAACGTGTTTTGCGACGCTGATGGTCGCCGACGCAGCGGGATAGATGGGGGTGGTTGGCCTTAATCCCTCAGGGAGGCCCCGCTAAGGCATGAAGGATGCCGCCGGCTCGCGTCCGTTGGGTTTCCGTGACGCGTTCGGTCACGACAAGGTGTGCGTGTAAGCACGTGATCGCGCAGAGAACGTCATCTATATACGTGGTTATGTAAATGCAAAGCTATCAGAAAATTCAAGTTGTTTCCCCTAGGCCTGACGATCAAGTTGTGCTTGTGCTAAATAAATAAAGGAGTTTCTTTGGCTCGTTTTAGTTATTTAAAATCATCACTGAAAAGTTGTAAAACACTACAATTAAAAAAAATTTATATACCTGTTTGAATATCACCTCTCCTGACATCTTCAACCACATCCATACGCGGATAGGTGACCCAGTAGTAAAAATGCCACAATTTCAAAGAATCCTCTCTTATTTTTGTAACTACGGTAAAGTGGATCCGAGTCATGATAGAGCAACCACAATACAGTACTGCTGTAGTGTACATACAGTACATGTATTGAGGTCGGCCTTCTATCATCCTATGTCTCCGATACGCACGGAGAGCCCCGGGTCGGTGTGGCCACTGATATTCAAGTTAGCATATCATGATCGCGGAAAGGTAATGGTAATCAGAGCCGGTGTCGCGATCGGGATCGGGGTCGGGGTCGGGACTGGGGCCTATTGGACTAGGAGAAAAGCTCAGTCACTGAGGCTGGTCCGGGGTAGTAGTCGTCATGACTCATGCCCGTCTCTTGAGTCTTGAGCGAATCGCTCGCAAAAAGCCTGAGACTGTGTGGGAGGAATGCGTGCGAACCCAAGACTGAGACCAGTACTGTGCCGGGCGGTGAGGTCGAAGAAAACGTGATGCTTATTGCAATACCATTACACCGCATCATGATGTACTCCAGCACACCAATCGTCCAAGGCTTCGAGGATCGGTAATCAACGGAGATTACGAGCAGCTGTGAGTGGACCCGGAGCGGTAATGCGATTTCAAGTTGTGTAGCCGAGATTTAGATGAGAGGCGCAAGTCTATCGGCATTAATATGATGCTTACAAACAGCGAGTCGGTGCCGGTACAGTACTATCTAGGTGATCTATAGATTCGGGAGCCCCGAGTCAGTCGGACACGGGAGGAACCTGGTTGGCCGCCACAATCATCATAAGCTGAGGACTCTACAAATTAATACGAGCGATCGCGACATCGGATGCATTAGCAATCCATTTGTAATAACCGCACAACGTTGCTTAGAACCGTGAGTCGGTATGACTTGGACAGAATATTCATCACTCCCGCACAAGTCAGCGCTGGCGCTTTGATGATGAATTCAGAGCTCAGAAATATGGTTTTTTTTTTTTTTTTTTAATTCTATTTCTAGTTCCTGATTCCTGACAAGGCTAATTTGACTACGGGAGGACTCGCTCGCCCCGCACGGATCGGCGCGTGTGCCACCAACACTGTTCAGGCTCCGCTTGTATCCGACGGGTGCAGGCGGGGGGACGGTCACGGACTCACGGAGCGGAAAAATGCGATCAACGCGCACGCACGCACGCGCGCGCACATCCGTCCGTGCGCGTCCGACTGGCCACGCGGCTGCAGCCTTGCGTAAGTGTAATGGCAAGACCGCAGTTCGGCCGACGCCGACTCTTAGGGGCAAGGCCGCAGCCTGAACTTCCCGCAGCTGCAAGGCCGTTCGCGTCGGAGGGAGCGTGTAGATGGAAGGAAGGCACAGGTGTGTGGCTGCTGGCATATGGCGCGTAGGGCGGACGACCGCGGGGTAGGCTTCAATTGTGAAAAAACTGTGTCTACGGTGCCTTGTCGAGAGAAGTTTACAAGATCATAGAACGGAATACCTGCATTGTTGAAATTGGAAGAAGGTGAAAGAAAGACGGAGAAAGAACAAGAGTAGGCAGAGGAATGGACGAGAAAGATTCGGCTTGCTAAGGTGCTGACAATGTGAATCGAGCTGACCAACAACTACTGGTAATCCCGCGCTGATTCTGCGTGCCGGTGCGCGGCACGGGTGTAAGTAGCCGGGAGGCAGTTCCGCGGTGCTGACGCAATCCGCGGCGCAGACCGCCCCGAATTGCCGTTGGGCCCGCAGATGGTGGACCAGCCAGTGGCACGACCCCTAGCCCTCCGCTGCGCCGCGATCGTCCGTGTTGGCTGCGTAACTCGCTCGGCTTACAATGACTCCCCTCCATGCTTATAAGTATCGGGCCCCTTGCCCCGCCTCTCTTTTTCCACAAGCCCCGCCCCGAGCATTTCACTTCACCGCCCACCGCCAGCGAGTAATCTAGCAATGATCTACTCACCGCCTTTCTCCTCTGCCGCTGGGCCTAGCACCCCTCGCCGCACTGTACAGCCCGCGTCCTCGCCCTGCGCCTGCGCAGCCCGCCTCACCAGGCCCAGTCCTAGTACTAGCCCTGCACGTGCCCTCTCCCCACAGGAGCTCTACCTCCGTGCTCTCGAGCGCGAACGCGAGGAAATCCTCGCAGAGGCGTACGCAGCGAAGAAGACGCCGTCAGTGTCATTCCAGTCGCACGACTCACAATCACACGCGCAATCGCAGTCGCAATTACAATCGCGACGCAGTCCTCCGCGTCACTACCTTGACGTGGATATGGACGATACGGACACGGAGGACGCACCGTGCTCGTGTACCGCTAGCCGCCGAAGTGACTTCAGAGAGACTGTGCGCCAACGCCAGGCGCGCCTTGAAAGTCTCCGCCGTCTCGAATTTGCCCGTCGCCTCGCGCACAAGGGCCTCGAAGACGCCGCTGCGTCAGAATACGCTATCGTACGTCTTCTCTCGTTCTTCATGACTGGGATTACGAAAGCTAATTTGATGTACAGAAACGCCTCCCACCTCCCCGCGTACGTCCTATCGAGCGCGTCAACGCCGCGATCAAAATCCAACGCGCGTTCCGCGCACACCTCGCACGTGCTGCACAAGCTGCAAGGGAAGCAGAAACGATAGTCTCGATCGAAGAGGTCGACGAAGACGAGTTCGAGTTCTACGACGAGGACTCGGACTGCGAGACGGAGAGCGACAGCTCGCTCGATACCGACTGCGGGCTCGGATACTCCTACGCGCCCCGCTCGCCGTACCACAGCCCGAACGCGTCGTCTGCGCGGCTGTACGTCGTGGCCGAGGAGGACGAAGACGACGAGGACGAGGACGATTGTGCCATTACGACCGGCCGTGCTGCTGCGCTTGCAGCGCTGTTCGCCGAGGCGCATGCGAAGCAGCAGCGTCGTCTGCGCGACTCGCGTCGTCCGCTGGTGATGCCTGTGACGCCCACTCGCCCACCCGTTCACCTGTTGCGCGCTCGCCGTCGCTCGAGTCGATACCCGAGGACGCCGAGTGTATAGATGGCTGCTAGTTTTTAGCTCTGCTTCTTTTTTTTTCTTTTTTACTTCGATTTGACACTGGGGCTTCGATCTTTTTTCTCTTCTTCGTCTTCATTGGTCCCGGCTTCGGCTTCGGCTTTGACTTCACATCCCACACACATACACTTACTCCAGCTCGCTCGACGGAGTCACCCCAGTCCAACGATCAATCGCATCCATATACTTCTACGTCTCTTTTTAAAAATCCCCCACCCGACCGTTCGTCTTTTCGCCTTTTTCGTTTTTTCATTTTGCATTTCTAAAATTTGCTCGTTGCAATTCCGCATTCGCTGTTGTACGCTGTACCCGTATGCTTGTACCCGTTACCCGCCCTCCATCTCTAGACCGACCCAGCACCTCTCATCCTCATCCTCATCCCCCTCGCCTCATGTCTCGTACACCGTACATCGCAACCACATAGTATTAGTACTAGTGGACGGTTACCGTACCCACATACAGACTATCATTGATCAATTGATATCCCGTCGTGCGATTAACTCAAAAGAAAGAAAACGAAGTCAAGTGTAAGTGCAAGTGCGAATTTGCGTTTTAGACTAATGGGCCCGGATATTGAATCGAATCGAATCGAATCGAATCGAGGATGACTGACAAATACAGTATTACAGTATATCGCAAGTGCTACGGCCTATGGCCTATGTGCGACCCACCGACCCACCCATCGAAGAGAAGCTGAACGTCAGCCGGTTACTCAATTGGCCGGGCCTGGATATGTGTATATATATTGGCTAATCAATTGCGAAGGTACGACTCGTCAGCCTCGAGGTCGAGGTCGAGGGCTACGTAGGTGCTATCGCCGAGTCCGAGTCCGAGTCCGAGCGGCATATACATGTACTGTATATAAACGTATGTATATGGAATTATCGATCGATGCTCGACGCTCGATGGCTCGATGGCACGGCAGGCGGCAGCACCGACGGGAACGGGAACGGGCGGGATCCTAACCGTGTGTACCGTACACAACTGTACTTGTGTAAGCGTACGCGTAAGCGAGTTTACGTGAACGCCGGTCTCTCACTGGCGCCGACGCCGACGCGATACTGTACCTCCAATCCAATCCAATCCAATCCCGACCTAGGCTTGGGCCCGAGCGGCCGGCCCGGCCGTGGCGGGTCGGCTGGACGTGCGATTGGGTGCGGCGGGGTGCTCGGTGTCTCGGTGCTCGGATGGGATTGGGTGGGACGAACCGGAGTCGGGATAGGGGGGCTACAGCCTGACTCGGAGGGGAGGAGAGGGCCCGTCGTCCCGGGACGGACGGACGGCCGGGGACGGGGATCGTGTCTTGTCTTTGTGCCTTTTTTTGTCTTTTTTTTTGTTGAGTGCGTGTGCTTTTGTTTTGTGATGCTTTTATCTTCGTCTTTCTCTTTTCTTTTTCCTTCTTTCTCCTTTTGTTTGTTTTTGTTTTTGTGTGGCCCGATTTTGGTCTGAGCCGTCTCGGCTTGGGTTAGGGGAAGGGAAGGCTGATTGATATTGCTGGTTTTGGTTCTGAGAATCAGACTTGGACTCAGACTCGGAGGCCGGGGGTACCCTATATGGGTCAGCGATTCGAGCACGATCGAGAGGATTCAGTACTAAGTCCGAGTCTGAGTCTGAGTCTGAGTCTGTAGCAAGCTTGCTTTTGCTTGTAGTTGGGGGGCCGGGCGACTCTTCGGGGTCCGAGACGAGACGAGACGAGACGAGACGGACGGACTGGGTCGAAAATTTAGGTGAATTAATGAACGAATTGCTACTTTCCATCGGACTAGCGGAGGAAGGGAAAAGGAGATCCAGAGTAGCTAGTCCGACAGGCTACAGCGCAGTTAAGACGTGCATAAATATATATGTATTTTGATTTTGTGTTTGAATTTTCAACACGCTGTCAGTCGTAAGTACATAAATCCGGATCATTGGCTTACTGTAAAGTCGGCTTGGACAATACAGACATCAAGAACAGACGTCGGTAATATTGATTTTTTTTCTCTACATAGAACTTGAAGGACCTAGGCTGGAGTCGAGTTTGTCAGTAACGAATAATTGGATAACCTCCGCCAGGGCTTGGGGCCTGGGAGTTATACAACCCGTATACTGCATGTGAGTTCCGTGGCGCTTGAGGGCTTTGAATTGGTGGTTTTGATTACTGTAATATTAATATTGTGTGGATTTTGTGGCACAGTGGACTCAGACTTTGCGCCATACGGTATTTGCGTACGGCGGCAACTATTTAATTCTGTCACTCTTGAATCCATTCGCATATTTTGGATGCAACAAATCCATCTCCCACCTAGTTGTCTATGATCCTTGGCGTGTCTTCAAGCTTGTACAGAAATAAGAAATAAACCGTGATTTTTACTCGATTTCGTGTGATGTTTCGGCAATTACCGTTTACCGAGCGGATGCAGAAATTCTTGCTTTAGCAAGCGGCACTCACTTTCACTGGCTCAGGCGGTTGGCAGGTTCTCGTCTTTGCTCTCACTCGACGCTCAAATTCAGCACACGGGGGGCAGACGTGCCTAAGGCTGGGACGAATTACGAAAGTACTAAAACGAACCTCACGAAGTCCGGAGAAATAAGTGGGAGAGGAGAGAAAAACGGGGAAGGAAACGGAGGAAAGAGAAAAAAGTGCAGAACATCCCGGACCGACTCGGAGAGCATGTCGTCTGGCCCGCACTGGAACCTCCCGCTCGCGCTGCTCGACCTCGCCGTCGCGCAGACGCGGCAACAGCTTTCTCCTGCGCTGCTCTTGCGCCGTCCTGACGCGCCCTGGTGCCGCGGCGCGCACGCCTCTGCGCTTGCGCTCAAGCCAAAGCCAAAGGCTGCGGGCCCGCGTCCTGACGTACGTGGTGGGTACTTGCGTCCCCCGACTGCGCCTATCCCTGTATCTGCTCGGCCTTCACGTTTGCCAAGGTGCGTCTTGTGTTTTAAGGGGGTTTTGCTTATGGCGTTTGGTGCTGATGTGTGCTCCCTCTCCTTGCTTCCAACGTCTGTTTTCTTCGTCAGTGAGCGGCAGAGACGCGTGCCGGGTGGAGCAGCAAGGCATGCGCGCGCGCGAAATGCTATACCGAGCCCTTCGGGCCCTGTAGCGCTGCTGCAGAATCGCGTGGAGGCACTCATGCGTCAACCCGTTGAAGAGGTGCGTCCGGCTTTTTCTTTCTTTCCTTCTCTCTCCCTTCTTTCCAATTCCCTACTGACGTTCATGTACTTGTCTCTTTGCGCTCTAGATGGAAATCCCGACAGAAGAGGAGGCAGGGCCGGAAGTAGAGCTGCACTATGACGAGAGAGAGCTACAGACGCTTTACATGGATCTCCTTACGCACGCTGTACCTGAAGTAGGCGCACACGAGGCCGCGACTCCGCCTGCGTCGCTCGCACCGAAGGATTTACTTGAGGGCGTGGTACGGCGCATTGGAGCGGCGTCATCGTCTACCGGCGCCGAAGCGTCGACAGCCTCTTCAACGTCGACGTCGTTTGCAGCTCGACTAGCTGCTCGGCAGGCTCAGACATCATCGGGGACAGAAAGTGGCTCTGCCGTTGAGAGTGAGGAGAGTGAGGAGGCGCAAGTACCGCTGCTCGATGCGCAGAAGCTGCATCACGGTATTTTGCTGCGCGTGTCGGAAGTTGTGCGGGCGATGGAGGGTGCGAGGAAGGTTGTGGGTGAGGTATCTACGCCTGTCGTGCTGCTGACGCAGCAGGAGTGGGATGCGCTTGTTGGTACATGTGTGCGTGCTTTGTTTCCCTTCCCACCTTTTTTGTATGTTTAACGCGTTCGGCTCTTCAATCTTTCTAGATCGAGGATGATGACCTCGCAGCTGCGGAGTATGCGCTGGAGCTTGTGAAGGTGAGGGGTTTTGAGTAAACCCCAACGTATGTTTAAGTATCTAATGTTTAAAACGATGCAGCGGTCTGGGTCAACAATTCCTGAAAAACTGTTGGATGACGTTGCAGCATCTTACGCCAAAAAGGGGAGCGTACCTGGGATAGTGGCCTTCTTCAATAAATTTATTGGTACGCGACCAGTTGGATTCGACCTCCTTCATATGCAGCGCTGAATTTTTTAAATGTACACAGGGAAACCTACCGAGCGGCAACGCGACCTACATATAAAAGCACATCTGAAGTCTCCCGATCCAGAATATGATGTCAACTCTGCCCTAACTGTTTTACACAACTACGAAGCACTCGCACTTCTCCCGCCTGTTCAGTCATATACCCGCCTCATCAGCGCACTATTTTGCGTCCACTCGGCGCAATGCAGCGCACAGGCCTGGGACCTCTTTGCACACATGCGCTATGTTGCGCACCCGAAGCCCGACGCACATCTGTATGCACTCATGATCCGCGCGTGCGCTGGGACGGGTTACTGGCAGTCTTCGTATGCCGCGCAGCCCGAGCGCGCGCTCGACCTCTGGACGGAGATGCGCCAGGATGCACAGCACCCGCCGAGTGTCGGTGCGTACAACGCCGTCATCCTCGCGTGCGCACGCTCGCGTGACCACACTGCCGACGCGTTCCGCCTTGCGCGTGAGATGCTCGATGCGCATCGCGACGCGTTTGGCAACCCCCTCATGCGGCCTGATCGCGCGACGTTCGCTGCGCTTCTTGTTGCTGCGAAGACGCGTGGCGACCTCGCCCGCACACGCTGGATTCTTGCGGAGATGCTGAACCTCCGCGAGCGCGAACGTGCGGGCGGCGAGGCGGCTGTCATGCCGGACGAGAAGATGATGATGCACGTCTTCCATGCGTACACGTCGTACAGGCCGCCCTTCCGGCGCGGGAAGACGAAGATTGTTGACGAGGAGGCAGCCGTGGCCGAGGTTGATGACGGTTCTGCCGAGGCTGAATCGTCGACGTCAGAAAAAGCCATTGAGGAGGTCCCTCTTTCAAAGGGTCGCTTTGGCATGACTCCGCCGCAAACCCGTGCGGAGGTCATTGCGGAGGCGCATTCTCTTTTCGAGCGTATTCTCGAGGACACAGGGAGAGGGGACCCGTCACCGTACGGCGAAATCCCTCTAGCGTCGGGAGCCTTCTCGAAGGTGGCGATCGATACCCCACTCCTGAACTCATACCTTTCGGTGCACTACGTGCATGGCTCGCTCGAGGAGGCGCGTGGGCTGTTCCGCGAACTCTTCCCGCGCGTCGGTGTTGAGCGCTCGTTGCGCACGTACGTCGAGGCACTCGAGCGGTGCGGCGGGCATAACGGCGACGAGCGCGAACGCAGGCTTGCGAACGCGTTCGCGGAGGAGATCTGGCCTGCGTGCCGCAAGCTTGAGGATACCCTCGAGCCGCGGGCCGGCATGGCGCGCCTAATCGAGCGCGCCTACGCAGCCATGATTCGAGTGTTCACTCTGTACGCACCCTCCCCCCTCCCGTGCTAACACACATATCCGTTTGCTAACCGGTCTTTCACCCCACAGCGACGGCGACCTCGACCGCGCGATGGCGCTGGTGCGCGCATTCGCCACGCGCTACACACCACGCGCAGTGTCCGTACCGCGCGCGAAGCCCGCGATGCGCAGCTCGCGCACGATCCTGTTCGCAGCGCGGCCCCTCGTGCGGCTGTCAACGCCGTCCGAGGTGCCCGACGACGGCGTCCCGCCCCTGCTCACGTTCCGGGACCTCGAGCTGCTGCACCACCGTCTCGTCGTCGCCGGCCCCGCGTGCGGCGCCGATATCGATTATGTCAAGTACCTGTGCAAGGCGTATGAGGGCGCGTTGAGGAAGCGGAGGGACCTTACGATTAGGTCGTGATGAGGGTTTTTTTAGTCTGTTTTTTTTTCTTGTTTTAAATCTCTTCCGCCTCTCTTTGGCCCCCCGTGTGGGCGGTATTTATTGTACATTTCTTATATTAAGATAGATTTATAGCTGTTTTTTTTTCTCGAGTTAACGGATCATATGGCCACTGCTGCTGCGGTCATTCTAATACAACAAATGCTTCACTCTTGTGTTCTTGTGTGCTAATGAAGGCTTTTTTAATTACCTAATGCACTAAATACTCATTTTGTTTTACTGTGGCCTGTACAGTAGCCGCCGAAAGCAGCGACTCGGAATCGACCCCATATTCAAATCTGACCATCGCGGATATGAAGTTTGTGCTTATGCAGTACACAGGAGAGAGAAAGAGATCGTTTCATTGGCACGCTTTCGCCCTCTCAACTTCAGACTTAGTACCGTTTGATACTCATCCGCGAGGACGATGCCGGCTGCTTGCTATATGCCATTTGCACTCCCCCGCCCCGAGAGATTAGGGAGGCTCCGAAGGGATGTCTGTATTGTATTAAATAAACAGCGTCCGCTATATGTATACCACATCCTGTGTTCGATATGGTTTCCGTAGAGGGGTAAAAAAATAAAGAAGGGGCGAGACGAAGGGGGAGAAGGTACGTGCCAATGTATGGACGGGTGCGTCTCCCACCGACACCCTGGGCAAGAAGTACTCGGAGCCCCAAAGACAAGAGGAGGAAGACAGAAGACAGAACAGGACAGCAAGAGGAGAGAATATCAACAGGTTAAATTAGCGAGTAAAGTAGTACAACACACCACCGACGACAGACGTGAAACAACGAAAAACAACTTGTCGCGCCCACCGCTATAAGCCGGCATAAACAGACGACGACCCGGTCTTGGATATAGGCACACCCGACGCGGGGCCCTGGTCCCATCGAGAACGCTTGCCCCGTGCGCTCGTGGGTGGCGGCGGCGGCGTCGACGGCACAACATATGCCGCGCGCACGTTGCCCATCGTCATTTCGACGTCCGCATCCACATCGTGCCCCACCACAGCAACGACGGGCTCTGGGCCACGCGTGTCGGATGCAGGCGACGGATCCCCTGATTCATTTTCGTCCCCGTCCCCGTCACCCTCTTCGTCTTCGTCTTCGCTTTCCTCATCCGCTCCTAGGTCAAGCGTATCCGCAACGTTGAGCTCGTGGTCCGTCGCCGCGTCGGTGCTCGCGCTCGCCTGCGGTGTAGAGGCAGCCGTAGTAGTCGCATGCCTCGACCCCGACCCGGAATCGCGGGAGTCGGGTGGCCGCCTCGAAGATCCCGACTTCTCCAGTCGGCGCAGCAGCTTCGCAATATACTCCTTTGCGAACTTCTTGATCTTCGTAACTTTCTCATCTGACAGCGCATCAAGTTTCCCCGATTGATATGAGTTGGATCTCTTCTCTTTCTCGGCGATAAGTTGGGTTAGCTATCGGACGAGAAGAAAGGAACAGACGAATTCGGTCAGACCGGGAATGCACTGTAAACAACCGCATGAACAACGTACCTCTTTCGCATGCTTCTTGAACGTGTCGTGATCCATTCGTTTCTGATACTTGGACATGCATTTCACCACGACAGCACCAACGAGCTTCAAGAGCTTCTTTTCCTTCAGCGCCTCTTTCTCCTCTATCAACAGTGTCTTCCTCTTCGCCTTATCCTTCGGTCTCCTGCTTTTCCTCGCAGACTCAGCCTCTGCGGCCGCTTTGGCAGCCTCAGCCGCAATTTTCTCCTCTTCCAGTCTTTTCGCTTCTTGGACGGCACGGGTGGCAGAGGCAATGATAGCAAGCCTTTCCTCACGCGCCTCATGGGCCCACTTAATCCTCGGCGGCTCCGGCCCCTCCAAAGACTTCGCTACAAGACCGCGGAATGGAGGGAACTGAGCTGCCGTAGGGAGCTGAACTGTAGTGCGACCAAGAGGTTTAAGATGCGACAGGAGCGACGCATCAGCTTCGACGAGATCATCGAGTTGGCGCTTGCGATTTCGCTTGATACTTCGTTGCTCCTCTTCAAACATGTTCAGTTCCGGGGTGGCAGGCGAGCCTTCTCCATCACCCTCCTTAGGAAAATTTAGATAATGCACGAAAAGTGTATAAAAGGACGCACCAATTTCTGTCTCTTCGGTATCCGATAGCCAACTTCCAAAGTTGCCCAATGTGCTATGAGCTGCAAACCAGAAGCACTGCTTAGCAACCTACCCCACAGCATAGAAAGAAGGTTGCTTTACCTCAAGTGCAAGCGAACGAAGCTTCTCGTTTTCAGACTGGGTCAAGACCCGTACAGGTTCCTCAATTTTCGAGTCTTCAATCTTGTTTCTCTGTAACAAGGGCCACGTCGAAATACACTCGATAACCTACACAGGAAACGGTCAGCACGAGGCCTGTCAAGCCTGGAGGTAGAGCACCCACATTCATACAGATGTCAATATCCGTTATAAAATCCTCCAGCATATTGCACATTAGACTGTATCCACGCAAACGCATGAGCTGCCGTAACGCAGGTTGATCCTCGGTCATCTGTACAAGAAAGTCAGTTCGTCCATAAGGAGCAGCGATAAGGGGCACGTGCCTTGATACGCGTAAGCAACTTCAGAAGCACTTTGCGGCTCTGGGTTTGTCGAACTGCCTGAACAACCTTCGGAACGTCCTTCTCGACCAGTGGCTTGAGAATAGGAACATAGTCCTCGTCGAGCTTCTTGCCTCTCTTCTTCTTGCTTCCTTTGAGACCGTACATTTCCACCTCCTCCGATATGCCGAGAGCTGTATCGTCCTGAGCGACTCGTGATTTCGGAGCGAATAACTAGCGTACGTACCGTCGAGATATAAATCGTCCATCGCTGCGACATCGGTCTGTGTCTTTCCTCCAAGGAACCCGACACATTTGGGTTCACCACAATAACACGGTTGTGCGTCGTGACTAGTAGACAATCAGGACACATTATGGGAATCATTGGAGCGCAATACGAACCCGTATCGATCGACGTTGTAGTTGAAGGTCAACTCCTCATTTTTCTTGATATTGCGCTTTGCGTAAATACCCATCCGTACATGTTGTCCAACCGTCCATTTCGCGACGTAGCAGTTTGGATTGCAACTGTGGTTCGCAAATCGTCCAATTCCACCTCGCTTTGTCGCGTCAATGTACTAAAGGAGAATGATTATTGACAAGTTGGTAAGAAATAGGGGCTTTTCATCATACCTCATCCTTCTGCAACATCATGAAGTAGAAGTGGCGAATTCCTTCTTCCGCGTAATCTCGCATTCTCTTGACAAAGGAAGGCTGGCTAACAACGTCGCCGATATATTCATAAATAAAGGCGTCTCTGTAGAGAAATCAGTATGAGGTCCACGAAAAGGCATACGTGTCACTGACTTCCGGATATCCGACCCAGCACGGAGTCCAAAACCCTTCTTTTCTGTCAGTACAATCTCTATATTCGCATGTTGCCTGCGTTGCATCCTTCGAAATTTTTTTTGGTTCGATGATAAACCAGCGGAAGTGCGTTTGCGATACGTACCGTTGATTTCTGCAGTATGCCCGACAGCGGCAGTCGCCCTCCACACACTCTACCTGCGTCAGCCTATTGATACAGTCAGACTCCTCCCCACATGCCGTGTCTGGGTCGTCCTCTCCTGTAATAAGAGGAAATGTCTAACTACCGCAACCTATCCCTAATGTTATGCAAGAAGACTGACCTGGAACGAATTGACAGTCGCAGGTCATACTTTCTAGAGCTTCCCTAGACCGACCTAGAGTCGAATACTGGTAATGATTACCTGACAACTCTTGGAACATTTTCATGGCCTCTGCTTCGGCACGGGGAAGGTAGTCAATAAGCTGTGGACCAGGCTTTCCGTTGCGCACGGGTGCTGGTGTTTCTGACTTCGATTTTGACGAGGGAGGGGGCGTCGGCGTCGAGTCTTCATCTTTCAGTTCGGGGAACGCAGACGGCGAGCGCTTGGGCTGCACGTCGACATTGTCGACGGACATAAGCACGTCTACGTCCCCAGACTC
Organism: Coniferiporia sulphurascens; assembly: GCA_002794785.1. Lineage (NCBI taxonomy): Eukaryota > Fungi > Basidiomycota > Agaricomycetes > Hymenochaetales > Hymenochaetaceae > Coniferiporia > Coniferiporia sulphurascens. The sequence continues at coordinate 1,144,031 of NBBA01000008.1, read as the reverse complement.
CTCAGTTTTAAGGGTTGTAGGTTGAGCCATGACGGACGAGTCGCAAGCCTGTGAGCGTCGACAAAAGGGTCCAGGCGCCGACGCTGTCGGTCACAACCCGGCTCTTGGGGCACGACCACTGATTGCGTTCGTCAATCTGTACGGCAACAACAGACCTCCACGACGCTTGCACCAGTATAAGATACCTACAAAATTGTAGGATATTATTTTAATAAATTTAATTTGTGTGAAATTGCCGAAACCGAGCGCACGTACTATGTGTATGCTTACGTCTAAGGTCAAGCCACCTTGTCACGGACTCTGGTGAATTTGCGCGCACTACCAGCCGGGTCAGGAACGCGACGCTCAACAGCGGCTTTTGTTGTTTTCCGTACGGCGACCACACAAAAAACTGGCAGCACAATGTCCCCTGCAGCCGGCGCTAAAAAGCGCAAAAGACACGAAGTGGAAGATGACGGGTCGGAGCAAGTGACTTTTGCTATGCACGACAAGGACATTTCAGCCATCGGACCAGTACTCGGTGCATACGACCCGCTGCTTTTATACAGTCCTCCTTCTTGACGCCCATCTAGCTAGTTTTCCGGCCCTCCAGCCTCCCAAATCGACGCCTTTCTCAGTCTACTTGAGGCCAGACTCTCCATCGGGCTACCAGCAGGAGTTCGCGTCGAAACCTATAGCAGTCGCTGGTGAAACAGACAGCGTAGAATTCTACTCTACCAGCGAAAGCACAGATGCTGCGGTTGGATGCAGGTGAGTTCGTTGTGCTCCTTTCGCAGGAACAATAATTAACTGAGGTCTACCCTAGATACCTTATTGGTGTCAGAAACAAGAAAACAAATGTCTTAACTCTCAGACCTGCACCCATACAAATTTTTGCTCGGCGCGTGAAGGCGTTGAAAGACCTTGCACCTGCCCCATCGTCAAGCGCCGCAGAGAGGATCGAGCAGCGAAACACTCTCGGGGAAACGTTCGGAACCAGAAAGGCGCAGAAGGCCATTCGTGCAGCCGAGAGGAACAAAGTCGATGTTTCCGCCATGGAGGGTGTCACTGGACACATACAAGACAGCATAGACAATAATACGAAATCTCTTCCAACGCAAGGTAAGTCTGAAGGTATCTGGGTTTTAAAGATCGCTGACGAGCACCGTCTCTGTAGACGAGGCAAAAGCAATCGCCGATAGCAGCCGACACATTCCTCCTCATGATATCAACGCTACCTCACCTGAGGACGTCTACAAGCTACACGACATCATTCCCGAGGCCGAATTCAACGCTATCCCCATCGGCGGCATACTCTCAGCGAAATCGCCAGAGGAGCGCATGAGCTATATGCCATACAAACGCTCCGATTGGCTCCGCCAGCACCTGTCCTCAATCTTCTCCGCACCAAAACCGAACAAAAAGCAGATGTAGGCTTCACGCACTCCCGTCCTTATCACTGATAACTCATATCATTCGATAGTAAAATTGCGCTTTACATTTCCTGCCTCATCGCGTTCCGTTCCTGCGCTTCCAAAGTATGTAACGACAAGGAAGGGCTCCAGCAGCGCTTGGAAGGCATACCGCTTATCGTCGTCGATGGTATCCTCGCGCGCTTCACTGAAACGTTGCGAGGAAGTACACAGTGCGTCTCGCAGTCTCTCTTCGTCCGTTGTCCATTCTGTTGAGCGTCTTGTTCTAGGGTCACGTTCACAACGGATAACCGAGACAGTCTCATGACGCACATATTTGCGCTATGCTTGCACTTGGACAGTTTTGCTTCGGATACAACACTAATCGCAGCGGATCTCAGTGAGCCCGTCGCAAAGTTCGTCAAACCGCCTTCCACCTCCACCTCCACATCTTCCTTCTCTAACTTATCTCCTATCTCCAGAATCAACCAGTACTTCAAGCTTCTAGGTAAATCCTGCCAAATTTTAACCTCTTTACTCACCTGACCACAATTTATCATCGTGCTTTAGGCTGCAAAGTCGAGAAGCTCAGCGCCGCAGAAACGAGCCGCCTCGGTCTAGCAGCCGCGTTTGCGGGAAACAAACGCGCGGTGCTGCGCGTTCCTCTGGAGTTCCCCAAGCCGCGGACAGGGCGCACTGGCAGATGATCTTAGACATGATACATGAACTGCTCTGACCGCCACTCACCCCTTCCTGTCCACCTGCCGTCCCGACGTACCAGACCACTAGTGTTGGTGTAGGGATCATATGACTTCGTTCGGAGCGTGCTTTAATACAAAAATCTAATACTGGTACTGCCAATCACGAAGCCGATGCATAAGAGCAGCAACCCGAACATCGAATGTGTTATAAAAAATGGTAGGGAGAAAGCCGCATCCTGACAAGGGAGTGTTCTTCCAGCAGTAGCTTCAGAATGATAACGTTTCGGCACCCTCGTACTGGCGTGCTACAATAAGTTTTATTAGAGACATGGTTTATTCGGTTACTATACCAATTGATTCTCTATCGGAATCGAAACTTAAAAAATAACAATCGAGCGAGTCAAGAAACGGAGATGGAAGCATCGTGATCAAGTAATCAAGGGAATTGAAGAAATACAAAATGGAGTCTCGTACATAGAGTGGTAGAATACAACCCAAGGGGTGAAATCGAAGTAACATGGAAATAATGAAGGAAAATGCGAGGCCAGGTGTCCTCGTTGAGACCACTGCAAACTAGATTACCAAAGAGTAAGCACGGACACCGAATCGACAAAACGGCCTGATCATACACCATTCAAGACAGTCGCACTGCAAACGGCGAGTATCGTATAGAGAAAATGAGGTAGTAGATGACCGGTGCCTGATCATGACAGTGGGGTTTAGAGAGACTGATAAACAAATCTACAGTTGATAGATAAGAAGATTTATTGGAGACGTAACAAATGGCTAGTATACAAGTTGCTTTTCAAATGGGGCCAGAGTAAAAAATACACTCGCGTAGAGTCAAGAATTAAAGACGGATACATCAAGGATAAGGAAAAAATAAAGGAAATACAGAAGGTAGTCTCATACATCGAGTGGCGGAATACAAGCCAAGAGGCGAAATCAAGCTGATTCTTATACATGAATTACATGAAGGGAAATATGAGGCGAGATGTCCTCGGTGGAACCAAACGACAGGTACAGTATAAAGAAAGTGGGATAGTAGATGGTCGGTACCAGGTAATGACAGTGGCGGTTTAAAATACCGAGAGACTAATCTGCAGAATCGAAGTCAGTAACGAAGAACCGATCGGTGGCACACGAGACATACCAAGATGTGGGTGGTCCTTGTCCCTTCCGATACCGAGGCGACGATCCCTCAGTCCGAATTCGATGCTGACTCGAAATACACCAGCGCATACATCCGTGGCCGTTCTAGGCTGACGACTCGGATTTGCGGCTCACGCAGCAGCTCTCATAAGAGAGGCGCGTCCTGAGCGAGGTAGACAGTGTCGAGAGAAGTTGTCTCAAGCAACCGTTTTCGTAACCAAAGAGAATGCTCTGAATAATCATCTTGAGCACGATTGAAGAAAGCAGTGGTTAACGATAGTAACGGGCGAGCGTAACAAGAAAGGCATCGGACACGAGAGTACAAGAAGTCGCACGAGATTGACAGAGCGGAGACAACGAGAAGAGACTTCGAACAGAAGACCAAAGGCACGTCGGCGACAGAAGAGAAGGCTGGGAGCGAGACAAGAGCGGACTAGGAACTGAGGTCAGCCAAGGGAGCTACCGGCAGTTCGGTTGAAGCTTCGGATGGCGCCTCGACGGAGACCGGAGGGTTTTTCTTTCCCCTGCCGCCTTTTCCTCTATTCCGGCAACCCCTGCGCGTTTTCTTCTTGTATGGGCGAGGGGCGGACGCTGGGTCCTCCGACTCGGGAGCGACGGACGCGTCAGCGATAGGGGAGTCGACCACCAGAGACGCAGCGTGGCCAGCGCTGCACCCGGTGTTTTCGTCCCCCATCATCTTATGTCCATCCGCTCCATCCAAGAGACCGGCAGCGTCGGTAGCGCCACCGAAGTCGCTCTCTTCGGGAGGGTCGGAAGCCTTGCGTCCAAGCTCGGAATCTTCCTGCCTCGGAGCGGTTGTATCACGCGAGCTAGGACTCAATACAGCTGAGGCTTTGTCGTTGTCGACAGCCAGTACAGAGACGCTTTCAGAAGAAGGTAGTCCGGAGGTACCAGAAGCAGTGCGAAGCAGTTCAGGAGCACAAGCAGCAGTTAGACCAAGGTCGATGTCAGGCGACGTACACCGATCACGTTCGGACTGGAACGAGCTGTTCACGGTTACCAACGACACTGTGGAGACATTGAGCGCGTCGTCGAACTCCAGAGAGAGCAGTGACGAGCTCGCGGGAGAGAGTGAGTACACGGGTGGCGTTGGCAGTTTCCAAAGAACAACAGCGGATGAAGGTGCATGATTCCGTTTCGGAGAGCACACCGACGAGTCCGCAAGCGTAACTGAATGCATTTGCGAATCATAGAGAACGAGCGCAGTCGAAGACTCGAAGTCCACTCGTGAGGAAGGTGCAAGCGAACGGTCGTAGAGAACGACTGCGAGAGTGTCGCCTGTATCGGGAGTATCGGCGTCGGGATTGATCGCAAGTTCATTAGAATCCGAGCCCATAGGAACAAGTGAGTACGTGAACGGAATTTGCGAGCTAGGGCGACCGAGTGTGGACAATGGAACGTGCGAGTTAACAGCAGCGGATGACGACTCGTGACACAGTTCCGGGGAGGGCATGGAATAATTCATAGATGTAACCGAATGCATCTGCGAATCAACGGGGACGGTAGCGGTCGGTGGTCCTTGATGCACGTATGGTGAAGGCTCCAGCGAGCTCGCAGACACAGCCGTACATAACCAAGAGTAGAATATGATAATAATGGCGGACGCCGGGTCTCGGTGCACCTTCGCAGTCGTAGACGGACGGGTAAGTGGGTCATAGAGAACGACAGCAGTCGAGAATCCATCAGGGGAGTCGCCGATGGTGCCAGTATCGAGATTGATCAAATATCCGGAAGCCGAATATGTGGACTTGATCCGTGGAGTAGAATGATTGACCATGTTAAAAACCCGTGGATCAAGATGAGCGAACGCAGACAAAATCCGTTGATCGAACCGAGTGGTCGGAAACGGGACCTTTGCAATGGAACAAGCGATCGTAGACAAGTACCGTGGATTAGACCGAGTGACCGTAGACCAAAGCTGTATATTGGACTGAACAACCTTAAACACAATTCGCATATCAGACTGAAAGACTGCGGACGACAGATTGGAACGGGTGAGCGTGGCGGAATTCGGCGGACCACAACCAATGACCGTAGACCGTGGTACGAGTTGTAGAGAAGGCAGCTCTTCCGTTGCAATGGGCGGGGAGTCGTCTGTATCCATGGAACTAGCACTGAGAGTAGAGGAAAGTCGTAGTTTGAGACGAGCGACCTCGGACAGAATCCGCTTTTTAGACCAGACGACAGTAGACGAAATCCGTGGATTGGAACGAACGCGCACAGACGACATCCGCAGTGTAGACCCAGTGACCGTAGGTTGTGATACGTGCCATAAAGAAGACAACTCGTCGGGCGCAGCGGGTGGAGGATCGACAGTGTCCACGTTATCATTCGGGTCAAGTCTAAAGATTGCCGTTGCTGTGTACATTCCGCAAGGCTGCCGAAATGCGACGATTAGATAAGTTTGTAATGGCAAAACAAGGAACGTACAATGGAAATAGACCAATCGAAGCCTGACCATGCGGAAAAGGAGAACGAGACCCCAAAGTCTTCTCCAAATGCAGAAACTAAGTATGCGAACATGAGGAAGAAGACAAAGAGAACAAGTTTAGATTCATTTGGCCGAGAAAACCGGGTTTCGCCTTCTATTTCAATGACGGGTGGGGTGTCATTCAGGTTCAGGGATGGTCTAATCAAGTGGTCCCCCATCGACGTCGCCAAGTGAACGTCGTTCCAGACATCGTCACTGAGTGCGTTTCGGGGCAAATAAATAATACCGAGGGGAGTTGTTCGTTCGACGTTGTTCCAGACATCGTCTCCGAATGCGTGTCGTGGCAAATAAATAATGGCAGGGATGAATTCAGCCACCGGTGGCATATACTGCGTAGTCCTACTATCCTCGAGCGGCTCAGCCGACGTGCCAAATGCAGATGCGGAATCGTCGCTGACGTTGTTCAAGAAATCGAGCCCGTCGATGGTCTTGTCCGGCTGCGGGTAGGCAAGATAGTGTTCTACGGGATAGTTGTATGTTACATTAGTGACATTCGATACGTGGTCTTCAAAAATGCAGGTGGCATTGTTGTCGGCTGCGATGACACTGGCCTTGTCCACGGTGTGGCAGACTGGATACGAGCTGACGAACGGGTGCTTGACTGCCAGCTTCGGTGGACTGGTGCACGATGCGTCGCCCCAGTCGACGTCCACGTTCAGCCCGGTGGTGGCAAGCTTGCATAGGAGCCCAGAGTCAGGTGTACCGCCGGCGGTACCATGCCTAGGCACGAGACTGAGGGCTGCCATGACAAGCCTCAAGAGTAAAGCGGTAGAGAACATGGCTATTGCGAGGTTTGCGAGGTATTCGAGGGGTGATGGCTAAGGTGCGAGGAAGAGCAATGAGGAGGACGGGGGGACGAAGTGGCAGTCTTTTATAGACGGATGGCCAAAATAGGTCAAAATAAAAGTCCGACGGAACAATCGTCATGATCGACGCTCAGTCGCGTCGGTCACAGATCACGCTTCGCGTCTGTCCAGTTGAAGTTTTGGCTAGTTCCTTTTTCTTGACGGGAAGAAAGGGTCCAAAGACGCGTAGAATCGGAGATTACATCGAGACCTTTCTTGACATAATTTTTGTGGCAGCCAAGGTATTGAAAATGTGCGGTTGGAATGAGTCCATCGGTGCGATTTCCCCGTCTCTGCGGAAAACGTAGTCGAGAAAGTGAGATTAAACGGCGAAAGAAAACACACAAAAATACCGAGTATGTACTTTCATTCCCACTCGTACAAAATCAACCACCGTTGCGTATACTGAAAGGATGCTGGTTTTTAAACGACGAAATGGTTGTCGTGGTCTCTGTCAGAGTTGCGTTGATTAGCACAGCATTCATTACAGGAGGATTAGATGGGACTGCAGTCGTGAGAAAATACCTCCACTTCTATCAAAGCGCGTCTGTCGTCATCATCCTCCTCCCCAAATTCCAAATAAGGCAAATGGCATACTCAGGCTGCTCGTGATTGGCTCGGGCATTCAGTGAGTGGCACGCCCGGACCTGCGTCACTAAGTACTGGGCGTCATCTGCCATAGGCACTCGAGTAGCACTATTTACACCTGATCGGTAGACTCGACTTCCCCCTCCTCTCCTGGTGAATGGCATTTCGTGAGGGGGGGAGGGGATTGTACACACATGTACAGGTGCTCCGAGTCCGTCAGGATGGTTCTCAGGCTTGCTTGATGTGAATGAAATGGGTGAGGGCTCGGCGAGCCGCCGAACTTATAGAACCTTAACTCAACGTCCAACCCACGAACAGCCCAAGCCTCATTTTCCAAAGCAGCAAAAAGCTCCCTCAAGGCCTCTCAAGGACCATTGTGAATGGATCATACGGGCCTGCGTGTCATAGCAACAATATTAATATAATCGGCACTACGTTACCACAGCCATAAATACAGCCTCTCTCAGCTGCTTTGTTGACCATCCAATTATTATTACTTACTCTACAACAAAACACCAGTCAATAGAAGGAGTGGGGTTCCAAGTCGGGGCTATGGGCTACAAAGTTATACTATGAGTGGGGTTTAATAGTACCTAGCATGATGTCGTTCAAACTAAATATATATCTACATTAGACAAAAAAAAAGAAAGGAAACTCTACAAATCCATAAGCGTCTCCAGTGCCACACCAAAATCCATTCCGAAACTGCAAACAAATTAGTGCTTTTCATCACTCACAACCAAAGGCGCCGAAGATGCCTCAGCCCCGACCTCAAGATCGACAGGGTGATTCTCCCTGATATCCAGATTTTTCCCGTCATCGCTCACACGTACATTAACAACATCGCCGTTTCTGGCACCATGATATTATAAGCACCAGACCTTCTCCCCGAAATGAAGCCCACGCAAAGCACTCACCTAACTGTGCCATTAAGTAGCCTCTGCGCAAGTGGGAACAGCACCTCCGAGCGCACCACATGCGTGATCGCACGTGCCCCGTATACATCCGAGTACCCACGGTCCGCGAGCCACTGCCGCATCGCGCTGTCCACATCTAAAGAGATCTGACGGTCGTGCACCCGCACAGCAACGTCCGCGAGGCGCAAGTCGACGACTTGCAGGACGGATGCGCGGGAGAGCTTGTTGAAGACCGTGAGCGAGTCGAGTCGGTTGAGTAACTCCGGCGGGAAATGCTCGGACGTGCGCTCCAGGACGGCATCACAAGTCTCTGGCGTAATGATTCCGTCGCCTGTGGTGGAGGAAGGATCTGTGAGTATGTCACTTCCTAGGTTGCTTGTAAGGCAGATAATTGTATTCTACACAAAGAAATCTTAATTTAATTGTTCATGAGAGTATAACAACAATTCTCTGACCTTGAAGTCCACTTTCTGCCCTTGGCTATCAGTGATGCTTCCCTCATCAAGAATTTGTAAGAGGATCATTGCCACATCCTGTACACCAGCGTCAGACTCTTACTTCTAGAAATACGAGGAACCATCTACCTTATGCGCCTTCTCTAACTCATCAAGAAGGATAACAGTGTACGGCTTGTGACAAACAGCCTTGGTCAACTGACCTGGATTAAGATTTACCTTCAAGTTCCCTTGCAAGCTATGGTGTAATTCCAATACGTACCTCCTTCCTCAAAACCAACGTATCCCAGTGCTGCGCCGATAAGATGCGAGATAGTGTGTCGATCGTGATACTGACGAATGGGTAGCTGTGAGCATTCGTGTGATAAGTTTATAAATGCACCCTACATACCTCTGACATATTTATATTGATCCTAACGAAAGGACTCATTAATCGCACACCAGAAAAGTACTCCGAAATCACTCACAACCCGCGCTGTTCATCATTAAACAAGAAAGCCGCCAGAGCCTTGCAAAGCTCCGTCTATTCTCCTAGTCAGCATGTAAAGTGATTCATCTCGAGGGCATTAAGCGTACCTTGCCAACACCCATGGGTCCCAAGAATAAAAAGGAAGTGACAGGCCGGTTTGGCGGCTGCAGACCTGCACGGGATAGACGGACAGCATCACTAATAGCCTTCGCAACATGATCTTGACCGACAACATGCTTCCGCAGCGTGTCTTCCATCTGTGTGAAGTTAATCATCGGTAAACGCCGCGCCCGTCGCCCTCCGCGCCGCACTCACATGCACAAGCTTCTCCTTCTCCCCTTTTAATAGGCTCTGAACAGGGATACCCATAGCTTTCGCAACAACCCTCGCAACATCATCGCTCGTAACACGCTCATGCAACATCAGGATTCGCGACTCCGCGCTCTTCGCATCCACCGCCGCCACCTCATCCTCTGCTGGAAGCTGTTTTTCCAAATCGGGGATCGTCGCAAAGCATAACCGAGATGCCTTCTCGTACTAGCCCTCGCGCTGCGTGACCTCAAGCTCATACTTCGCCGCTTCCAGCCTTTGTTTCAGATCCTTCACCCTTTCAATCCTTGCACGCTCCTGGTGCCACACCTCCGTGAGTTCCGCAGCCTGCTGGCGCTTCTCGCGGAGGGACGCTTCGACTGCCATGCGCCGCTCGACACTAAAGACGTCTGCCTCATTCTTCAGCGACTCGAGTTCTATCTGAAGCGTCACGATCGTGTGGTCAAGTGCCTCGAGCGCGTCGGGTTTCGACTCCTGGGCAAGACAAAGAGCAGAGGCTGCCTCATCGACGAGATCAATAGCCTTATCTGGAAGAAAGCGGTCGGAGATGTAGCGAGCGCTGTATACAGTGGCTGTGACGAGTGCAGCATCGGATATCTCGACACCATGGTGGACCTCATAGCGTGGCTTCAGCCCCCGCAAGATAGATATTGTTGATTCAACGGTCGGCTCATCAACGGACACGGGCTGGAAGCGGCGTTCGAGGGCAGCGTCTTTTCCAATCGTCTTGCGATACTCATCCGCTGAGTTTATCAAAAAGTGGCATCCTCAGAGCCAAAAAAAGAAAGAGGATAGGAAAGACTCACGTGTAGTGGCACCCACTAATTGCAGGCCACGGGCGAGCACAGGTTTGATCATCTGGCCAGCATCTATGCTTCCTTCCGCCTTTCCAAGATTAAAGAGCGTGTCTAGCGAAGATTATTATTAACATCTAGTTTAATTCATTTTCAAGCGACTTACGAAGTTCGTCAATGAAACAAATGACATTGCCTCCCTTTTGAAAAAGTTAATCACTAAGACGAGAGCGGAAGTAAAATTCGAGATTGATGAACACACTTCCTCTTCAATGTCGCGAATTAGCGCTTTGAACTTTTCCTCAAAAGACCCTCGAACTCCAGACCCAGCCATGATAGCAGAAAGGTCTAAAGCAAGCACACGTTTGTTGTGTAATGACTAGCACATCCAAGGTGAACTTTTCAGGTGAAAAGACTTATAAAAGCCCCAGCGTACCTCGGGAACTTCCCTAGCTACGATCCTACTCGCAAGACCTTCCAGAATGGCAGTCTTTCCGACCCCTGGAGGGCCGATCAACTACATAATAACTTGAGCCTAGGCAAGGTCTAACAGGCAACAGTACCACTTACAACAGGATTCGACTTTGTTCTCCTCGAAAGGACTAGATTTCTTTTTAGTTGTTTTGAGCCCCATTGTCAGTACAGCTATTTTCTTACTCTGAATTGTCCGTCTAATTTCTAGATGACAGTAAGTTCATCAGCCCGTACAAAAGAACAGTCAAGACCGATGTACACACCTTTGTCCCTCCCAATCACCGGGTCCAGCCTCCCCTCCTTCGCCAGTTCTGTTAAATCGACACTCTGAAACAACGAGAGTAAATGAGTGCTTCTTGGTGAAGGAAAACCGGATTATAAAGTACGTACATATTCCTTCAATGCCTCCCCTTTCTAGTGCTGTGGCTTGAACCCCGCAAACCCGGGAAAGCCGCCACTGTTAAGCTCAATGGTTACACGGTGATCGACATCGGGGCTTCCTGATCGTCGAGGCTGATGGTACGGCAACGGGGCTTCCTAGATGTCATAAGTCGAAGGTGATCATCGATGGGGCTTCCTGATTGGCGATGTGGACGCGGTAGGCTTCTATGGCGAGTCAGGTTACGACAAAGCGACTATTGGCCAAGAGGCACACAGTGGACTGGTGGTAGCAGATAATGGGCTTGTATGAACAAAGAGCACAAGCTTAGGGCTTGTGCTACTGAAGTTACATGCTTATATGCTACTCTATGTGTTTGTTACTGTAGCGACTTGGTTAGGTATGTTTACCAGACTATGGAAGGTCATGGAACTCAAGGGAATGCCTTGGTAATACAAGTACAGTGATCAGTAAGCAAAGCACGTCATGATGGTGCAATAAGGCGTCATCATGGCGTCTTATGGTGCAAGGCGAATAAGGATGAGTAAGGCAGAGGAATAGGGGAGTTGCGCTGACTGATGATGACAAATAGGAAGTGAGTCAGCGCAATAAGGGAAAATAAAGGAAAATTGTAACAGCCACCACCTCCCGAGGGCCCCTGGGAGAAGTAGCGGGGCCGTGAAGACCTGTGTGATAGTCTTGGATTTGCAAGAGGACTGAGGGAGCGTCGGAACTCATGAACCTGAAGGCGGGACCGGCTTAAGCACAATCCGCTGAGAGACCATGTCAGGGCGATACGAGCTGGCACCCGTACATAGAGCCGTGCGGACTCTGGCTTCAAACGAGATGCGAGCATGCACGGCCAGTACAGGGACAAAACAGAACCCAGGGAATAAATATCAGGATGGTAGGTTACGAGATGAACTCGAGTTTCTGGTCGGGATTTGGCCTATGCGCTGAAATTTTGTGCAGTCATGTGTAAGAAAACGTCATCGAACTGCCACCATGCCGGATGCGGACCCGAATGTTCTGGGAGTTGCCGGTAATGTCCAAAACTTTTATTTTGCGAAAATAAGTCTCAAGCCTTTGAATGATGGCGAAGCGAAGTACAGCGTTATTTACACGGTTGGTTGCGACGCTGATGTAAGCCATGTATTACCCTGGTGTCATCTCGTTGACACGATTGCCGGTGATACTGTTTTTTTAATTTTTTAATTTTTAATTTTTAATTCTGCATTTATATACTGCTACATTACAAAGTAAAAGACGCGGATGTGAGACCATCTGAAGTATCAGGCAAGAGGAGGTTAACAAGGTATAAAGTGTCTGGATTTTAACCATTGAATGATATGAGGTTTGTGGATCGGAAGTGTTTAAGTAATTTTGTCAGGTGGGATAGGAATTGGAATAACAACTTTAGCAGGAGGGGGTGGTGGTTTTATGGATTCTATGATGACTGATATTGATTGCGTAAGGTGGGAAAAATTAATTGATTTTTTATGATGTGAGGATTGATGGGATTTGAATTGTTTAATGTCCGATATTTGTGACTCTGAGAGGTGTGATGTGACAGCAATTGGAGCGGCTTGTGTGCATGAGGCTAGGGGCAGGTTGCCATGAGGTGTGGTGTTGACTCCAAATTGTAGGAGGACTGATGTTAAGTCCAAGCATGGGCCATAAAAGCTGAGGTGTTCCCGGTAGAGGAGGATGTGCCATGAATTATGTGGTTGTTCAATGATGCTGATGACCTGTAGTTTGTACTGGTGTATGGCCCAGTCTAGTATGTGCTGATTTTTGTCAATGAGGTTGAAAGGTTCATATGTGGTATCAGTTTTGAAGTTTGGCACTGGGAGGTGAAGGAATAGAAGGGGGCATGGGGGAATGGGGAAAAGGGGGAGTGGAATGATGAACAAGGCCATAAAACAGCTTGACAGATGTCTACTGTGAGTGAGGACTGGTGTGGGTGGTTAACCCAGGGAGTTTAGGGGTGGTGTGAGTGGATGTGCACTGGGTGAGATGATGGTGGTTAGAGGTCAAGGGGTGGTGATTCCGTGGCCGGTGATACTGTACTGACATCTTCTGTTCTGGCTCCTCGCATTACTCATCAGAAATCCTTCTTGTTGCTGTGCAGGGTCGTCGGGAACTACGTAGAATGGATCGGCGTGCCTGTATACTGTAGATCCGTCCTCCGTAATGTCGACTCTAACGGGATTAAATAGCTACCGTTCCATAGCAAGGTCAGTTCACTTTATTTAGATCATCGTGCGTATAAAAGTCAGTTTTCAGCCGTGCACTGTGCAGGGCATCCGACTGCGCAGCAGACGCTCACGGCTCAGCTCGCCCGATGAGGATTAGTGCTGCTCTGAGCACCCTTACTGCTCTAGCGACTCGTTTGAAATTGATGTCAGTTTTGTAATCTTTTGGATCAATCAGAATTTGATCTTTCTTGACACTAGAACGCGAAACTTCTATTAAGTGCACATGCAGGCTTGCAGATCGCCTACTAAGAGGGTGCGGGCTGTGCTTTTGGAAATTCAGACATGTCCACCAAAGATATTGCATATTTATGTACATGCCGTGCTGCGAGACGTCGCTCCTTGCTGGCACCATATGTGCACGGTCCAACGTCGGAAATCCAGAAAGGGATGTGGCCGATCATGAGTTGCCATATGTCCGCATCGCCTGGAACCGGGCGCAGTCTACCGATATGTCAAATCCTCTTGCAAGAATGGTGATGATCATTCCCCAGAATGCCCGTCACCCGGCTTATAAACGGTCCAGTGTTTTGATTAAATGCGAAAATGCCGATGAGTTGGGTTGATGGTGGATTCGGATAGACGGAGAGTTGGAATACATAGCGTGAGCAAAAGTATCGGTTAAGTAAGAAGAGGTCATCTTCTTCGGCGCCCACAGTCTGGCAACAGAACCCACGAACATGGCCACACTCCCTCCGGACGCTGGCAGCGGCGTGTTTTTCGTGCACTTGACGCGCGAAATTGACGCACCGGCTGAGACGGTGTGGGATGTTTTGACCGATTTGTCCAAATACCATGAGTGGTGAGTCTCCCGTATGTTCTGATCGTGTGGTAGCCTGAGATCTCATGCCATGTGGCGCGTTCGGATAGGAACCCATTCGTGTGCGTGAAACTCTTCAACTGAGCTCAGAATACACCATTCACATTAGCTCTTTTAGGCGCAGTATGACCATCGTGGACCCGTCAAAGAAAGAGGACGAGGACCAGACGCTCACAGAGTGCAAGCACTTGCTAATGAAATGCCACATTCCGCCGACCATGGACGATAGCGCACGAAAACAGACACCGCTGGAGCTCATAACGGTCGTCGACAGGGAGAACTACCGCCTCTCTTGGGTAAACGTAGACTACCCGGCGTGGGCACTGCATGCGCAGCGATGGCAGACTCTGACCGCATTATCGGATGGCAGAACGAAGTACGAGACGTGGGAGGTCTTTGGAGGCATACTCGCGTACATCGTAAAGCTGTTTGTCGGGAAGCCCCTCCAGAAGTCCTTCGACGCGTTCGCGGACGGCTTAAAAGCACGGAGCGAAGAGGCTGCGACTGCTGGATCCTAGCACTTGTACTGAGCTCTTTTCTTTTCACCAGCAAACGGGCCCCGGTACATGGGGAATGGTTTGCTTCCATTTCAACCAGTTCGCTAACGTCGTTTCTGTAACACTATATATATATACATATGGGCATTGCGTGTGATAAGATAATATCATTAACGCTGTGTACTTTCGATCCGAGCTGCTACATTTGGGTATTCAAATTTTTGCTGATGGGTACATTGCTATAAAGGGAAGCTGGCATCCACAATAGAAAACTAAGAAACCCCGAATTGGCTCTACGCGAAACACTGGTGCGAAGAGTTCCAGACCTCTGTTCGCCGTTTCCTGTATCGCGTCGTCGTCGTCGTCCCCTCCCGACGCTGCCGCCGTAGTCGCTGAACTCGTCGTCGCTGGCCGATAGCTAGTCACCGTCAGCACTATGGACAGCCATACCAAGTCGTCGCGGTTCTCGACGCTAAACGTCTTCGGCAAGCTATCGTCGAACGCTAAGCCGCCGCGCCCGCCGCCGAAGGACCAGTGGTATCGCCAAGGTTCCAAGTCGACCGTTTCCCTCGCCCCGTCGCACGCCCTCTCTACCCATGCGGCGTCTATTGCGAGCTCGTCGCATGAGACGCTGCAGATCCCACAAACGCCGATAAGTATCGCTTCGCGCTCCCAGTTCGACCTCCCTCGCTCGATGTCGCCTGTTTCGACGCGGAGCCGAGCGACAACGACAACAAATGCCTCGTCATTGTCGCCGCGTCACTCTGAGGCGGGATCGTTCTTTTCAAAGCTTTCCAGTTCATTTGGGAAGCGACCAAAAGTGTTTTCACGCTCTAACGCGTCGCGCACGACTCTCTGTCCTGCGGATCCCGCAGGAGTATCCGAGGATGGTGTACTTGTGGGGACATCCGAGGAGGATGTTGATATTTCGAAACCATGGAATGTTCAGGTGAGGAGATTGTAGACTTTACTGCTTTTGCTCACGGTACTTACGCGCATCCTCTTAGCATCATTTGCACGTCGATGAAGGGTACAGAGTCTTTGTATCATGATGCTCACACCACCGCTAACGAGAACTCTATAGACTAACAGGGCTTCCTCCAGAGTGGATTAACCAACTACGCGCAAGCGGTTTTAGAGACGCGGACATTCTTTCGACGCACTCCCGACGCAATCGCACAACGTACCTCCGGGACCATCCCGACATTCAACTACCTCCTCCACCGATGCCCTCCCCTTATTCTCCTTCCGTATCCTCCGCTTCCCCCAGCATATTTTCCTCGCGTCCCTCAGAATCACTTCGGCAAGACTCCATATCCTCTGGGGGGCATGTGACCAGTGATGATGCCTCGTCTGTGTTTACGACTACGCGCAGCATCAGCTCACACGGTAAGCCGACCGGATCCCCGCCTTCTTCAAACTACGACTACGCGAGCAGGCTCTCGCCCTCGTCACCCTCCATATCCGTTTCCGTCCCCTCCCGCTCACCTTCTTTAGCATCCCCGCCACCATCGGTCTACACAAGCGACGATACCCCTGGCATCGCCATCACTGCTAAATTTACCTCCACTTCCCGACCTTCCCGGCCTGACCGTCCTTTGCCTCGGGAAGCAAGTACGTATGGCGATCTGTCGTCGCTTCCGAGCACGCCACCAAGCCGCACGACCACCTTCCGTGTGATGAATGCGAGTCCGCCGTCACCTCCGCCTGCGTATGGCCCGCCGGATCCGGCGAGCTCTAATGTGCAGCCATATGTAGACGTGAAGTTAAACCCGTATGCTGATTCAAGGCGTGACGGAAATCAGGACGTCCACGGGGAAAGGAGGTCGGAGGATACGGTTACACCCGAGGCGTCGTTGGCGAATGACGAAGACAGTCGACCGTTGTCGCATTATCAGTCAAATTCGGCCCTTTCCACTCCCCTGCCGCCGTTCACGCCCACCTTACCGATTTCTTCTGGCGGCGGATCCTCTTCACCGCCTACCTCGCCCTTCCCGCGCACAACTGTCCTGCCTCCACGGCTTTCCCTCCATCAGGATATCGACAGTGACCTTAGTAGTTGGTCTGAGCAGCTGTTCTCTGTCATGAACACCCCGGAGCCAACGCCCACGCCTGCGTCAGTCTCGAGCTCAGATGTGCCATCGTTGTCGACATATACGAGGTCGCCAGTGAAGTCGCCTATGACTCCGAAAAAACATACTGTCCCGCCGTTGATCTTATCGCCACCTGCTGAGGATACACCTAGAGTAGTGTTAGAGACTGGACCAGACCATTCCCCAGGGTTCTCCACGCCCCTTTTTAATGAGGTTATGTCCCTGGTCCAATCATCTCCTCCGACAAATGAGCCCACACTCCCTCCATCAACGTATCCGTATTTGCCTAGTCCGCCCGCTAATCCCGCCGCTTTCCCTCAGGGCAATTATGACTTTCTCAGCGAGCGGTACGACACTCGGCCCGAATCTGGCACTTCACAACCAGGCAGTCGCGACTCCCAGGCAACGATCTCGGCCAGCAGCCGCTGGAGCCGCGCTACGACCGTGCGCGACGTGCGTGACGCGACCATTGTGCATGCACACAAGACAAGTGTTGCTAATGCGATGACTGTGCCAGCACCTGGTAGGCGTGTGGCAGAACCGGGTGAGAATGCTCTTCGTTCCGATGCCTCCGCAGTTGGCGGCGACAGACCGTTTAGTACAAGCAGCGATGTGGAGGCCTTCCCATTAGCTGAAGACTTCCCGATGCCCCCGCCCTCACCGATTGATGGGGCGTTCGGCGCAGGCTCAGTGCACATGTCACCTATGTCAGCGTCCTTCTCGATGAAGTCTGTACGCGCATCGGTAGATAGTGCTGTCCTCTCATACGACGGCACATCCGTACCTGCGTCCAGTATCAACCGGCTGCCCAGTCCAGCATCGACTCGTTCGTCGCAGTCGAGCTCCTGCTCAGGGTCGACTTCGGCTTCTTCACGAATCAACCCTCTGTCGATAACGTCGGGTTCCGACGAAGGCCCTGACGAAGGCGATGGTGCTGTGCGGAATTCAAGCATCGTGCGCGTCGAGCTGCAGTACGCGGAGTCAGAAAGTAGTTTCCTATCGCCAACGGACTCCGAGGCTGGCGTGAGTAAATGGGGCAATGCGCAAGCTCAGAAAACGCATATTGACGTTACGGCGAGCGTACCGAGCAAGTTGAGTTACGAGCTTGACATAAGCGATGAGGCCTCTGCGATTGTCGACTGGCTGACGGATACACCCTCCCCGCATTACGACTCGCACGGCTCCGTCAAGCGTGATTCTATTACGGTATACAACCACCATGGTGAATCGCTGCTGCACCCCAATGCTGCTGCGGACCGCGCGTCGCAGGCGGTGCGACCGTCACTAAAAATCGATGATGCGCTGTCGCCTGGTGCCGGTGACGAGTCCGACGGACGGAAGTTCCTTTCCCCATCGCCGGCGGGCGAAGCATCTCTCTCGCCCAGCTCTTCAGGGACATCATCTTCCGCACCGTCACCGCTTCTGCGCTACAACGGGTGGGTGTCGGAGGTTGTCGCGCCGCTGGAGGAGTTTATCGACCATACGACCGACCCACGTGAGCTCTTTACCGAAATGCAGGAGATCGCGGAGGGTGAGTCGGGTTCGGTGTACATGGCGACAGTTGTGTTGCACCCGCGGAAAGCCGGGTCCACAGTGCTTAAGTCTGTAGGGACGCGGGAGGACACGGAGGGGGACACGTTGAAGACAGTTGCGATCAAGAGTGTGCCACTGCTTCCTGGAGGGTCGACAAAGCTCCAGGACCTGCGCAAGGAGTTGCTGCTTATGTCGAACGTGCAGCACGAGAATATCTTGTCGATGGACGGGCTGTACGTTGACATTGCGGAGGATTCTCTGTGGATTAAGATGGAGCTTATGGAGCGCAGCCTTGCGGACATGCTCGCGCTCGCGGAGGAGGGACTGACGTTACCCGAGAGCGTTATTGCGCGGTTCACAAGCGATGTAAGCCTGTTATCCGGTATTTCAATCGGAGCGGACGGTGCTGATAGTGAGGCTGCAGATGTTAAATGCTCTAGTTCATTTAGAGGAGCTGGGAATCGCTCATAGAGACGTCCGCTCAGATAACCTTCTGGTCAACAGCCGAGGTGTTCTCAAACTTGGTATGCGCTTCCATACGACTGCTAGCGCTTAAAACTCATGAATCATTTCCCAGCCGACTTCTCCCATGCGCTTCTGATTGACTCAACTTATCCTATGCATACAGACGCAGTGGGCGTTTTCTACTGGCAGGTACGTTTGCACCCTCCTCGGCATGCCGACACTCTCTCTGACTTGAATTCCAATCCTTTCAATATAAACAGGCACCCGAGGTGCGCAGCGGCTCGTACGACGCACGGAAAGTTGACGTCTGGTCTGCGGGTGCGACGGCCTGGGAGATGGCCGAAAACGAGCCGCCGTTCATGGACGTCGTAGACTCACGTCTGCTTCCGGACCTGTGGCCGACCTTGTCCCAGGCTGACAGCTTCTCACGCTCGTTTCACGACTTCTTGTCATCATGCTCTTCCCCTCCTTCCTCTCGACCGACCGCTAACGACCTTTTAACGGTAAGAGCTTTACGTTTTATCGATGTACTGCCGTTGCTCATGTTCCTTATTCACTACAGACTTCTTTCATTACTTCCGCATGCGCGCGCACACTCGTCGTGGACCTCCTGGCCCAATGTACGGCTATTGAGGCGCGCATGCATCGTAGGCAGAGCGGGGACTCCCAAGGGACTGTTTTATCATAGGCAATTTATATACCCCGGGTTTTATAGTAGTTATCGTATCATGTTATTTACACATCTCCTTTCATTCTCCTATCTTTTCACGCTCCCGGACGTAGCGGTATCTCATAGGCCATCTATCTTCCCTACTTCCGCCTCGACGGCATCTTTCAGTTGCCTGCACTCGCGCACGACCTCGTCGTTCTCGTCCTCGGCGCACTCCATGATAAACGTTGCAGTCTCTTGACCGAACCCTGTGTGACGACGTAAGCGGGTCAATGGTCAGCGTCCGTGGGTGAGCGTTCAGGGATATGAAAGACGTTTGCCGCCTTACCTCTGAGTTTTGCGCCGTGCGCTTGCCACATTGCTACCGAGCAGGATAGGGCAAATGGGCGGACTCTCGCGTCTTCAGACCTTGTGTGCATAAGGACAGCGAGGTTCGCCGCTTTTACGGGGGCGTCGTCCTCCAGGCAGTTGACGAGTGCGCTGAGGCAGTTGGATAGTGGTGCCTTCCCGGCGCTGAATTTCAGTTCCACGCAGACGGGGATCTGCTGGATCAGTGGGCCGGAGACGTGTCGCAGTTTCTCATCTCTCCAATACGCTAGGATGAATGTAGAATCAGTTTCGAACGGGACTCAGCGCGATGATGACGTGTAAAACTCACCACCGTCGTCGGCGGTGAAGCTCTTCGACAGCGTCTCGATGGTTGCAGCCACAGCTCTTTGTTTGTATTTTCCTTCTTCTGGAACGACCCTAAGATGTCGACGAAGTTACCGACGAGCAACGACATATATGGCGTCATAAGATCCTGAAAGTCGATCAAACGATATGAAACTCCATGGTGAGAGTAATGAAAAAGGACAGGCACATACCTTGAAGAGGTCTAATAATGCAGAGTAGACACGGCAGAATGTGATTTTGCGTTCCGGAGCTACTGAAGCGGGTGATTCAGTCTGAAGGGACCAAGACAAAGTGCATATGATTCACTCACAGGATTCGTCGCCGAATGCCCAATCGCACGATTTCCTGAAGAGAGGCGAGAACGCGGTTTCGTTCAGCTTGATGACGAGCTCAAGGTACGCAGAGATAATCTTGTCTTCCAACTGCGTGCGGTTCAGTACGTCAATAAGAAGAAAAAATGAGAACACGGCAGCTGAAAAACGTACTGGAGGCGCCTCCTCGGACGGGAGTCCACTCCGTACACTAAACGTCTGCAAGAAGTGGCCGAACAGATTGCGGATATTCTCGAGGATGTCTACACGAGCCGAGAAGTGCAAGCATCGCTTGAGTAGGTCGAAGAAGCGACCGAATCTGTCATATCCGTTCTGCACGATATCAGAAGGGTCGTGTCAGCTTGGTATACAGGGCTACATACTGGCTTGCTAAGGTCATCCAGGGCAGGCCAACACTGAAGCAACGAGGAAATCAGGGTTTTGCTAGGTACCTGCTTCGCTAACAGCTTGACGAGTTTCTCAAGTTGGGAAGTAGACCCCTCAGAGATAGCCTTCTCGCCATCAAGATACAAGTCGACCACTATTTTCACCTCCTGCGCGCCCCAGAATGTTGGGACGGTCTTGAGCAGACAAGAAAGTGCTTGCAATCCTTCAGTTATCACCTCTGTCCAAAAGAATGAGGAATCAACCCCGAAGAAGGAGAGTAAAAAATCTTACCACGCTCCTGTGATTTACCGACCAGTTTAAGTGTGGATACACAAGTGTTTACGATAGAGCGGAGATGTGGGATTATGCGCGGACCGAGCCTCGTTCTGCAATAGCTGTGAGCACCTCCTGAGAAGCGAAGGAATAATGGTGAAGTCGACGAACATCAAAACGGGGACGAGAGCCATTGCTTGATGAATATCCGGATGTTTGTCAATGATGTTGATGACAACGGGAATCACACTGGTCAGCGCAGATTCTTCCTTTGGAGAAGAGGTCGATGCTATGCTCGACAGCGCTTTCATCGAGCCGACGATAATCAAGGTGTCATGAACAGAAGGAAGGATCTCCGTGATACGGTCGACGATTTGCGCCATGACCGACGTAACCGCCTCCCGCGCTTCCGCCTTCATTTCAGAAATACGCGCAGAAATAAGATCGAGCGCCCCTAGTTGTATCTGTGAAAGGATCAGCACACTGTAAACCAGAGCCGTCAGCAAAGTTGCGGTATCTCACTTTCGCGTTTCCGCCTGAGAGCATAGACAAAATGGTAGATGCGAAATATGCAGCCGAAATTATGCCCATTGACTGAAGCAAAGCCCATTGTGCCGAACTCGCGATGTCTTGGAGGTCTTGACTAGTCTTGTCACTCTCGTCGACTATCGCTAGCTCCAGCAAGCAGGTAATGATATCACGCATATCTTTGCTCGGCTCCTGCCCCAGTCGCGAAATTGACATTTGTTTCATCCCATTTCCGATGAAGCTCAGCAGAGTTTGACATTGTCTTTTTCGCAATGTCGACGTCGATATGGATTGGTCGTCGGCGCTTAAAAAAACAGTGGGTCAATACTCGCCACCCATTGGCTTTCCGGAAAACATACACTGTCGTTTCCAAGAACACCCTTTCAGTCGAGGCGGGATCCTTAAGCAGCTTGATAAGCCTCTCGACCTCCCGAACAATCTCCTTCATAGCCTTAAGGGATGTTAGCAAACCGTCAAGAAACCGACGCCCAAGCCACTTACCGAAAACTCCACAGGAGGAGGATAGTGTTGCACTATGCTCAACGGAAGAACTAAAGAGGACTGCGCCCCTTGATGGTCTTGACGCGCAACGCGATTTGACATCTTGTCTGACAAAAGCATAAGCACAGGGGCGAGAAAATCCGCAGGATCTAACACATCGACCAGATGCGTGAAGAAACTATTTCGAATCAATAACCGTGTCTCAAGAGGGGTTAAATTAATACGACATACCTTGTTCTACGATGCCTTGGAATGTGAGTGAATGCGTCCGTGAATGTTCTAAGAAGTTCTCTTGAAGCTGGATTATTCCGTAAGGTTCCACGACAGGTAAACCAATGATACGACGACGAACCAATAAAAAGGTCTAGAGTGTCGTTATGCTTTTGCTTCAAAGAAGCCGTCGCAACCGGCACGATGCTTGCGGTGGTCTACGATTTGTTCATGAGACTTTTCAATTTCGCAAAGAGCTAAAGCTCACTCGTACCTTTTGGATAACTTTGAAGCTATATGAATCATCTCTATGGAAGACGTTCGATCCCATGAATGTGAAGATAGGCATGACATTTTGCAAAACCGATGCAGGCGACAGCCTGGCTAAGGACGCCATAAGCAACAGAGCCTGGTGGAAGGTTTGCGGATTTTCGGAAGCTAACAACGATGAAATCCGATCAGCAACGCGGCCTGTAGTAATGTTGGACACCTGTAAAAAAACACGTACTTCGCATAAGCTCAACAAGCACTTCAAGCCTTATCGCACTTGGAGAGAGGTTCGGCAATTCCTAGGAGCTTATTAGTAAATTGGGGGGCGCGAAGAACAAAATGATTTTACCTTGATTTGTGAAGCGGATGACTCAATACACGACATGAGGAGCTGCTCCACGTAAATCAAATCGGCCTGAATAGGAGCCGAGGTAGTGAGGAGACGGCTGATTGTGTCCAACAGCCCGGAGACAAGTTCGAGTGACCCTGGCAATGCTTGTGAAGACAAAACCTCGGCAAGGAACGCCAGACGGGTTAATAAATTCTTCTCTGGGCCCAATGACGTCCTTTTGATAATAAATAATGAGTTAGGCCATCCTACAGACGAGCATTCTACGGTTTACGCACGTATCGGTTTTCGCCCTTTTCGAAACGCGCTCGTTCGACTCCTTGGCATCAGGTTGAGTTGATTGCAACAATGTCTTGATTAACGTGGGTTGCTTAATGCAATGACCAAGAAGGCGTTTCACTCCAAGCTAAAAGTGAAAACAAGTGAGCAGAAGCCCCGATCTCCGCAACCGGAAAACTCACAGTATCATCCGTAGTGCTTCCGAACTCAATTAGCTTCAGACTGATTTCCAATTGGCGTTTACTCGAAAGGGACGCAAACAAGCGATCACGAAGTCCAGCACAAAGGCACGTCCACTGCGGTGTGACTTCTCCTATATAGTCAAAGGTCGGGTTTATGATCAAGCACGAACAACAATCGTATATGCACTTACCGACACCATGATAACGCTCGAGAGCACGAAGGAGAACAGGCCACGAATGACTATCATCCGCATTCAGGTCCTTCGCCGCAGAGTTGTCGAAGGACTCTAAGGCGTGCACAAGTAGCTCGGAATTGCCCTCTGTGGTAGATGCCACTTTGAGCTGTTCTTCAATGACGGGTAAAAGCATCTGGAGCTTAACACTGTCCGGCGTCCGCTGTACGGCTTTGAGAGTCGATAGACGAATCGCCAGCGACGGACAGCAGACGGCATGGGAGAGTAGGAAGCAAAGAATTCGTTGTCTTTGTCTGACCAAAGGAACGGTTAATTACCACTCATATGAATGACCAGCAGAATACATACTTCGTGTCCCTTTTACTCTCAGCCTTGGAAGGGGAGAGGTATTCGTGGTGAAGTAAGGTTAGGTACTCCGAGTCGTTAACTAGGTGGTCCCGGTGTTCTGCAAGTAAGCTTAGATACTTCCTCTCATCGGACCAGTCAAGGTATTGCAGAGTGACTATGACACCAAAATAGAATCGTTAGATAAGGTTAGAATTGTATATCATATTCCTCACCAGATGCGGGTCCATAAACTTGGTCATACGCGTAAACAGCTGTAGGCTTCGACTCTGCTGGTGCTTTCGACAGGACGGATACACAATCGGCCGCCGCCTCGCGCACCCGCCTGTCAGGAGACTGGAATGCAGCGAGCAACGCGGGACAATAGTCTGGAAGTCAACAGGCGACTCCGTCGGTTGTGCGCGGAGGAAAGCCGACGCGTGTCGAAGGACGACGTATTTGCACACATCGGGGTCAATCCCGCGGGAGATGGGAGGTTCCGTCCAAGTTCCCGCAAGGAAAAGGAGAGAATCGGACCCAAGATTTTCAAAGAGGGTGTGGTTCGCATAGACGGCGACGCCAATGTTCGATGCACTTGAATTTATCGTCGCGTAGACGAACCTAAGTAAATGAAGATAACGCAATCCCGGTGCACCGTTGTCAACCTGAACATTATTTTTAATAAGTGAGTATAATGATTATGTTGAATTCGACTGACGCTATTGTTGGGGCTAAACCACTCGACTTGCACGCCCGGTGGGCACTGTATGGCGGGGATAGAAGCTAGTATCAGCAATTGGAGCCTCTGAGTCGCGGAACGACTATTCGGTTTCAGCACAACTGCCTTTGCAGCAGCCTCTTCAAACGAAGCCTATTCGATTGATAGTAAATACGCATATCAATTTGGAGATAGAGCAAATAATCTCACTTCGTCGAATTCACCCTCGTTCTCTCCTAACTTTTCAACGTTTCCCGCCTCTACCTTTATGGTTTGCAGGAACTTATACGCGGCTTCGATCTTGTGTACACCCGCCAGGCTCAGAAGGAGAGAACGGATGATAATTAAAGCAAAGAGACGCCGGTGTGCGTCACCTTCATCCGAAATCCCCGTGAGGAGCCAAGCCAGGAGAACTGGATAATCATCCGATGCCTTTATATTTTCTGTAAGATCAGAAAACAGGCTAAGCATGTCGTCCAGGTTTAAAGAGAAAGACCCGTTACATACCCGCAAGCTGCCTCGCAAGAGCACCGTTCACCTTCGGCATCTCCTCGACACCAAGACCATCCTTTGCTGCCTTGACAATATCTTCCGTCCCCTCAAAAGCTTGTGCCCACCCAAGTCGAACGCGCTCACTATCTCCCATACACTAGTCGCCGTTTTTCCGCGTGCCTTTGAGAAAAGAGCATTAGGGAATACAAGCGAAAGCAACACCTGCAGGCCAAGCGTAGGCTGTGCGGAATAGAACGCATTACAAAAGAACGCAAGATGCGCGCGGAGTACGGCACGTGGTGCGCTCTGCGTAGACAAGGAGCTAGCGAGCTCAGTGAGCGCACCAGGAACGGCAAGAAGCGGAATGAGCGGTGCTGGAGTTGCATATAGCGTATCGAGAACAGCGGGGCTGGCATCGTAAACGCGTGCACGGAGCGCGTCTTGCAGAGTAGACAGTTCAGAAGTGGATAGCTCCTGCGCGTCCACGGTAAGCAATTGGGCGATATGCCGAATGGAACTTGCTCGGATGGAGGGATCCGCGTTGGAAGACGCGAGGATGAGATCCCTTGGTGCTTTTCCTGAACCATCAGGCTTGAAACAAAATATGATTTTTAATAAACAATTAGAACAAATGCAAGAGTGTGACATACCAGGACAAGGCCCAAAAGTAATTGGTCTAGCTCAGACCGTTCGCCTTTGCCCTCTAATACCAGTTCGTCAATACCAGCCTGCAGGACATTCGGATGTCGTTGGTGCATAGCAACGAGGACATCATTACCACTGGTGTTGACTAGAAATATTTTCGCCAGTGATTTGAGGACAGTCACTGGGACACCGTCAGTAGTGAGCAGGAGTTGCAGCACTTCCGCATACGGCTCTTCGGTGCGCTTGTCCGCCAATCTTCCGAGCATAGGGATAACAACTTTGTCGAAGCTTGACCACTCTAAGGAAGCGCGTAAAGCAGCAAGAATATCACTGCGGCGTCAAAATTGACGAAAGACGCAAGAGTCAGCAGAAGATCATCATACACAAAGTGAGAATACGAACGGCATAGCGATTAACTCATCTACAACGTTCACAGACAATGCGTTCAATGTTTCTTGCGCACCCAGAAACGAGACGAGTGCTGTGAGAAGTTGCGCAGCCCCGACTGCAGAAGTTGCAGAGGCGCAATGCACCATGGAGGAAGCGGTAGTTTTAATGGCGGATGGGGTGAATGTGCATTTTTGGGATAACGCGGAAAGCAAAACGTAGCTGCCCAACTAGAAAAAAAATGAGGCTAAGCAGTAACATCAACTGATGCGGAGGAGAACTTACGATGTTGTCCTTTGATAACTTGTGGGACACTGTCTGGTCTCCACCTTTCAGTGGCTCCATGAGCGCAGGAAGGAGAAACGCCAGCGTCCCCGCATCCAAATCCCTTTTATCCGCGCGCGTCACATACTCCAGCACAACAGAAGTGTTGAAGCAAATGAGCGTGCGATGTGTGCTGATACCCCCAGACGCCGTCAACGCTTCAGGAAGAAGCCCAACGACGTACCGCGCTAGCTCTCTCTCCTTCAGCATCTCCGTAACGAGCACACTGCGCGACGGTGTTTTCCCAGAAGCTTTGTACGCGGAAAGGAACCTCCACGGCGCATTTTCATCAATGGTCAAAATCGATACCATCTTGGCAAAGTGCGGGGACTCATGGTACGGCAAGAAAAGCGCGAGGACGTCGGGCACGTTGAACTCGTTGATACGAAACCGTCGTACGAGCCATTCTATAACTCTTCCAGCCGTACCCTCTAGCAAGCAGCACCCCAAGGCCCTCAGTATCGATTTAAGCGCATCGTTCACGTCGTTCAGCTCATCCTTCGCAAGCAGAGTCCTGTCCGTTTCCTTGGCCTTCTGGGAGAAAAGAACCCGGTATGTCTGCGCATAATCGTCGAAAACTGCCAGAGACGGGTATACACGTCTTAGCTGCGAGAGCGCGTTTACCGCTAGCGCATGTATCGAGTCTAGGTCGTCGATTTGGCCCTTGGTGAACGAAGAGAAGAGGTAAGAGGACGAGGCAAAGTGCTTCTTGCGGCCAGTTTCAGAAAGCAGGGGCGCGTTCAGAGACACGCTTTTGGCGAGCTGTGCCGCAAGAATTGACGGCATTTCCTAGCTCGAGATAACCAACGCTGACTACCGAGTACAGCAGCGAAGGGGAACGAGCAAAGGTAGCTGCCAGTTCAATTTGCACTAGCAGAAGTCTCGTGCACTGGAAATTTTGGCTCAAGCTACAAACGGCAGTTGCCGACCCGGAGATCTGTTATACTCTTACGTAACGCAAGTTATTACGACTAAAGATTCAGAACTTACAGTACCCAGAAAGGCTTTCAGTGCCCCCTTTGTTGGGTTCAGCTGGAATTAAATCTCCGAAGGTTCATGTTATTTCGTCATACCCGTACAGCATGGCGAAATGCAAGATTCCAGACATTTACTCACTATACGCACCAAACACCGAATCTAAAGTGTGGACGACTCCGACATCTTTGATATTGCTACCCTGGATGTGTTACACTGCCGTCTTTATTCCTCACTCATATTCGTCGCTATGCGCGCGGCGGTAGCGCAGGGGAACCAGCTCGCATCGATCACTATGACTTTCAAATCTGTAGGTTGTGTGGACTTCACGAATAGTGAAACTTTGTCTGGAGCGAGCCATTCGCATCAATCGGGAACCCCTTGTGTTCACAGTTCCCATGGGGTATTGGTAAAACATACATACGCAGAGATTATGCGTTGTTCCGAGTCGGATTCAGGGCTCTAAGGTGGACAGGTACAGTTTTGTGATTAAAAAAAGAGCTCTTGTCGATTAATTGCAGAAGATGTAGTAGTGTCAATACTAATACATGCACTTGGTCAGGAACTGGATGGTGTTTCCGATGTATTAATGACAGAATCGTAATAGATTTATTACAGTTTTGCTAATTAGTTCATTGTATAGTACGCCGCCGCCCAAGTACTGATAGGAGGTGTCTTTCTCCAAAGTACGAATATCAATGGCCGTCGCCATCGGCGACAAGATTTCGTAGCAAGGCCATTAATTTTGCACAGGATCGAAACTTTGCGACAACGACTTTTCCGAATAGGTGTCTTCAAAGAGCCGATATGACGCGCCCACAGGAGTCTTTTTTTAGAGGTCCGACTCTCTCTAAATGAGTGAGGGAAAGAAAGAAGCGCGCAAAAGATGAGAAAAAAAGGAAAAAACGAGCCTAAAAGCATACTAACGGCATTAATTCATTCCTGAATCAAAAAAAAAAATTGTGATAGACTCAAGCTAGATTCGGAAAAGCACGAGAATAGAGGCAAAGAAGGAAGGGAAAAGACGAAACCCCGAAACGGATGTTTCCGTTCCACTTTCGGAAGCGGAGCTTGAGATTCGGGATCTGCACTGGCAAGTTTCCCAGAGACACGAGGACTTTAGGAGCGGGTGTGGGGTCGGCTGCATGGCGCATGCGGGTCAAATGGGACTAAGTAGGTATCAACAGCGCTGGATGTTAACCGCTCTGATCACCCCTACGTAGTACGCGTGTCCCGACCCGTACATTGTATGCAAAATATCATCAGCAATTAATATCGCCTGTCGGCGAGATAAGGAGAGAGGGCCCCCGGCCTCAACTCCGTGACAAGTAAGTAATTACAGTAAGCAGAGCTCGCTTGTCCGGACTGGTATTCGGGTACGCAAGGCTCAGAACTTTTAGAAGACGGAAGATCCTCGGCGAGAAAAGAGGCGAAATTGAATTAAAAATATACCGGTACGGTGGGGCGGCGCGACTCGTTGGATCCCCCGTCCGGGCATCGAAAAGCGAGAACCATAGCGTTGGCGTCGGTGCCAGTGGGTGGATGGTCGCTAATAAAAACCTAAAGGTATCGGGAATTAAATATTAATAAAACAACAACTGGGGATTCTGTTTCTGTGTCTCGTGCATAAGGGCTGTACATTGGAGTCGGGCGATCTAAGTGACGCTCCAGACTCCAAAGCCAGAAACGTATTACGTGCATACAATTTTTTGCATGCATATGGGCAGTCTATTTTCTGGGGTGCATGAGTGTCCGAGTCGGAGACAGGAGAGATTCGGAAGTGGGGCGGGGTCACGTCTATTAATATTATTTTTATAATGTGTCGGTAACGAAGACAAGCTTGAGCTTAAGCCCCGGCACCCAGTACGCTATCGCTATCTGGAAAAGATCACACCGATATCATACTATAGTCTGCAGCTGACTGGCACTCCTTTCGTCAACCACGCACGGTGCGGCCGCCAGTGGTGCTGTCAGTGCAACTACTGTAGGACTTTCGGCAGCAGGGACCATGGGACGGCGGCCCCGGGCCGGGATCGCCACGGGACACGGTGTCCAGCGTGCCCGCCTCCACCGATACTATCGTGTGACCCCTCTTACAAAATTTTTGTATTTTGCCTCTACAGCACTTAAATTTTCATTTATTTTTCTCTTTCTTGACACTTATAATGTACTTGCAATTATCTATCTCCAGAAAATTTCCGGATAGTTTTTGATAAGCAGAATCTCCCAGAATGAAGGTGCCCCCTCTTACAAAATTTTGGTCACTCTCTGTCACGGAAACTGTTGAAACTCCGACTGATAGACACTCGGCATCAAGCAAAAACTCAGCACCGGATGCTAGCGGAGTTTTAAATGGAACAGAATGCGGGGTGCATTCTGTCACCTTTTGTCACCATTTGGATAAATTTCTCTCTTTCTATGCACCACAATGAGCTATTCCTCTCGGAATAGCACAATTACAGGACTTGATATCTAACAAATAAGTTTAATACAATATATCTGCTGATATGCGCACATATTGTGTGAGCCGGTGGTCCCAAAAGACTTCTACAGACCGAAAAAACATGTATTTTGACAATGACTTCACACCAATGCAATTTTTTACAAAGAAAGTTTTGCATTCACTGTTACATAGCTTGTTAGGGTCTACATTAATTTTTCCGAAGGTAGTTTGGTTGTGTGGAAGCTCAGAAATGCGAATTTTGTAAGAGGGGTACCCTTTGTAAGAGGGGTCACACGATAGTAGCATATGGAGTCGGTGGACGAGGAATGCGGCTCACTCGCGCCCGCATCCGCTAATGTGTATGTGGGTATGTATAATACAACCGCGTCCCGCGTCCCGCCTCCGCACATCGCACACACTACTGCATTCCTGCATTACTCCAGCAATGTAATGTAATGTAAGACTAAGTAATGCAAAAAGCCAGGCGACGCAGCATCAAAATGCAATGCACTAATCTCGGATTTCCCGCATCTACAGCCCTGAATCCGAGTCCAAGTCCGAGTCCGGACGAGCTGCGCATAAAGTGATGCGTGTCTCGCGAGCTCCACAATACAGGTACCCAGCACCGGCGTCGATATTAATAAGTACTTATCACGGCAGGGGGGGCCACTTTCATTCGTTCGAACCCGAGTGGCGGGTGCTAATGATAAAATGATAATGCTGAAATGATCCGCAGCGAGGAATTGAATTTGGGGTAGTACCGCCAGTTAGAAACCGGGACTTGGGAGTCAAGGGCTAGAACCCGAGCAGAACGGCAGCAGCGACTCGGACAGCGACAGCGAGGGCACAAAAATGTTGCTGCAAATGCTAAACGAAGGTGCTGACAGACTCTGACTACGCACAAGACCATTTGGAGGGGGCAGAAATAAAGGGGACAGGGGGGTGGAGAGGGGAAAGAGGTTATTTCCATCGTTGGATGATAAATGAGACAAAGTCGACCTTCGGTCGAGGTTGTGAGGAGTGAGTGGTACATGAGTAAGTAAGTAAGTACACGTATATTTCGCACGCAGAATGTCCTGAAGCTTTGAGTAGGAAGAAAAAGAGAAAAGCGAGGACAACTAAGTTGAGAGAATCACATGCAAGAACGCGCCGATGCCTCCAGGGGGGCGAACGGGACAAGTGCAATTCAGAAAATGAAGCCATGCAGTACTTACCGTACATCATATTTATCCCCGATTGAGCTTGACGAAAATAAAGAAAACAAAATGGAGGCCTAACTCGAAAATGGAGAGAAGAAGAAAAAATGATTTTTTTGGCATACTTTTTTGGAAAGATGAAAACATTCGGGTTCTGAATCAGGGTTCAAAGTTTCTATCGCTTATTTATGTCCAAGTCAGGGGGATCTACCGTGCTCGTAGCGACGTGATGGGAGACGGAACCGAATAGTTGCTACGGAGTCGGGATCGGAGTCGGACCGACGGTGGCAGGGCCACGAGACGCTAAGGTAGGTCCATGCCGGTGCAGCTGAACTGTACATGTACACAATTACCCCCCCTTCCCTGCCAGGAGTTAACTCGGAAGTATGTACTGGCACTCGGGTGGCAGAACAAACCGTTAGCGTAAAATGTTGCGTCCATCCGACACTCACGGTCCCCATTCCGCTACAGGCGCGATTCCATACTTAAAGCTTACCAAGTATGTTTCAGCATTCAAAGTTCCGTTTGTTTATTTTGCTCCTAAATTTCCTCAGAAAAACTTGCTCAAAAGCGGCTAGACCCCCTCCGAGTCCCTAGTCATCGTAGCCATCGCCATCGCCGGTCGCGGAACTGGCTCCCCCCCGCGAGCCGCCAAGCGCAAGCGCTAGCTCCAGGTACACCATGATACAGTGCTAGCACTAACGCGGCAAGGGAGATCCGGAGCGAAAATTGCAGTTCCGATTTCCTGGTGAATTTGAGCTTTGCGGCGGTGCACTTCGTCTCTGGGTCACATGATACTGTCCCTTTTTCGGGAGCGAAAGCGGACTCGGGCGGAGGCAGAAGGCCGTGCACGGTGCACGGCGCAACCTGCGTATGCGATAACTGTCCATCGGAAACTAGCCACTGCGTCGGAGTGATGTTTAGGTGCGAAAGGAAGGGGGGGAGGGAAATTGGAACCCGAATTCATACTTTTCGCTTTGATTCTTTTTTTACAAGTACTGTATATAGAGAATGTCATACATGTATATACACTCGACTCGTACTACGCCCTCGCCGAGTCCAAAAACCTATTTCAAAAAGGAATACTCGAGAACGATTCTATAGTACTCCCCGGTTATGAAACCACAGCGTAACCTCAACAGCACTGAGCACACACTGGCAAACGTTCCACCACCGTGACGTCGGCGAAAAACAAAAAGGTAAAGTCAAAACGGCAGCTGACAGTGATAATGGAACACCGATAATAACTCTTTTAATTTAATTGCTCCGAGTCGTCGGAGTCCGACACGAAGTTCGAGTCTTCTCATTGCACTAGTCGCGGGTGCGCAGCGTCATCATGATGCATCCGAGTCATCATGTACCGTGTTTCATCAAGTTGAAGAACACCGTGACCTTGTCGTAGCCACTAGCAGTGCCAGTGGAACGCCGACAGGGTCAGTCTGCACCGAGTTTAAAACACAGCTTAAGCCCAAGAGTAACAGATCCTATTCGAGTCCGAGTCTCAGCCCAAAGTCAACCAGTCCATTGTAACTATAAGTTGAAACGCAGCAGAAAGATTCAAAGCCTAAGACCGGGGCAGGGGCCAGCAGCCGCCGGGCTTGGACCTCCGAGTCAAGCGCAGCCCCCCCGCCATTGGCAATGTGCATTATGATCATAGTAGCCGTACAACCAATCTCCCCCAGGCCAAGACTCGCACCCAGAACCAAAACCAGAACCAAAAGGACCAAAACCAGAAACCAAACACCCTCACACCGTGACACACACCCCATTCTACACTGTGACACTGCATTCCATCCGAGTCCTCCAAAAAACGGACTCGCACAATTCAAGTCGTCTCGAACCGAGGCCGGGGTCAGCGCCGAGTCGGAACGCAACCGTCCGTCACGAAAATCGCGCGGTCCCGGGCCCCTTGCCCCTTTCAAGGCGGTGCCAGTGCCAGTGCCAATCACTGACCGGTGGCCTCCATTACAAATTACAAAATGAAATTACAAAATGAATCGAACCGAAACGAAACGAAATGGCAAGAACTTAAGAAGAAAAAAAGGCCACTCGAGCCGGGCCGACCGTGTCCGTGCCCGTCCGAGTCGCGGTCCACTGACGCGCATGATTTTCCAAAAAAAAAAAAGTTTACTAGCGGGCGGAAGGCCGCCGACCCAGCAGCTGCACCCGAGTCGTGCTCCAAGTCCGAGTTACTGGCATGCACGATCGCGATTCATTCGAGTTATTCATGTCGTCCGGTTCTGCGGTCTGCCGGGGGTAAGCCTGGCTGTCTGAAGTGAGAGGCCGGCCCGGGGCATCGAGCACCGCGATTACAGACACAAACACAAACACAAGCACAAGCACCTGCGGCGCCTTCAAGTCGAGTCAAGTTCATATCCAACCACCGAGACAAAATCGTCGGTCGGCGAGAGACCAGACCCCATGCTCAGGCTCAGGCTCAGGCTCATATCAATCAACCCCAAGCCACATCACACACGCATAAGCAGTATAGAGTTAGAGTATATAGATTCCAAGAATACACATCATTGCAACGAGGAGACAGAGACACAGAAAGAAAGAAAAAAAGCGAGAGAGAGAGAGATAAGCAGGTAAGTAAGTACGAGCTAACTAGCTAAACGGACGAGCGAGCGAAAAAAAATATATACTTAAGTAAAAAGGGGGGGGGGGGAGTGACACCAACCGAACGACCATTTGACAACAGTAACAGGAACACGAAGGAAACACGAACAGAAACACAACTGCACAAAAGAGGACGTGGTAGATCGAAGACGAAATGAGACGAGGCGGGGCGAAAAACGAAATGAATGAGAGCGCGCGCAAGCGATTGGCGCATGAATAAAACACGGTGGCGAAAGCACGAAAATCACGGCGAAGGCGAAGGGAAACGACCAAGGGGGAGGGTCGGAGGGTCGGGAGGTTGGGGTCAACAGAACGGCCACGTCTCACATTCCAGGGCAACGTCCTTCCCATCCAACCCCAAACTACATTTTCCGTCCTCTCGAATAGGGAAGCGCGCGTAGAAAGCCCCCCAAAGCTCCTGCACTCCAAAGCAGACTTTATGCGTTCCATCTTCAGCATTCATCCGGCCTTTAAGCTTTCGGCGATGTTACAGAAAATTTGGTGTCCGTCGTAAATCAGTTCCATCCGCCTCCGCCGCCCGTGCGAATTACGAGGTACGAATTGCAGGGTTGCAGGGGCACGTATATGTACGAGCGTTTTTCGTCCGCGTCCGCGTCCGCGACCTTGACCTTGACCACGTAGTCGAAAACGAAACAAACGATTAAAAGAGATACGAAAAGTTCAAGGGGAGCTTTAGCTCTAATTCTTCAGAAAGAAAGTAAAAAAAATTCCGGGGGTGGATTGCATAAATAACGCGAGAGAACGAGCAAGGAAAGCCGAATCGGGAATGAATTTTTTGCAACTACAAAAAAATTCCAAAAAAAAGTCAGCACCCTATCCTTCGAGATCAAAAAGAGCATTACGCACCAACATAAAACAGAGGGCAGCGGGGACGCGAGGAAACACACACACACACACAGCAACGAGCGAAGGAGGGGAGGGAAGGGAAATAGAAAACAATTTAAATAGCCTTCAGCGCATCCGTACTCGCCGTGCGGACTCTTACACCAGCAAACGCATTCACGAACGAGTCCGCGAGTACACCCGACCCCGTGCCCGCACTCGCGTTCCACGCCTTGTCCTCATCGCGATCCAGACTCCAAATACTGCTCCCTCCAAGCGTAAGACTCGACGTCGAACCCGAGCCCGTCGACGAACCCGAGCCCGACGCAGACCCCGCACGATGCGCATAAAACGGGCGTGCAATCGCACCTGCATTACCCCCGCTAGCGCTAACAGGCGACCCCACCTCCTCGTACTCGTCAAACGACAAATCCGCCGAGGACGACGAGGCGGGCGACAGCGACGCAGGTGTGCGTGCACCTACGCCCACACCCACGCCCCACATCGGGCGGATCGGCTGTACTTCGTTCTCAAGGAACGAAGGCAGCAGCGGTCCCGTCCGTGCACCCGTCTGCAGCGAAGTATACCGCTCCCGCTCGTCGGACGTAAACGCGCTCGCGTTTGCACCCGAAAGCGAACGTGCCGAATGTGGCGTGGCGGGCGAAGACGGCGTCTGATACACGATGCTCCCCGAGGACATCTCAGATGCAGATGCAGTCTCCGCCCTCCGCGCCGCCGCATACATCTGGGTCTGACTCGCAAGGCGCGCATTTGCATTCGCGTTCGACCCCAAGCCGGCCGAGACGTTGGCATTCGGACGTGCCGGAGCCGAGGAGAACGAGCTGCGCGCCGCGGAATAGGGGTAAGAATAAGATGGTGGCGAGGAATGGAATGAGTTTGAGTTCGAATTCGATGCCGAGGCCGAGGAACTAGGGAATGCATGCACGGACGTTTGACTCTGCATCATGTGCTGTTGCTGCCTCTGCTGCTGCTGCTGTTGATGTTGCTGTTGCTGCGATTGCAATGCAGCCTGCGTCACATGTTCCTGCGTATACACCGCCGCAAGCAGCGCCAAGCGCTCCGCATGCATCGTAGCAGACACCGAGTCGCTATTCCCCTCCGCATCTAAATCCGCGCACAAGCACAAGAGCGAACACACACAAGGTCAGTTCCGATGGCGAGAGGGGGGAGATAGAAGAAACCTCTCAATCAACTCACAGGGGAAACACGTCTGGCACACCTTCCTCCTTCTCCAGTTCAAATACTCGCACTTCCGGCAGACCCAATCCCCCGGTTGCTGCTCGATCGGGCCCTTGTTCCCCGTATTCATGATAGGAGGCTGCTAGCGAGAGAAGAAGAAAAAATAAAACCCGTAAGAGAAGAGCGCAGAAACGAGTAAAAGACGCTACATACATGAGCGTTCGCAAGTCCCGGGGGCCTAATCTGCCCAGGCTCAGGCAGAGGCTCGTTATCAGGCCAAAACATAATACACGGCGCAAGCGGATCAGGCGAGATATTCTGCACCTTCCCTCCAACAGCCAGCGCACGACCAGACGGCGTAAGCAAGGGGCTCTGCGTAGGGTTCAGCTTCGCCGCCATCTGCATCTGCGCAAGCGCCGCAGCGGGCTGCATGCGCTGTTGCAGGTGCAGCTGCTGCAGCTGCACGCTCAAGTTGAAGTTCATGTTGCTCATGTTGCTCATGTTCAAGTTCGTGTTATAGTTCGAGTTCGTGCCAAAGTTGGTGGAACCGGCGATAGCGTTGGGGCCTGAGACACCAAAGGTGGACAGCGACGAGGCGTATGGGTGAGGATGCACAGCGGCGGCACTCATGTTCGCGAAGCGTGGGGATGCGATACGTGCAACAGCGACAGTAACGTTACTAGTAGCGGAAGACGAGGGAGAGAGACCAGCAGAGCTACCGCGCGTAGATGAATGCGGGCTGTTTTGCAGCAATCGAGGAGCGGCGCAAGATATGCATATGACGTTCCGCCTATGACGACGGGGGCACAAAGCGGATGAGGAAGAAGCGATGTCAGCCAATGCCATGCAACCACAGATAAGTAACGGAAGGAGTAAAAAGGGGGAGTATGAAAGGTCAGTGGGCGTGTGGTGCACGCGAGACAAAGGGCGAACAAGCGGACGAAGGACAGGGGGGGAAGTGCGGTAGGTGGAGGCGCAGGGGGGCGCGGATACAACGGGGGAACGGAGGTCTTAGCAGTACAAGCGCACTTTAAAAGGGGACGAGAGAAGGGAGAGAGAGGAAAAAAAAACAAGTAAAAAAAATATAAGCAGGGACCCCTCACCCGAAGTTATGAGCAGCGCAAGCAGGGGAGGCACAGCTGTGTGAAAGCAAGCGTAAGAAAATACGTCAGCAATTCTGCTCGGGTCAAGGGAAGAAAAATAAAGGGCAGAAAGCGGTTGGACAGAAAATGCGAAGCACGCGACGGCCGATTTCGGCACGCGGACGGCGGCTCAGCCATTTAGAACGCCGGGACATTAAGCCCCTACGGATCAATCCGAAAACGGTCTCGCTCCCCCTGATTGGGCAGCACTGGGTAAAACCGCTGCTCCTTCGGATCGGTTACCCGGACCTTCCTCGACCCGACCGACGTCACGACCGCGTAATAGGGCTGGATCGGCCGGCGCATAAGCTCGTCCAGATCGCAATCTCATCTCCCCTCGTCCCTCGTCGCGTCGCCACGCCGGATCGATGGAGGAATGTTGGGGGGGAGAAAACAACAATAAAAAACATTACGGAGGAACACATACGTACATCCAATCACCATGCCTGAACGTCGCCCGCGGATTTGGCGGGTTACTCGACAGCTGGTACGCGCCTCCGCCCCCGCGCGGGGCGTGCACAGCCGGCACTCCCAGGCCCATCTCGAACTCGTACATTTGCTCCGCGCCTGATGTCGCGAACGAGTGCTCGAAGGTCGATGATATCGGGGATGTCGGAGACGGAGGGAACAGTGCACTCGCGCTCGCGCTCGTTCGTCCAGGGACAGGCCCACTGATACCGAGGGGCATCGTCTGCGTCTGCAGCGCAGTTGCAAGAGCCTGTAGCGTATACATGTGGGAGGGATACAAATAGCAGATGATGAACAGATAGATGTGAAGGGAGGGAATCAAAAACCAAGTCAGCGCCGATATCCAGAGCAAGAGAAGAGGCACATTATATGATAGCCAAGGTTGTTCATATCCAGAAATCGCGGGACAACGAGGCGGATGGATAGGGATATGGATAGATGCGTCTATGACTCCCAACGATCCCGGCGCTTCCACCAGCAGCCCTTCTTCGCCTTCTCCACGCAGTGATTGCACGTTTTTCCATCCTCGTATGATCGCAGCCACACACACCCCGCAGGCAGACAAAGGAGAAGCCAGCTACCGGATGAGCCGGGGATGAGTATAGCCCCTAAGTCCACAGCCCTTCAGGCCCACTAAGATCGCGTGCATCAAAAATAATCCAAAGCGACAATCTCCGAACAGCCCCGTTCCCCCGGGGTCCCTGTCGCGCACAGCCCCACGAATCACCCTCTCGAGTCACGCTTTCCCGGAACCCAAATATCACGTGATGCATAGAACCAATCTCCCGTTCCCCCCAAACTATCAAAGGCCGGGAGAGACATATAAACGCTTACTCACATTGTTCTTGGTACTCAATTTGAAGTGCCGCAGTTTCCCATACGGCTCCAGATCGACCTCGAGCGCAGGCGCAGCAGACACGGAGTCAGTCAAAGACAAGGACAGCGCTGCGCATGCCTAATGTCGCAGCCCAGACCAGCCCAGCCCGGCACAGCACAAAAAGAAAGAAGGGAAGAGGAAAGGGTCCTTCGTTAATAGCTGCGTCAAAAACACGGATAAAGAGATACACAGGAGGGAAAAGGAGAAACAGGCAAGAAAGAAAGAAAGAAGAAAAAGAAGATCGATGGGGGAGACGGAACTTTATGACTGTAAAGAATACGCATAAGCCCGTCTCGAACGAAAGGGAAGGCTTCGGCTTCTGCTTCTGCTCCGGCTTCGGATTCGCGGACTCGCTCGGAATATACATGCTTTTACCCAACAGCGGAATAAGACGGCGTCCCCGGGCAAACCTCCGTCCACCCGCAAAAGCCTGGGCGCGGAGCTTGCGTCGATTTTAAAGGCGGTACAGCGAGCCCCCACCCGAGCCTTTCCGCCCGCCTCCATCCAATCGTGTCTCCGCCGATTAAACGACGCAAGTCACGCCACACCAACACACACTTTCTTCGACGACGCGCGAATAAAGAATAAACAATTGGGAGAAGGTTTGAAGAGGAAGGGGGAAACGAAGTATAATCGTGACCAAGGGATTTAACGCAACGCACCTCTTCATGCGAGCCGAAGACGGCCCAAATGCTGTCCTCCTCCCCAGGACGCCTACCCCCGTACTCCTCGTTCAGCGTCAGCAGCTTGACAGGTCTCTTGAGGCTGAGCATCTCGAGGGCGGTGGTGGGCGTCGTAGTGCTAGTAGAGTTCAAATGAGCGTGCTTTAAGAGGAGACGCGTCAGCGCGTGCGAGGTTGCAGTGCTCGTCGACGGGAGGTTGAAGAGCTGAAAGACGCGCGAAGGCGAAGGCGGAATAGGAGTCGTTCGAAAGGCAGGAGTTTAAAAGTCAAATGAAAAAAGAGCGGAAGAGGCGGAGGGGGGCAAAAGCCAAAGAGACAGAAGAGAGGATAAAGATGAATGGAGGAGTGGGTGGGAGGATTCGCGATAAGGCGTCGGGAGAAGACAGCCCATGACCGGAAGAAACGTTATAGGTGGTTAGCAGCATTCGAAGGTCGAGAGCATGGGGTGGAAGAGGGTTCGATGTGATGGGCGGATCGCAGCAAGAACGTAACGACGAGCGGCGATTGAATGGACAGCAGTAGGGCATAGGCGCCAAGAAACGCAGGGTTGACCGGGTCGCGACGAATTCGTTTTGTTTGATGACGACGGCAGTCGTTCCGAATCACGGGTTTCGTGTTCGTGTTCAGTAGAGAAAAAAACGGGAGCGCAACGGACGCGAAGGCGGACGAGCATCATCCGAATAAGGAAAGGTCGGATTTAGGCAATTAGTTATCGTGCGAAGGAAGGAGGCGTCCATTCAAACGGGACGGGTTTATCGTTGGAAGTTGAATGTCAATGGCACGGCATTATCCCGACGCGTGTGAAAGGAGGTCGGAAAGCATTTGCGCGATCGTTGGGATTGGGTGGAATTTGAGCGTTTGGAAAGAAGGTGGAGGGTGGATCCATCAATTAGCGGAAATTGGAATTGCCGCCCATTTGGAGTCAAATCAATTAGCCAAGTTCCATTAGGGAATACGGATGCAAATGTAACAGAAAGAGGGATGTCAGTAAGCCTGAGGTTCTCGCATTTCGAACAAGAACAGAACAGAGCAGAACAGAACAAAGTGAAGCACGCGAAAAGAAGACGAGGATATGAAATGGAGGAAAACAGAAACAAGAGAAATAATACAAGCCCGCTCGCCGCAACACGCGAGTGACAGACGACGGGCGCACCGGAGTTAAAAGGCGCCCATCGGCGCCGAGTTTTAGAAAAAATTCCAAGCAAGCAGGGTTGATTAAAGGCAAAGAAAGGGAATCGAATACTCACGCGAATGACGCGACTCTTAGTCAAGCTGAACACCTCATGCAGGGCAAGGCCGGGTCCCGCGTCCGTGTCAACAGAGTCTGGTTCCGTAGACGCGTATGCGGGCGCCCGCACCGCGTCGCGCTCTGGCTCGAACTGCAGGTCAAAGGCAGATGCAGAGGACGCGTCTGGGCTAAAGTCGGACGCGATTTCAGCGTAGGCGGGCGGGGAGAGACGGTGCCGCTGGACAGGACCAAGGGAGAGGCTCTGGAGGCGCGAGAGGGAGAACATGTGTGGCAAGGGGGACGAGGACGTGGACGAGGACGAGGCCAAGGAGGGTGAGGGAGACGGAGTGGGTAAGGACAGGAAACACGCAGGCAAGGTATGAGCGGGAGCTGGAGGGTCGAGTTTATGGATGAAATGGGGACGGGCACGCGGCGCCGGCTGCTGGAGAACAGTAGACATCCTTCTGCGGTGGTTTGGGCACTGTCTGTAGCGGGGCGGGGCGGGCAGTGGAGTGGGCAGGCTAGGGATTAATTGGCAGACAAGACAATGAGGACGACGATCTGGGTGAAGCCTAATTATCGTGTGGAGTACGGCGACACGGACGAAGCTAGGACCTAAACAGACGTCTGAGGATATTTGAAGGGATAATTTGCCAAAACGTCACGCACCCAATTGCAGATACTGCCAGACCTCCCGGCTCGCTGGTCACGGGTTACTATCCCCTGGGGGTTATATTTGCCCTGGATATCTATGTCGGGCGCCTGATGTCCACCCGGACGCCGCCTGTCGCTTGTCACTCGTCGATCGTCGCTGTCTCCGTCCCTGTCACCGGCGCGGCCCCGTGTTCGTCGGCGTGCGTGCGCGGAGGATGGAGGATGTTCGACAAGGGACGTCCTCGGCCTCACGTACGACCACCTTTTTGAACACATCCCCTCCTTCCCAACGCACACCCCACCCCTAATCCGGTATCCGGTCGTAGCGCGGGGGGGACAGCGCCACCGAGCCATCTCGAGCGATGCGGGCGGGCGGGGGCGCTTCGAAACGAACGAACGATCAAATCAACATGCGGCTCAAGTGCGCGTGAACAAAGACCACCCATCCAATATCCAATATCCAATCCCAATATTAATCCCCGATCACGTCAATTCAGTGCGTTTGCTCTCAACCCCCTTCCGGCAAGGCAAGGCAAGGCGAGGCAAGGCAAGGCGAGGCAAGGCAAGCCGTCGTCTCATCGCCCCATCGCCCCCATCGACCCATCGCCAATCTCCCCCCAACATCTTGCGTCCCTAGCAAAGGCAGTAGCGAGATAAGCAAGGCCAGGCAAAACAGCGCCAAAAGGAGGCGCGCGTCACGGAAACGGGAAACCTCCTGCGTTGTCAGGCGGCCGTAGTCACGAAGTCGGCGAGTCAAGCGTCAAGCGTCGAGCGCCAAGCGTAGCGTCGGGGGCGCACGCGCGCGTTTCGAGATTGGATACCCAGATACCCAGATGAGAGATAGCCTACACTCAGCACCAGCACCAGCACTAGTACTCCGGTCATCTGAATCCGCATCCGCGCCCGAGTGGCTGAGAAGAGGCGGCCGCGCCTTGCGAAAAAAAAAAAGGAATGACAAAACAAACCACAACGACCTGAAACGGCGCGCCAAAAAAAGAAACAAAAAAAAGACACCGATTCTCGATCCTCGATACGATACGCGATCATACATACCCCGTGCAGGCGACTTCCCTAATCAGGTCGATCCGGGTGGCGCTGCGCTGCTGCTCAGGCTCAGCGCGCTTAAGCTTCCATGCGATTATTTATTTACGTAATTCAATCAATCAAAACGCATTATTTAATTATTTAATTAACCAAGAAAGAAAGAAAGAAAAAAATTACCCCAATGCGAGAAATCTGCGCTTAAGTTTGGCCGTTTAACGCGTGTGCGTGTACGTACTTATGCGGCGGGTGCAGGCAAGAGGACGAGCGTCACGGTTGTTTGCTTTGTGCTTTGGTTAGGCCGGGTGGAGGCCGGGGACCACTTGAACAAAGCACTAGCCAACTTCAGTCGCGTAATAACCGTAACCGTAACGGCTAACGGCTAACTTGCATGCACCGTGACTTGTGTACTTTTATCTGAAACGAAACAGACACTAAAGTCCTGCCAGACTCCCAGGACTAGTATCCTTCCTGGCGAACTGGCGGCCCTGGCCCGGGATGAAGGGGTGTTTTGTGTTTTGTTTTATGTTTTGTGTTTTGTGTTTTGTGTGGTCACGGTGTACATAATACATATGTTTGTCGGACGAAATAAAATCTGAAAAAAAGAAGACTCGGAGCCAGATCTTTTTTAAAACTTGAAGTCAGATCTTGGACTTCCGAGGTCGCGGGGCCGTGTCCTTGTCCTTTGTCCCCGGTAGCGAACGACAGACGACAGCCTGAGACGCCGATGCCGACGCCGACGTGGGCGTTTTTCAGATGCACGTTTGTAGTAGGCTATTTCTAATCTGGTGAATACATAAGGGTCCGGGATGGAGGCGCTAATTGGATTTCAAGTTAGCCTACTTATTTACTTACTTATTCCGAGTCGTATCCTGATTCCTGACTTTCCCGAGTCTTATCCCTGATGCAATTAAGTCGAATGAATCGATGAGGATGGTGCCGTATGCATACATACATTCACCCAAGCGCCCGTCTGCTGGCTGGCTGTCAGGACTTGTAAGCATCATATACAGTACATACTGTACATATCGTACTGTGCTGTATGTAGGATGGAGTACTAGCATCAATACCAACTAATTCCCGCACTCACCCCACCGCGCGAGTCGTGGACACACCCGGGCCACGGCTCACGCAGGCTATCAACATTAGCTATTACTGTATCACTGTATTACCGTGCACACATACACACATGTACATACAGATACAGATTTTCACGCGAGATCAAGATCCCCTGCTCCGCGTCCAAGCCCGCGTCCAAGCCCGAGTCCGAGTCCGGGCCCGGGTACGGGTCTTCCTGCCTGTTTCGCCTTTTTGACTTCGTTTAGGCGTCACGCCGCCGGTGACGGTATGGGCGAAGCGCCCGCGATGGACGATTGAACGATTGAACGATGAAACGATTAAACGATGCGTGGATACGGATACGGATACGGATACGGGTAGGTTATATTAGACGTGCCAGTGTATCGTATCGGTAGATTCAGTGCTGCGTACCGTACCAGTAGTATCGGTATCGGTATCGGTGTTCATATTCACCGGATGGATCTTCGGAATTCGGAATTCGGAATCCGGAAAAAGGGGGGGAGAAAAAGGAGCGAGTCTCAGATTCACGGAATTGCGTGGCTTTGTGGCTTTGGCGCTGGCTGGCGCATTCACGGTTCCACGGTTCCACGGTTCCACGGTTCCATGGTCAGCGGATGCCGATTTTGTAACCCAAAATTGTACTTGTACACGCACCGTATTATGCATTGTGCCCGCTTTGTACGGTACACATTAATTACTGCATGTACATTATGATTTATTTATCTTCTTGGGTCTTCAAGTTAGAGGGGGGGTGGGGGTTCGGGAATACGCAGGTTGGCTGTACGATTCATACTTGCATGCATATTCGTATTGATATTGGGACCCAAATTAAGCTTAATCTCATCTCATGCCAGAGCCGACTCGGAGAAACGAGCGAGCAACTCGGAGCCTGAGAACCCGGGTGCCCGAGTGCCCGAGTGCCGGTGTTGGGACTTCCAATACGGCGGGAATTGGCAACGGGCAACGAGCCACATAGAAACGTATGGCGAAGATGCGCACGTGTGTCTCGTTCCGTATATACCGTACTATCTCTCCCTCTCCGCGATCTCAGGCTGCCACGTAGTGTACATGTATGCGCGCCTAGTGGCATAAATAGATAGATAGGCCCTAGGCGTCGGGACTCGGGCGGTCTCTTGGCAGGCGCAGGTGGGCGGCCCCTAGGCCTAATATGAAAGGTGTGTGCGCGCGCGCACGCGTTTCCGGGTTCAAGGAAGCGAGGTAAATTTTAAAATTAAAAATGGAATTGGAGTTGGAGTTGGGATTAAAAAATAAGAGGGGGATAGGCGTTACAGTTACAGTTGACCGCCCGTCGAACCGAGCTCAGGCTGAACCGAGTCGAGTCGAG
Source organism: Coniferiporia sulphurascens (assembly GCA_002794785.1). Classification (NCBI taxonomy): domain Eukaryota; kingdom Fungi; phylum Basidiomycota; class Agaricomycetes; order Hymenochaetales; family Hymenochaetaceae; genus Coniferiporia; species Coniferiporia sulphurascens. The sequence goes on along the minus strand of NBBA01000008.1, from coordinate 1,099,849 downwards.
CGCGGAGATGACGCCTCTTCTACGGTATAGGAAACGGTATATGTAACGAGTTGGCGACTCGGATGCACCCGGACGCCGCGACAGCTCTTAGACTGGGATGGATGGGCAGGGGAGGGGGCGCGGAACGAAGACTCGGGGCCAAAGCAAAGCGAGGCTCGAAAAAGCCAAGCTCCGTCTCTGCCCAGCTGCAACGGTAGATCTCCCTCCTCCCGCCAAGCCCAAGCCGCCGCGCGGCAAACAAGTAGTTCCGTGAACGCAGATCCAAATCGATCGTCGCTCGTCACTCTCCGCCCGCCGCCCCTAGAGACGCGTGTGCTTGCATTTCCTTCATGGAAAGGACGAAGGAGAAGCGCATGCAGTGCAAGAAGGTCCACATCGAAAGGACTACAGTACGTAGTGATTCGAGATCTGCAGCCCGAGTCGCCGTCGCCGTCGTCAGCGTGTCAAGTTACGTTTCATTTTTCGATCCGTCCGGAATTACTAGTACTGTAACTGTAACCTACTTGGATAGCTTCCGCCGATCAATTTATTTTACTACATGTCCTTCAGCGGCTAGGCCTGTAACTTGTCCTGTTTCGGCATTAATATTCTCCAGCCACTGGCACTGGTACTGGAACCGACTCAGACTCGAGTTGAATTGCGACGCGGTCAAACAGTAAAAGGTCGAATAAAACCATGCGCGGACAGAATCTAGATTCAGGACTTCCGGCTGAGCGGCCTTTCAAGTTCAAGTTCAGGCTGAGAGGTGGACAGCCTGAGGATATGATAATGTTAATGCCACCGGTCTCGTCGGTATCTATCTTATGTCGGTGCCGTTCGGTATTGTTAACATCCAGTAAAATTGGTATTGAATCACAGGTAACGCTAAACGAAAGAAACTTATCCACAACGCGCAGCAGCCTGAGCAGGGGCGGTCATGACCTCGGCCCGGGTGCACAGTGCACAGTGACAATGAACCAGCTCTGAGTCCTTGACTCCTTGGTCGCGGAGTTGTCTGACTCGAAAAGTCAATCATATCGATGCAGACGTGCATGCACAGGAAACGTCAAGTATACCGCGCGCCCGACCGAGCCCCGACCTTCCGACCTTTCGAAAGCCAAAGCCTGGGCTCTAAATGCAAGTCCTAATCTGCGGACTCTGCGTCACTTTTAAGTATATAATTGATACTCTTCAGGGGTCGACCCGGGGGGGGTGGCATAAACTCTGGCAGGCCGGGCTGTAGTCTGAGAGATACTCAGGCTGTGCCTGAGACTCGGACACGCAGGCTAATACGTTCTGGTAATACAGTACATACAACCCGCAGACAAACCATGATCGTGGTCATGATGTACAACGAAATTTCCAAACCCTTCCTAGTCGGGACAGCCTTCAGACGAACAAAGTAATAAATAAATAAAAATACGAGGGACAGGGACAGGGACGGGGATGGGGACGGGGGTAGTTCTTCTTATCCTCGACCCCAGCCCGGTCCAGACCAATGAAAATAACAACTTGAACGACGACCACAATTAATAGCAACGACTCGTGTCTACTCTCCCCTCCCCCGAATCCCGACCCATATTCCCAAACCTAATCTACCACCGGCAGCCGCTCCCCCAGTACCACTAGTGGTATGGTGCAGCGGCGCAGTCCTTGGTGCATCGTAACTATGCGCCAGCCAGCTGGGCTCCTGGGCTCCTGGGCTTCTGATTCCTAAGTCCGGAGTCCTGAGTCCCGCCAGTGGCTTGTGTCGCGACTCACGACTCGCGACTCGCGAGCGCAGATCTAAACCTAGTATCCATATCCCGGAATATTAATACGAACCCTGGTACACGCGCACCCATGCACCCTGGGCCACATGCATGATATTATGATCATAACGTACAATGTACAGCCCCACCCCGCAGCCTGAGCCTGAGCCTGAACGAGAGCACCCCTTGAGTATATGTATTACCGTAGCACGACTCGGAGCCTGGGCGCAGTAAACTTAAAGTACTTCGCACCGTGACCGTGGCAGCGGCGTAGTAGTCGAAGTACTCAGGCTACTAGTGGTATTAGTACTGGTAGAATTGGTCGACTACGCCGACTCGTGGTGATTTGGGATTTCGGGGTTCCGACTCGGAGTCCCCTCCTCGTGCCAGTATTAACGGCTGTGCACGCACGCACGCACGTACAGTACTACGCACTACACACTTCTATAAACCAATACAATCAATATTAGAATCCCAGATGAAGAAAATACCGGCAGGGCCCCGGGAACACAAGAACCGTTCGAGTTAAGCCTGAGGCTGAACCGCTATCACTGCATGATCGTATTTAGGACGCTATGCCTACGCCGCCGCGTTGCCACCAGAAAGCTGTACCGTACGTACTGCGTACACGTACTCGAGGCAAACACTAATATCATCGAAGAAGAATCAAGTATCAAATTGAGCGCGCTTCTCCTTTGTCTTTGTTCGCTATTAATATCAATATCAATATCAACACTAAGATTAAAACTGATGTTCTTCCCCGGCTCTTTGCTCAATTGGAGTTCCCCGCGCCCCCATGTAGGCGCTCTTCGTCTTTGTCTTTGTCTTCGTCTTCTTCCGCCGATTCCGTTTCTGATTTCTGATTTCCGAGTCTCCAGGTTTTCTCCCCAAATTTACAGTAAATTAATGCCCAAATCGGAAAAACCGGACAATCGGACAAATGAGCAGTCGGTTGACGTCGAAGCTGCCAGTGACATCGCGGCAACAGCAACAGCACAGTGCGGTATTCTTCTGGTTTCTTCTAGATGGATCTGTTCCTTCCTTCTGCTCAGTAGCATATGCATTGCCTTTCAACCTCCCCGCCTTTTCTCTTTTGTCATCAGACTCGGGATTTGAGACTTGAGAGTCAGACACGGACTCGGATCGGCCAATTGGAAGGCATTCGATTTGTACTGTTTTTCTGCGCCAACGTATTGAGTTCCAGAATCCGGACGGACCGTCGTGATTCGATCCAGCGTGCGTGTGCGTGCATTCACAGAAGTCCGAGTCCGAGTCCGATTCCATCCATCCATCCGCTGCACTTCCCAGACCGCTCTCGACTGCCAGTGGGGTTCTCCTCTGAGTCTTCCGAGGTCTGCGATCCCTTTCTCTTCTTCCAGTAAGCCTGCCGCCGCCAGTGACTCGGACTCGAACGTCCCAAGTCCTTCTTTCGTCCTCCTTCTTTGCCTTCTGTTTCTGTTTCCGGTTTTCCTTCCCCTTTGAGCTTGTCTGCGCGGGGCGTGCAACTCCACTCGTGTCGTGGGAAGACCCGGACCTAGATTGGGAGTTTGTAATGCCATAGACTTCCGTTCATGTGCGCAGTAACTCATCGCGTACGAATTTGAAATTTAATAGTCGGTCCGAGGCAAAGGGCGGTATATCCAACTCGGGCTGCTACGTATCGTGGTGTGAGTATTTATTTAGTCCCTGGTTCCGAGTCCGCAGTGGACTTGGCGCACAGTCGCAGAAGTCAGAAGCCTTGAAAAGGTATACGGCCGAGGCCTGAGGCTGAGCTGAATACGGAATATTTCATTTCAAGACCAAATCGAACTTCCCTCCGTTCCTTCTTTCTTTCCTTCCGCATCTGAACACCCACTCCGACGCATGACTAGTTTTCCGGAGGACATCTATAATCGCATGTACGGATGTTCGAGTCAAACGATGGTATGCACTTATATGCGACTGCGCCGAATAACTGGCAGCTGGCGAGGTCCGAGGTCCGAGTTGTGCACTGGTATGCGACGGCCTTCCGCCATCGCCTTCACCCCCGTCTTCCGGAAAAAGAGATAGTGCCATGATACTTATGATCAGAGGCGGTCACCACACACCGAGTTCTAGTCCGAGTCACTGGAGTACTGCCATATTCAATATTCAACTCTTTTCGCCCCGGCCCGGGTTCTCCCGTACTGGCGACCGTTTTGGCGGTCACCGAGTCGCGAGCACCAGTTGTAACTACAACTACAATGGCCCGCTGCTTGCTTGGAATCTTGGGCCTTGCTAATATGAACTGGGACTTGGATTCTGTGCCCTTACAGTACCCCCGACTCGGAGTCCTACAGCTGTAGCTGCTGACTGGCCTCGGGCTGCCACTAGTACTCAGGCTGGCGCCGACTTGGATCCACCGCCATCGGCCAGGATAAAGCGTTCGACGCTTTTTGGAACGTGGTATGCATGCTGCTGTGCACTGCAGCTCGGACCAATGGGAAGACTCGAACACCTCAGACCAGTGCTCCACCGCCAGCCACTACTACCGCTTTGACTTTTCCTTTTTTGCGGTGTGGCGGGTTATGGATATGGTGCGCTTTGACAGTACATATGTGCACTGTGCACTACTGTGGTTGTACTGTGGTTCATGGCTTGGCTGGGAGTATAAAACTGCCCCTCGAGTTCCTAGGCTTTCGTCTCGCTCTTCCGTCCCAACAACTCTCAACTCTACCTGCTCCTTCGACTCGAACCCCCTCTGCGCAGTTTAAGCTTGTTCTTCGCAACAACCCGACTCGCGCTTATTGATTTTCGTCGCTGAACGTCTTTGAGTCCCTTCGATTTCATACCTCGACAGCTTCGACTTCGACTCCACGTTCGGTGTTCGCCCATTTAGAGCTTCGCCCCATCAATGGACGAATTCCTTACACTAGTACTCCCCTCGCCTTCGCCTTCGCCGCCCAGGCACTCAGGCTGGCAGCCGAGCTCCTTATCCCCGGGAGTCCCGGAACTGTCCTCAGGCTCACCACCATCACCAGTACTGCTCCCCGTTTTTGTCGATGCAGGAAGGAACGACAGCGGTTCCGTTTTCTCTTCTTACTGTGTGATCTCGTGATGCACGGCTCGGAGCGGTGAGCATGGCACAGGCGGCCGCGGCCGCAGCCACAATCACAGCCGCAACCACAACCACGACCGCAATTGCAACTGCAACCGCAGAGTACGGAATACCGTAACACACTCCTTTCGCCACACCCACATCGAACGTGCCGTCCCATTCATTTCGTAAGTCTCCGTTTTCGCACTGAACGGATCATATCATGTATACCATAGCGAAAACCAGACTCACGTAAAAATACCTTCAGTTCGCCGTCTCCTCCAGGCATACGTAGGCCGCAGCGCAGCGCATACCGCATATCCTACCCTTCTTTACTTTGAACCTGACAATACCCCGACCGCGTCATGATACCCTTTGTCTTCTTCCCTGGCATTAGCCCGAGCCACAGCCACAGCTACACACTTCAACGTTCACGTTCACGTTGTTCAAAGTCGACTCGTGAATTCTCATCTTCAACTTCGACCACAATCGTAACCACGACCACAACCACAGCCCATCCGCAACACCTTTTTGTGCATACACACACTCTTTTATTGGAATCAATTTTCAACTGTTCGTGCACTTTGCGACCAACGTTTTGGACTGAAAAGTCACTCAGGACTGTAACTTCTAGATGTTGTGTTTTGTTTTGCATATTCGGCACGAACACGAGCCGAGAGTGTAATCTGTTTTTTATCATATCAACTTACTTATTCTTATTTCTTGTTCCTTCTTATCCTCGCTTTCTGTGTTGTAAAATAAAACAAAAAGTAACTGTGTGGAAAAAGTGCGTCAACTTCTCGGTATTTTCAATATTTCCCTCCATATCGTTTCGTTTCGCTTCGCCAAGGTGAGGTCAAGAGAAAACGGGGAGGAGATATTTAGATTGTATGGGCCACAATTTTCCTATGTTTGCAATAGAGTTTCCACCGTCTTGAGGCTCGACTAAGGTTCAGCCGGGATTTCCGGCTCAAAACACGTGCTTAACGACTGCGTGATGTCCTCGAGGCTCGAGGCCCCGAATAATTATCAGCCCCCATCGCAGTTCATCGCCACACTTGCAAGTTCCATCAAGTACAACATTTACATTCGGTCAAGAGGCAACCGTCGCATTTTCGTAAACTATACGGGATCATTAGTCGAAAACGTGCAAAGAGAGAAAAAAGAAAACCGAGGTATGTAGTAGAAGTAGTGGAAGTAGTGGTAGCGAAGATGAACAATCTGAAATATGTCCTGCATGTCTGCGAAAAATAAAAGGCGTACGCTGGCATTACATTACCCAAATCAACTAACAACATCGACGGCAACACGGCAACAGGCAAACGACACTCGGTAGCCTCAGGCTATACCTGGCTCACGGGCTCGTAGCCCGTACGCGATCCGCGCCCGATGCCGAGGCTGAAGCCCATGAATTGGCCACGAGCCTTACGCGTCCCGTGAGCGCCGTCCTCCTCCTCGTCCTTCTCGCGACGGCGCTTCGCCTCGCGGAAGCCCTCGAGCGGTATATCGTACAGCCGCGCATACTCGACGCCGAGCTCGCGCCCCGTCGTCCAGAAGTCCGTGCAATTCCCTACGATGCCCGCGTCGAACGGGTTCGCCGCCTTCCCTGCGCGTGCCAGCCCGTCCGCAGCACGGCCCTTCGTGAACGCGTCGAACCCTGTCAACTGCATCAGCATCCCTCCGCATCCCACGTGTTGGTGCTTGTGCGGCTGCACTTCGTCGCCCCCCGCGCCGCCCCCGCCGAGTGGCGCGTGCTGGTGGCGGTGCCCCATTTGCGAGGCGAGGCTACTGCCACCGCGCCCGCCCATGAAACCGTACCGCCCGAGGTTCGAGACCTCGAAGGTTGTCATTTGACGCGTGATTTGGTACAGTTGTCCGGTAAGGAGTACAGTCGTCCAGAGGAGCTGGAGGGTTGACCAGCAGGCCACGGCAAAGAGGAAAGGGTCGTAAGCAGTAATAGCACAAAGCTCGTCGGGGAGCAGACATGACGACGAGGGTTCTGACAGAGCGTTGATAGTCGAGAAATCTGACGAGACGAATGAGGGCATAGAACATAGATAAGCATAAAGAGGCAACATTACAAGCATAAGCAAGATAGTCGAACATAATTATTCCAATGACAAGCGTAGTCACGAACAAGATGAACTGGCGATGGTTGTTTACTCCAACTAAAAGGTGTCAGCTATAAAATGAAGCAAGGCGGAAAAGGCACCCACCACAGTTCCATACCCATGGACAATGGCTAAAAGTAGAATGAGAAGAAACTCAGCGGAAGGTGAGAAGGCAAGGCTTACTGGTCGTGACGAGCCACACATCTGTCGCATACACGGCAGTGTTTTGAGCGGAGGGGTTTTCGTGCCTTTGATGCACATCATGAGCCGCTTGAGAAGGAGTGCAAATATGTGGATTGTCATACCATGCACTGTATGCAGAACGTCTGTCCATTTAATCGGCCTTCCGACGCAAGGTCCTCGACAATCTGGTAAAATAAAGGTGTTAATTTATATCTTCCCGGCACACAAGAAGGCTCCTTACAGCCCTTAGCTCTCCTTCGTTCGCAGGTTTTGGACACGTCCCTGCATCGAGAGTGATAGAGCGCACAAAGTTATACGCGCATAATCCGTATGCCAGGGCAAAGGCCAGGTGAATGAACGGATGGTGCTGGGGCTCTGCGTTATATGTTAACGGAATGCGCTCGAAGGTTCAAACGAACATATCCTTACGATACAGCAAACGCGTTACCCAACAGTACGCAACCCACACCATACTGCCTGAGATAATTCCGGCATAATACGGACTTTGTATTACGCTATCAGTATAACTTGAGGTATTCAGAAGAACACGTGTCACGATCTATGAACTTCTCGGTCAGTAACAAATAAAGAAGCACATTCTATGAAAACATAGGTCTACGCACGTGGTGCATCGCGAAGAATTCTGCCATGGCGAGCAATATTCCGGTATACCAGGGCATAATTTTAAGCGTCGTGAACATGAGATAGAAGAAGAAAGTTGGCATGAGGAAAATGGCTAGTTTCGTGTTACGCTGCAAGGGGTCAGTAAGGTCAAGCCTTGATAAATATGGCCACAGCTTACTTCACTCAAAGGTTTTTGCTTCTGTGCTCCGTCCTCCAGCATACCTCCTTCCTCTAATGCCCGTTTCCATGCGCCAAGGCTCTTCAACTCAGCAGCCATATCTCTCGGCGTCTTTCCCTCCCGGTTCTTGGCGGTAAGGTCCGCTCCCTTCTCAACGAGCTTGCGAATGCAATTCCTGTTCCCTTTCACGACAGCCCAGTGCAGAGGTGTAAGCTCAGACTCGTCCCGCGTATTCGGGTCGGCGCCGTGCTTCAGCAGGAGGTCGACGGAGAGCGCGTCCCCCTGGTACGCTGCCCACATCAACGAAGTGTGGCCCTGCGCGTCGCGCGAGTCGACGCTGATCGGTTGGTGGAGCAGGTACAGCAGGGGCATAACCGACGACGAGTGCGTCACGAGATGAAGCGTGTTGTAGCCCTGCGCGTCGGAAATCGTCGGGTCGGCGTTGTGCGCGATGAGTAGTTGTATGACGTAGAGGTACCCGTTCCGGGCTGCCCACTGCATAGGCGTCGCCACTAGGTCGCCACCGAGCGCGTCGACTTCCGCGCCTTGCTCGAGCAGATACCGGCAGGCTGGGACCTGCGCATTAATTGCGGCCCAGTGGAGTGGAGTGATATTCTGCTCGTCTCTGTCCGTCGCGTGTGCCTTCCCAGACTCGATGAGCGATTTGATGACATCGACCTCGCCTCGCTGTGCGGCGATGAATATGTTCATCTACAGAAGTAGGGGGGGGGATATGAGTTGAATTTGAAACTGGGGCCAGGAAGCCATGTAAAGTACGCACCTCGGTCTCGTGCACGGTCCGGGTAGCCTGCTGCGCAAACGACAAGTTCGCTGCCGACGCATCTTCGAGGTTGACGGCCGTCGTCGGCTCCCCTATGGGAGGGACGAAGCTGGTCGGGTCGGACATGGTGGTTGATGTGCAAGACTTGCGGACGGTGTCCGACTGCGGCCTCGCTGCGCGGCGTTGTCGGCGGTGGCGACACGGTTACCCACGTGAGGGACGCGCATAGCCATCATTTAAATTATGTAATCATATCGTCGCTCCCTTTCAGGAGTCTCCGGTCATGTCCGAGTCGGATCCAAATTATGGCTGAACATATGCATCCTCGACTGGAACACAACTATACGTTCAAGCGGGAATAACTACAGTACATTTAATTCAAGTGTTCAACATTCATGTAAATGAAAAATAGGCTTAGCTCAACCTACTTCTTTACGTCAATGTGCCAGTGTACACTGCATTGCATGAATTGTTCGTAATAAAACCTATTTGACATTACTCGCTGTTAGATAGTAGATATACATAGTCCCACGTTATCATTCAGGAATCAAAGCCATGGGATCAGGTCCCGCCCTAAAACAGACCAGCTGCACGAAATTCACGTACAACCCAAAAGAAACCAAATAACCAAGAGGGATGAGGCTGAAAATATTCACTTCTTCGGCCTCCGCACACTACCCACCCACCGCTCTTCATTCCCGTCCTCCCAGCTTCCCGCAGCATCTATCTCCCCCATTATCTCTGTCGATGGCGAAACTAACTCCTTACCACTCTGACCGCGCTTCCACGCCTCCTCCGCGCGTTCCCATGCGCCCCACGGCTCGTCGCCCGGGACGAAGCGCGCACGCACCGCGGTGAAGATGGCGCGCTCAAGGGGTGACTGGATGATCAGGAGCAAGAGCGCAAAGAAACGCAGTAGAGTAGAGAGGGTAGAGGACACCCGTGCGTCAAGCGGGTGGACGGGTGGAACATCGAAGTCGGGACGCGAGAGAAGCGTATGGGAGATAGGGAGTAGCCGTAAGGTCTGTAGGAAGCCCTGGAGACGTGTCGGTGGAAGAGAAGTGGAAAGTGGAGATAATATTTTCATGAAGAGCGCTTGGTCAGTTACGGCGAATACGCGTTCTGCATCGCGCCCGACAAGGAGTGCGTGTCGTGCGGACGGACAGGCCAACAATATTGAAAAAAAGCGTGGGGAGCGGAAGGCGATTATGATATGCTTTCCTGCCCCTGTCCTCTCCGCTTCAGTAAAGCCTCGGTCCCCTTCGTGCTCATATCCCACTTGACCATCATCCGAGTTAACTGGAAACTCTTTCCATCCGTACGCAGGATTCGTGGAGACGAGGGTAATCCGCAACCCGAGTTCACGCGCCCGCTGGTCAAAGAAACCTTCACTTATCCGGCGTGCATACCGATCGAGTGCACCCTCGCCCTGCCAGCCAACACCACCGCCTACACCAAGCGCATCGCCCGCGCCTCGCTGCACCGCATTTCTTTCCTTTAGAAAAAGGTCCTCGAGGTCCGGCGCCACTGCGCGTGGCTCGGGGCGCGCGTACACGTCGAGTCGCCGGCGGTAGTGCAAGCGGGCAGCCTCGTACGCGATGCGCGGGAACGTGAGCAAGAGTGAAAGGGGTTGGCCAGCTAGTGCGGCAAGTAAAACGTACGATGTGAGTGGAGCGGAGGAGATGGGTCTGAGGGTTGCTATGAGCTTTAACTCGGGTGTGGGCGAGTCCGGACCGTGTGCGGTGTACAGCTGGATACGAACTGTCGGTAAGGGGGAAGGTGATCGGGGTAAAGATGACGGGGTGATGGAAGAAGGTGGGAAAGGAGGCGCGATTACTGCGCAAGTGTAGCATCCCGAGCGGTCATTGAATGGCGAGACGTGGAATTGTCGAGGGAACGTCCAAGCATGGTCGAAACCGGTCGGAACCTCCTTGTCCTCGTGTGGAGAGCCCGTGGGAAGCACATAGACGTGTCGCTCGCCAAACGTGTTGTGGACCTGCGTAAAATCAAGTTTTCACAAACTCCTGTCGGCTCTGCATTTATAAATCAGATGTCAAAGGAAACAAGACGCACCTCGAGAACAACAGCCCAGAGAGCATCGGATCCCTTTTTATAGCAGTAGAATACCGTGAGCGGGTTGATTCCCTCTATACCCAAGTAGCGCGGCATGGTCAGCATCCATGCATCGTCCAGCGTGCGCGCGTCCAGCTCGAAGCGTTCTAACACCTTTTCCAGCTTCGCCCGGACGCTTTGCTCGACTGTGTCTTGGTCGAGTAGGTATGCCTCCGGTCGGACTCCGGTCACTTGTGCCCAGGATGTGGGCGTAGAGTTGTTTCTATACCCAAAGAGCCAGCCATTTCCGAGATCAAGTGTGCGCGCCTCGAGCGCCTTCAGTGGGAGAAGCAAGGCAAGCGTCGGATAGGCAAAGGTGTGTGCTGAGGAGGCGGGTAGAAAGCGGGCGTGCGAAACATTGTTGTGCAAGATGAAGCCACCTCCCATAATAGGGATACTATGTATGCCTTGAAGAGATGTAATCAGTGAGTTTTCAACGACAGTCTTTGGTGTGAGGTTGGTTGCCAGGCAGGTCGCATGAGTAGTTGCTTGACTTGAACACTTCAAGTTGCTGTACGACCATTATGTCATCGTGATCGACATGAGCTTCTTCTCTAGCGTTACTGGCACGTGCATCCTGAGGCCGCGTCTGTTTCTGCCCACACCTTTCTCTAATCCCTCCTGGACCTTCTAATTCTAATGGACTATTTTCTTCTACCGCCACACGTACACGCACAGCAGCAGCTGGAAACTGGCACGCACCTGCACCCGCACACGTACTAGTATGATGTGCATATATCCCAAAGGCTTCTCCGAGTCAAGCTTTCTGGCGTCCGAAATTGGCTGAACGGAATGTACCCTTCCTGACTCTCTTCCTCTCTCCTCGGGCTTGTCTGGATTTATCTTATTTCGGCTCAGGGACGGACAGTATCCGTACACCCTAAACTCGTCCCTCCAAGGTTTCTCTTTTTCCTCGAACTTCTCCGGTCTATCTCGCCACTACTAGCGTTCTAAAGAAAGATTCTAGTAAACGCTTCGTACCTCGGAGAGATGCTAATTCGGGTGCTCGTCGGCGCAAAATACAATCGAACGGAAAGGTTAATGGTCTCAAACTGTCACGAAAATTTCCGAGCTGGCGACGCCGCGACGGTCGAGATCGTACTTGAAGGAAGTCCTTCTCGGACATGCGAAACCTTCAAGTCTTTAATGTATTGGAAACACCATCGCGCATCATGCATGCAATTAATCGTGCAACCTAGTATCATCTTCCTCGACACGTTTCGGTCAGGTTCACATATCGCCATTACATCCATCTTCCGCAATAAATCGATGAGGGCATCCTTTTTTAGCCTTTAGTTTTCCACTTATTCGTACGATGGTACTTGACGAGCCTGTATTTCCTACCAGTGCCTTAGATTCGATAGCGTTCCCGGGAAGGGACGGTTAAGTGCGGTCGAAGATTGAATCGCTGAATGTCGGTGGTCGGGTAGGTCAAGTGGGAGTGGCGACGATCGGATCGCTACCATCTCTCTGACGCCCGACTGACCCGGCACAACCGCCCAGGATCCGTACGGCTGAGTACAAAAATCTTGCATCACGATTGATGGCAACGGTATGCTTACATGCATAGTCAGAGTAAATTCGAGGCTTCGCCATACCGACGGCACACGCGCGTTCGTTACACGCTCTCACATAGTTTCACAAAGAAAATAATGCGTAAGAAATGCTAACAGAACAATTCGATTCAATCTACTACACCTAAGATCGCACATGCATGCCCCGGCTACAACACTGTAGGTAGTACAACATGGGATTGGCTCAGTCTCTTATGATACAAGATACGGACCCGCCCCTTTACTTGAACTAAAAAGAAATGGACGTCGTGAATCAGCCTGACTCAGGAGAGGGAGAACTCAAGTGTGGAGAGTGCTTACGTTTTTGCCATCGGCCCACTCCTTGTCACCAATCTTCAAGTCCCATGCAAGTGCTGACTCGAAGAATGCCTTGTCGTCAGCGTTCTCGAGGTCGACCTTCTTAAAGTCATACGATTCCCAGTCGGGCGCGACATCTACAACGGGCTTGTAGTCATCACCACGGAGGATGAACACACCGCTGATAACCGAGTTGTTGTTCGTGCCAAGCACTCCCACCGAGCCGAAGAGGTATTTGCGCGACGCCTCGAGACGGTTGAAGAAACCGGTGACAAGATTAGATGACATGAACGTCAGCGTCAGCTCCTCCGGGTACTTGAAGTCAACACGCCAGATGGAGAAGCCTTCCTTGTCGAATCTGAATAATAATCGTAAACACCAAGAAAAATATATAATGTGTATAATAAAGCACGAATCACACATACTTGTCGTAGAACCACTCGATGGCTCCACCCGTTCCGCGGGTGTCGAGGTTGGAGTAGGCACGTTTCCAGTCCTCAAGGTTGAAAGTGGACTTAGGGAGAGAGTCGAGCGGGTTCTTCGCCTTAGGCTCCTCGTAGGGCTTCTCCTCCTCTTCGTCCTCCTCGACCGCCTTCGGCTTCTTCTCAGCCTTCTTCTCAGCCTTCTTCTCTTCAGCCTTAGGCTCTTTCTTCTCCTTAGCCGGCGGGACGTATTGCAATGCCTTCTCGACGTACGTAGTCTCGCCAAAGATGTCCTTCACTTTGGGCTGGTTGACAACAGTCTCGAAGAAACGCACGACGTGAGTCAACTGCGCGCGGAGGGGGGCATCAAAGGTGATCGCGAAAGATCTCTGGAGGGCCGCAGCAACGACAAGATCGGCAAGGGTGATGCGTTCAGACACGAGGAAAGTACGTGTTGAAAGGTGCTCATTGAGCGTCTTAAGTGATCGAAGTTCTCGCTCGGCGAAGGTTTGGTGGATCTGTGTGAAAAACCCTTCGGTGTATGAACAGTGCAAGAGAAAAATATGCATACAGGCTTGTTGTACGGAGTGATCGAACCTTTCAGCAGCTGGCTGATAAGATTGGTGTACTGCTGAATTTCAGTCGCAGCGAAGAAGGACCACTGGTCAACCAGTGCAGTTTCTTGCGGTGAGCTACCAAGGAGGGTCGAGTTGGGTGCTAACGATGAAACTGTTTTGCGGCGAAAACAAACGAGTCAGAGAAGAAGTTACAACATGGGAAGGATTTGGGAATGATCAGAATTTCAAGTTCTCGACAAGTATGATTAAGACAGGGATAACTGAAATGGTGTAAAACTTCTCATCTCGATGTAGCGATGTGAACGATCACATCGCTCACTATATGCGCATACACGGCGTAACTGAGACTCACTGTAGCGACCGACGGCATACGACTCCGCAAGCAAGAAGCCATCTTTGCCTTCCCAGGCGGGGATCTTTCCGTGAGGGAATTTGGAAAGAAATTCGGGCTTTTTGTTGTCCTCAAAGTGCGTGTAGCTCTCGGGGAGGTCGATCTTGATATCGCCGATGGCTGCAGCGGCACGAATCTGTCGTCTTGTTAGGAATTTCTTTTGTGTTGTTGGGATGAGAGACTTACGTATTTTCCCTGAGCCTGAGCAGGGACTGTCCAAAGGGTTCCGAGAGACATTTTTGTAAAGTGATGAGCGGCGAGGAATGATAAAAGAGAGAGTTAAGGGACGATGTGTAAAAATTGCAGAGCTCTGGCTGAGGTTTAGGGGAACGGTTGAGTCAGCGTTTCCTATTTTGGGGCTATCCGATTGAAAAGATTACGACCAAATGAGGACGGCACGAATACTGCCAGTGGCACGTCCTCGTACCTTTACGCCGATAATTACTATTCTGTCTCTGCAAATGCAACGTCTATCTGAAATTATTTCTTCACCAAGCCTGGTCAATTTTTGGTAAATGAGAATCCTGCTTTGGACGACGCGGAAGAGCAAATTTTAAGGATACTGCAATCGGCTTGCGTCGTATTATCGACTCACGCATCACGTCCACATTCGCAGGGTTAATGCGGAAAAGAGAAGTTAATTTCGTATGGATTTGGGTTAGTTTGCGACTGCACAGAATTTCACAAAGTCTGCCCGGTCACTGATTTACTCTGGGTGCAGATGCGAGGGTCCAGGCGTCCGGAAGTTATTTGGGTCCGTGAGGGTTCTGTTGTACAGTACCCGAACAAACTGGATTATGGGGACGAAACAAGGCTCTCAACGGCTGGCGAAAACTTTGACCCACGTCCCGGGCCGCCTCCATGGATGAAAAGAAATTCTGGCGCCGCCATCCACTGACCAGGTGTTGACGGGGTTCTTCCCGGAGCGTCCTTGTCGGAGCATTTAGAGAAACCTAGCACCTGCATTCCGTCGCTTATATCCATATTTTCAAGGGGAAACGCTATGTGCACACGAGCTTGATACGTCAAAGGAGACCGCTCAGCGGTCATGGGTTTCTCCCTTCGTCGGGCCGCTGGCGGTACCGCGGTCTCGTGACAGACCACGACATCGTATGCGGGTCGCTTCGACGTTGGTCAGAAGTCTCGCAGCCACCAATTATACGCGCTGATTGGCAACACGGAATCTCATATAAGATGGTGGAGGAAGTGGCAAGAAGACAAAAATGGCGACGTTGGTAAACGCCCGCAACGTTCTGCTCGCGCTGTGCTTCTGCGCGGGTGTGACCCGTGCATCTGCGCCAAGTGGATCGTGGGACGCCTTCAACTACGCGCCTGAGTCAAGATACGTCCACCCAACGGCTATTTACAAGTCGCTAGGCAAGGTCGAGAATGCGAAGGAGCTGCTCACCAGTAGCGGAGAAGCGACATTAAGCGGGAGCGGCTCCTATGTTTCTTTGGACTTTGGGAAAGAGGTCGGTCATCTGCCATTATTGGAATACAACGCCTTCGAAACGTATGCTTACACGGTGGGTGTAAGGTTGGTGGTTTAATCTCCATGAACCTTTCCCCGTCGTCCGACAGCAGTGCGCTGTCTCTGGCTTTCTCCGAGTCCCCGGTCTATGTCAGCCCCCTCACTTCCGACGACTCGTCTTATCCCTCTGCCAACGCTTCATACGACGGTGTTGAACCTATTTCCGCGCCACTTTCTAAAGGCCTTTGGGAGCAGCCTGCCTATCGCCTTCGAGGCGGCTTCCGCTATCTCACTATAGTCTCTGATTCGGACGATGCAGTCAACATTAGCAATATCACATGCACGATCTCGTTTTCGCCCCATGTAGACAATATGCGCGAATATGCGGGCTACTTTTCTGCGGAGGATCCGGTGTCTAGTGACAAGAACTTCTTGACTAAAATCTGGTACTCCGGCGCGTATACTGTTCAAACGAATGTTGTGCCATTGAATACCGGAAGACAGGTGCCTTTCGTATCTTCTCCAGGTATGTCTAATTTCGTCTGCGAAGCCATGGAATATAATGGTTTTTTCAAGGTTGGGCAAACAATGCGACGCTTGGTGTCGCAGGCCCGATAATTGTCGATGGTGCAAAGCGCGACAGGTGTGACTCATTTCCGGTTTTAATTCGTTAAATAGTGACTGACGCAACCCTGTTTCTAGGGCTGTTTGGCCGGGCAAGTATCCATATTTGCGGGCAGTACCGAGATAATAACACCATACACTATTTTAGGTGACATGGGAATCGCTGTACCCACAGCGTTCGTCAGTACAAACGACTTAACGCCTGTGCGCAATGCGCTCTCGACCATGTTCGCTGCCGAAGACCCGGTGACGGGCGCCCTACCTGAGAGCGGACCCCCTCTCAGTCAGCTCGGCAGTGACACGTACCACGCCTGGACGCTCATTGGCACCCATAATTACTACATGTATACTGGAGACACCGACTGGCTGCAGACAATCTGGACGAACTACGTGAGTTGCACTCAATTGGAATGCATATCGTTCGAAAAAGAATCCCATTCAACGGCTTTGTAGACTAAAGCCGTCCAATTTCTGGAGAACAAGATTACACCCACTGGCCTCATGAACGTGACGGGATTAAGGGATTGGGCGCGACTCGGAGGTGGAGGGATAAACGCTGAAGGAAATGCGCTACTCTACAAGGTGAGTGGTGGCAACCACTGGTAACCCCCCGGGACAAAATACTGATTGTCAACCTAAACGCACGTTCGCCTCAGGTCCTTACGAACAGCGCAGACCTTGCTAGTTACCTCAGCCTGAGCGACCTCGCTTCCTCATGGACTAACAACGCCACTGTTTTTAAGCAGAAGTACAACGACTATTTCTGGGTGGACTCCCTTGGAATGTACCGCGACAACGACACGACAACACTCTGCCCACAGGATGCGAATTCGTTTGCTGTTCTTTTCAACCTAACCCTTAATGCAAGCCAGTCCAACTCAATCAGTGAAGGGCTCGAGAAGAATTGGAACGATTTGGGCGCAGTCGCTCCCGAACTGCCGGATACCATCTCACCGTTTATCGGCGGATTTGAGGTGTGTTCATCCAGTGAAGCGATTGTTTTCTGTCATTAATCTAACCGGGATTTGTAGCCCCAAACACATTTCGTCTCTGGTAATGATGCCCGTGCGATGGATTTACTCCGCCGCGAATGGGGGTACATGCTGTACACTAACCTCAGTGTCCAATCTACTTTGCTCGAGGGTTTCACGGCCAATGGTTCTATCGGGTTGGTACCCCTTCTGTCAAGACTAATTGGTACAATTGGACGATGCTTATTCCTCCCCTAGGTACCGCTCTTACCGCGGCTACAACTACGACCCGTCATACACCTCCCATTCGCACGGCTGGAGTTCCGGTCCCACGTCCGCACTCACGTACTACGTACTTGGCTTACAGGTCGAATCCCCGAAGGGACAAGACTGGTCTCTCGCACCGCACACCTCCGGACTGTCCCAGGCTGAGGGCGGCTTCGAGACACCCTTGGGCTGGTTCGGTGCGAAGTGGACTCTAATTTCCGACAACATCATCACTATATCGACTGATACTCCAAAAAGAACGACAGGCTCAGTTACGGTGCCGGTCGGAAAGACGATTTTAGTGGACGGAAGGATCGTGGCGACGTCCAAGGGCGGGCCAACGACGATCACTGTCAGCGGTGGGGAGCATATTATTACTGCCTTTTGAAGGGGGTAGTTCATTACAAATTAAAATTTTACGTTTTATGTGTTTATAGTTCTGGGTAAACTTGGCTAGTTGTCATCTTCCAAGTATGTGTTATGTTGTATGTTGGATTAGATTCGTTCCAAAGAATACGGCGTATTTTGCACTCACCAATCATTGAACCACCGCCATTTATACGTTCATCCATCCACAAGTATACGCCCGTTGCGAATGCGAGTAGCAAGTACGAATAATCAAAGGCAGCACCAAACACCTCGTACGCAGGCAAAGTAGACAGAACGTTGGCCGGCGCAGATCCCGAGTCTGGCGAGGTCGTGGCAGGAGGAAAAGCCGTACGAAGTTGAACAAGCGTCGAAATGAGATATGTTCCCTAATTAAAACACGAAAAATGAATGTGGGTCATTGCCGATTTTGTCAATTATATAGAGTGACGTGCTGACCATGAGCTGTGCTAGGATAAGCAGCAGCAGTGAGGCGCCCAGGTTCTGGCTGGTAATCTTCAGTAGCTATAATAGCGAGGCAGGTCAGCTGTAGCTGCAACCGAGCTGAGACTAGTTCTACATACTCTGGATACGGCCTTAAGAACGAATCGCACGGTGCTTAGGATAATGATCCCGACAAGGACAAGCCCGACTTGTCTAGAGATGGCTGATATAGTATCCTGGCTAAGATGGATGAATGGCAACAAAGAGAATAAATATGTCAGGAAGTGCGCGATGATGTCTGGATATGAGGTTGATGCATCGCCTTCTGCGATATTTTTTGAACGGAAGGGTGCTGCTACACTCAGTATGGACTAAACATCTATATATCAGATCGAAGTAATAGTGCAAGAATAGAAAATTTACGCTGAGCGTTCTGAACACGCAATAAAGCGCGAATAGGCGACCTGCAAACTGTAAAATCCTTCCTTGCAGAGTTCGGTTATATTGTGAGCTGATGTGCAAATTCTTCATGCTTTCCAGGTTCCTGTCCATCTGATATTCCAGAGCTAATAGTCCGGTGATCTCCCGTTGGACGGAAGTAAGCTCTGCAAGGTTCGTGGATGAAATTCTAGGTGAGTGCCGGATCTGAGTGCAGACAATAGATAAAATAGCAAGCGCACCCGAGTTTCCAGAGAGACTTGACGCTACTCTTGACATCCACGATGACGTGTCGGTCGACTGCGCAGAAGGGTATCCTGGTTAAAATTTCAAGCCAGAGTTATCAAGCTTCCATCGCTACCTTCGTTTCCTGCAACCTTTGCTCCTCTTTCTGGCGCACTTGAATATCATTTCTTATACGTACAAGTGCCTCCTTCGCCGCATACAACTCTTGCTCGGAGGGTATTCGACTGTCTAGAAATCAATTTCCTGTACTAACATGTCGGCATATAATGAACAACGAACCGTTGCCCTCTAGACAAGGATGGAATGTAGTTCCAAGAGTTTCGTGCTGCCCCAAGACCAGAAAGTGAACCCATGATGAACGTGCCGAGGACTACGAGACGCGAAAGCGCTACGGAAAGTATAGTCGTTGACGAGAGACCTTCCGGTAGCGGGATCAGAGAAAGTGCAAAGATATACAGCGAGTATGGTATTAATGCCATTAGGACGCGTGTCGGTACGGATCGACTGCGGGAAACTCTCCCTTGAAGTTGGTTCAAGCAGCAAGAAGGGCTCAATGAGGGTCACACGGACATACCTAGAGGAGACTGGTAGGTCAGAAGGAAATTTTGTAGTAACGGGATAACTAAGAGTATTTGCGCCAATAACAAGAACAGCGATATCTTCCAATTCACTATTAAGCTCCTGAAACAATTCTTCATTATAAATTTCGGATACCATGGTTGCTTTAAGTCTCACTCAGAATCCAGGATAGAGAGTTCCTGGCACATGAAAAGTAGGAAAAGCGTACAGCTCTCGGAAAAACACAAGGAAAAGCATAGTTGGGAGATCTTAAGGTGGTTCGATGTTGATTGTGGACCAGCGTTTTGCGAGAGTAAAGGGCCGTCCCTCGCTGTGTTGGGTCTAGGGAGGGACTCCAACTCAACGTCGGTGTCAATGTCTAAGTGGTCCCGGCTGGATGCCGATAACACCCCTGCAGATGCAGTAATGGTCTGCAGGTCATGGTAAACTGAACGCAGCAAGTATTTCTGGCAAGCGTAAAGTAATGCTCCTCTAGAAATAGAAATGGCCGCTTAACCCCCATAATGGTTGTGGCAAAGTCCGGCTCACCGAGAGACTGTTAGAATGGCGGTATTCAAGAGCACGGTACCACTCAGGCCCATTTTATCACGGAAGATTGAATTCACGCAAGTCTAAGGTAGTGGGCGTTTGTCGGCGGCGAATGCTAATACCGCAGTCGTAACGACACGTCGTTTAAACGTGGGAATAAGTTTCCAAACAAGGCTGCGTGGTCGCGTTATTTGGCCCAAGGGGGCCGGTAGCAAACACTGAGCGCAAAGAGTTTAGCTACTTCTCAGTAAGCGCTGATCTAGTATACAAAACATCCGTAAAGTTTGCGAGAAAACGTATAACCTCTATGAGGAAGATGATGTGGTCTAGGATGCGAAACGATTGCTGGTGGGGTTATATGGTGTCTAATCGAGCCAATGCCCTCGTAATTTATCCGGCTGATGCGAGAAAACGAAATCTATACTTCTCTCTGCGCAGGCAACCTCGACCCGACGCAGCTTGATATCCTGGAGAACTCTGAACCGATATCTCCCCTTCGTACATACCAAAAGCCCCTCGGTCTGAGAATGCATATACACACGCAATGTCTGGAGCCTTGGGCAATGCCCTTTCACCAGGTACTCTCTCAACTGGATATCAAGGGCATCCCAAGGCTCTAGATCACTGGTCGGATACTTCGTGAAATCCACAGAAAACTGAAATGCAAGCCTTTCAATCGTGTCCGGCATACACTTCAAGACCTCGTTCGAAGGGAAATCGTCTGACTCGAAATACAGCCGACGAATGTCAGAGCAGTACTCGAGAATGCGTGGTAAAGCGATATTTCCAGATTCTGGGACGAAAAGTCGCAGGTCGTCAACCCGCCGAAGAAGGTCAGCGACAGGTCGGAGTGCGGAAGCGCGATGGTCATGCGAATTCCCACTTTTGTGACAAAAGGTTTTCTCAATGGCCTTCAAGGAGAAATCGCCACCAGGATTGCGAGTCCATGAAAGACGCTCCGCCGGAAGATCACAATATAGATGAACGGACTGAAGATAAGGGGATGTGGAGATGCGTGAGAGTTCAGCTGGCAGTTCGTGTGCGGACAACCCCGACGGGATCCACTCGGGGAGCTTAAGCGACAGATGCTCTAGGTGGTGTAGTGAAGTGATTGAAGAGAAAAGGGATGGAAGGGCGAGGGTATAGTCTTCGCACTCGCGATAAGCCTCCAACCTTAGCTCTCTGATAGAAGGCATGAGGTTGAACAGGTGCGTCAACGTGGAGATGTCCCGGAGATGAGCCTTCATGCTCATTCTAGACACCGCTGTTAAGCGTTTGGACACAAGGGTTTGGAATGGCTTGACAAGTAACGGCTTCCGGTCCTCTTCGGAGATCATCACGGCGAGCTCTCGCGTCCATGGCCCTAGGAGTGGTTGTCGAAGGGAGTCCAGCATACTTTTCCTTGATGGATTGATAAGCGTCAGGCATCGACCTAATGCTCGTCGCGTGGGTTCAACCCAGCTCCGTTGAACAAGGCATGCGTTTAATAGGGTTTTACGAAGCTCCTCTGCCTCTCTAGAGACTCGTACATGCAAGAATGGACTTGCAGCAGTAGACGATCGCGTTTCTCTCTCCAATTCGTCGCCGATGACCTCGACGATATATTCCACGATAACTTGTGGGACGAAACTGCGACAACTATCAGGCTTCCGAGCCATCAGCGCAACGGAGTCTTGGCACCGGCGATTGGCTACATGGGCGCAGATGTCTTCCGTCCCATGCAGTGTGATTTCAGATGGATCAAAGGCCGAGTGTTTGACGATGGAGAGAACTGCATCCATAACAGCATAATTGACTCCGAGAGCCAGAGTAAGGCTGGCGAGCATGGCATCCGAGCATGTTGGGAACTCAATATATGTGCCAAGAGTCCTATCGAACGACAATTTGTCGTTGAAGGGGATTGTCATGTTTCTGGTAAAAGGGGCGAAAGGAAGGATCCCTTTGATATGCCATTGTTGGAAAATTCTCAGAGGTCACGTGCCCGTATGTTTTTTTCGCATGAGCGGGCCGGGAAAATTGCACTACGAGATTTACGTGTCTGATGTAGGCTGCAAACTAAGCGGCCTTTTCAATCCTTTTCTGAAAAAATCATTAAAAGTTTATGTGTATCGCCTTACTGGGATCCTGCGTTTCATCTACGAAATAACGGTTAATTCTTTATCTGTCATGGTCCTGACTCCCCTGGGTTATTGAGCTTTGGCTGACCTATCCCAGCACGACGGGGTCTTGTGGCGATTGACAACCATGCAATCGTGCTTCATGTTTCTCAGTTACAAAAATCATGTGTGCAAGAGTCGTTTTCGAACAGCCGCAGACCTCCTTCTGATAAATTGATCTATGACCACCGGGCCACAAAATAGTAGTTTGGGTCTGTGATATGCAGATTCGAATTACGTAACATTAATGTATCGATTATGTAACCTACAATGTCATATGAGACCAAGTGACGACGCCTTCAGCCCTTGAGCCCAAACCCCTCAAGTTCTTATTCTTGCTTTTCCTCTGGATTGTTGGTTACACTCTTTTGAACGCCTTAGTCTTAATGCACCCATACGGAGGTATACCGATATGTCCCCGATGCGAGACAGCAGTGTACGCTGCTGAACAGGTGAGATAAATTTCTCTGCCTCTCAAAGGGGATGTGTTTTTCGAATTTGTTTAGATTATGGGCCCTGGAAGGAATGTATGTACATATTACATTTCTTATTCTCAGAATGAGCTCATCCCCCATGCTATTACCTCAAGCTTTACCACAAGGTAATTGCGTTTAACCCTTTGTGGGCCATGTTTATTGATCGAACTTGCCGCAGCCTTGTCTGGCATGTACAACATGTGGCAAACGCTTAGATTCGCTATCTTTAATGGAGCATGACAAGGAGCCCTACTGGTACGCTGTGAAAAGGCGTTAACTCGAGCATTGTAGAAGTTATCTAACGCGTACACAGCAAACAATGTTACAACAAGAACTTCGGTCCCCGCGATCTCCGACAGGCTAACCTTCCCCACCGCGATGATATTCCTATACCATTGTCTTCATCACCCATCAGGCCTACATATACCGGCTCACCGGCGAAGTCGTACAGGAGCATGTCACCAACCCAGGAAGAGAAAGAGGTGGAAGGAAGGTTTGAGCGCGCAAAGCGAGGGCAGCCGGATCGGGTTGGGTCGCCTCACTTCCAAGTAAACGTGAGTTATTGCGTAGAGGGCAGGTTGGTCTTGTGTTAATTATGATCCCTTAGGCATTTGCGAAGAGAACGGAAGGGTTCAAACAGGGCTCAAAGTCCTCCGGGGGTTCGGTCGCGTCTGCAAGCGACAGATCCGCAAGTCCTTTACGTGATGAACTGGGGGATAATGGCCAGAGTGGAAGTGAAAGTGGTCGTGAGGGCAAGCGTGACGTCGAAGAGCATAGAGTGGGGCGCAGCACACCTGGAATACCACGTACCATACCCTTAACATCGGCTCTCAGCGGACGTGGCTACGGCCCGATCACTCCGAACGCGCGTGCACCAACGCAATTTAATGGCCAGTCGACCTCTGTGCCCCGTTCAGCGACGCCATCCTTGCCAGCAGGAGCACCCGCGTCGCCTCAGAGCTCACCGGAGCGCCATACAGCAGCGGGCACGCGCTATGGTGCCGCGCTTCTCGGAAGTCCAAAGGCGGCTGGTTCAAGCCCATGGGCCAGTCGGGCGATGCCGGGAACGGGTACGCCACTATGTGCGCGCTGCACAAAGCCCGTGTATTTCGCGGAACAGGTTAAAGCAAATGGACGCACTTTTCATAAGCCATGTCTTCGCTGCACAGATTGCAACACTGCGTTGGACTCTAGCCGTCTTACGGAGAAGGGTGATAAGATTGTGTGTCGAAGCTGCTATAGTAAGGTACGTGTTAGCCACAATAGTCTGTTTTTAAGTTTGAAACTGCGAGTCCCTAACTGACGAGACTTTTGCGTCTCCATTTCAGCATTACGGACCTCAAGGAAGCGGCTACGCTCTTCTCGGAAAGGCGGGTGGTTGATATAAATCCTGTTTGTGTCAATCGGGAGCAGGCGTTCCTCAGAAGAAGTTTGTCTCAATGTAATTTCGTCATATCCGTGGTTGTTTTATTTTCTAAGTTAAGTTTATCCCAGCTTGCTTGTTGTATACCTTGAAGTAAACGGAGGCCACCTGTATATTTGCTATTGTGCGGACCTCTACACAGTCTTTTGTACATTCAAACTCTAACAAAACTATGTACACCTATTCCTGTGCGACTTTCTTAGGTGAACCTACTCATCAGAACATCAAGTGCTAGGACATTCCTTCAGGATTAAAATTTCCGGTAGTCATGCTGGCCAGACTTAATGTGGCCGGGTATAGTATGTGGCCCGACGATGCCGACGTCTCCTGGCAGGGTCTTGATGATTTGAAGCAAAGTACAATGCCTCCTAACTCACCTGCTGTGCCGAAGGTTCCGACAGAATATCAGTTTGTAGGCGCATGGTCTATCAGATGCGCCCTGGGCTATGTCTACTGGCAGAATGTCCCCCCATCGTTTAGGCACAACCACCCGGACTCAATGTCCGGGGCTCAAAGCGAACAGTGTGCTTTGGCCTGTGGTTACATTTCTCTGTGGCCCGGGGTTGCGTGCGGATAGTCTGTCAGCCCCTTTTTGTGCACTAGGGACATGCCACTACCCGTTTCTGATAAATATGAGCACCTTCAGATGCCCAGCTGCGACCACGTCTGCGTCTATCGTGGGGCGTCGACGAACCTACAGATTCAAGATGGTGCTAGGCTCGGCGGCACCTTTAGCAAACGAGTCACCGTCGTCGAGGGATGGTCCTCATCGGAAAAAACGCCCTACGCTTGCTATGTTTACCCTAAAATCGAAGCTTCAGCGCCTGCATCCGAATCGGCCGACTGTCCTCGTATTGCACACAGGCCTGCTCCCACGGTTGACCCATGAGGCGGCAAGCATGGCGCTCGTCTAACGCCTTGGCATCGCTGTACGCGTCGACACGTAGAGCCTTACCGGCGCAAGACCGTCGTTGCGGTGCTCTCCATAATCTCCTCGACACCCCTGAGTCCAAAGTTTGTTTTCTTGGGACTTTGGAATTGAAGCCACATTCTGCGCGAATGCCACGCCCTGATACCATATCCCAGTTCCATATCCCAGCTCCATACTCCACTTCCCCACCTAGCCCTGGCATGTCCCTTATCTCAACCCAAGCAGTCCGGCCGACGCATCCTGCTTTGGATATCGGTGCGAACACGGAACAGATCGCGGAAGGGGCCGACCGTTCGGAGAACGGACCCACAATTTTTTTTTTCAACCCTCTCAGGTCAGTAATTGCGATTCGAACTAGTTGCCGTCTGTAAATGGCAACCTCCGACCCAAAATACAAGCCACCTCGAGGCTCGGGTAGGTCTGCATTTCGGGGGTTGCTAACTAACCCTTTTTTAACGTCTTTTATCTTCTGTTTTTCTTTTTCTTGCGCAGGTCGTGGGAGACAAGAAAATGGAATCTGGTTGATAGGTATCACATGGGCAATATGCGGCTCCGAATTATCTGGTTGCATAAATACAGGCCTTTTTTCCCTGTTTTTTTTTTCAAGAACTAAGGACACCCGCTGCATATACTCACTCTCACTCACACTTCTGCTCGCCCTCATCCCCCTCACTTGCTGTAGCCGCGCTACTGCATTAACCCGCAACCCCCGCTCAACTCTTACACACCATCCCCCCGCGCAACTCAACCCCAAGCACTCACTCGCGTTCTAGCATCTCTCGCACCGCCATGGACAGCTTCTCCGAGATGTCTGCTGGGTTCATGACCGACGACTCCCTCGCCCCCGCCCCTACCTTCGGTCCTGTCTCTGCACCGCTCACAACGTGCGAGATGCTCTCGCTTGCCGACGCGGGGAGGGACGACTCTTTGGGCGCGACCATCATGAACTTGTGCGTTATAGCCTGATGGCGTGCTCCCGAAGCGCGGACGTCTGCGCTTGAACAAACCTCAGTACGTCTCCATTCATTCCCCTTACGCTGTTTTTTCTCTAGCTCGTCTGACTCGTTGATGACATCGCAGTCTGCACATATCACCCACATCATCAAATCACCGGTCTCTCCTTGCATGTCTATTTCACTTCGGCGTTCTCACTAAATATTGGTGAGTAACTCACCGCCTACTCCCGCCTTCCGGGAATTCTCTAACATTCGCGCGTGCAGCTCGCTGTACCACCACCTCACACCCTCCCCCCTCAAACCTAAACCAAATCCACCGGCCAGCGACACCGTTCTCTTCCAAGTGTTATCTCGTTTATCCCTCACTTATCCCGTTTGTCGGCGCCTCCCCGCTCTCATCTGTAAAGCGAGGGGCAGCCAAGCTTCTATCTATGCGCGCAACAAGACCTCTTCAGAGGCGCCGCTCGTCACTCTCTTTATTTATCCGTCGCTCTTGTTTTCTCTGCGCCGTCCTGGTCGCCTCACACACTCCCTAGTTTTCCATCGCCTTCCTATCGCTTTCCCATTGCTTTCCTGCTGCTCTCCTATCGCTTTCCCGTTGCTTTCCTACTGCTTTCCCATTGCTTTCCAAACTTGCTGTCTGTATCATCTATTTATTGGACGGATGAAATGTATGTACTATATATTTATGTAGGGAAGGGGGGGGTTGTTGACTTGCGACTTTTGGTATTTATTGTTTGTAGTCGCAGTCAACCCCCCAAACAGATTCACAAGGAGGATAGAAAAGAATAAAATCAAACTCGTAAAATTAACACGGCTGTACTCGTCCGATCCGACTTACAGTACACATGAGCTCCGGAGTGTGAATCATCGGCTCGTGCGAGCCTTTTCTGTTACGAGCCCTGAGGCCCTGGTTGGGCTATTAACCGCATGGACAGCGTCTCGGCAGCACAGGCGCACAGCGGCACAGGAGCCTGAGTTGGACTAATCGATAGTATAATTGAGCCAGATCCGACGGGATAGGGAGAAAGAAAAAAATCGGGCCCGTCTGTGCACTCCACGGCACGCTGTACTAGTAGGGGTTGTCTTTTATCGATGAGGAGCCTGTTGTAGGCCGTACCAGCTGGACTGCGGGCAGTGTACGATGCAGGGACACGGAGTTCCAGTAATGAGTCGTATCATGACTACCGCAGGGACAGCCTAGAATCCAGGACAGAAACGGTATTCACGAGTCCAACCACAACTTACACAATATTAATCCCCTCCTCAGGACCTCAGCCCGGACTCCGTACGGCACATAGCACATATCGAGAAGAAGCAAATGCGCGGCAACTCGCGAGAGACCTAAAGCCTAGAGCCACGCCAATCTCTCCCCGAGCCCGGGAAAGACCGATGACCTGGAATACGGCCTATAGCTACCTATACTGGTTACTGACGCCTTATCTCTATTTGTCCTGGGAAAATCCGGGTATCTCGAGTTCTGCGATTGATACAGCGAGCGTTCCCAAAACTGTAGTAATCATCGGGATTAGCCTGCTGCGCTTTCGTGAGTACGGTATTAGACGCTGCCAGAAATACTAGTACACCGAAGACGAAGTTCGCAAGTGAAACCTGACGATTGCGAAAGGAAATTCAAGAACGGAACGGTAGGTGCGATACCTGCACAGATAGGATAAACGCGTGGTCTTCCCTGTCCGCGATTTACCGCTCGCGCTCCTCTTTCTAGGTTACCAATTTATCAGTTTGGTACCTACCGTATGGCTTAAGACCTCGGTGAAAAGGAGAACGGGAAATAGGTACATGGTGGTGTAGCATTCCCTTATTCACTGCCATCACCTGTACAGTATTCTCTGTGTACGAGCAGTTTTTATATTCTTATATTCTGATAATATAGTAGGTGTTAGTGTTAGTGTCAGGTATACGCGTACTAACCGACTGACCGATATTTTTTGCACAGCGCAGGCGTGCAATTTGCGAAAGGCGCTGATCGCAAAGTAAACCGAATCCATCGACTCAGTCATACCACGAGCAAGACTTGATATCAGACGACCTTTTTTAATAACGCTGCCAAGTCTTGTCATCAACACCATCAGCTACCAGCCCAGATGCTTGCTTAGTGTCCAAAAGAACCGTTCGTCCTCTCAAACAAGTGCACATTTTCCCGTTATCTTCGTTAATACCAGTTTCGCCTCACGAACGTCGGGGCACCCCGCACGTCTTCTCAATCGCAAGTAGAAAAAAAAGCTCCCAACCCAGGCACCGACCCAACAACCTCCTCGCACATAGCACGTACACGTCGTTAAGGAACAAGGCCGGGGCGCGGCAAATCGCGATACAGCGAGCCCAGAACCCCAGATTGTGAGTGACGCCTGATCTCTCGCCGAGCCCGAGGGGGAAGATTGATTGCCATCGACCTATATGGTCTACCCGATTCCTGATTCCCGATTTGCGTTTGGAAAGTCCGGAGGCCCTACGGCCCTGCGATATCGGACTCAAGGGTCCGTGGATTTTCCCAAAGTTGATACCAACTTTGATTGACCACGCACATACATACGGCAATCTCGTAAGTGGCTGCTCAAACACTGATAAGTCTTTTAGGATTGCCTCCGAAGGACGTTCCTCGCGTTTTTCCCCCGGGTGCTCGGAGCGTGTGTGTATGTCATCCCCTAACTCGGATTTGCGAGGAAGCTCAAGGGTGGCCGGGCGTGAAGATCAAGAACCAAGCATATACGTAGTACCGCGTCCGGCTTTTTTTTTTTCAGAACTCCGGACGTATTCTGCGACCTGCCGTACTACTTATGACGGTCTGCTTCTGCTTCTGCTTCCGTTGCTTTACTCTTTTGTCGTAGATCCTGAAGACGAAAGAGGGGATGGTGGACACACGTCGGTGTATCCTCCTTCCCTTGGGAAGGAAACACAATCGTGATTCGCTGGCACTGTGCGGCGGACGCAGGGACGTTTTTTGTGTTCTGATAGTATAGACAGAAGTCTGTATAAATCTGCCATGTGTAAAATGTTGGAAGCGGGTGTACTGGTCGACCGGCTGAGCGCTGCTTCAGGTTCGTAAAAGGAAGCGTCTAGGGTAGTCGCGAAACGTGGCCCAGGGTATTCAAGTGGCGAGAATCGCAGAATGGATGGATGTATAAGAATGTACGGGTCGCATCTCCTTGCTCGACCTCGGAGTTCAATGATTACGAGAAAGTTTCTTCAATGTGCTCCGGTCACTATGTGCGCACCGGAGACTGTCAGCCCTCGTGCTTGCTTGGTTCAAGTTGCTTGTCTTGCCAGTACTTCTCTCCGACGGGAGCGTATTCTGCGTTAATCTCGTTGACTTGGAACATTTATTAAATGGAACACGCTGCATGGGCGGTAGGATACCCACGCTGGCCGCACCAGGACGGAAAAAGAAAAGCTAGCGTCGGCGGTGACGTACGCATGCACGCACGTTTTTTTTTCATGAACTCGAACGTGTGCATTGCATGCACGCACGCACGCACTTGCCAGCGGTGCCCGTTGCTTCGGACCGATTGCGGAGGCTTGGCACAGCCGGTGCCCATCGCCATCGCCACACATTACCAAGTTGGCTATTTTTGTGTCGGCGCTCCTGCGCAATGCAGAGGCGCCCTTGTCTCTAGCCAACGCCATTAGCTAGTCATTGCCCCTAAATATTACAAACAACACGCTAGGCGCGCGTTCGCGGCGACTTGAGTCCTCGGAGGGCGACAACGACGGACGATAAAGCCGAAAGTTCCAAGATTTGGGATTACGAGCCGGAGGAAACGGAGGGGTTGGGAATCGATCGGGGTTCCTGGAAATATAGTAGAGCGGAGATCAAGCCCAACAAATGTGGCGCGCTCCGCATCGAACTCACTTTATGATTACGATATGTTGATATCTACGATGCCGTTGTCGAAAAGCCAAATCGAACTGCGGCGGAGACACGGACTTCTATTCGTGATCTCGCAAGTGCAGAGGCAAAACTGTCGGCGTGACGTCGTTCGGACCGATGGTAGTCTTGCTTACATAAGTAATGTGGGCGCGTTATCGAACTGAACAGGGGAGAACACGACTTGCACAGAATACTGTACTGAGTCCGGCCAACGCATCTGCGGAGACTACGGAATATTGACGTTAGCACTTACTGTATCTAGAGGCGTGCGCACCGACCGTACCCCTATTCTAAATCCCAAGTAGTGAGAGCTCAGACTCCGAGCCGCGCAGGCCATGGACGAACCGCACACGCGCCGGCGACCATTACGGGGGCTGCGACGGCGGCGGGCCAACCAATGATGACCACAATCACTAGCGGCCAGTTGCGTTATCATAGCGAAAAGTGGTACGATATGATGAAGCCCAGTCAATTCTGGTTTCTCTCTGCACAGCGCGCTGCGTGCGGCCGTGCATGCAGGGAGACTCATAGGATCCCGGATCCCATCCCTTCTGGGGTCGGGGCACCAATAAGGGGGGCGCCAAGGTCGAATTGGGGTGCGGGTGAGGTGTATTAAGTTTGGTGGTTTGTTTTGCGGACGACGGCCGCGCGAAGGCCACTGACAATTGCATGCGTCCTGCGTTCTGCGGCTGCGTGGGCGGGGGCGAAGCGCGTCCAATAATAGGATGCTTCAGTTTGCAGATAATTGCCTGCTTATTTGGCGGGGACGCAGACGTGGTGTATAGAAGGGGCGCATATCGGCCACCCGCCGCTGACGGGTGGCCTGGAATGTTAAACCGAAATCGGCACTGGCATCTGCCGGCGTCGTTTATCGCTTTCTGCTTGTACCTCGAACTTAAGTAATAAATAGACGACGGTGTGACCGCTGTGTCGCCGCACAAGTTCGCACTTCGGTTGCATAGCTCCAGCCTCCAAGGTCACTTGAAAGTTGGATTGCGGTCGTAAAAGCGCCTGTACCTTTGCTTCCATTAGGAACGTCCAAAGTTGAATTCGTCAGCTTCAAGCCGTATAACGCGTCAATCGCACTGCGCAGGGGGTCCAGACTCCAGAGCAAGCAAGTCAAGGATCGAACGTTGGTTTCCATTTCCACAAGTGCATACTATCCACACACTATACAATCCATACATCCGAATTACATTCTAAGTAGGGCCGCGCCAGCCCAAACTACTTTTAGAAGCCGCGACCAATTAGTCAGTCACTGGGGGGAAGTCGTGTAGAATACGTGTTTCCCCGCCCGTGAGTCAGCTCCTCGTGCCAGCGAACAAGATCAAAAAAAGGAAGAGGGAAGGAGGGGGAAGGCGGGGAAAGAGAGGTGGGCAGCCGCTGTCTATGACTCTATGGCGAATCGCTGACCATGCGCATAGCGCTACCCTTCTTCGCGGCGTTCGCACGCACGCCCTGCGCGACCATCAGCTCGCGGCGCGCCTTGACCGCCTCGTTCAGCTCCGAAAGCATCGTGCGTGTCGCCGCGTAGTCGACGCACGCGTCAGTGATGCTCACACCGTACTCCAGCGCGGCGGGCCCGCCCTGCTCCGCCGACGGCACCTCCTGTCGTCCCGCGCGGATGTTCGACTCGATCATCACACCTGTGATCGCGCGCTCACCAGCGCGCAGCTGCGCGGCGATCGACGCGACGACCTTGGGCTGGTTGTTGTGGTTTTTCTGCGAGTTGCCGTCTGTATAGGGGGAGGGGGGAGATCGGCATTAGTAATTTCGCAACCGCAATTGGTTAAAGAACGCACGGCTACAGTCGACCATGATCGACGGGTGGCTGTCAGGGCGTGCCTTTTTGATCGCTGCGGCCGCTGCCTGCACGGACTCAGCGTCGTAGTTGGTGCCTTTGCTACCACCACGGAGGATGACGTGCACATCGTGGTTGCCGCGCGTCTTGACGATGGCGGCGAGTCCCTGCTCGGTGACACCCATGAACGCGTGGGGCGAGCTGGCCGCGCGCATCGCGTCGACGGCGACACCGACTGAGCCGTCCGTGCCGTTTTTGAAGCCGATGGGGAAGGACACGCCCGACGCGAGCTCGCGGTGCAGCTGGCTTTCGGTCGTACGCGCGCCGATCGCGCCCCATGAGATGAGGTCTGCGATGTACTGAGGTGAAATGGTGTCGAGCAGTTCAGAGCCGACGGGCACGCCGAGGTCCGTGAGCGTGCAGAGAAGCTGGCGCGCGACGCGCAGGCCCTTGTTGATTTGGAAGGAGCCGTCGATGTCAGGGTCGTTGATGAGACCCTTCCAGCCAACAGTCGTGCGGGGTTTCTGGACGCGTGTTGTTTATTAGGAGAGAAAATAAGAAGAATACGAAGCAATAATCACCTCACTACACGCATATACATTAGCATACAGTCAGGTTAAAAGTCATGGGAATGAGTCACTCACAAGTAAGCACGCATGACGATGAGCAGACCATCCCAGCTGGGGATGTCCTCCTTGAGCATCTTGGCATACTCAATGGCCTGCTCGGGGGAGTGGATGGAACACGGGCCAACGACGACGATGAGGCGATCGTCTTCGCCGGCGATGATGCGGGAGGCAGCCCAGCGGGCACGGGCGATGGCGGTCTGAGCATTCTGGGAGTAGGTGATCTCGTGGCGGATGAGCGCGGGCTGGATGAGCGGGTCGTACTGTACGTCGCCAAGCGCAGCAGGGGGCGAAGCAGCAGCGGCGGCAGGAGCAGCAAAGGGAAAAGCGGAGGCAGATACACGACTGAGCGGGTGCGAGCGCGGACGCGGGAAGAGCTTAGAAAGAGGACGTACGCCGATGACGCGCCGGTCGGTGATGTACTTGTGCATACGCTCAGCGTCCTCAACGTCGGGGACGGGCGTGCCGGGGTAGGGTTTTACAAGTGTGCCAGGCATCGTGTAGGTGTGTGCTGGATGTGGGGCGTCTGGGTGCGCTGTCGGGTGCCATCATAAGGAATTGCGAGGCTGGACTTTATACTGTACGGGGAGAGGAGGGCGCACCTGAGACGAGATCAGTGATGGCGACGGTTGCGGCCGCTGGGAGCGGTGAGGACGGAGAGAGGCTGATGCTCATCGAGGGTGCGACGAATGTTTATTAGAGCTTCTCTTTTTCATCCCGTTCAACTAGGTCTTTGCTGGCGGTGCTTAACTTTTGACTCACCTGCTGCTTATGGCACTATGGACGTCCATACACAGCTCATGTAATCGCTATTATTGCCTCTTACGGGGTCTTTGTATTCTTTTTTCTTTCTATTTTTCTATTCCAAGTTGCATACATCGCACTAGTGCAGCTGGCTATACGAGGCACATTCGCCATCCGGGTCCAAGTCAGCGCACGGGCGTACTATCCTTCGACAACCCCAGTTCTCACAAGAGACGCGTCCCTGATAGCAAACTCTCCAACACCTCGCCGAGTGACCGAGACGCCCGGAGCGGACAATACACTGAGACACCGAACATCGAGCCACGCGTGTCCGACCCATCATCCGCGCGTATCGTGATCCTGCTCAACTTTTCCGCTTTCGGGAATTATCTCGTTGCCGACGGCGCTGACGCCTTTTCGTCAGCAGCCCACCGCACCGGCGGATCGCCACTTCGCAGATTTCAATGGCAACGCCCATCGCATACGGCAAGTCATCCTGATAATTTCAACGTCTTCAGAAAGACCTGACGCTATCTGAGTCTGGACCCAAGCTGAAGCCGCGGACAAGGGTGAAACATCGCAATTGGGTCGTGCAGAGAACTGCGGTAGCCATGTCGCCATTGAATGACGTTGAAGATAGGCCAGACACGGAATCCCAACCAAGAAGTCTTCGTTCAAGGGTCTACCGCGCATTTCTACCACCCCGCAAAGCCCTCTTCTTCCCCCAACCATCATACACCGCTCAGGCGAAGAGCACAAGCTTCCCCTCCTGCACGTGCCATTCCGCCCGCGCGCCTTCAACGTCAAAATCGCGCTGGCGCTTTAGACGCAGCGCCTGCCCCGCATTGTAGCCTTTCACGCGCAGCATATCAACATCTAATTCTTCGGCTTCTTCTGGTTCTACCGCGTCGTCCACTTGCGATGCACCAACCCGCCCGATCTGCGCATCAGATAGGTTGAGATTGATGTCAAGAAAGTATGTGCGCGGGACGTAAAGTAGTATCCGGCGAGGCTCGATTTCGAGCTTAGAATCTGCGTGAAGGGCGAGGGTCTGTGACGTCCCAAAGCGTGATAATCCAACTTCAGTCTAAGGAGGAACGCAAACTACGGGACTAATGGTGTACTCACGAATTTTGGTAATTGAATCTCCATCCTGAGCCGCACAC
This sequence comes from Coniferiporia sulphurascens, assembly GCA_002794785.1. Classification (NCBI taxonomy): domain Eukaryota; kingdom Fungi; phylum Basidiomycota; class Agaricomycetes; order Hymenochaetales; family Hymenochaetaceae; genus Coniferiporia; species Coniferiporia sulphurascens. The sequence goes on along the minus strand of NBBA01000008.1, from coordinate 1,065,711 downwards.
CTTCCGTAGTCCATGTCCAGCGCGGAGGCGAGAGCACCGAGAGTGTGTCTAAATCCGGAAATGGGTCCAAAGGGCTCGAACCCAACCTGTTGCTTACACTGCCCTCCGGCGCAGACGTAGATATTTTAGGTGTAGGCGCGTCAGTAACATCTTCGATAAGTGATTGTGGCTTCCCACTAGGCGAAGACGTGCCGTTCTTCAGGATAGACTTCTTCAGCGCCGGCGTAGATTGCGTCCTTTTGTTATCTGCGTTCGCCGGCGTTTTGCCGCTGCCTGAGCTTCCTGAAGAATCCACAGTTGACGTCGGGGTGGAAAGTACTTGCACGAGCGGCGTCATCGGCGGTTGCTCGGCGCCGCCGGGATTTAAAAGTGCTTTAGATATCAGAACAGTGCGCGTTTCTAGCTTGCCCTTCGATGTAATATTGGGTGTACCAATCTGACGCGAGAGTGTGACGTGCATCTTCTCTTCAACATGTTCGAGCGCGAGTTCTGCATCGGAGTTCGGCAGCTAAGTCAAGCGCATATACATACCCAGGCATTTTGAGTTTGCACACACCGATTAGGTACATCTTAAATTCCTTATCCTTAGTGCACCTTGCCTTGAGCGAGGCGCTGAAGACGCAGTCGAGGACAAGGGACGGCTTTCCGGCCTTGTCGGTCTCCTCACGCGGCTCGCTCACCACAACCGGAACGTAGTAGGGGGTACTGTTCTCACCAGGGTCGTCCAGGTCGTCCCCCGACATAGCGCGTCTAATAACAGACTCATCCACCGGTGGTGGAGATGGAACACGCGCATCCCATGCGATGTTCAGAAAGACCTTTACGCCTTTTGCTATTTGCAGTGTCCTTGGAGCAGAGGGGGGCTCGAGCAAGTTGAGCTGTTTTGAGTTCGACGAGGGAACTGCAGCCGTGGACGCAAAAGTGTAGAAGCCGGTGTCAGTAGTGATAGATTTGATGCAGAAACCAGCTTTTGGCGCGAGAGATACGCGCACGTTGTCGTTGTTGGTTGCAGCGCCGACAGCGGGGATGAGGTCTACGAATCCCGAGGCCGACATATTGAAAATATAGGGCCAGACGCAGGCATGGGCAAGATCGCGACTTGAAGAACTTGAAGCAGAAAAAGAAATTCGGCACTCGCGTGACAGCACATCCCGCTTTTGGACAGTCACGGTGTTCCCAAATACGGAACCAGCGTCATGTCGCAGTTCGCATGCACAAGTGTGCGTCCGAGACTTGCAAATGACGTCCCTTCGTTTCTGAATCACACCTATCTCTTTCTTTACCCACTACCACCATCACCTTCTACGCGACGACTACTAGCATGTCACTCAAATCGGCATCGACAGGGACAATTGCGCGGGAAATGGATGGCCTTCGAAAGCGGTTGTCCAGACCATCTTCCCCGCCCGTGGCAGAGCTACATATGTTACACGAGGACGATGGAGAAGATGGTAATGCCGAACTGCACGGGGGGAGAGAAGGCGATTTTAGCGCCGGTACAGATTACTGCGGTTGCGAAAGCATAACCCACTCATTCTCATCTGTATCTGAATCCTCACATTCAGGTTCGAGCAGCGACAATGCTGAACCTGAACCAGAAACAAGGCCGATCCCCGAGGCTGGAAATTCCGCTAAAGATGGGCGAATTTTTTCTGGAAGAACGCGTCCCACAGGCCTGCGAGATTCATCGAAGTCTGTGCCAAACGCCGTCCCATACCAACCTCGCTCTCGGCGCCAGCCGTCGCGTACCTTTAGCGGGAACAAACGCTCGCGTGAGCCTGGTTCTTCGGCGAGTTCCTCGTGGCTTGGATACGACTTGTCCGTTATAGTCGCATTAGTGTCCCCTATAGGGAATTTGCTTACAGGAAGCGACCATATTAAGAATATTCTCCTACTTCTTCTGCTCATATATTACCTGCATCAACTAGTCGAAGGTATATATCCCTGCTATTCCCGCTGGTTCTCCCACTTATGCTCTTTATTCAGTTCCATGGACGCTATATCGCATGTCCATTCCTTCGTACTCTCTCGCTTCGACTCCGAAGGATGAAAACTCTACGAAGCATGCGGCTCATGCCGAACTGCGCACGCTGGAGGTCTTTTATCTGATTCTCACTGTCCTTTCACCATTCTTAGGTGCGACCCTGCTCAAGTACGTTGCGGCAGCAATTTCAGGTAGTCCCGAGACGCTCTCTTGGTTCAGCACATCGCTTTTTGTTCTCGCCACTGGCGTGCGCCCGTGGTCGCATCTTGTGGAACGCTTGAAGGATCGCAGCCGCGCTCTGAACACACTTCTTGAAGAAGACAAGGAAGAGGGTCTACACGGAGAGCAATATCCTTCAGACACTGATACACGCGAAGAGGAACTGGACAAAGAACTAGTTGGCCTGCGCCATCGGCTGGAAATGCTAGATACGCGTCTTGCGGAATTAGCAGACACCAGCGCTCATGAGTGGAACGACTTTGCGGATGCCGTCGACACCGCCGAGGTAGTCCACCAACGTCGCCACGAAGAAGCTGTTCAGAAAGCAAAGGTGCACGAGGCACGCCTCGACGCACTCGAGACGTACGTGCTCACTCTCCAGCATGGAAATATCCGTGGTGGGACGAAGTCATATTCCCGTGCTGCGCAGTTGCAAGCACTTGTCTGGAAGATAGCCGCACTGCCATGGACTACCGCGGTTTTCTTATTGGCCAACCTACAAAGGCTTATGTCGCGCCTTCCGTTCTCTTCGAACCGGGCATACAAGAAAGCGGTATCCTCGATTCAGCCTTCTGTGTCAGCGCTAGAGCCTATTCTCGAAGAAGTTAACTCGGATCCCCGATTTCCCGACTCTGATTCTGATCACACACTTGTCGGAAAGTACATCCGGCTCCCTAATGCTCGTAACGATGCTAGCAACATTGACCATCACGGGAGCATTGTTCGGCGCATCATATCGTTCATGTTGTTTCCTGTCATGCTTGCACTGCGGGTGTCTATTTTCCTGGCTAATCTTCCTCTGGCTGTTTTCCGCGTAGCGTTTTCGTAATTGTGCTCCTTCCCTTTCATCTGTCCTTCCTGGCCCTGTATTTCGACCAATCCTGTCTTTCTTTGAACCCACCTTACCCCTCTGCATCTGACATTATTGGCATCATTGTTGTCTGTTTCCTCCGCATCGCCTCATGTAGTCTGACTGTACCATACAATTCCTGTAGTCTCGAAGTTCCGGATATTCGTGTTTACGGCTTGCAGATTATTATTATCCTCTGGATGTACACGGGCTAGCCGTTCTGCCCTTGTTCCTCTTGTCTGTACCAATTATCAACTTTTTCTCGAGCTCTGCTGTATTATCCCCTGTATTTGTGGGTATGGAGCTTGCATGGCCGGAGAGTGTATGCCCACAGAACTGTGCTTATTAGAAATTGACTCAAGTCTGAAACATCATGCGTGGATCGGTCTGTATTCGTACAGCCGTGTGCAAATGTTTGGACGTTTACGAGGGGGGTGGCTGAGACGTGATGGTACTATGGATCCATATCGTAAGCATTAGCCCTCCTCAACCTGCACCGGTCCCCGGGTATATGGAGTTTACGGATTGGGAAGGGTCATTCCGAGGTCTTATTACATGGAAAGGACCCGAGGGGACGAGTATGTATATTACGGTGATACTTTCAATGGCAATGGAATCATTGTAATTGGCAATGTACAGTATATGTTTTGAAATCGATTGAAAGAATCAGATTAACCGAACTTGCTGATGACCGCACGGTATGTACACTAAACTGCTGTTGTGCTTTTTTCGAGGCGTCGGTACAGTCGGTTAATGGGTTGGGATACACTGGTACAAGTTATAACTTTCAACATTTGGAGGTCCATGTCTGTTTCCTGGAAACGGTACAATTATAACATGACCTGGGAGGCCGACAACAATTTCAAACTTGTGGATGTAACAGACGACATGTTAACGTACAATGAGACAATGAGTCAGATGAGTTCTAAGATAATCAATGGGAGGATGAAAGACTAGAATTATGTTATTACAACTCAAAACTTGTGTGGCGCAGTTGGCAGTTGGTCGGGAGGTACGTTAGCTCGTGTTCCAGATTTGGAGAACGTCGTCGAAAGACTCGATAGACCAGCTTCCGAACGGCCTCACCAGTCCAGTTACGGAGGCGTGCATGACGAGCTTGACGCCTTGCTCGAAGTTTCTGAGCGATCCTGCTCCTGCAGAGCCCACGTCGTGTTTTGCTACCAACTCGGCAGCCAGTTCTCGGAGCACAGGGAAGTACGGAGCATAGGGTACGGCGTGCCGCTGCAGGTACCACGCAAGGTCCCGTTCCACGTTGGGGTGCTGAGGGCCGTTGCGCATATCTTCACTCATAGCCTTGTTTAGCACATACGCGCGCAGTGCCTTCTGGAACTCGGGCCGTTCTGCCATTGTGCGCAGCTTTTTGTCGACTGCAAGAAGTGTGCCTGCGACGGAGTTCTCGCGCAGGAGTGCGGGGCGGGTAATCCCTTCCGGACGGCCGCTGAAGCGTCGTTCGAAGAGCTTTCCGTAGAAGTCGTCGACGTGTACGAGATCTTGCTGCACGAGCTGGAAGTATCTGGATTGAGGGCTCATGATGCGCGCACGGTAAAGGGCGAGATAGGACGAAAGGATCTGTGGCTTATCCTGGATGATACAGTCAAGTAACGCCGCATGGCAGAACGCATTGAATATCTTTTCTTCCTCAGTGTTCCCATCGGCCCGGCAAAAGCGGTCTGCGAAGGCAATGAAGGTTACGTCGTTCGTGTGCGAAGTGATGTAGTGTTGTACATCGCTCGCGGGGTGTGCGGTGGTATCAGTCAGCTGCGGGAAATCGAGAGTAGCGGCATCACCGGTCGACATCCCAGAGCGGACAAACAGGCTACGGCTGCCTTTTGGGTCCTCCATGTAGCTCAAGAACATGGTGCGGCGTTTAACAAAAAGCGTCTGGCATCGCAAAATCCCCCCTAAGTGTCGCAGGTTGTTGGCAATGTCCAAAAGGAACGGCCAATAACGAGGTGTGTCGATCTTTATGGAAGCTAGACGGTCGAGCCCGGGGATCAGTGTCGGCGCTATTAACTGCGCCGCACCCATCGCACCGCCCTCCTCTCGGACCCTTATCCTCATTGGCAAATACACGACCTCTTTTGTATCAACGTCCCTAGCGATGAGACAACGTGGTTCAACAGCAAGAACCCACAAATGACGCAGCGCCGGAAGGTATGCCCTATTGTCGGAGGACAGCGCCGGGAAGTGCGGATAAAATGCTGCGACCATGCAGGCTACTGATGCATCTGAGTTCCCCAAGGAGAAGCGTCCTTCACCAAGGAAAAGCAGGCCTAAAGCCATGTGGGTGGCCATGTGGGCACCATAACGAATCGGTTGGTTGTACATCCCGTGTGCCAGACGAAGGCGTTTTAAGCAGGTGAGCTCGCCTGTGCCCACCATGACTATACCCATTGACAAGGTGACGAGACTGAGGCCATCTCTCGTAGCAGCACGCTTAATCCTATGGTCAAAAGCCGGGCCTGGCGGAAGGGTCAGATACTAATGCAGAGTATCAATCAAAGTTTAAAAGGCATACTATTATGTAAGGAAGCCCGTTTGAAGAACTCATAGAATTCTGTGATTATTGAATATGCTTCGTGGCTTGCAGTGCCTGCATACTTCAAAGCCAGTGCGAAGACGGCACCCGAGGTGATGTGATAATAAGCCAGTTCAATAGCATCGTCAACTTGTTGATAAGGCGATCGTCTCTCCATCGTGCTCATAATCGGTGGGGGGACCTGTCCAAGCAGCCACTCCCGGTTAGGTTTGATCTTGTTCCACATGATCAGATTCCGCGCAATAGTGCGAACAAGTAAGAAGTTGGGCTGAACGTGGTTTAGGGCCGCAACAGAGTCCGGAATCGTGAGTATATCAGCTACATCTTGACGTTCCGTTTTGAGATACATCAAGCCCAGAGCCATAGTTGCCGCAGGAGAGGTGAGATTGACGTCAAACGACTGCTTCGAGGGCTTCACTTGGAACGTCGAAGGGCCCTCGCCGTGAATGAGAATGCGCAGACGAGATAGTAGCGCGACATCGGCAGGGCTGGTCGTACCTGTCCCCCTGCCTAGCATGATCATCCCGAAGGACAAGGCGGCTGCCACAGTGTAGGCCTCCCTATTTTCATTACTTAAGTCGGGCTGAAGAAGATCGGGACGGCTGATTTGATGCAGAGCTACCTCCGCCATACGTCTGTTCTTTGAACCCATGTACAATAGGCCAACACCAACGAGGCCAGCGGATTGTGTCGTAAGAGGCACATTCAAATCGACGTCAGGAGATGGAAGAAGGGCGGGTGTGTGAACAGCTAGCAGCTTCGTTACATGCTTGTTCCCGCTCCCAACATTAGCGGCGGCGAGACCCAGAAGGACGCCTATAGACGTGAGTTCGTGTTTCGGTGTGAGATAGCCAAATGTATGCCAAGTAAGCATCTCTTTCAGGTGGCCTGTAAGCCCTAACCCATAAAGAAAGCCAGCATGCTCTGACGTCAGCTCATTAGGCTTATTAAAAGAAATCCAAGAGCTGTCGATGACGCCTGTAGCTGGTGAGATGCGAAGCGCCGCTGCTACGCCGTTGTGGAATTGAGCCCAATGGAGAGCTTCCGGGGCCATCTTCCCGGACTCTGGTGTGATACAGACGTTCTGTGGCTGAAGCCTGATGGTGAGCTCAATCTTTGGCACTGTATAAATTTCTCGCGTTACTGAAGGGACAGTTGCAAATGTGAACATCGCCCTTCCGATAGGAAGGGCCAGCGTCCTTTCGGCGGTACGCAAAACCTGCATCTGTTGTTCTTTGGCAAAGTCGTGCTCACTGGAATATATATGCAATCAATACTCAATTATGCACAACATAAAAGGAAGGGAAACGATACCTCAAGTCGGGCCTGTCAACCATCCGGATCGAAGGAATATTCGACGAACGCAGCATCCTGGCTACCTCCTGAAGTCGACGATCTTGACCAAAGCGCACATCAGTAAAGTCCGTCATTTCGAGCTCAACGCCGGTAACGGCTTCTTCGCTATGATGAACTGCTCTATGTGCCTCTTCGAAGAGAGTTTGGAAGGTCTTGCGCGATGTGGTTGATTTCTAGCGTCGAACGAAAGTAAGCACATACAAAACTCTTACGCTTAAAAGTGAAAGGTGGCACACTTACGAGATGATCCTTCACGGTCCGATAACCATCGTTAAACACCGAGTCTCCGCTGGTTTTTGCGGACTCCGTAAGATCGTTCCGCCCGACGAACTCGTAAGCGCTCACGGGCCAGTCAGACGGCGGCCCAAGCTGACACGTACGCGCGGCCTCACGGAGCGGCGCACCGATAGACAGAGGAAGAAGGTTGAGAAAATCCAACCCATACTGTCCTTGCGCCATCATCAGGACGGTGGCCTCCGCTCGCTTTCGCCCATCAGCCTGTTTAATATCCGAGAACGCTGTGAACAACCGCGTAAACTCAAGCAGCACCGGGTGTGCCTCTACGCGCCCGAGCGCGTATGTTTGGCTCGGGCGGTTGGCTGTCGACTCGAGCAGTGCGGATCTGTGTTCTGGCTGTGCGAGACGCGAGTACAGCGCAGAGGAGATGTCAAGTGGAAGCATGATTTCGTCTTTAGACGTCATGTCTACTCCCATGAGCGCTGTATATTCAAATTTTGTTTAAAGCCGGGATCAGAGCGGCGGACGGAGCTCACCTGTTGTCCACCCATCGGCAGAGCTTGGATACATTCTCTTTAGTAAATCGGAGAACGTCGGCCGAATGAGTTGAGCGAGACGAAGCGTCAGAGTAGAAAGCCTCATGAGAGGTTCATATAGATGCACAAGTAGTCGCATCTCTTCACCTGCAACGTGCAATCCCATTAGCATAACATGAAGTGTTTGTTTATCAAGGCGAGTGAGTTCGACACGAGTACGAAGTGGCGGGACAGGCTTCGACGGAGGTAAAAGGTTGAAAAGCACCGTGTCGTCGCGTAAACGAAAATGAGATGCAGAGTTAGTCAGGGCATCCCAAGGCGACAATGCTGCCTCCTTGTCAGGGTTCTCGGTCGAGTACCACGCGATACCCCAGTTATTCAACACCGCTTCCGCCATGCAGTCGAACTGAACGTCCGGAGACGCACTCATGTGCTTGTTATTCCAATTGTGCATGAAGCGCCTGTAGATCCCAAAGTAATCTTCGTGTTTAAGGTACGTTGAAAGGGTTTGATTGATCAAGGACACAAGGGGGTCGGTGGGTATGAGGGAAACATACAAACGCGCCTCGCTCCCGTCTTCTAGCACGAGCGAAACGGTGGAGACGAGCGGATCGCGCAAGGCAACGATCTTCAGTTGATCAGAGACGGCTGATGCCATGGAAAGGTCACCGTCCGCATAGACGTCGGTCATGGAAATATCGGCGATGGATGTCTCATTTTGTCTAATAGTATCCAGCCTGACGTGGATAGGAATCTCCTTCAGATCAAATGTCATAATCACGAGGTCCGAATTTGACTTCAACACGAGGAGATCCCAGATGTCCGGTCTGGTCGCCTTGACGGAAACTATGGATAGAGCAGATGTTCGCGATGTGAGATGTGCCATTTTCAGTGTCTGGTCCTCCTGCGAGGGACAAAGCGTGAAGATTTCAAGCTTTTCTGAGGCTGGAAGGCAGAGGGCGACGAGCGAACGCGTTTGTTTTCCATCAAACCGTTGGTCAAATATCGAGACCGTTATGTTCTCCCAAGCCTTAACGCTGTGGCGCATCAGTCATTAGCATACTAGTTACCTGTGGGAGATACTCACTCTGCATCAGTCAAGTCGATTTCAAGAAGACGCTCCGTCCAGAAAACCGGGAGAATCGTCTTGTTCACAGCCGGTGGCCCAACATGACCTTGGATGTCGCTGCGTCGGCCCAGCATCATTCTGTCCATCGTTGAAGTCAAGTCGTTTCTGGCCAAAGAATTCCGTCGTCCACGAGGGTTCGCCGACGGCTGCCATTCCGGCATCACTGTGCCCACATTCGCCAAGGATGCAAGTGTAGCCGTGCCTGACAAGGCCGGCGGCATTCCCGGCAGTGCGGACAGCGGCGGCATCTCTGCGAATTCTGCAGCTTGCTTAGGTTCAAATTCTGGAGACGGCTCGCGAATGCGGTCGTTCCGCGCGACCATGTCTTTCCCAGATTGGCTTGTCATACGCATTTGTGCATGCAACTTGTCGCCCGAAAGAGACGGACCCCGTCTGTTCATCTTTCGCTTTGAAGGCGCGGCTTTGGCGACAGGGGTGTCACGTTGAGAAACATAGACGTATCTCCAAAATGAAAGTTTCCTTGCCCCGCGGTCTATAGTGACAATCATGTTGTCCACGGTGTCCTTCAATCCAGGCGCAACCCAGACAACTTGCTCCTTCACGTGCATTTCCTCTGTTGTTGTCTTGCTACCGTCGAATTCGCATGCAGGAATTTCCACGGGTGTTCTGCCGTATCCGCCTTTAATCCCCCCGGTGCACCCGACGGGTCGAGGTTCTTGGAACGGATTCGTCAATGTATAGAGACACGGCAGCGGGTCGGGGTCATCTAGCTCAGCAGGATCCACCACGCGTTGTAAAAGCACCCCGTTGCTCATGAGTGGCCACGCACGGCGTACGATGAATGGTAACGAGAACGTGTACTCCACTCCGTTTGCTAGATAGACCTTCCCGAAGCTACGAAGAAACACATATACCCCTCGCGAGATGATCGTGGGCTCGACAATCTTCATGCGGGCTTTCCTTGCGCGGAAGAAAGGGCTGAAGGTATCCCGCTCAGGTTTCTGTTCGCTGGATGGTTGCGAGGGCTGTTCATCTCCCTCGTCCGATGTGTAACGCGCGGCGCTGCTGGTATTGTGTCCTGCGGAGTGAACAGTACCTTCTGTGAGTAGCCAGCCAAAGCACGCATATTGTACGCGCTGGCCCTCCTCCCCAAAGCTCCATGTGCTTTTTAGTATGCCCCCGTTGCTCCAGACGACAGTGTGTTCGTTCCATGTCAAGCTCTCCTCGGCATTGTGACCATCAAACGCTGGCGAGATCGTTGAGCGGAAAGGTGGATTTGGCTCTTTACCTGAGCCCTGAAGGGCAGCACGAATGGATTTCAGAAGCTCAGAATCATTTCCATCGTCGTTGTTGGAAGGTTTGTGACGATTATGCTCGAAGAAACGCGGCCCAGAGGAAACAGTCGGTCGGCGAGCACTAAGAACAATCGGCTCGTCGTTTTGCATTACGAGAAAGGAACAAGTCCAGATTTATGGTAGATGTGCTTGAAATTCTAGCGCATTATAGTAGGCTGGGTTTCACCTTGGGATAAAGCAGGGCTGCCAGTGTAATCTGAGCCTGAGGAAATGCAGCCTCTGGCAATGCGGCTGCGAGACGCGCGTGACCGCGACGGACGATCCAGCTGAGACTCTTGACTCTGGGACCGTGACTTGCAGGTAGTGCTGTGGGCAAAACTAAAACCGGGAGGTTCTGCCGTTTTGCCGGCAAAACTGGCATGGCAAAACGTTTTGCCAGGGGTGGCAAATGGCAATATTAGTAATGTAATTAAATACAATTTGATACTAATATAACTATCAGTGGTCTAATCCAATGGCAACTGATTAGTGCAATTGGTCAAATGTTAAGTCGGAATATACTAATAGGCTAGTAACAACAACAATAATTCGTGTGATATGCTTAAGGGTATGACTACACCTGATTATAATGTCACGCTATCACGTTGTCACATACTAAATCACCCCAATTATGGTAATAATTAGTCACTTTCCTTACTAATCAATCCAGTTTTGCCATCCCCAAAATTCCACTGAGGTTTTGCCATGCCGGCAAAACCCTTGGCAAAACTAGGGGTGGCAAAACTGGCAAGTTTTGCCAACAACACTACTTGTAGGAACACTTGCTCATCGTATAAACACTTATTTTACACGCCTTTCCCTTCTCAATGTTTTATTTTCGGAGCTAGTTATATCACAGACGTTTTTATACACTCATTGTCTAGTTTCAAACTTTCACATCGTCGCATTTGGCGCGCATATTGTCGGATGGATATACTTGCAAGTCTTGAATACTAGTAGTCTACCACCTCCCCAGGGAAAAGGAAGTTCTTAAAACGTGGACCGAGCTTCTCGACTTACCATTAACTAGGCATTCTGAGTTAACCTGGCGCTAACATCAGTGGCCGAGTTGTACCATTGAGGACCCCCAGTGACTCGGATTTCAATTGCGATCGATATTGGAGTGCAGCGATAACAATGATAAAATCCAATCCAATCGGCAGTTGCACCTGTGTGAGAGGGGGGCGACTCCGTAGGAGCAGTTAATAGGTTGAAGGTATTCCATCACTGTATCCATTGTGAGTAAAGGCGAAAATAACCGACAATACTGCAGAAACGAAGGTCTCGAATACACATGCGGAGTTTGAAATGATTATGTAACAGGGTGCTGAGATTTACATGGTACGGTTGTGCGACTTGGAGTACACCGACGCCTAAGCCGCCTCCTCTTCGCCGTCAACTCTCCTCTCGCCGTGTTCCTCACTGCTCAACATTGGCAACATCTGGTGTAGTGTCCCGCATTAAACCCTCGGGGGCCTCTCGTGCTTTGCATTGACTGTGACCAGTGTCAACTCGTACTGTGGCGACTCGCATCCACGCTTTTTCGCAGTTTGCTTCTTGCAACCATTCTGTATTCAGTTCCTATTAACGATGGATAATGGAGCAACCGGCTTGCTAGAATCTGTTACTCACAAGACATTACATGCACAGAACTTCAGCCGTGCATCGTCGCAAGCCTCACACGTGCTCACCGACCTGCTGTCTCGGTACATCTCCTTATTGGCGACAACTTGTGCCCAATACGCAGAACACGCAGGTCGTGGATCCGTCTCCATTCACGACGCTGTGCTCGCTTTCGACGAACTTGGCGTCTCTGTGGATGAGTTAAGTGAATACGCCGAGGGCGAAGGACGCGAGCTCGCGCGCTACGCAGGTAGCACAGCGCGCCGTGCCGAGGAACTCGCGCTGCTGAAAGGTCATTATCGCCCTGCGCGCGTAATCCTATATCTGACAATATTCGCCCCTCAGACGCGCTTGCGGACGGCCGCAGACAAGAGAATGACGACGCGATAGCTCTTGTGTACGCAGAGATGCCAACCCCGGGCAGTTTGATGGACGAGGACGATGATGAAGAGGCGGAGGCACACGTGAATGGCGATTTCGCAATGCCAAATGGAAACGGGAAGGCAGACGTCCGTATGGTGACGCCTACCTTACCGCCGTCGCCAATATCAAACCCGTCTTCGCCGGCTCGAAAACGCGCCCGTCTCGCGAATTGGAACCCACCATCTCATATCCCAGACTTCCTTCCCCCATATCCAACATCTTTAATCGCTGATGCCAGCCCACCGCCGTCTCCGCTGATTAAGGCGGAGGCTGAGTCGATATTACCACCTCCAGTCAGTGCTCCGGAGCGAGAACGTGAGCGACTACCGACACCTCCGCCGCAGCAGTTGTCTACTGCAACCTCAGCTGCAGACTATCTTACACCAGTCCCATATAACATGTCTTCCCTCTCCTCCGTCCCTGAATCTCATCTTTCCGATTGGCACAATTCAAGAAATGTCGCCCCCATACATGGCCACGCATTGCAGCTGCAGAAACGGAAACACGAACCGCCCGCAATCATGCCATCACTGGTCACCGCATACCATCACATCCTCACGCATCCGCCTCCGTCGCATCCGTCAACGAACCCCGCACGTCATCGCGTTGCGTTTGCAATGCTCGCGCAAGCGTACAAAGCGCCACGGTGGTCAGCTGCAGACACGCTCTTTGCGAATGGGGCAGCGCCACGACCACGTGTAGTTGCGCCTGCGCCGACATACCCCGTTTCTCTGAGCGCCGGTAAAGGCAAGGACGAGCCACCGCCGGTCATGCCTGCATCGACATCTCGCCCGGTGATGGTGCCAGAGACGGTAGTGCCACTGAGCCACCAGCCGTCTTCTCGCATTCCGGACATTGCAAGAGCAATTTTACCAGTACGTACTTCGTACAAACTACTACTGCTAAACGTTCATAAATTAACATTTTTTATCAGCTCTCGGTGTTCAACCGCGCAACACGCGTTAACCCGCCTCCCCCGCTCGTGAACATGACTTCAAAAGAGAAGTTCCTGTACGGGACGGGGATGCCTGCGCCATGGAATGCGAATCCATTCGGGCAGCCCGTGGCACCGGTACCGGGCAGGGACAAGGGGAAGAGCAAGGATGGTGCGGGCAAGGGCGACGGCGGGGACGATGAGGGGCACGGGAAAGGCAAGGACAAGGACGCGGACAAGGACGCGAGCGTGCTGGCTGACGCTACGTTGTTCGCGACGTGGGATTGGGACCCGCACGATTATCGCCTGCCGTTGCCGGCGAACAGACGTGGACGTGCGGTGGGGAGCTTTAACCTTGGTGCGCCGGGAGAGGGAGGCGCAGAGGCAGGGGGCTTTATGCGGAAGAACCCGAAAGCGGGGAGAGAGGGAAAGGGGAAGTGATGACGATACTTTGGCCGGTGGAGGAGAAGGGGAGGGGGGGGAGATCGGGGAGATGATGTGAGGGACGCCGATATGGAGGCAACACCCCTTGGGGTCCTCCGCAGTGATGTACTGGAGGACCACCGGACGCGATCCATTTTTATGTCTTGCTTTATATCTGTGTATTAGTCTCGCTGCCTGCTGTCGTTTTTCGGAATCGCATTTATTTTCGCCATTTCTGGAGAAACCGCATTGCTAGGGTGTCAATATTAATATTTGAACAGAGTCCACTAATCGCTACTTCCCCCATCCCCCCTTCAGGACGTCCAAAACACTCGGGCCGACAAAATTTCGAAGCAAACCGAGAAGCAACACTGGTATTCTGACAACAAGCGCAATGGCATACATGATGAGTACTAAATGACAAAATAAAATCAACGGGATACATGGTGATGGCTCAAGAAGGAAGAAAGTGGTAAAATTGTTGAACAAACAGATGTATCGTGAAGTATGTCGAAAACAAACGAGATGATTGAAGAGAAGAGAAGAGAAGATGAAAAGGAAAATGGCTGTCAGTACCATGATAGTGTAAGTCATACAGGGCTCTCCAAGAAGGAAGTCGTAAGTAATGGATAAGCAAAGACACAACGAGAGAACTCAGGAAACCTATACACTGGGCGTACAAATGTTATCTCGTCTGGAGGGAATATCCCCAAGCTCAGGATTTTCCTTTCAAACTGAGCACGAGGGACCTAATCCCTCCAAAACGCGCTTTCGGCGGCGAGCGCGACGTCCCGCTCGGTGGCGACGGCAAGTATTGTTGTTGGTGGTGGTGAGGATCAACGGAGAAGCCCATACGCGCGAGCTTGTGCGCACCACCCGTGCGACGCGGCACGCCGCTCAGACGTCGCGAGCTACCACGGCGGGTGAGGTTGCTGTACCCTGTATCCTGCAGCGGCGCGGTCGCGACACGCGTCAGTGGGATGCCAGTTGAGAAGCCGACGGGGCTCGCTTCGGGTTCGGGTGTACGTGAGCGTGATGGGAGTGATGACCGCGCCGCTATAGCGGCGGCATCTGTCGCAGACATGACGAGGTCGGCCCCCTCGGGCGTCTTAGGAGAGTCGGCGGGCGTCGCCGATGTCTCGATAATTTCAATCTCGGGGCGCAGGCTCACGTCGCTCTCGATGTACATAGGGGTAGAAGTAGAGCGAGAATGGATGTTCGTCGTGCGTGACTGGGGGACACTCCCGGCCTTCATTGGGGTTTCGGTAGCATACGAATCTGAGGACGGTTCAGATGGAGGCACTAAAGATATATAAAAGATCAGTCATCAGATCAAATTCATGATCAAAATACGTACTGGTCCTCCATCCACTTTTAGGAGCGCCCTCGGCGGTGTGGGGCCGCCTATATCTAGGAGCTTTCGCAACTCTCTGCGCATGCCCAGGACTTTTCGACCCATGCCGAATTGGAGATGACCCCGGAACGCGCTGGCGTACTGGAGCCTCGCGCCTCCTTTGTGCAGACAACGAGCTCCCAGTCCTTGCCTCTTTCGCCGACTGAGGCGAATGCGGCGCGCCGCCATCCTCATTCTCGCCCTCCGAGTCGCTATCCCGTTTCGCCCAGTGCTCTCTCTGCTTCTCACCTCGCGCAAAGCGTCGTTCAAGAGCAAGGATTTCCCCATATGCCGCAAGCTGTGCGGAGAGCGGGATCCCCGGGCTATCTGGTCCGTCCGCAGGCAACCCGGCACTGACGAGGATCTCCCGTTCTGCGCGTCGCACAAGAGCCTCGGCTTCCGCAAGGTTTGAAATGTTGCGTAGATCGAGCGGTGCGCGCCCTGCTGTTACACACGGTGCCGTATCAGGTACAACTGTAGAGACCGTAAGGTCGTCCAGTGAGGACGAGGGGGAGTCGAGCATATATACACCATTCTTCTTCAGACTGGGTGCAGGTAGCGCACTGCTTGACGTAGTTGCGGGTGGTGTCTTCGGAAATGTCTCCGGGCTGGGCATCGTAGTGCTTGTTACCGCAGACATGGTCGAACTCTGCGCACTACCAGCAGTCTCCATGCTGGAGAACGAGGCCCCGCGCAGGCGGAGCTCCATTGCCTCTTTGCTCTGAGCATCAGCATCGACATGATGTACTTTCTCTGAAACCTCATCGGATGGTTCTTCCTTTACCATCGGCGTCAACGCGGACGTTGCGGAGGGCGGCATAAGCGGCGAGCGGTCAATGCTGAACGGGAACTCCGCGGACACGTAAGCCGCATTGTTGCCGTTCGGTAGAACGCCCGGGGATGAAGATGCTGTCGAGGTAAACGAGGCACCGCGCGGACGTCCGCCCAGCGGGTGCTTGGGACTTGCCGGAGCGGAAGCGGAACTGAAGGCCGGGGTGAGAACTTCGGAAAATGCTTCCGGCCCGACTCCCTCGAGTTCACCATCTTCAAACCTTGCCGAATGAGCCGGAGCGGACTCCGGGATACTCGTGCCGTAATCTTCGTCCTCGTCCTCATCCTCGTCAAAACCGAAGGATTCGCTATGTCTCAAAGAACTGGCACTATGGCTGCCGCGCAACCTTCCTGATATCACCGGGCTTGGTCTCCTTTGTCCATAGCCAGCGGAAACGCTTGCCGACATCGTCACAGCACCCGAATTGGCGGACGAGGCGTGAAACCGGAGCGTCCTTACACCAGTCCCCGAAGCGGCACCGCCCGACGACTGAGAGGATGTTGAGCGATTGTGTCCACGTAAAATGCTTGGCCTCGCCGATAACCTCGGTCTAGTCAATGCAGCGTCAATATCGCTTTCAAGAGCAGTATCCGGCTCCCGGAGATCATCCTGAGAATACTGATGGTGCAGCTCGACAGCGCTCGGAACAAGCGGACTGCGTGGCAGAGCACCTTCACTGCACATCCGCGCACGATACCATGTTCCTTGAACGCGTGCCTGAGAGTCCGGCGGAGTTGCAGACGCTGATGCGCTAAATGACGCCGCCAGAGGTGAGGCAGGCGGGGTGAGTGTGCCTTTCGACGTTGGTTTCGCTTGTGCGTAGGACTGGATCGGTGCAGACGTAGAATACGACGTTGAAGTCGATGCGGAGCCAGAACCAGGCTCGCTACCGCTTGCGTCACCGCGTCGGAAGAGATTGCGTAAAGAGATCTTGCTACCGAGCTTGCGCGGTGCTATCACACTAGGATTAGACCCGCCGATAGCCCCGGAATACCCTCCTGCTCCTGTTTCATTTTGATTTGCATTGGTCCTGAAGCGACCTCCGTTAACACCGTCTCCATTCGCGCTTTGCTCTACGTCGGATCCCGCAGAATGCGGCCGTCGTCGTCTTCCAGATAGGTGATGCTGGAAGGGCGAGGCAGGCTCATCAAAAATATGCGGGAGAGACGGCCGGCGATGCGCTGGAATGTCACCAATGGGGCTCGCAATCGTGGGACCGTTAAGATCGTAGAATGTATACTCCCCTGAGGGCGAGGAAGACGGCGCATTATCATCCGGTACAACTGTGCCGACCGTGATCGTCGGCCCTCCAGAACCGGTCTGCAAATGAGAAGAGGATTGTGAATGGGCGTGGTGGAAAAGTGAATACAGATGCGGATGAGGTAGCGAGCCCATTTGTGAAGATGAATGCGAATGAAAATTCGGGTGGAAAAACGAATGTGGATGAGCAGCACTGGAAGGGGAGGGTGGTGCCCGAAGTTGACCGTGTGAGCCGTGGTGATGAAGCTGTCGCGGTGCTTTGAACAGATGTAACGCATTGTCTATCGAACGCTTCATATGAAGTCTTTTCGACCCAACGATATCGGCTAGCTCTCCCTCTTTTCCCGAACTCCCAGGCCCAAAGCTAGATACCGATCCTGATCCAAAACCTTCTCCAGGATGTAGAGGTGGTAAATCGCCCTCACGCCCGCCAGACCACGCCGCGAGTACCTCCGCACATTCAATCCATCCATTTTCGCGTGCGAGAATTTCAGGCGTAACGCCGTGTTTATCTGCGCGGTCCGGTACAGCCCCATGCGCAAGTAAAAGTCGCACAACACCCATATGTCCATTCGCGGCGGCGAAGTGAAGGGGTGTCGAGCCTGCAGATTTCAAGGGAAAAGGGATAAATGATAACATTGGTCAGCGCAATTTCCTATATCGATTGAGAATGCACCCCGACGGGAACAAAAAGGGCCGATTATATCTTATTGTATCCACGTCGAGCGGCGATCTCATGAGAAAGTTTGTACTCACCACTTGCCCCAACTGCTAGCCCAGAGGACTTGTGCTTTTCATTAGAGTATTTGCGTGGAAGCCTATCGTGTGGACGGTGAGACAATTGCGTAAGATATCAAAGACTTCCGAGAGAGCAGCTCACCTCGGTGCGTTGACATCTGCCCCCTCATCGATCAGATATTTGACGACAACTTCGCAACCGCCCGCACAGGCTGCATGAAGGGGGAGGACGCCATTGAGTACTGAGTTGATAGGCTGACCGTGGCTCAGAGCAAACTCGACAAGGCCAAGATTCCCTGATGCCGCCGCGAAGTGCAAGTCGTAACGGGGATCTAATAACGGGTGTCAAAGAGATGGGTGCATATTATTATCACTATACGAAAGGAGTGAGGCGGGCGAACGCACATTCCGTGGTGACATTATACTTTGCCTCCGCCTTTTGTTGCGTCCGCGACGTGCCAGGCATGGTATTGCTCTTTTCTCTTCCGAAAGCTGAGCGACTGGCCATGTCCGAGGAGTGAGGTGAACGGCGTTTGTGCTCAAGCGACGGCGGCGTCGCGCACGCCTAGGCCAATTCCCTGATTAGACGGCAGTTGTTCAAAGAATAGACGGAAGTGAGACGGGAACTTTGCAGCGTCGAGAGGGATATGTAGAAATAAGAATACAGCTGGTGACTGCAGCACCGGCTAAGTCGGAGAAATGCCCTGAGATGCCTCGAGGACAACTAATCACGTCGGAGGGGGACCAAGTCCGTGCCGGCCTGAGATGGGCGCCTGACACTTCTCAGGTGGAGCACGATGATGCAGGGATACACTCAAGAAACCAGGCTTGCCGATGCCGAGCCCGCAGTCTACAATGGAGAGATGGACAACGGCGGCGACGACGATAATGGAGGGAAGGGGGCGGGAGAGACGTGGGGGGGAAAGGAAGGGGGCGGCGAGTACGGAGGAGGCGATCTTAATTACGCCCTGAGGGATAACCATTGTCGATATAAGGACAAGCCGGAAGCAATATTAATCTGGACTTGCCGGGGGTTCCCACGATTCCCTTTTTTGATGCCAATCATTATTAATAATGAGTTATTCTAAGACAACCAACTGACCATCACGCTGGCAGGATGCGATTATGGCAACTTATGTTTGTTTAATCTCCTGTGCAGCGGAACGCAGTACGCCGTCCACCTTCCCCCTCTCTACCACGGTGTTTAATAAGTAGCAGGGTCTGATGCGGCAAGGGACTGCCCGCAGGCCTGCACCGCAAATGCGCATGTGATGTTGCCGCCCTGGGACGGTACTCCACCTTTTCTTTTAACTCCATTTTACTTTGTCCATTTTGATCTCTTCCCCTATTCTTTTGTCCTGGCTTTTGTCATCCCTGCATCTTTGTCTGTGTCCCCCATCTTCCTCTGAGATCATTAAAAATACCCGAGAGCCTAATCTGTTGTCTGCGACAAAGTAGGTCTGACACATTCTATTCCAGCAGTCGACTTCTAGCTGGCCTGCTCTGTTCTCCGTCTCTGATATCTAATTCCGCATCCGTCAAACAAATGTTCGTTGCTGGATCATCTCAGAACCTGTTTACATCGAAATGCAGCTTTATTTGGCCGAACGGGTGTTCACTTCCGAGCATCGGAAATCTCGCTCGGGCGCTATCTGTCCTTTCCGTTGCCTTTCCTTTCATTCTGTGCGGACGTATGGACGACTAAAACTATCTGCGCAACCCGCGAACCCGCGACACACTGAATCAATTGCTAGCTACCGTAACACGTTGCTGCGCAGGCTGTGCTTCTACCCTATTCAACGAAGAATCTGCACACTCCTAAATTCGGCTCGAACCTCCTCGCCCAAGCGCTTCCCGCGAAAATATCGTCGAGAACTCTCGTCCAGTTCAGGCCAACTCGCATCTCCCAGGGTCTCCGCGTGTAGTACACGTTTGCGTAGGGTCATCGAGGCCCGTGCGCGCTGAATGTGTAGTAACCAACGCACGTCGAACCCCCTATCGCAGTGTCTAGCTACGGCTCGCCGCCACTATGCCCAACTCTGCGCCCGCTCGTCCGCTAGTATCTGGGCGACCCTGCGTTCCCACGAAACACACCTACCAAGTCCCAGTTGATCTCACTGCCGGCCGATACAGCCACGTCGATATCATGAGATAGCAGAATCACAAGAAGATTCCACTTTGGTCCTCTTGAATGCCGGCTCGATGTTAGGTCCCCGAACTGCTTCGCCATGTTTTGTTGATGACCTCGGCCGTCGCATAGGTGGGTGATGCTGCATGCAACACCTTCTATTTCCTTGATGTAATGCGATGCGATGCGATGCACAAACAACACTACGACTGGACCATCGCAGCCGGATGCTCTTATTTAGAGCATCATTGTTGTGGAGTCTAACGGCACTCAGAGTCTCAGACCGTCGTCCATGGCGACTATCGGGGGCGAGTTCTACAATCACAGTTGCGTGCGCAGTGATTGCAGATCGAATCGTGAGAAGCGTGCACCTTGACGTCCTGATCGAGTAGGTATTTAGGTACTATTTTCAATTTCGAGACCTTTTCAGACGGCTTGTTGATCATCCGGATGGACAGCATCAGCTTTAGAAGGGGTCAGGACGCAATTCGCCTCGTCTCAATTCACAATCTTCGGGCTCGGGCACTCCCGTCCTTGTGCTAGTCGCATCTTTGGCCTATTTAACTCGCAATATCAGTCCCGGCGCCAGTCACCTCGTTCATCAAGGGCTGCAGACCAGTGACCGGTCGATACGAACCAAAAGGAAGGATAGGAGTCTCTCAAATGGCATGGGATTGCTTTTCCAGTCCATGCCAGGCAGTGAGGACTAAAGATGGATATACGCGGTCGTGTTGAAGACCCCGAGGACGAGGAGGAGGGCTATTCCCAGCAACCCACGACCGTGGTCATTGGCTGTTGGTCCGGCACCATATGCGACGAGGGCTCAGAAGATCGCCCCCATCTAGCCACAATATGGGGCTCCCAGGCGATTACGGCACCTCTATCACCTCTTCCCCTCCACAAGTCCATAAATACGCGCTCTCCGTCCATCTCCGTCCTAGAGGGGGCGCAGACGTAACCGGAAGCCGTGATGTAGTCAAAGTTTCCCGAGGCAGAAGCAGCCCACTGGCTGCGTGCACCCCCTCTCTTCAACATTCTGCGCTTCGTTTCGCAAGTCCCACCTGAGTCCTGAAATCTTCGTCAGTCCGTTCTCCCGATCGGTCCCAAGTAGAGCTCATAATCTCCGCGACCCTCGGCTGGGGGAAGATCGATATGACCAAGGATGGTACTGCTTTCCCTCTGGCCCCGCCCCTCGTGGTCCGCCTCGCCCTCGCCCCTCGCGCTTCCCCTCCGCCTTTTACCGTTTCCGACTCGGGAGCTCCATCCCGATTAGATCTAAGGTTAATTTAAAAGGTCATTTAAGAAAAGCATCCCAGAAGACCCGCCAACGCCGAGTCGCAACCGACCGCCCGACGATTGGCTCCTGCGCCTACTTACCTACGCGGACCCCCTCCCTGCCACCTTTTCCGCTCTTACGCTGAGTAGGATGTCGAGCGTACGCCGACATCCACCCAGCGTTAGTCTTTGCCTCAGTGGCAGCGGAGAAAACGCGATGGAGGAAGCCCTCCCGCGGTGTAAAGTCACCCAGGGGACACACAAGGATGCCGACACATTAGTGAGCAAACGCCCGGATCTGGCTTCGCTGCGTGGCTATGTAATCCACGTACGCACTCACTCCGATAGACTTCTAACGCATCATATCGTACGCAGCAGATGCGCTTTCATTTTTTCCTCCGCGCGCATCTATCGCCTTGCCAATCATTCTTTTCGTTTTCGTCCCGTTCTACACCTTCTTTTCTGCCCGTCATACCCGCAGTGTGGACATAACTAACACTCTAGCTCCCCCTCCTGCCCATCAGTCTGACTCCTCTGTTCGCTTGCGTTGCGACGGAGGTTCGAAGAACCCTAGAAGACACGCGTATCTACCATTTATGTATATTGTTTTGGGGAGCCGACATATATGTTTCACGCTTCTTTCCAACTTCGTAACTTAACGATACGCGCCTGTTAGAGACAGACAAGAGAATAGTGGAGTCTTAATGTTCGGGCTATTCGTGTTTGGGGTGTCTATAAGATCTGTAATCGGTAACGTGGATGTTCTGCAATTAAGCATCGAATGATACCGTTTGGAGTGTACTGTGCGTGCCAGTGAGCGCTAGTTTCCGCTGAAGTGCATGGAAGACATGCGAAATCATTGATTTGAATGAACATTGATTGCGGGGAGGTTGAGCCCCACATGCTGCATGTCCTCGTTGTAATCCCACTACTATATGAAGACCCCCTTCGAAGTAGATGTACTGTAGAGGTAATTGGCAATTTGAAGCCATCATATTAATTCTTCGATACCTAGCGATCCTGTTCCATATTAATTAGAATATGTTGCATATATTGCGCCCGAAGGGCCCAAGAAGCCAAACCACTGAAGAATGCCGCCGACTCTAATTACACGCCTGAGCGAGGAGGGAAGCAGAAGCAAAAGGGAAAGTAAAAGGGAAATCTCGCAAAACTCGGGCATCAAGCCTCTTAGCTCGCGCCCGAGTTCGCACTGCATTGTGTACTACATTCACAATCACGTTCCATTACTATTCACGTTCACGATCACATGCCAGCAAAACAGGATTCATCAGAACGCTGTTTGCCCGGTTTTTACTGCCTGCACTATCCCCTCGTCGGCGAGCGCGGCGAGTAGGTCCAGTAGCATGAAATCGCACCCCCGGCGCGCGACGAGCGACACCGACACCGGAAGGAACTCTTGCATGCCCGAGATGACGGAGTCGTACGGTATCTGCCCGACTGCGAGTTTTTTCCATGTCGACAGTCATGATCGTAAGGCACCCCGATGCGTAGAATAGAAGAGCTTGGAAGACGTACTTGGAACGACCATGTCCGGGGACCGTGCGTGTACGGCTACTCGGGAATCCGAGAAGCCAAACGGAGGGTCTGAAGGTCCGAGGAAGTACGTCTCGCGCGAGCTGTACGAACCGGAACTTTGTCTGAAGCAGGTCATCCCCGCAAACGAACCGTCGTCAGCAAGCAAGACGTAGAGCTATCAACTCTTTGCGTACGGGTAAAGATAAATGCCTTGCGAGCATGCATCTGCATCTTCCAGTAGGAAATTGGTTGATGCCCAGTCTTCGAAGGTTTGCCGACGGCCTAACTCAATCGTATAATTTTCAAGTCCGCGCATTTCGCCGTATCTCCATCGCGCAAGTACAGCGGGGTTGATGTGCGGATTACGCCCACCGTTTGCTGCTGCGTAGTCCGCAAAAAGCTTCTCACCGACAACGGTCCACTGATGATAGCCAATGAGCGTGGTGTACGTCTGAAGAAATGTCAGCTCTCCTTCTTCCCCTTTGACCCATGTATGGAACAGTAGAAACCTCATTTAAATAAGTATTTAACGGTATGCCCGCTCCGCTTGTTTTATTCCACTCCTCTGCAATGGTGAAGTTCAGCACCGTCGCTCCAAGAAAGCCTTGAAGTTTGGCGGTAAAGTCGGTATACACTTCCAACGCTGCAGGAGACACGCCCTGAAACCCAGAAGAGAGCAGCAAAGTTGACGGGAAGTGTGGATATGACCGAAACATCGAATTCCCGCCATACCACTCTTTTCCGAAAGTGCGAAAAAGATAGGGGTCCCTCGCAAGCTGCGGGGTAATTAGTAAGGTTATCTTGTTTGCCAGTAGTTCCGGGATACGTACATATCCAGCGGTATCGAGCACGTTGCTAAGAGACATAATCTCGTCCAAACTGATCGCGCCCACAGATGGACGAATCCCAAAAACACCGTTCACGCCCGCAGGAGCGCGTATCGAACCTCCTGTATCCGAACCGATCCCGACATCGAGCCAGTCATGTGCCGCAGTGCTCGCGCCCGCACCAGTTGACGAGCCCGATGGCTCACGGTACCCATCACCGCGCAACGAAAACGGCGCGTGATAGTCGACCCAGTCCGCTGTAGCACGATCACCGTTTGCGAATTGTACAGTTTTCGTTACGCCGACGATCTCTGCACCCAGAGAGACGAGGCGCGAGACTGCCGTTCCTGTGCTCGTGCGCGGCGGATATGTAGAGAAGAAGGCGCGGTTCCCACAGGAAGTCTTGAGCCCTTTCACTGCATGGATGTAAAACCGTTCGTCGGGGAGCTGACCGAACGGGTAACATTATGACTCACGGAAATAGATATCTTTCACAGTAACGCGCACTCCGGCTAGAGGGTACTTCTGTTGATCCTTTGCTTCTGCATACACTCTCGATGGAACGCCTATGTATGGCGACGAGTCCGTATCCAATGAAGCGGAAACTACTGCAAAGGACTCGTTTTTTGTGTAACGCACGGATTTGAAGAAGGACTAGGGGGGAAATGACGGAATCAGCTTTCCTCCTCTTCTTTGGGAAATGGCTTAAGCGACCTGTGTCTCATCGAAGAACAGTCTTCGCGGTTCGTAAATGGCGGTTTCTCCATTTTCGTCTTTTGCTAATACATACGGACCAGAAGGGAGCTGATTGATTAACAATTTTAGGGTTTATCCCCAAACCTGTCCGTGGTGTCAATTTGTTTACGTACGAATATATCGGATACCTTGACCGGTAGAAGTCCTCCAGTCGTTGTTGATGAGTAGATATTAGACAAAAAGACGTCTTGTACACCTTTGCTAGCTAGAAAGGACAGCACTGGAGGTGGGAGGCTCGCAACTTCCTCTCCCGTATTGATGAGTAGCACCGCTTTTAAGACGCGTTGATCAGCCCATCAATAACACAAGTAAACATGGAAATACCTTGCAAGAACGAATCGTTGAACACATCGTCTCTCTCTCCCCAGTTTCCAATGATGTTTTCGATTAGGTCAGATGTAACCGTCGACGCGTCAGTTACTATCGCAGTCAAAGGAAGCACACCATCCACGACAGCGTGCGGAAAGGGGACAAGAGACTCGGGAGGGATATAGTAAGGCAGGCCATTGATGTCGAGTGTCCTTGAGAAAGTAACCGCCGCCCGAGTGCTGATTTGCAAGCAGGCCAAGAAAATGCTGACACAGGCAAGCGCAAAAACGCGGCTAGCCATGCAGCGCCCGATGCACGTTGGGGGTCGTGGGTGTCCAAGCTTAGAGCTTACCTTTTCTTTTGAAGTAAGCTTAGACGCCTCCCCTGAGCTTCGATGCCATCGTAGCGTAGCGCGTTTAGTGCTACCATTCGATACAATACATAATCTTCCCAAGATAGGAAGACGCTGGCAATCTGGCAGATAACGTATCGGAAGCAGGGGCGTACATGATATGACTTCCTTGCACGTTCGAGCGCATCCTTAGCTTTAAGACGATAATACTGATTCGATTCTTGGGAATCCACCTCGACAAGCCGGATTGCCTTCAACGCACAGCGACCAGTCACTTCATTCACAAGTAAATTAATACCAGTGATTCGAGCGTGTGCAAGGGGAATCAATAGTGCTATTTCCAGGAGCCGGTTGAGGTCGGCAGTAGTAGCAACTACAGTCTACAGCTCAAAGTGGGGCGAGTTCTCAAAATCACGTGCTTCGCGTCGGTAATCGGCAACCGCCGTGGCCACGCAAAGTGGTCACCCGTGACCGTGCGCGCTCAGGCTGCAAGCTTGCGCGACCTTTCTCTCCGATACAATGTGTGGCAGGTTTGCTCTCGGTGTACCAGTCAGTCTGGACCTCGAAAGTGTACGGACAAATTCTCAACGTGTTCTCTCAACTCAATAATAGCGTCAAGAAATCTTCAGGGTCATGCGTGAAGAGCATCCAGATCTTGACCTCGACGAATGGGTCGATGAAGAAGAATTTCAGCCACGCTTCAATGTCGCACCGCGTTCGCGCAGCCCTGTCCTTCGCAGGCGTAATAGGTTTGATGATGGCACGGAAGGGGCGGATATCCAGGACAAACAAGATGGACTGGAAACCGGTAGGCAGAAACTCCGAAAAGTTGTAATGCACACAATGAAATGGGGACTCGTACCGCACTGGAACAAACACGAGGATACGAGTTTAAATACTATCAATGCCAAGGGTGAGAATCTCGTCGATGGCGGTGGTATGTGGACCAGTATCAAGGGGAAGAAGCGCTGTGCCGTGCTGTGCCAAGGGTACGTATTCAGATTTGCAAACTAAAACCTATGCCGATCCGGAAGAACTGCAACAGTTATTATGAGTGGCAGAAGAAAGGCAGGGATCGACTCCCTCATTTTACTAAACACAAGGATGGCAAGCTCATGTTGCTTGCCGGGCTGTACGATAGCGTCACTCTTGAAGGTGAGCGACTGGCAGTTGAGGTGCACACAAGCTGGAATGCTCCCATCGGTCTATCCCTACATCCGATGCACAACGCCTATACCCCTGAGAAGGAGCCATATCAATTTCCTTACACACAACCTTAAAATCCTGAGCAAGAATGCTATTTATCAATGGCTGTGAGACTTGAAACTACAAGTCTTACAAGACAGCCAGGGTGGCAGGCACCTAATTATCAGGGGCCATTCAACATGTTCTAAGCATTAACTGTAGCTTCTACATGCAGAAATGTTCTCGTGTAATGCACTAAACGCCATTCGTTCTTGGTTGTCTTTGATATATTAGCAGCCAACTTACTCTCGTTTCAAACCGACAGGATCTACAGAGCCACTATGGACGTTTACCATCGTCACAACCGATGCCAACAAGCAGTTCTCCTGGCTGCACGACCGCATGCCTGTCGTCCTCTCCACACAGGCTCAGCTCGACGCATGGCTCGACACGTCCTCACAGTCGTGGTCCGAACGAGCTGCAAAGGTTGTCCGACCGTACAATGACAGAGTCCGCCAATTAGAATGCTACGCCGTCCCGACGGACGTAGGCAAGGTCGGGACGGAGAGTCCGACGTTCGTCGAACCAGTTGCGAAGAGAAGAGACGGCATAGAGGCAATGTTTGCGAAGCAGAGCAGGGCAACTCCGTCGTCTGCTTCGTCCTCGTCCCCTGCAAAAGCGAAACCATCCTCTCGTCGGGACGCTGGCACTGGTAGCTCGGCCAAAAGGGGGCGGGAATCGCGACAATCCAAGGACCAAAGAGAGCCGAGCATAGAAATTCTCGACAGTCCCCCTGCGGCCAAAAAGCCGCGCAAGAGCGCCGGGGGGACGGGCTTAGAGACGGAGGAGAGAGATGAAGTCTGTAAAAGACAGGTGTTATCTCAAGTACTGACTTTAGTACTAATTATGTTTTAACTAGGTACAATCGGACGAACCCAAGGGCACTACTAAATCACCGGATCCAGCCAAGGTTTCCCCAGAGGTGCGTAAAACAGTCAAGCTTACCAGTCCGGGAACATGTTAATCCCGCATCGTTCATCAGTCTGCCGGAGACGCAGGTCGCTCTTCTCCCGTTCGTAGTTTCCCGACACAGTTCAACATCCGGAGCTGACCTGCTCATCACTTGACACATAAGATCCCGAAGAATGGTGCAAAACCACGGTTGAAGACATCTGCTCACGCCAGTCCAACCCCCGATTCCAAGACTAGCAAAATAACGAAGTTCTTCCCGAAAGAATAAAAGTAAGTCTACACCGGCACTGGACCACCAGTGTTTAGGCTCGTTCCTGCATTCGTATCAATCATCTCCACTCTCCTTATTTAAATGTATGTACTCTATGACCACGCTACTGAGAAACCTAGATGGGCTTCCTGATTAGCCGAGCAACGCCTTTTCCCTGGCTAATTCTTGCGGAGCCACAGTCCATAGGCGATGAATCCTGAATGAATTGCTCAGAATGCGCTAGCACTCATTTTATACGATAATTCAAATTTATACCCAGCCTGTTTTGCAGTGTCATTGTGGTCTGGCTCTTGCATAGTGACGACATCCCCAAAAAAGACTGTGCAACAGATCGTGTTAAGCCATAATTCTTTTGCTTCGGGCTCAAGATGCTAAGCGTACATGTGCAAAGGATGATAGAGGAGAGCAAGTAAACTGAGCCGAACAGAGTTTAAAAAAAAGAAAGAGCAGGAAAAAAAAGTAGAGGGAAAAAAGGGAGAAAAGAGATGGAGGAATGAGGCATGCACAATATGGGCAGAACAAATATACTCAAGCTCGAGTCAGACAGAGATGAGAAAGGAGAAAAGGAATGAGTAGAGCTACTTGTCACTAGAGTCGCATCAACGCGCATTAAGGACAAAGAAGAGGGTTGCAAGAAAAGAGGGTGGGAGGGAGGATTTTTTGTCCGAAGGGCGAGTCGGAAACTTACAGCTTACTGCCAGTACGGCTGCTGCTGCGACGGACCACGCTGGTAGTAGAAACTGTTATCGGCTCCGCCCTGCGGGTAACCTTGGTTTTGCTGCTGCTGAGCTTGCTGGCTCGGCGGCCCGCCCGCCGTAGGGTTGGCAGAGAACCGGTTCGCACCGTAGAATCCCTGCGAGTGCTGTGGCTGTTGAACACTCGCGCGCGAGGCCTGGCCAAGACCGCCCTGGCCACCCGCAATGGAGCTGCCGACACCTGGCGCACCTCCAACGTCCTTAGCGCCGACACCGGGCCCGTACGGCTTGTAAGCGTTCTCTGGCGAGCCGCCACCCGTAGCACCGCGCTGGCCGAGTGGCGCGTTGGGTCCGGTAGACTGGCCGACACCCATGAAGCTTTGGATACCCTGTCCCCCATACAACTGCTTAGTGTAATCGTTCGACGGAAGTGCGTTCACGCCTTGACTGTGCCCGAGTTGGTTGTGGTGCGAGTACCCGTCGTCATACGCAGACGAGGCGTGCTGCTGACCATACAGGCCCTGGGCATACGGGTTCGATTGGGGTTGGACAGTACTCGGACCCTTCGCGTTTGCCGGGGATGCCGACGTCGGGTTCGGCGGTTGGAACATAGGGGGCTGCTGAGGTTGGTATCTGTTCGCATACTGATTAAGTCCGTAGCCGGAAGTGTACGGTGGGCCGTAGAACTGATTCGGCTGATGGTAAGGGTTGTAGTAGTATGGAACAGGGGCATAGCCTTGTTGAGGCTGCCCTGCGGTGGGTCCCTGGGGCTGTCCTGCGCCTTGCGGTTGCTGAGATGTTTGTTGCTGAGCAGTCTGAGAAGTAGGTGCAGGAAGTACAGAGCTTGTCTGCGTGGCTTGTTGAGCACCAGGCAAAGTTTTACCGATGTCATCATGCCCGAGCGCATTGCGACCGCCAAAGCTCGACTGCTGGCCGTAGGAGTCGTAAAAGCCCTGTAAAGTTAAAACATTGTGAATATCCTGCATCCCGGCATTAGAAATAAAGCGCCTACCCGTGAGCCGTCGTTATACCCGAAGTGGTCTGAGCTGAAGCCGCTCAAATGCGAACCCTGAGTCTGATGTCCAAGTTGTTGACTGAGAGGCGCAAACGATCCATAAGGTGCGTCTTGCGCTTGACCAGCCGGGGGTGTTGGGGTGTGGAAGTAATTTTGCTCCGGCTGGCGGAAGTACGAGCCATGACTGCTGATGCCTTGATGGACAGCAGACTGCTGAGACTGCGGAGGTGACTGTTGGTTTGCAGTCGGATCCAAGTGTGAGGGGAAGTGTGAGAATTGTTGGTGCAGCTGGGACTGGGGCTGGATTTGCGCCTGAGCTTGAGTCGTCTGGCTTTGGGGCTGCGTGTGCTGGGAGGAATGCTGCTGGTAAGGAGAAACGGACGATTGCGAGGAGGGTGTGGCTTGCTGGGTAGAGAAGGAGGTAAGAGGGGTTGAAGAAGCCGTTGATGTGGTCACCTGGGAGACTTGCGTAGGGACCTGCGTGGAGAGGAGAGATGAAGTCGGTTGCGCAGTGTGAAGTGAGGAGTGGACTTGAGACTGCTGCACTTGCTGTGCCTGCTGAGGAAGAGTCTGTTGGAAGAGCGTGTGTGTAGAGGTAATGGAGGATTGAGGGGCTGATGGAACTGGGGCGGCGACAGTCGGTTCGGGGACAGGAGAGGGTTGTACTTGAACTTCCTGCGTCGGCTCAGGAGCAGTCTGAACGGCAGAAGTAACTTCAGGAGAGGCGGGTTCAGACCTATACACTGACATTTAGTACAAGTTGATTCAAAAATGTACTCGAACATACGTTTTAATGTCCGAAACATCGTCGCCACCGATGTTAACACTTCCGAACTGCATGCCAAGCTTTTCGACCGATGAACCAAACGTTGACGGCATGACGACTGCTTGGTCCGATGTCTTGAAGCGATTCACGGAGCGTGTCAAGGAGCGCGCATAGCTGACAGGAGTCGCCGGCTTGACGGGAGGCACAATCGTAGTATCTGCCTTTTGGTGCAAACCGAGCTGGACTGGAAATGCAGACGGCACCGATATAGGCTCAGGCTCGGGTTCGGGTTGTGCGGGAGGAGGTACCTCTTCGACCACAGGTTCAGGCTTAATCTCAACGACGTCTGCTGCCGACGTAATCCAGCCATCCGAGGCAGCGGGTAGCGCTGCTTGCGGCTGAGGCTCATCATCCCAAGTGGGCGCTTGAGCGGTCGTCGGTTCCTCCCAGCCCTGCGTATCCGGTTGTGTCTCCTGCTCGGTCTCAAGAGGAGCCTCAACTGGTTCAGGCACCGCAACGCTAGGGGGAGCAAGTGGCGGAGGCGCAAGAGCGGGAGAAGGAACAACCTTCGGCTTCTCTTGAGGTCTGCAATGGAAGGTCAGTCGTGCTCCATCCTTTGAGAACAAAGGCGCGCGCACTTAGCAATCTGTGCCCAAGATAACTTTGATGTTGCAGGAGTCTTCAACAAAGGCTTAGTGGCAGAGACATGCACAGGCTCAGGATCTTGCGGCTTTGGCTCAGTAGTCGATGCGGTTGCGCCGTTCTCCCGCACGCTGACGGTTGCGTCGCCATTACCCCGCTTGGCCGTCGGAGTTGATTCTACCGTGGGGACGGGCGTAGACGCAGACGCGTCACCAGCATCGGCCCAAGCAGAGGTAGCAGCACCAGACGCCGAACCATTAACGCCGCCCCAGGGTTCTGACGAGGCGGCGTCCTCAGTTGCAGGGGCATTTTGACTTCGCGAGCCTGTCGCGAGTGAGTCCGCGGGAGGGGCAGGGGAAGGTGCATGACGACCGTTGGTCTCGCGGTGACCACCTCGGCCAGTACCACGGCCCCCGCCTCGCCCACCACGTCCTCCGCCACGTCCACCCCGTCCTCCGCGGCTGTCCGCTCTTTCCCTGTCTCCTCCTCCGTGTGCGTCCCTACCATGAGCCGTGCCAGGCGCAGTCCGTTTCTCCTTTTTGCGAGCGACCGAGCCCCATTGTTCGGCGTGTCCTGAAATGAAATAAGTCCGTTCAACACGCATTCTATCAGCGACCGAGGTTAACGACAGACCTTCGCTAATACGTGTCACTGCGAGTTCAATGTCAAAGTTAACTTCGGTGAGAACAGACTTGAGGTCTAAAAAACGAGGATTCAGCAACGCGGTCGTTCGTCGCCCTGGTAAAAGCTGACCGTCGTCGGACCACGAGGGGAA
Organism: Coniferiporia sulphurascens; assembly: GCA_002794785.1. Taxonomy (NCBI): domain Eukaryota; kingdom Fungi; phylum Basidiomycota; class Agaricomycetes; order Hymenochaetales; family Hymenochaetaceae; genus Coniferiporia; species Coniferiporia sulphurascens. The sequence continues at coordinate 1,034,415 of NBBA01000008.1, read as the reverse complement.
CATCTCCTGGAGTTGCTGGACCTTCGGGTTCCCCTTCTCAGCAGGCGCGCCCACCGAGTTCTGGCCACGGCGGAAATTTGAGGATTTATAGGACATTTCGAGAGAAAGTCGACGGAAAAGCGGGTGTGATGAGCGTACGAGTTTGAGACGCGTGCAGGTTTTCCATGCTGTGATGAACCCAAAATTCGATACCCCTAATCAGGAAATACTGACGACGCTAGTACTTGTAATTTCCAGGGATTGCAGCGAGTTTCCCCTCTGCAGGATGATCCTAAGACAAGCAGAGAATAATACTCCCGAGAAAATCATCGAAAGAAGTATTCTGAAGGCGTCAGGGTGTTTGATTTGTATTTTGTGCGTCCCGGAGACCCTAGTGAAGAGCAGATAGGTTACGGCACCTTGGTTCTCTGGATTAAAGTCGACAGTCTTCTAACTATATGCTACTCTATCCGCGAGAAGAAGATAAACCAAGTCTGTACGATAATAATCCGCTTCTCAGGAAGCGGGCCTGCGATGCAGAACGATGCAGGGCAGCGGTTTTTGCGTGGGCCGCAACATTACAACAAAAAAGAAAGACGAGAAAAACACCGTGCGAATAGGAACTTCCTCGGGCGGTGTTTGAAATGGAAAAAAAAACTGTGCTCTGATCAACCTCGCGCCCTCCTGTTTCCCGCCTCGACGAACCACGCCGACGACCTGCGATTTCTCCTCCCATTTCCCATACCTTCTAGACTATCTTCGAGCATCTTTCTATCACCATGTCTGACGAAGAGGCCCACGAGACTTTCGAGCAGGTTTGTCTCCAATATGCGTGCATCGATACCGCATACATGGGGCTTTAACTTTCCGATTTCCCTTGCCAGACCGGCTCGGGTGCATCCCTCACCTACCCGATGCAATGCTCTGCTCTGCGCAAGAACGGATTTGTCTGCATCAAGGGTGGGTTACTCACGTCCCATTTAGTTACCGTTTCCCAAACCTCACGCATATATCGGCTTTCGGCAGGTCGCCCTTGCAAAATCATCGATATGTCCACCTCGAAGACAGGAAAGCACGGACACGCCAAGGTTCACTTGGTTGCCACCGATGTACGTGACCTCTTTGCTTGATATGCCGTGTCAAACTGATCCGACAACCCGTAGATTTTCACTGGCAAGAAGATGGTTTGTCGATTTAATTCATGCCCTAATCGCGTGCGCGCGGTAACATTTTACTCAATTATTTTTGTCTTGTTATGTAAAAACAGGAAGATATCTGTCCCTCGACTCACAACATGGATGTTCCCAACGTCCGCCGCAACGAGTACGAGCTCGTGAGTAATCGATGGCGTTGCATTACGTAAGAGACTGACAGGCTGCACCCAACAGATGCACATCACCGACGACGGCTTCTACAGCCTGTTGACCGCGGACGGCACGAAGGACGACGTCAAAGCGCCCACTGATGATGTTGGAAAACAGATCGCGGAGGCCTACGAAGCCGGCAAGATCGTCATTATCACCGTCGTTTCCTCCATGGGCGAGGAGCAGGTAACTACTTTAGAGAAATTATTGACTGAACTGATCTCTGACGATATTTTTTATCAAGGCCATCTCCTTTAAAGAGGCTCAGGGTTCTTAGTTTTATTTTCTGTACATGTCCGCCCTGCGTTTACTCACGTAGACCCTACTTCTCGCACTGTTACAAATGTCCGAGTATCACTTGTAGTCCCTCTCGTCTCCCCCTCCCCCCCTTGTCGTGTGTTTGTGCTTAGTATTTCTCGTTCCGCCTTGTTTGCATACATTACCCCCATGCAGCATGTTTTGTGAAGCTGAAGTTCTAGGTTGATAGTAAAACAAAATTGTATTACGGTGTTTTATGCGTATATGCGTATGTGTGTGCGTGTTGTTTCGTGTGTGTGTATGTGTGTGTGTTTGCGCGATCAATGCCATATCAATACCACGAACTGGGTCTATGTACTTTCTGCGTTTCCGCGCTGCAGGAAGGCGTGAAGAGACTCGCGCTGAGGGCGGTCTTGGCAAACTGATCGCTCATCGAGGACAGGCCGAAGCGCAACAACGGCGCTCGCAGCGACGACCCCCCGGGGTGCGGATGCATCCTGCGATGTCGCAGGAAGACGAGCGTGTGTGTGCTTGCGCGGTGGAAGTGCAGACATCTGGGTTACGTTGTTAGTTGGGCGGTGATCATCATCATCATCTGGGGGTGACTCACGGGCCGTCCTCGCTCTCGTCACCTCCCCATGCGACCGCGCCCGTCTCACCGTCCTTCGTCCGCTCGAGCAGGCGCGCGACCTCGGGTGCGACCTCCGCCGACAGCGCGCCGCGGCCTTCGTCACAGCGAACGCACGGTGCGGGCGAGCGGGCGGGAGAGCGCATTATCAACGCGGAATATGCACCGACACGCGAACAAACAAAAAATACGATCGTATTAGCACTCCGGTCTAGGGCTCGGAGACGCGAACGGCGGGGCTCACTGACTGGATATGGTGAGCCACGAGTCGCGGGCGAGCACGAGTACGCCGGTGACGCGGGGCAGGGCGAGGCTGTATTGTGTGCAATACGCAATACGCAATACGCAATTGGATATCAACACGACGTCAGCAGGGTCCGAACGCGAAAACGTAAAGGCGTGGAACACAAAAGCAAAAAACGAAACCGAAAACTGAAGGGTGGAGGGGAAGACGTCTGCCTAGAGGGCGCTACATAGTGGTCACTGGTCACCTGCTGACGGACTTGTACGTACGCTCTATCCATGATGGCATCCATGCGTACTACGCGTCCTGGGAAAAATCCACGTCGGCCTCCCGAGAAAGGGGCTGAAAGTGACAAAAGGGTAAAAGAAGCACGCTCAGTACGCGGCTCCGTATGGTGAGTCCGAGTACGAGTCCGCGTTCGGGGGCGGGGAAGAGAAGTAGTGTGCTATTGAGTATTAGTGCGAGACACAAAGCCAGGCGATTTACTAGAGAATACCGTGTTGGTGAGAGTCGGTAGGGAGAAAGGAGAACAGAGAGCAGAGCACGGGCAGGGCCACAACTCGCTACCTCCACAAAGGCAAGTACACAGATACAGACACAGATGTAGATGCAGATGTAGATGCGGTAAGCAAGCGCCAGCACTGGCACAGGCGTGGCCACGCCGCACGCCGCACACGCACACGCGAAATTAAACCCTTTAACACCACTACCATTAATACCACTAATTCCGCGAACGGGTGATTCCCCCAATAGAGCCGGCAGAGCCACCTAAAAGGGCCACGAGGTCCTAATGTTTTTGCACGCTTGCGCGTGTTGGGTACTGTATGCGGGTGGCGCTTATGACCATGGTGGCGACGCGGATCAGGGCCGGGCACCCTTACGCGAAGATTTACCTCCGTCACAAATCGAGAATCATGGACTGGACAAGTTCAAGACCAACTTGCATTAGCGCATTAGCGTAGGGTAATTAATGTACATATGCCAGTGACCGTTGCGAGGGCGTTGCACTTGTCCCATTGCGACTTTTTCAGGAGTCTCGGCCACGAAATATTTCCCTTGGCAATATTAATTGAAGGATCGCCATCACTGGCAGCACAAGTGGAACCAACTATGGGTTGGCAGACTGCCCACTGGCTCTCGCTACCTCAGCACCACAGCACCACATCATCTCCACCACCCCCACCGCCAGAACTCGCTTTCCTATTCGAGCTTCTCTTCCCCACAGACACGACGTCGCGAGTTCCTTTTTGTAAAGAATACCCATTGAGTGGACCCTCGGACGCATCTGTAACCTTATCGTTGCGACTGCCAAGTCCTCACCGAACACGAATGTAATTTTTTTCTAAAGTAAAATACATTGAACTACAGAAAATAGCTTCGTAAGCTCTGATGTCCTGATGACCAGTGATCGACTGTGTCACTCTTAAGTTAAGATAATTTCTTCAGCATGTCCAGATCATGCGCAGGCTGCTTCATCGCGACACATCTTGGACCAACACCTTCCGGCCAAACGCGGAAATAGCTGATTTCAGGGCGACGAAGAGTCGCGATATAGAGAGTAGTCGATCCTCACTAAACATGTCCCCTCCTGTCCACAGATAGTCTGTTAAAAGTTGCACGAGGCCCACAATGGCCAAAATGAAGCTAGGGCATAGGACTTGCGTCTTATATTATCCTCTAACAGTTCGCCATGTCTTCCGTGCGCAAAGGCTTAGCGTTCGTATTTTTGATATAGCCCTTGATGTACTTAACGGCATCCTTCATGCTGGGTCGCTTCTTCGGGTCGGAGCTCATCAGATTCCTGCTCAAGCCCATCAGGAACTCTCGATGCGACGCTGTAGGGCATTTCGTACACAATGCGGGCACCACATTCAGTGTCGCTGACACGACCTCTCCAATGAACAGGACTTCCTCTTGAGTGGCTATGAAAGTGAAATCACTCTTCGGTGAATACTTCCGGACTGGTTCATCCACTGAAGATTTCACAAATATGCAGAAAGGCCACTGCTTTCCTCTAGGTGAACTTCAAATTAGCAATAGCCGCGCACAACGAAAAGAATCTTGACATTTCGTAATTGGCGATCCCTTGCCCGGCATAAGCCTCACCTGGCGGTATGACATACGTGGTCGTCACTAACGCTGAAATCTACTCGGAGCGACGCCCAGTACGGGTTCTCGATTCTATTTCCTCCTCGAGCGTGGTTAACCGCGCGAAATATTCAAATTCTCGGTTGGATTCAATGGGTAGCGAGTGGCCCCCAACCGAACTTTCCTGTGGAATGAAATAGTCTTTGAATTCCCCTGGAATCAACTTATTGGAGAAGTCCAAGTGCGCCTTCACTCCGCTGTCGTTGGGCTGGGAAAAAATGGTTGAACCATCTCCTTCAAGTCGCAAAAGGTAACTTACCATGTACCACCTTGGTGCTGAAAGCCTAGCAATCATTTCCACCACATCGGTTGGCGTGTCTAGAGTGGGCCGGGGATGTGAGCTGTCGATTTGCATGTATGGATGTGGGCTATCAATTTGCATCTCTTGAGGCTGGCTGTCGGTTGCCGTATCCGGAGGTAGTCTGCGTATCCATCTACTAGCACGATTTCGTTGGATGTCCAATCGACTCCATGTCAGCCTTTCAGACCTCACAGTAAGGCAACTGAATAGTGCCTCATTACCTTGCTTCAACTGCACTTCGATATAATCTGGACTCTCAACGCCAGGAAGAATTGCATTATAATAAGCAAACAGCACACTTTTAGAATGCTCGACTAGTAGACACACGGCACCCGAGAGAACCCAGCTCTGAAATACTTCCTCGACGGCCCGGGGATTAATAGTAGACACCGGCCATGGGTAGGCTAGACTCGGACGTGGTATGGTTCAAGTCGAAGTTTAGCGGGATATTCCGAGAAAGAAAATCGCCTTGTAAGGCAAGTGCAGACAAACACAGCTGCAGTAAAAAAGGGTTGAACTTAGGTTACTTTGTCATACTCGAAAACCCTGAATTTTGTCCCCATAGAACCCTCTACCTATCGGTATCGAAAATTGCTACACAACATTCCCATTAAATTGCCCCAAATTTCATGAGAAGATAGCTGAGAGGTACAGGAACCAGAAAATCATTTTTTTATTTTGCGTAAATATGAGTTTTGGGTGTGTAATTCTCACATTACGGTTTGGTGTTTAACAGACTGGTGCCAGTGAATGACTGTACCGGGAAATGCCGTCGGGTCCGGCTCGATCTCGCTTTTGCCTTGATCTTCGTCTTCTTTTTCTTGTCCACGACAGCGACGCGTCGAGCTGCGAACATTGTTGCAGGCACCCATTTTTATGAGTCAAATGTGCCCCTACATGCACTCCGATGACTTTATCGGTTGATGAATGTGATGGCATTAATATTATCATGGCGCATGGGCATCAAGCACACAACAGCCGCGATAAAGGCAGACGGAGGCAATGCGAGATACATACGTACGCTTTGTAGCCCAGTCACGGTTGTTTCCTCCGTTAATGATTTCATGTCACAGAATGTATATACCGAGTGGCCCGTGTGTGAAGTAGTCTAACTGCATAACATACATGTAATTGGGGACTTCCACGTCTGACTTCCAGCTCTCAGATCTCGCTTTCCCATCAGGGGCAACGATAAATAATGTCACATATAACAATAGAACGCGTCCTAGCTTCTTAAGATTTCCGATCTACGTACGTAGCAAATTTCCCGCCACCTCTTACTATGTGTACCATCGTATGACCCCTATTACAAAACTTTTGTATTTTGCTTCCACAGCACTCAAAACTCAGTAATTTATCCCCGGATCTGGTAACGAAACAGCTACATGTATTCTATATTCACTCCAGATTTTTTAAGTACCACTTTGTAAGCTGGAACTCTAAGAATAATGGTGTCCCCCTCATGCAAAATGGCTGTCACGAGCTGTCACGCATATTTTGATACTCCGACAGCTTGGCGGTTACATAAAGTAGTGTTGACTACAAGCTGAGATCGAAAAAAAGTGCAATGCCGGATGCATTGTGTCACCGTTTGTCACCTTTCAAACATTATGCTCTCTCCCTGTACACCACAATATTCTATTCCACCCGGAGTAGTGGAGTAGTACATCCTAGCATGTAATATGTATGACCCTGCAAAAAAAATCGCTGATAAAATTACTTGTCGTGCGAGCCGGCAGCCTTCCAAAGGCTCTTCAAGATTGCAAACCAAGTATTTTGGCTGTGGCTTCACAACAACGCAATATTTTGCTGCGATGCTATCATACCCATTTTCAATAGTCACTTAGTACTCATATGAAGTTTTTCAGCAGTAATTTAGTTGTGTGTAAACCTGGGATAGCGATTTTATGAGTAGGGGTCCCTTTGTAATAGGAATCATACGATAGTATGTATATACTGTACATACATCAATTACGCGTACGGAGTCCGGACCCTCCGTCAATTTCCCGCTTCGCTCACGTCCTCATTTTGCCTCCACCGCACGCTTCTCACATACATTCCAGCTCTAGTGAGCGACGACAGTCGCTTCGTCCTCGTCAAACTTGACCGTCCGGTGGATCCAGGAGCGTGCACGCTTGCCGTCTACAACGGATATTTTATGTAAGTACAATGCACAATGTAACTCGCATGAAACGAGCTGAATCATACTCACAGATATACATGGCTGCGTACGAGACGCACATTCCAAGTTAGTACTATTACCGATACGGCCGATACGCATGGATTAAAGAAAAAAAGACGTACGAATGGTCAAGAGGCTCGTGAACAGCGTCACGCCACCGACTACGCAAAACATGTTAAGGACGCCACGAGCGGAGAGCCAGCTAACCCCCGACAATGCCGAATATCAAATTTCAGATCAAACACAAACGGAAGTTGAATGGAAGGGACAAGTCACGCACTCGTTGATGAAAAACGTGATGATAAAAGAAAACCTGCGGATACGAGCAACTATTCAAGTTCTTCTCTGTACTCCTAAGAGGAAGACGCACATGTTTTTGAAACTAGTTCACATCAATTTCGTAAACCATGAGTGCCGGACATGTGCTAATATGCGGTTCGGATGTGCTCACAAGATGACCCCTCCCAATGCAGAGTCGGCAGATTGGCGGTGCGAGTCAACGACGTAGCCGATGGCGGCAGAACAGCCAATCGTAATACCTGAGCCCGGTCGGACACGATAAGCTAAGCTGGACACCGTGCTAGGTACCATGTATGGATACGAACCGAAGTTGATGAGCCCAAAGAAAATCACTGGGCCAATCCAAGGATCACGAATATTTGCAGAGATACTGTCAGAAGCGCAGATCCATTCAATAAAACGAAGCTCAGTTTCATAAGTAAGGGAGGAGAAGCGGAAGCGAACCCCCAGCCGAAGAACCCCATGCTCCCGAAGACTGCGTAAAACGCGACCAGCACCAGGCGAAACTCGGGCTCGAATATCCCTGCAATTTACAACCGCATTACATCTATGTCAGCGACAGGTCCGAAGAGACAAGGGCGGTTTTGCTTTACCGTGATTTGCCTGGCTGAAGCGCCTCGCGACATAGTCGGTTAGCGGACCGCACAGCATGGCGGCGATGAAGGCGAAGATGAAGGGGGACACTGGATCGACATCAGCTTTCTTTTGCCTCCTCTAATCTTTGAGGGAGCTTACTGTACGTCAGCCCAATATCCCCAGCACCGAAGTTGTACGCTTGAGAAAAAAGGGGCGCGCAAAAATCAAGTCACCACAGTCAAAAACAAGGCCAGTATCAACTTACGAGGGGAAGAGAACAGCTGCGCAACGCCCGTGGCGATCAGCACAAGCCACGTAATTGCAACACCGTACAGCAAACCGGCCCACAAGCAAACAGGCGTGAGGCACGCGAGGAACGGCCGTATAAGCAAAGTCGTGACAGATGCCTTCGTCGGGTAGACGCCATTGTACACTGAGAGCTCTTGGAGGTAGCTCTTCTTGCGTGGAACGGAGACCGCCTCTTCTCGCGCCGTAATTTTTATTTCGGTACCGTCGGCTTTCTCAAGGCTGGCCTTCTCAGAGCTGTCTTCAACAGGTTTGGGGCCGTTCCTGTGGTACGTCGTCTCAGGCACTGAAACCGATGGTGAATATTAACTTCAAAGAAATAAACATCGTGAATATGACCCACTGAGGAAGAATTGCATTAGGAATAAGAGCGCGCATGAAGCCGAAAATATCCTAAACGCAAATCGCCATCCTAGATGGGTGATGACCTGCCCAGCGATAGGACTGCAGATGAAACAAAGATTAAACACAATCGTATCAGATACGCGGTGTCATGTTTGCCGTCGGCGACCTACGGTGTGATATTAATTCCATCGAGTAGCGCAAGATTCCCTGTGTAACCTCTCTTCAGCGTCTATAGCAGATCTTTTTTTTGAGTCGAGAGCGTGTTACTTACACAGAGCCACAGGCACTCCGCGCTGAGAGGAGGCGCATTAGTTCCGATATACGCACACGCATACAGAAATGCCCGCGCTCACTTCATGAGTAAAATAAATATCTGCAATGGATGCACTGATGGAAACTTGAATGAGAGCGGCCGCGGCGCACGCATTGAATCAATGTAAAGCGCACCCGACGAGAAATTCGAGGACCGCTTGACCAACTCCTTGCAAGATCCGGGACCCTATAAAAAGCCGCGCAATCACATTGAATGGTCTATTCAAACCAAAGTATAAGTGTTAAATCTAGGCGGACCTAGAAGCATATTATATCCCGAAGCTGGCACGTATGAGTCAGCTCGTAGATAAGAGCAGAAAACAGAGTGTAGATACGCAACTGAAGGAAGCGATCATGGAACCCGCGAACATCATGATCGTGCTCGCGAGGAATACCTAATTTTACGCATCCGTACGCATCCGAAATTATCGGAGGGAAAAAGCGTGAAACCCAGAAGTAAGTATATATAAAAGCATGTACAGGCTTCGTCGGAATTCAGTACTTACAGGTCGCTTGCCAAGCTTGAGACTCAACACAGACCAGATGGCAGTTGCGATCGCGAGCGCGAGTACCAATGCTGAGCCGAGAGCGCGCGATATGGCCTGGACAGAGCGGTCAAACTCCGTGGCCATATTCACGAGGTCAGCGGAGACAAGGGGGCCCTACACCAAAGAAAAGTCGGGTCGGAACGGCAAAGCAAGAATATTCGAGGGTAGTTACCAGAGCACCGCAAATGACCGCTATTACGCGCCGAATAGTTATCTGAGACGTCTTGCCTGATTGTCAAGGATAATTCGCACTTACTTCCATACACCCTGCGTGCCAGTAGAGACAAGGTTACTCTCAAACACTCCGAAACAAGTGAGGCGAGATAGTACGAACAGCACGAAAAACACGGTGTGCTTTTTCCATTGCGGCCAGTTGAGGGGATCGTTTGGGTCGTCTGTGGGCTGCGGGACGAGCACGATGTGTGCATTGCGTCCGTAACCGTGTTTGAGACGTCGCGTGTCAACTCCTGTGTACAAGTCCCGTGCTGTGGCATTCGGGTCGTCGCTGAACAGCGTAGTCCCCGGGACGTTCTCCAGATGCGTGTCGTTTAGAATCCAGAGACCCATTCTATTTCAGCTCTCTGGCAATACGAGAGGACGAAGTGTTCCAAAGCGGGTGTCGGCGGAAAGTGGCACTAAGAGAGAAACCCCCAAGAATCCGGGGACTGTTAAGACGTCTTATAAGGCCCCACCAACGACGCTAGCGACAGCAGGCTCCGTAAGGAATGCATCCTATTTGCGTAGTGAGAACCTTCTGACTTGACTCTGCGCGACGCAGACGGGGCATTAGAGCTTCGGAGACTTTTGGTAGCTATCAGTTGATCCGTCGGGGTGAACACTACACAAAAATGTATGCGGAACGGAAGAACAGAATAGCCTTGGCCAGTGGCTGGCGGCCCAGTGTGTGGAACACTTACGCGAGTCCAAAGGTTTTGTCCAGACGCGGGGATCTGCTGATACCGTCAGGTGGTCTGGGCGGTGGACGGCCTGAATAACTCTGATAGCGCTGCGAGGGAATCAAAAGTATCGTACTCAATCTTCGAATATAACGGAAACTAGGTAATAACCACCGCAGCATTGGTGGAGGTAAGTTAAGTACCAAGTCTGTGCCAGCGCACGTCCCGACAATATTATGCGGGGTGTCAGTACTAGTGTTGCTTCGGGATTGGCAATCAAGGGATCTCCCGAGTCCACAGCCCGTGGGGTAGCTAAGCAAAAGTTCATTACACAACACCGTAATTAAGTACACATAACACCCCGGCCCTGAAAATAGTCTAGATACCAGATATGATGGTCAACGTCTTCTCCCACCTTTGTTTGTTTTGGATCTCGACGGGCCGCCACCAGACTTTGGGCTGTTCGTTTGAGGGCTCGGCGAGTCTGACTCCGTTTCTGCGAGGAGCGCGGAGATCCTGGTGGTATGCATTTATCAGAAAAAGCTAGTACACAGGCACCAGACCCTACATACCCTCCGCGGAAGTCACCCGTCTGCACAGCATTCTGAATGTTAGAGTACCGTGCTTGGCGGCCATTCACCTCCTTCATCATTTCGGGGTCGAGGTTTTTCTGGTACGGAGAATTTTTTAGACCATCAGGCTCCGCGGCGGGAGCCAGGAAAAATGTCCTCACCATGATGTAGGGCATTCCCAGCATAAGCACACCCATGACAAGCATCATGAGCACCATAGGGTTGCGCAACATTCCCAGCATATCAAAGGACTGGTGCTCGATGAAGTAGTCCGCCTTCTGCCTCGGCGTGAGAACAACGGGATACCGGAGCGAGACGGTAGAGGGCGGGTTGTGTGGAGTTCCAGGGATATAGGGGCGGGCGGTGGGTAGGGCTTCGCCCGAGGGATATACATCTACGCGGAGCTGTTGCAGGCATTATTGAGCCGACAGCGGGAGACACTAGAGAGAGCAAGACAAACATTATCGAATGTGTAGTCGTGCGAGACGACCGAGAGGACATATGAGCCCTCGTCAACGTCCGGGCTGAAAACGGGCAAAACTTCGTAAAGTTCAAGACTTCAAACGAGGGATAGCGTAACTCACATGGAAAATGTCCCGTCCTGCCGAATACCACCAGCATGCCGGCCGCCGTCCAGCACAACCTTCGAGTGGCCCAGCTCCGTGTAACCTGTTGAGCAAAATTATGAGGTTGAGTCTGCGACGAGGACGTTTGCAACGCACTTGGACAGACTTCATTCCATGCGACACGTCCCTCTAGGCTTACTGCGCTGGCAATCTTGAAAGCGCTGACAACGCACGGACATCGTCACCGGCGCCGGCGGAACTGATTATCTGGCCCACTCACCTTGCCAGCAGGAACGCAGAGACGAATATCGAGCGCGACATTATTGGTGACCTCGAGGACAGGAACGAGTTTTGGTCTCGAGGGCGACGAGCGACTATGACAGCGATCATGCGGGTGGCCGAATTTGGACAAACAGGGTGGCGCAACAGACTCATTCTGTATCTGCACCCGCTGACTGTCCACTGACAGCGCTTCGTCCTTTTCGCCCGTCGTCCTTTTCGCCCTCGACGCCGCATCGTCGTCCGCAACGCCGCCGACAATCCTCTTCGCGGTCGATGAGCGCCAGCACAAGTCGGGCGAATATCCGGCCCGCAAAGCGCGCGCGTCCCCCGAGGCTCACTCTCGGTCTCGACGGCCTGCGCCATGTGGCGCCTAGAGCAATTGCCATCGAGGCCGTCTCATACCCCGACGTGGACGGTGTAGACGACTCCGAGAAAAGGCTCTCTCCGCCGCTCTCACCGACCTCGAACTCGCCAATCGGCGACACGGGGCCTCTCAGCTTGGATTCAGACTCGGAACTCTCAGACGACCTCTCAAAAAATCTGGAGATGCTTGAGAAACTGCGCAGGAATGTGCACAAAAATCTACGCCTCCGTCCGCTGCGCATGTCGACTGCGCCTCCTGATATCGCCGTATCGGCTGCGCATAGCGCGGAGAGTGACAATGCGGATATGTTATTCGGCGCACATCAGCACCGCTCGTCGAGCCCTACCTCTGCATCCGACTCGTCTGCTGCGCCTTCCCCTGCACTCAGCATTTACTATACCCCGACGGCCGAGTTCCGGGATTCTCCAGTTAGTGCACGTTATATCGGAAATGGCTATACCCGAGGCACCACAGTCGCACCAGTGTCTCTTGGTCGCCCCCGGGCACTAGCGTCTCCCGTCGCGTCGGTACCAGCGCTAATGGCACCGTCACCCGCCGTTCCCCATTCCCCGCTCGCCCGCGAGATCACTGCCGACTCGCTGTTCGACCGACTGGCGGCATCAAGTCGGCCCTTGCTAATTGACACGCGGCCGCCCGCATCATACATCTCTTCTAGGATACTGCACAGCCTCAACATAGCCATTCCATCCTTGATCATGCGGCGCTGCACAAAGTCGGGCGGGGGTTTCCCCTCATTGGACACCCTTCGGACGTACATCACGACGGATGGAGGGAAATGGAAATGGGACGACATGATGAAGCGGAGCGGAGCATGGGACGGAGACTTTGTGATCTATGACGAAGAGATGGACGAAAAAAATCGAGATAACCTTCAGATCCTATCCTGGACCATGATCACGCTCCTACAGCCTTTTGCTAAAAATGGCTCGGTTCTCTTTCTTAAGGGGGGCATCGCCGCGGCGCGCACTTGCCCCTCGTCTAACCACTATATCATAGCGGGTGAACAAGACCTACCTGCCGATTCGCGTACCGACCCGCTCTCTGACGACTCATTCTCTCGCAAAGGCGGCCTGTTTCAGCTAGACACCCACACAGCGGCTCGCTCAAAAGCGATGCCAGAAGTAGAACTGCCAAGCACGTCACCTGGACCACTCATCTCTTCCTCTAACCACAACATGCTCTGCGACCTCTCACCGTCACCTTCTCCTTCGACGTCTGCATTCCCGTTGTTTACAAAGCCACGTAAATCCAGCGTTCCAAACCTGCGCAGACTCGACACGACGTCCGCGGAACGTCTCGTACCCAAGCTGACCGTACGGACGGTGCCCATAAAGTCCAACTCACTCGCCGCCCCGTCGATGAGCCGGCATTCCTCCTCGTCTTCACTCCGCTCGAACTCCCCCTCGCATCTCAATTTAAGTTATTCAAACAAAAATGGGCCATCAACAAGCTTGTCCCCCCCGAGCACGAATAGCTCAACCGAATGCCTGTCCCCCGGTGGGGCGTTCTCCACTTTCACTAGCCCCCGTACTCCGAACACGCCTATGGGCTTTCCCGCATCACCTGCCACCGCTCGCCCTGAACTCGACCAACCACCGACAACTGAAGAGCCACTGCCTACATTCACAGTTTCATCTATTTTGCCGAATTTTTTGTACCTCGGTCCAGAACCTGCCTCGCCCGAGCACGTCGAGGAGCTGCAGTCGTTGGGCGTTAAGCGCATACTGAATATCGCAATAGAGTGCGATGATGACCAGGGACTTCGGTTGAAGGAGAAATTTGAACGCTACACTCGTATACCCATGCGCGATATTGTAGAAGAGGAGAATGTTGCACGAAGTGTTCGTGAAGCCTGTGAAGCACTGGGTATGCCAGTTAATTTTACTCGGTCCCTCCTATTTTGTCTGACCGCTCTTACCCCTATCAGACGACGCCCGATTGCATTCCGCGCCCACATATGTACATTGTAAAGCCGGAAAATCACGCTCAGTAACGGCCGTCATTGCATACCTCATCCACGCCAACCACTGGACGCTTTCGCGGGCGTACGCCTTCGTCACAGAACGACGAAAGGGTATTTCCCCCAACATTGGCTTTGTCTCGGAGTTGATGACATTCGAGGAGCAAGAGCTCGGCGGGAAGTCAGTAGGCGTGGTCAACTCGTCCACGTCGCTTAACAGCGGTGATGGGGATGACTACGGCGGGAAGCCCAGTAATTTCGGCTACACCACGGGCTCCCGTCGTGCGGCGAACCTGCGCGAGAGTTTACCCCCTATCCTCGCCTCACAGAATTCCGAGATGATCATGCCGGGTCAGCACTCCGCGGGCGGCCTTTCATCGAACGTCGCACGGGTCGGCGATTCCGGGCAAGAGGTGGAAATCAAGGATGCTTCTGGGCGCTACCGCCACGCCCGGCGTGCACCCGTGGACGAGAATACCCTACAGCCCATGAGAAGAGTCAGCAAGGCGGGACTAGAGAGCTCTTTGTATTTAACGGCCGACTTGTAACAAATATGTCGTCGGTGTGTGCATATACGTGCTTTCAACCCTACATCACACTCTCTCTTTACTCCTGTCTTTCCGCTTTCTACTTATCGCTCGTTCTTCCGCTATCGGTACCTTCGTCTCGGGCGTTTTTTCGTAGTCATTTACACTATTTTATTCGTCCGCGTACGATAATTATTGATCGTCTCCAGGATTACACATTGTACCATCGCGCATACCTTGTAACCTTATACAGTCTGCATTTGCTCTCGCTATACGGTTTAAACGTCCGCCACGGACCCGGCACTACATATCAAATACGGTCATAGTCTTCCATATGCGGGTCGACCATCCACAACCGTCGCCACGACCTTCGCCTGCAGAATGTGCGCAGCTGGGGCAGTCATGATATTAGTGTCCAGAACGACGAAATCAGCGAGCTTCCCGGGCGCAAGCGACCCTAGATCATCTTCGTTGAAGGACGCATAAGCCGGGTCGAGCGTCATACCTTTCAGTGCCTCCGCCCGCGTAAGGCGTTGCTCGGGGAACCTGGACCGTACCGGTCAGTAAGGTTTTAGAGATGTGTGGCCTACAGCCGCCTATTACCCGACGAGACACAAAGACAAATCGGGCTCGTCAGGGTATGCAGGCGAGTGGATTGCACTCACCAGCCGGCACTGCCGTGCGGCGACTCGCCGGTCGGCGAGAGGCGTGTCACGGCTGCATAGAACCCGAGGAGGGGGTTGACGCCCTCGACGGGGAAGTCAGACCCTAAAGGGAGAACGTGTTGATGGGAAGTCCTGCCGGGGTGGGATAAGCCAGTTTAGAAATAAACGTGATGGGGCTGTTCAGGCATAGCATTCTTACTCTAGCAAGGTCTTGTAGACATAGGCATGCTTGACACGTTCCGGACCCTACATTTCAATCGGCGAGTAAGATATTGATACACCCAGGATTACATGTATCATTTGATTCATACCAGTCTCGTTTCAGCATACCACATATCGTTCGTCCTATGCGAATATGCCGCCGGTGAAACAGGAGTCATGAATCTACAGTGGACATTAAAAATAACAGTGAGTAACTCACGCGTGTGTGGGCTGGACACTCGGTATTACTAATCAGGCGGGAGAATATAGGCTTGGGTGAGCTACGGACTAGTCTCTACCCCGAGCTTGTACACTCACCTCCGAGTCGCGCGACCCGGTCCAGGTCGGCCGGGATCATAATTTGCGCGTGTTCGATCCTAGGCCTGTGTTCGGTCACATTCTCGCCCTGCAAAAGTTCCTCAAAAATGTCGAGCGCTACATGGTTAGCCCGATCTCCGATACAGTGTATATTCTAGATTGAACACGGGGCTAGTAAATTGCGGGGGGAATGGTCCTGACCACTGCAGTTTGAAGGGACGTACAACTTGAAAACCATCATCCCAAGAAGCTTTGACCAATTTGGACATCGCCTCAGGTGATCTGAGGAGAAGCCCTTTGGTATCGGGCTTATCCGCGTACGGTTCCAGGAGCGCGGCTCCCCACGAGCCGAGGGCCCCTGCGGGAAAACATCAATACACCTGAGCAGAATAAAGGATGATCAGTAACTTGCCATCTACGAATAACTTGATGCTTCGTAACGTAAGTCTTCCCGCTTTTCCATAGTTTACGAAACGCTCAAGTTCTCCACTTCGGTATCCCTCCGATTCAGAAAATCCCATTAAGTAAAGCCGTAGCTGTGCACAATTCAAGTGTGAGCAGGAAAACCCAATACCTGGCTCAGCAACTAAAGAACAATGTCGCCATGTGCAGTGCCTCTTACCGGAAGTTCATTCGCATCGGCCATTCTGAAATGAATAGGAAACAGCAATGTCAAAACTAATCCAGACAGTGTTTGAAATAAGACTCACTTTTTGAGAAACTTTATCATTTGCTGGGAAGTCGCTGCATCGTGGATTGAAGTCAATCCGTATGATAGTGCCTCCTTCACTGCAGTAATATAAAATTCGAGCATTTGCTTATCCGTCCACGCCGGCAGAGAAATCAAGGACATGGCATTATCGACAAAGACGCCTATAGAACAGAAATTTGTGGTAAGGAAAGGTGCTCATATTTCATTTGGAAGATTGATGCACCAGTTGGCTTCCCGTCGATGCCCCGGACGATTGTCCCCCCTTCGATACCTTCCGGGAGGTCACCTGACTCGTTCAGCACCCACGATGAGACCCATAAGGCATGGCCGTCAACCCTTCTAAGCACTATAGGGCGTTCGCGAAGCAGAGGTTCGCTATCAAAATCGGCCTAGGGGATGTATGGGTATCCGAAATTGCCAAAAGTGCTTGCACTCACTGCGGTGGGAAAACTCGCATCGCCTCCCCATTTTGTTTGGTCCCATCCTACCAAAAACAATACATGTATCAACACATCCCCCCCTTCACACGGCAGCACTTTTTTCTCTGACCCATGCCCTGAATCCATATACTCTTGTCCTTAAGGACATCCGGCCGAGCACTTACGTAGCTTTTCACTTTTTCAATAACCTCTTCATGTTACAAAAAAAAAGGAAGTCAGGCTGAATGTGGATTATCTCAGATGACCAAATCTTTCGGCGAACCTGATACTGATGAGCAGTTGTCGACTTCCAAGTTTCTCTTAAAACCATGTTCAATCAGATGCGCGTGTGCATCTGTCAAAAGAACGGACGCTGAATAAACAGTTTTCTTCACCACAAGTTTGAATGCCAGCTTCACCCGCGAGTCCCGGAACTATGATATGGCCTTGATCAATGAAATAAAACTTCAGCCCGTTCTTCAGGTCGCGTAGGCCATATGTATTTGCGACGGGGCCTGACTTCTGTGCGTCTCCGAAGCGGTTTCTGGTGTCAGCTGAATAAATAAGAACGAGCAGGTTAGACACAGCGACGCTCCGACATCGTCCCGAGCCCATTGAACCTCAAGGCATGAGGTATACCGTATACAATTGTATCACTCACCAAGAGTGCCAACCGATAAAATCCGAGAATTATGGACTACGATACATTCCGCCTGTGGCCTGGCATCATCGACGGTATAGATGTTCCCCTCCTTTGAACAAATAGCATAAGTTCTCGGAAGATTTGAAGGGCGCCCCCGCAAGAGATAAGAAACTCCGAGAGCACATAGAATAGCTAGTATCAAAATCACAGGCCGACCGCCTGTGGCGTTGGAACGATCAGGCCCCGTGCCGCCTGATTTTGAGATGGCCGTCTGCTTGACTCCAGACTTAGGGTCTCTTTCTTTCACCTTGATCCCCCAGTAGTTGAACTGGCCGTCTTCATGGGCGATTTTGGCCGTTGACGCAGGGTGCCAGACGGACTTGGGCTCGCTGGAGTAGGGCTTGGTGACTCGGAACCGACGGACATCTCTGCCGTCGCTTAGCCGGCGGGCGCTTCAAATCGGCAGTTGAAGTGTGAGAGTCTTTGGCAACTTGCGTCTTGCTTCCAAGTCGAAAGTCGTACTCACCAGCACGGGATAAGTAACCCCGTTTAAGAGCTGTCTCCCGCGAAGTGCCCCGCGCGCGCCTGGGTATTAGTGCGGGGAACGAATTTAGCGCCTTCTGCCAACTAAGTGATACTTCCAGGCAGAACGGCACTTAGCGGTAGAAATGGCAAAACCCGAGAAGACAGAATATTCTTGATGAGGTCAGTTTGCGCATTAGTAGATAAATACGAACTGACGGTAATTGCTTGAATAAAACAGAAATAAAGTAGGCCGATACTTTTCCCCGTCTCGACCCGAAGTTTGAGGTTCTGAGTGAACGGTACTAATATTAATGGCAGACCCGCAACCCGAACCCCTCAGCATCTAATACGACGACACCGACGATCCCCTCAAAAGGACCAGTTGCTCTTACCGTCAGAAAGGACAAATGGGTGGGTCGTATCAATAGATGACAATGATCGTTAGATGCGGCTCACAGAACAAAAAAAACGTTGATAAAACTACTATGTTTTGACTTCGCAGTTGACAGACTCGGAATAATCTATGTCCATCTAACTATATTGCAGGTGCTTTTTTTCTTACCAGAAGTCTGCCAAGTTTTATTGGCATCTGTCGTGGCATAGTTACGCCGCGGCAGAAGTGATGCAGATAATTGGTTAAGCTCTGTTCCGACGATATTACCGACCGGATAGGCTGTTTCAAGTTCTGACGCAAAACTCAACTAGCATTTATCATCAAACGTCTCCCGAGCAACCCAGTGTACTCGGACCATGGGTATCTACTCGGCCTCTCAAATACGGTTTGTACATATCATTTTTCCACAATTACAGCCGTCATAAGTATACCGACTTTCGCAATCACATCAAACACGCCGTTAACTCCGGGAATTTGGGCGTCCGGAAGACAGGATCCGAATCGACGGTCGAAATGTGCTACAAGCATCTAAGATCATCTGAAAAAGATACGAGCACTGTTTATTAATATCGACTTGCTTGCTCTACCGCGCCTGACGCGAGATATCCAGTTTCATGGCAGCAACAGCTCGGGGCTATGTCGTGTTACCCGCGGGATAAAGTCACTTCCCAGCATTATAGCAATAAATCGCGAGCAAATAAAAACCAGCATGGATCGGAAGAGTACCCGAGGCTTATATCGTCGGAGTTACGCGTCTATGAAAGCTATGTATACCATTCAATATAGCCCGCCTTACGGGTCCAGCTGTACATCCTGTATGGGATAATCGCGCCAAGATGCTGGCGGGACTCTGTGCATCCATTGATGTGTGGGGGTTATAGCGACCAGGGCGTTAACCAAATATACACTTGAAAAAAAAAGAACTCCTTCCTCGCCGGAACGAGTTGAGAGCTCGAAAAAGTGTTTGGTCCTCTCCCCCAATCCCATGTCGAAATAACGCCATCATACGGTACTCGACGACAGTCAAACGGGCACGTTTCCCCTGTTGCTGGACATCCTTCCATCCTCCCATCTCCCCCCTCTCCCCTCTTGCCCCACCCTGCGTGGTCAAGCATACCCCAATCTGTCGAGCCGCCCCACTCTCCTTCAGCTCTTGGGACACGCAACTAAACGACCAGCGTTTCATGGGTGTCCGAAATAAAGTATAGAGTATTATTTCATAATTTATTTAGTACAGGACATGCTAAAACCTTACCACCGCCTGAGCCTTCTCGATGGCAACGGACTCTGACCTCATGCTCCACCCATCCACTACTCTGATTTCCGACTCTGATCCTGATTTCGGCTGGATGGCATCATGGATGGTATTATTATTTGTCGACTCCCTGGCTAAGCCGACACCGGGATCGAATAACCCTCAAAACCTCCTTGTCCCACACCTCGTCCCTGTCGTTAGGTTCACCTTGCTTAGGGTAACCGGCTTCAAGTTTCTAAAACCCACGCACGCGCTCGAAGATTGTCGTGTACACGAGGGGTAGGAGGGGGACGCCGGGAATTTCCTTTTAACCAGAGCTGACCCTCCTAGTCATCCGCAGAAAACCAGGGTGCCGCCCCTACTCGTTGGCCAAGAATATATAAAACAATTCCGGAGACCCCCCGGAATGTCGGATGCAAAGAGGATAGGCATGTGACAGTGTATCCCTCCTGAAAGAGACCACAGAAGTGAATTGTATGCGAGGCGTACTACACGACCGGTTTTACGGAACATGACATTCATCCGGAACGGAAACAATCATAGCCGCTGGATGATAGGCTGTCCACCTCAGGAAATTTTATCGAATTGCCACATGGTACATCAACCCTCCTTTTCCCCCTACATATGACGTTCCCGCGAAGAAACAGAACAGCACCCGAATTGTGAATCACAGTCGAACCCCTTGATTTGAATCTCCCTCAATTTCATGACCTCATGTTTTGCATAGGGATTTGTGTCCACCAAATCATCCGATATAACAGAGCCATGGCATAATCCCATGCGTTGCATATGAAAACCCTTCCATCAATCTCCATCCAAATCGAGGGGTCCGACTGCACACGCAACCGCGAACTTCTGTGGCCATAAGTACTACTACAGTAACTTCCAATCTTGAGTAGCGCATATATCCCGACCTATCACACGTTCAGAAGCCAGAAACGTCGACGGAGATCGTTGTGATCAGAGCATCCACACGGAACTTCCGGGTGCTGTCGCCGTTTGTCGGACTTGGACACTTTCTTGAGGGGGGAATGGGGGGGATTGCGCGCGTACATACTGTAGATCGCCAGCAAATGGCTTTCCGCCGCGACAGTAAGACTAATGTCAATTGAAGTGGCTAGTAAATTACAATACTAGTGTGCTCGCAAGGGATTCTTGATTTTACAACTTGCCCAAGCAGAATTTGAGGCTGCGTTGGTTTTTGGGAAACATAGTAATTGATAACAAACCTTTGATTTGGCAGGGGAGACAAAATAGAAATAACAGGAAAAATAAGACAAAGACGTGACCGAAAAAAAAAGAATTGCTGGGGAGTCGACAGGAACGGGCTAGTAGGTACATGTTATTGCAGTGACTTGAGGCGGGGATGATGTGAAACTAATCGTGAAGGAGAGCAAACGACGAGTTGGCATACGGAAGTCGGGTTACCAAAGAAATTTGGGTGTGATGGACGCCCTGGCTCGGGAAGACAGAATGAAAATCGGAGCGAGAGTCGTAATTTTGTCACGGTCATGGCCATATCCCCAAACAATCCCAAAGTTAAGAGTGGCCAAAACGGATGCACAAGGAAAAGCAGAAGAAAAAAATATTCATTGGCGCAAAAGGTAAAAGCAAAAGAGAGCTCCTGCAGAAGTATGTAGGTAGGAAGAGGTAGGTAAGCAGGAGAAAAGCAACACGGGATGAACGCTACACAATGGCTAAGGAACGAGAATAAGGCCGGACGAGAAGTGTAAAGAAACTGAAGAGAGATTAGATGCGCAGTGCGGTACAACGTTGCCCACGTTGACGCTGACATTCTACTACATGCAGATTGGAAATTGCAATAATTGCGGCCGTGTTGAATGAGCCCTCCGTCAGAGGGTATGATGATGAGTGCAGGATATAGCGTGAAAAGTGCCATAACGATGAGAGAGAGAAAGAAAACAGATAAGAGTTCAGAGAACATTGAAAGAAGAAAAGAAAAAAGTAGCCTCTCGTCTATGCCGTTGCTCGTTTCACCATCTAGATTGTACGAAATCAGTCAACCAAGCACTCATCTATTACTAAGTTAAGACTTGCCTCGCGAGCCCAACGGACTGTTTTCTTCGTCTCAGTAGACAATCTTGTCTTTTGGCGAAGAGCCTGAGCCAACCACTCCACCAGAAGGTACTGTTTAATCTGGCCGTTCGGGAAACTATCCGCAAGATCGCCCACGAGGCCCATGGAGAGTCTCACGACGGACTCGGGCCGTTCTTCGTCGGCAAGACAGCGTTGCACGAGTTCCAAAATTGATTGCACGTAAGGAAGCAGAAGTTGTGCTGTGTGGAGTGATATGTGTGAAATGATGTGTATGATCTCCAAGTGCATAAATGGCGTACCCTTATCAGTGTTCTTGAAGCCTGTCACAATACCCGTGTAAGCTTCGAGGATCCCCTCGCGGAGCTGAGAAACATAATCCACCAGCTCGTAGTCCATCTGCACAAGTCAGTTGTCAGCCACTACTTTTCACGCTTCGAGCTGCGCACTCACGGGATTCGGCATAATGGAACCGGCCTGTCGAAGGACATTCATGGTGTGATCGAGGTACGGCTCGAAGCCCGGACCGATCGCAAGTGCAATATCACCGAAACACGAGAGTATTGGTATTTTAACGTTACGATTAAGCGCCTCACTCGACAAACTTTCGAGCAGAACCTGCATAAATGCGCCCGCATATTGTACGCTCTGCTCGCCGAGGGCACGGGCAATGTCGCCGATTACGCCCACCGCAACCGTGCACAACTGGGTATCCTCATGTGACTTGAGCGCAGGGTACAGGAACGGCAGAAATGCTTGAATGTACGGCGAGAACTTGACTTCAAGCGCGGCCGCCATAGTGCCCACAACCAAGAAAGCATCCTCCAATACAGTTGAAGTTTTAATGGACTGAATGAGACCCAGCAGGACAGTCATGATCTGATTCGCTAAAGGTTCAATGCCTTCACCCAGCTTGCGGACCACACTCTGTATTGTATGCGCAATCTTAGCGTCTTTCTCCGCTGAAAAAGTTTAAAAGTAAACGCACGATTAAGACACTGCAGAGGTTGCTCTGCAACTCATTCCAGTTGTTGCGGTCGTCAATCCCGAGTAACTGGTTCTGCATGGTTAGCAACTGTTCCATTCGAGACAGAACGGCAAGTGCAGTGTTCTGAACCACAGTAATCGACTCGGGGCCGGCGTGAGTGACATACGACGCTAACGCTTCATACGCAGACGTGCGGAAATTGGATTCGTTGCCGGTACTGTATCTTAATTAATAACAGGCTCATCGGAGAAAAGAGAGTTAGCACGAACCCGTCGGTAACCCTGAGCAGGGCATTTACAATGCCCTCGTAGTAGGGAGTGAGTGGACCGCTGCTCGCCGGACCGCCCTCTTCTTCGTAATAAGAGCCGAGCTGGTCGCTGAGGTTCATAAGCGCCCAGCAGCAATTCGCAACGATGCGTGGTCTATCATCGAGCGAGGAAACGAGTGCAGAAACGAGCGGATGAAGGTGTTCATCAGGTTTGAGCGCAACAATGAGAAGGTCACAAATGCGCCCGAGTGTCCACGCAACAGTATCCTTTACGAGGAGGTTCTCATCGCGTGTCATTTCGATAAGTATTGGCAGCGCTTGCGTGACAAGCGGCGTGAGCACCGTTGGGTCTGGTCCATCGAGAATCGAACCGAACGTCATCACAGCCGCTTCGCGTTGGCGCCAATCCTGTGCCTTGATGTTTGCTTCAATAAATGGAATTACGGCAGGCACAATCGCATCGGCAACGGTTTGTGCAAGGAGCGACAGACAGGTGCCCGCTGCCATAGACACATTCCACTCGTCCTCGTCAGCATCTTCATCCTGGTGAGTTAAAAGACCGAGCAGGACAGGTATGATTTCAGGAAGGGCAATTTTCGCGAAGTTCTTCGACTCCGTCTCCGGTGGTTCACCGTATTCCGCGGCCTGAGAAAACGAGTCAGGTGAGTCAAGGTCTCTCCATGTATTTAAAAAAAAATATCGTGCACACCTCCGCGGCTTCGATGGCTAACTCAATCTCCTCCTCGCATACAGTCGACCAAAACTCGACTGCTTGCAAGGCAATGTTTTCTTCAGGATGTTTCATACCCAGGACAGTCAACTAATCAATACTAGATATTAGCGCTCGTGATATCAGGTTTATATATAGAAGACTCACCCCGAAGAGTGCACGTTCCATATAGAATGCCATCTTGTCATAATAAAGACTCATTATACGAACAAGACATTCAAACGCGCCGACCTGCACGGTCACGGACGGATTCTGCGTTGCCTCGCACACAACCTGCATAATATAATTACGTTCGCCCTGGGAGGACGTAAGCAAGACGTTAAAGATCAAGTGATCCTATTTGCGCACCTCACGCTCGAAGTTGTCGCGCACGAACTCTAATGAATTGTAAAGAGCACCGATAGCGGCAAGTTGAACCTCAGTCGAGGCCTCCTCCTTACGAGCGCCATGGATTACGGCAGTCAAGATCTCATTAGAACGCACGCTCAAAATATCGGGTTTCTAGAAGAAGATCAGACAAGACACGAGTTGGCAAGCAGGCACGGGGTCTACGCACGATGGATTCGCAGATATATCCGATCGCCTGAAGGGTGGCGATTCTTAAGTTCACATTCTCGGAATTGTCCATGAATCGAAGCAGAATCTCGATGACTTCTGGCCATTGATTATCTGGTAGTTCCACAGCAGCAATTGCAGCGACGACCTGAGCGGCAACACCACCAGCTTTGTGCATGTTCGAGCCGAGAGTCATCAAAGCCTCCTGTTTGACCTTATTCTTCGGTTCCGCAGGGAGCGCCAGCCACCGGCTCGTGTATTCTTGTTGACGGGAGGATTCCTTGAAGATTAAAATTCAGCACCAATATGCGGAAGCAATGGAAAGGCACATACACGAGCACTCAACGCGTTCTTGAGCGCGATACCGGCCGCATTACGGATGGTGATAGTCTGAGCTTCATTTGCAAGCTCTGATGAAAGCGTGACAAGATACGCAGGCTGTAAAGCACGTCAATCCGAGTCCCAACGTCTAGAGTGAACAGAACGCAATAGCATGATCACGCACATAATTGTCCCTCGCGGCGGCCTCTAGTTGTGCTGTCGCTTCTTGACGCGTCGCCGCAACTTCAAAATGGGAACATCAGCCAAATCCGGCGAGCTGGGGGACGGGGACGCGCAGAAAGAGAAAGCGGTACGCACCTGGCGAAAGCGAATTCGTGAGTAACTCGGCGGCATTCATGGCGTATGTTGTCGTGTTCCGTTAAAACTCGTTTGTAAAATATAAATCAACAAATATTTGCGCGAATTTTGCACCACCTCAAGTGCTGAAAGCGGCGTGGACGTGCAGCTGGTCGTAAAGGAGAGAGTCTAAAGCGAGGGCAAAGGGGCGACACGGTCACTCATTTTTTGAACGTGACGTGACGTGACTACTGGCCTGGCCCCGGAACCACAGTCTGTGGTCCTTGCAAGCTCGATCTCTGTGTCAAATAAATCCAGCCCTTAATTCTTCGAATAACGAGGCGCCTGACGACCGATTTCAAGGACGGATAACAATAACTTTTTCTTCTCTTCCATTGTCTATCGATGGCGGACAAGGTGAGCACGCGTTTACCTCCGCCTGACTGGCCCATTCACCGCGACACAGGGCCGTGGCGCAGCAAAGGGTGGAATGCGGGGCTCGGGCGGGATGAGGGGCGGACGCGGCGGTCAGCAAGGTCCACAGCCTACGATGGATAAGCCGAAGCGAGAGGCGATTCTCGACCTCCAGAAGTATATGAACGAGCGTGTCCGCGTCAAATTCACTGGCGGACGTGAAGGTCAATGTTTATTCATCTCCCCTCACTTCATGTGTTGCTGACAAAGGGCACAACGTGCGCGTTATTGTATTCTCATTTGTTAACAGTGACAGGGATTCTGAAAGGCTTTGACCAGCTGCTCAACCTTGTACTGGATGAGGTCGAGGAGCAATTCCAGGGTGGGCCCAGTCTTTTTTTTCGCTCACTAGCTACCTTCGCTGACGCTAGGGACGTTGTATTGGTGTTTTTATCAGAACCGGAGCAGCATACACGCACGTTAGGGCTTGTTGTGCTGCGCGGACCCACTATAACTCTACTCAGTCCTGTCGATGGCTCCGCGGAAATCGACAACCCATTCGCCGAGCAGCAATGAAAGCCCATGTCCCACTCCAGTTTATCGATCTGTATCCCTAGCTTTCCGAGCTACTTCTCACTTCTCGTGTCGTGACGACGGGCCATTATTTTGAGGCTGCTCGACCGGGTTCCTCGCCTTATCTCATCCCTCTATCTGTCTAGTGGTTTATAAAAAGAAGCTTGTCACGAGGTGGCGATGGACCACAATTGAAGCTTAGCTGTGTGCAACAAAACGCGGTATTTGCTAATAGTGGCCGCACGTTTTCGTGCCTGGGCTCAGAAAGGCAGATATCTGAATTAATTGTGCGCCGTCAACCTTCATAGTCTCCGGTCAGTGCAGTAATCATCTTTCCTCAAGGCAGTTCAAGCATCGATCGTATCAAATAGAACACATTAGTACCGCCTTTAAGAAGCCCACTATCAGCCATTCACACTGATCATACGACTTTATACAGACCTACACACACTTCCGGTTTATCAAGTCTACTCATCTGCTAAGTAATCCGATTACGAAAATTTCCGCATTGGGTAACATAATGAATTGGAACAAATCAATCAGTCAGATTTCTCATTTTAAGAGGTTTGTCGCCTCGTGTTGGCAGATTATCCCATAGTGGCTTCACTTCTAATTAGGACGCCAGTAGGGTTTAACATAAAGCCACGGAACACATACGGAACGTGACAAGCGATACAAGCTTCGTATATCCGCAGCCCAGTTCCCCTCACCACGAGTCTTGACTCTTGAGGCCTCGTCCCTCCTCTCCTGTCTTCTCGTCTTCTATCATTGGCACAGCTCCTCTCCTGGTAGATGTATGTGGGTCACAAACAACTTCCATCTTTGTTGTTAATGTGCCCGTCACCAAAATGTCGACTTGCCCTTCTCAAACGCCCGCGCAGCAGGATCAACACGTTGTTTGCCACCTTGTACCGGATAATAGGGCACAAATCCCAAAAAGTTTGCAATATCTGGCAATGATGGACTTTGGCCGCCCGAGCTTATCTCCCTGCGCATACAGTATATCCTCTTTGTCAGCCCGCTCGCATTTTTAGAACCTAACTTGAAAGCGCCAAGGGAGTACCTTCCCGGGTCTCTGGCGATCACACTTCTTGCCCGGAGTATACCCGCCCTCTATACTGTCACGGTAGAAACGGTAGAACAGGGTGGATCAAGGTGGATCGAGAAGTATCGCGAGCCGAGTGCTCGGGAAAGGCGCGTGTGTTTAGCCTCAGACGTCGAGTAAGCACAAGGCTAGCCCTTTCCTTCCGAAAATCCGCCGACGCCACGCTTATAGGACGAGCCACAACTAGTGGGCGATTAAGTATGATCGGTAATATGTCACCACGGTGTCCGCAAACATCGTGCCTGCAGCATTTATGAGCATTATTATAGTGCGTGCAATACATGCGTTAGACCGTTAAACATGGGAGCCACCGAAAGCTACGTAGAGCATTGCAGTAGATTTGTGATTTGACAAAGTTGGGAGCGATACGAGAGAAGGGTGATAGACATGGACCAACGAACAGTCTAGATGCACCAAAGAAAGCAGCCGCCGAGTTCGACCTGGGTCTTCCCCAATCCCGAACGTTGTGTTCGGTTTCCCCCTCTCCCCCTTCCTCTAAACAACTTCGTTAATTCCCGGCGTGGGTTACGCACACCGCTTACACACCTCTCTGACTCGCCTCCTTCGTCCGACTAGGTCAAGTAAAAATATAGTACAAGGCCAAGCGAGGACCGATTGATTGTCTACCGTTATGGGTAGATTGTGAAGCCGAAAGCCAAACTAGACTTACGACCGAGATAAAACCCTTGGAACGGATGCATGACGAGGAGGCGGATTGGTAGTGTAGTATATTGTTTATAGTGAGAGCTTGGCTGAAAGTTATCGTTCGCTCGAAATCAGATGTCCTAGAGGCTCGAGACCGTGAGTGATGGGCAGACAGACGTCTCTGAGTGTTCGTTCCCCTCCGCCAATTTGCATACATCCTCGCTCAGTTCGCACTCCTCCGAATCCAGTAGTTTAGAGTTCGACATGCCCCTCCGGGTATGCAGTTCATCTAATTTGACAGCAGACGCAACGTCCTCAGTTTCCAACGGCGGCGTTGCGGACGGCGCGACATTGACAGTTCCGTACTGTCCCACACCCTCCAGTATCTCATTTGATGGTGGAGGCGAAGGATGCGTTTTAGGAGACTGCAGACCACGGAGAGACAAAGAGGCTTCGTCTCGACCCGCTCTATCCGCCCTTTCTCCTGCTCTTGTGTCTTCGCGTCCCGAGGCCAGTAGAACTCGTGCCCGGACAGGTACCACCGTCCTTCCGGATAACGGCAGCACAAATGAATGGTGTTTGCCCTGGCGATGCACGTCATCGTAATGGTTTTGAGAAAGATCATGTGAGTGTTGATCCTGGTCCTCGTACACGCGCCCTCTAAAAATTCCCCTCTCGGGTGATGGTGGATGCGGTGAGCTAAGGTCCGCCGTACGTGGAGACGTTGACGACACAGGAGACTCCGAGCCACCGGAGTATATCGACTCCGCCGAGACGGATGCAACAGAAACGGATCCACACAAGGAGCCGCCGTGAGAGCTCGCAGAAACCGATGATACAGGTGAGACGGCCGGGCTCGCCAGGTCAAACGTGAGTGGTGCGCCTGTTGTAGTTGAGAGGCCAAGGCCGGGATGGGTCATTTGAGAGTGCATGTGCGACTGTGACTGTCGTTGTGCAGTATGGGGAAGACCCGATGAGAGGTGCGGGGAGGACTGAGGGGAGTTGTGTTGTGGAAGGGGGCGAGATGAAGGCATATGAGTTGCCGAGGCAGAAGGCCGCGGAGACGTAGAAAGGTGAGGAGAAACAGCCGGGAGACGGACGAATGAAGTGTGAGTGGGGGACGGTGAGTCAGTGGGCGATGACTGCAGGGATCGTGAGCCGGCTGCGGACTGCGTTTGGATTTGAACGAGCGTGAAGGATGATGAAGCGGGCGTCCGCGGACCGACAATGGTCGAGCTGGAATGGGTGTGTGCATGCACCGGGCGCGTCGCCGACGGCGAGGGCGGCCCCATTGTTGGCGACGCAGACACCCTGTCGTATAGCTTCCCTCCATGGCGTTCCAAAACCGGAGAGCCGCCTGCACTTCCCGCCACGGGCGAAGAGGTTCTGGACGCCTGGTGTGATTGCCCATATGCTTGCACCTGCGCCTGGGCGTGTGGATGTGTGACGTAGTACTGCTGCTGGTACATTGAAGGTGGGTTTACAGATGGGGACGGTGATGCCGACGATTTCGTGTACGCCGCGCTTGCTGACCGATGGGCATTTGTCTCGTAGTAAATCGTTGGTGATGATGATGGCGAGTGCGACATTGTGTGCACAGGTGACGGCGGAAGGGGCACATTGAAAGGCAGCTGCATCTGTGTTGTTGACAGTGGCATATGCATGCGTGGACCGGTGATATTGCCCGCGCGTGCGGGACCTGAATTTGAACGACGCAGACCATCAGACTTGCCTGGTAGTCCGAGCTGTCGAATATCGCCCGGAAACACGGGATAAGACACAGGAGGACGGGATGTTCCCATCTCTCCCGGAAGTCGAACTTGCCGCCGCCCGCGTGCGGAATCAAGGACATTCGCAGGCACATTTGGCGTCGGAGTTGAGTCATCTTGCGAGCGAATCTTCCCCTGCTGGTAAGCCATATACAGGGGGCCACCGGCGGCAAACATGTCCGACATACGGTACGGAACGGACGATGACGGTGAGAACGGAACGCTTCCCTCATCGATACGTTCCGGACGGAGCCGTGCACTCGGCACACCCGTAAAAGAGCGCACGGACTTAACGTCGTCGTCTAACGCAATATCAGAATGAAGGTCGCCGTCATCCGACAAGATTTCGCTGTTGCTCGATGACGATAAATATGCCTTCTCTTGCTCGCGAGCGTCAGTCGCAGCGGTAGCAATTGAGAGGCCGAATCCTAGTCGAGTTTCGAAAGAGTTACGGTCCGCGTCCGGTGCTTCTGGCGGGGGAGGACTGGTCCACTTAGAGCGCTTCGGGGCCATGTGCTCTGGCGGGTTCCTGGAATGGTCCTGCGGCGAAGCCGCAGGCGGCACGTCTTCCTCAAGAGGTTTACGGGGTGGCGAAAGCCTGTCTCTTTCGGATGTACTGTTGGGCCGGGTGGAATTGCTTCCAATGGAGTAGGGCGTCTGCGGTGGAAAGGATAACCGCGGCGGGATGTAAAGAGTGTTGTGAGCTGCGGTGAGCTTCACAACCGATTCATCGCGCTCTTCGCACAGCTGTGCCAGCGCATAATATGCGCGCTCGGGACGAACTTGCAATATCCGACTTGCTCGCATGAATTCGCCGCGAATCTATCGCACAGGTCAGAAGCTGAATTCAGAGCCAGCGCATCTCGCATCGTACCAAGTAAAGGCCATCTTTGGTCACACATCGAGCTACGTTGTAGTCGACTTCAAAGGGGTCCTACACGATGTCAGCCCCATGAAAACACGATAGGAGTTTGACAAAAAAATCGTACTTCGATGCATAGACGGTTTCTCTCTCGAGCGTCT
Source organism: Coniferiporia sulphurascens (assembly GCA_002794785.1). Lineage (NCBI taxonomy): Eukaryota > Fungi > Basidiomycota > Agaricomycetes > Hymenochaetales > Hymenochaetaceae > Coniferiporia > Coniferiporia sulphurascens. The sequence continues at coordinate 1,003,861 of NBBA01000008.1, read as the reverse complement.
TTGTATCTGGGATCGGTCTATGCGAAGAGGTCAGATGAATGCGTCCATAAGTAGAAGGTAGATCTACGTGCATCGTTCTGCCAGCCCTTGGCGTCTTTCTTCAGGAGGCCAGCTCTGATAGACGCGACACCAGTATTATACGAGAAATCTCGTGCATAATAACGAAAGAATTCAATTAATCTGTTGTTGTCATTAAGGTCAGTTTGCGATAGAGTACTGAACACAGGCGACTAACAATTCAGCAACAGACTCGGTGTTAGAAGAGTTCCACCTCTGCCGAAGAAGTTCTATGTCATCGAAGAACCAAATGTTGCGATCTCCCATATGATACTCTTCCTGTAAAGGACTCAACACAAACAACGTCTGCGAAATGCACGAGCAAACTCACGGGAGGTATCTGGCGCAGAGGAGGAATTTGTTGTAGATTAGGCAGAACCGGTGGGTTCTTGACGTGAACTAGAAAATAAATGACCAAAAGTACATATCCGTAAGACGACAGAGTTCCCTGGTAGGGCGAGTTAATTTTCCTGTGGAACATCAATATCAGATTGTATGCACAAAGTATCTATGCGCACCGCCGTTTGCTCCAAACTTTAACTAAGAGGGAAGGTGATTTATTCAGTGGATGTCACAATAAACGATCAAAAACGACTCACGAAACAACACAAGGGTCCGCACCCGTGTCGGGTCCACCATAGAATAACAAAGCAATAGTCGGGTATTTTCCAGTGCCAACCTGTTCTCAAAACCTATGTCGCAGGCGATGCCTAGAGGCAAACCGGGCGACGGGTCCAAGGACAGCTTTACAATCGGTATTCGTGCGTGCGGCAGCGGCTTCACGTGGAATTTAGTTTCTAAGCAGCCGTAATGTGAGCCTGGGAGAGACGTAAAAATACTGGACGTGATATACCTCGCTCAAGTAGGTCTCCGACCATCGTGACGAGATCTGTAGCAGACAAGCGCTCCTCCGAGTCGATTAAGCAACACAGGTCCATATCTGTCAAGCACAGCAGGCACATGCGTGAATACATACGCTAACTGGCGGTGTGCATTGAGATTCACACACCTGAGTTACGCAGGCTAAAGCCGTTTGCGGTACTTCCGAAGGAGAGCAGGCGGCTGTCGGGTTCGATGGTGCGGATGAGCCGCTCGAGGAGTTTGCGTACATCCTCCTTGACCGCAAGTTCCTCCGCGGTCGGGAGTAGCTGGACGACGAAATCGAGGAGGCATTGCGAGAGGTCAGCAACGAATTTGTGCCGCCGCTGGCCGTGGCCGTGGATAGGCATGTGTTGGCTGGCCCCGCCGGAGAAGTGCGGGTGCGCGCCTGGCGCGAGACTCATGGATACATGGCTACGCGCATAGGATGTCATCAGAACGTCGGGATGTCGGGGACGGTCGGCGACGACTGCCAATTGCTCAGGGCTCGGTGGTAGGGTAACAAGCAGCTCGCTGTCGTCGACGCTCTATTTACGAGTGCCTTGTGACGATCGCGGTTAATGAATACGTGGGAAACGCCTAGACCGGCAAGCCGAGGCTTGTGCTGGCAGGGACGATAGCACGAACTGAGGGCGAGACGAGCGGGTGTTGAGCACAGACAATTGCAGCTGTGCGAGCAGGCAAGTGGCAGTTATGTAGAAGGAAGGAACAAGGGCAGTCAGACGAATTCAGATGAAATAAGCCGAAGAGCATTGGTTCCGTCGCACATCAAACCAGGTCTCTCAGCGTCTGTAAATAGCCCGGGACGGTGTGAGCACATGTGCTATTGATGGACGCATAACAAGCGTTGGAAGCGCGTTGCCTTTCGATCAGCAGCAGCTGTCGGTAAGAGAAATGCCGTCTTTAAATTCGTTTGTCTTTAATATATCGTTTTATTATTTTTATTCTAATTTCCGATATACCATCTCAACGACCAGTCCCCCTCGTCAGATCGCTGCACTCCGTTAGTATCCTTCAGCCACCCTGCAATATGTCTTACACTTACCCGAAAGCAGCTTCAATACAATTCCGCACTTCCCGATACGTGACGACGAGGCAACTCTGCTCGTCCCGCGAGACCAGCATGATGCGTTCGTCCGACCCCGCGTCGAGCTGTAGGCGCGCGAGGGATAAGTACCGAACGTCAATTCACAGGGATATGGGTAAGGACCTTGTTCAGATTCGTCAGGACGTGCCCCAGGTTCACCACCGGGTTTCCGAGCTCGTCAACGGAGTGGAAGACGTAGTCGCGGAATAACTTGATGATGTACCGGTCGCCCGTTTCGGACCAGCGCGGGTCACGGTCGAATCTGTAGAACCAAATCTAATTCTTTAGTGTTCTCTTCCGCTGTAAAAATGGAAAGGGCCGCACTCGGGCCGCTCGTTGATGAACCCAAATTTACATAGTAGGCGGACCAAACGTGCGTTTTCGAGTTCGCCCATTAGTTCGCCTTCGAGAGTATCGACCCTCCTAGATAGACGTTGTGCAGATCAACATTAGTATGTCGGACCAATGTACGGTACACATGAACAGAGACATACGAGTGCGCAGCGTCGAGCTCCGTTACCACTTTGCCCCCAAACGTGTCGAAAAGCCCCTGTATGTTCTGTCTATTGTCAATAACGAACATCAAACGAAGAAGATGCGTCGCGCAAACCTTCATTGGCCCCGGCGTCTTCATCAAGAAATGTATCACATCTTTAATAGCACCAGGGTACGAGCGGTGAATTTGGTCCAACGACTTGTGTACATTGCTAACCGCCGATGGATTGTTGCAGGCTAGTGACATGATAAGCTTTGCAAACATGATCATATCTTCTTGCTGAGTCACGAAAAAAAAATAAGTAGCCGTGCCCAGATTAAACCAGTGAGCTTACCTGCATCAAGAGCTGATCTTGACGGGAATCGTACAACAGAATATCAAACACTGCGCACGAGCTAATCCTTACCCTTAATGAAGCGGGAAAAGTTAATTTATCAGATAAGTAGAGTAGCATGTATGCATATGGGCATGCCTGTTTTGTCCTGTAATCAGGATCTTCGACGCATCAACCATGCGAACGGCTAGGCCGGCACCGTGAACCGCTTTCATCGCACTCGCGATCTGAAAAATGTAGCTCCACAGCGTCGACTCTCCGATCCGCTCTAGGTGCGCTCTACCGCCCTGGTATGGAGTCTTCTTGAAGTGTACTTCAGCCAGGCTCTGAGAGTTCGGGTGATAGTCGTATGCAACGACAAGTGCTGTGGCAACGAGCTCAAATTAGTGAATTCCCAGCTCAATGACATGTAACTGTGAGATATAAAGTGAGACAGGGAAGTGCAACGAACAGTTGTCGCCGAAGGCCCGGCTGGTAAATGCCTCCCGCACAGATACGATGTGTGGATTTCGTATCTTAATCCATTTTTCAATCACACTGAACGCCTGCTCGTTCATTAAGCGGAAGTCTGCATAGGGTGATTTAGCTGCAGTCCTGCTCAAGCAGGCCTGAACGAACTTTCGATCCTCCGCAAGGTGTAAGCCCTTCCGTCTGATATTTTAATCGCTTTGTACACCATGGAACTCCAATTGCCAAATTTCTTTTTCTCTGGAGAAGCCATCTCAAGAGGCACAAGTGAATGATAACCTTGCACTTCCTCAGGAAGAGGGAGACCCAAAGTTGGACCCATGTGTATTTTCTCGGCGCGTTTAAGTAGCTCTTCACGGATATCATCCGAAATTGAAAATTTCCGGCCCTCACTGGTAGGAACAGGTAGTGTGTACAAGTGATAGTTTAACTAGCAAAAAACAATCAGATGTGGAAGTATCAAGATAACAAATGTGAAAGGGGCTTACGGGATGGCGGATGAACTGTTGAGACTGATAATAGGCATCCATCCCGGATACGTCATTATAGTCCTGCGGCATGAGCATCCGATCATCGGTTTGTTCACCGTAGTCGGCGAAGCTCATCTGAAGTGAAATGGTATATTAATTGCCGTCAAATATACCTTTAGAAGCCCTATGCGTACATGATCTATCTGTCGTGCCAGTCCATCCAGGGAGCCCCGGCCTGTACTGTCCGGGCTCAGTTCAGGCTGATCGTAGGGGTCATACATTTCAATACCCCCAGTAGACGGAGGCGGTGACCTGGCTTCAATATAAGCTAAGGGATGGCAGCAAGATGACGAGCACGAACGAAACGGTAGCATTCTCAGATCTCATTGGTGAAGCCACAGCGCGTGGCACAAATACTGGGGCATTCACAGCCTGCGCAGGAAAACTCGCAATGGTGCTTCCATCCATATCGTCTCGAGTGGCCGCGAAGTCACTGGTGACGGTTCAGTAAAGATAGGCCGAACCACTGCAGTGGGTGTACTGACACGACCTGAACCGGATCGTCTCTCTATATGCGTTTCGTCATCCACGACACACAACAAGCCGACAATCAATCATGCGTACGAACCGATGGGTGGTGGTAGGCACAGCCCTTTCCCTCATATTTACAAAACCTTCCAATAGAATCCAGTCTGAGTCTTTGGAGGCATACACCCGACCACACCACATACCCATGAATCATTATATTCCTACATTGTCGTTGCGTAGTGTCTATAAAGGTATCAGATCATTATAAGCCATTTTAAGCTAGCAGCGTACCCTTCTTAGGTGACAGAGTAGATTTCTGTAGACCAGACTGAGCCTCTTGAGCCACGTCGGCGGACGGAGGCGCGACGATCTTGACTGCGGCACTGCGCGACTGGGGCGCTTCAAAATACGAGGCCATCTCCGCCTGAGTTTTGCTCCCTTTCCGAGCACGAGGCACGGACGTGGTGGGAGGAGGGAGGCACGTAAGGCATCGCTGAGAGATGGAAATCCAGCTGGTAAGGGGACGCCCACACGAACAAACAATCCGGGCATTATGCAATCAGGTCCCCGTTACACGTTACATACAGGTCACACACAAGGACGTTGTCGCAGGCGCTGACCACGACGTTGACAACGACCAACCACTCGTCGAAAGCTGAGAATGTCGGCTCTCGCGCGTGATGTAGCCGCCTTCAAGTCGTCTCTGCACCGTCAGGACTTCACTTCGTGGCACTCGAATCCCTCGTTGAAGAGCCAAACCGAGCCAGCTGCGGCCCAGACATCATCGTCGGAGACTTCGAAGCAGAAGAAAAAACCGAAGCAAAGTTAATACATAGCTTGCGTTCTATCTCCACCCCGAATGCTAAGTGTGTGACTTGTTCTGCCAGACATTGTCTATTCGCAGCCGGTAGATACTGGTACAGGTTCGGACATCAACACACAGATTGTGTACGCTGTCGACCATTTGAAAGTGAACACGTTCTCGGATGTCAGCATGCCCAGGTCGCTCATACACTGTCTTAACTAGCATAATGGAAACCCTATGCGGTTGCAAGACCTAGCCATTGTGACGAATACTCCGCTCGACTCGAATCAGGCGCTTTTTGAACGATTTCGCGCGCATGACCGTGTCATCCATGATCCGAAGACGGACCTCTATTCGTATCGGGTATGTTTTATACATACGCACATTCTTCTACGTGCCCTTACAACTATGTGTTTAGCATGACTTCACATTTCGCAACAAAGCGGCGCTTCTCACAGAAATCCAGCGCCATACGCGACGTGGCGGTGGGCTTTCTGTGCGCGCCCTTAAGGAATCGTGGAAGGACTCCTTGCAAGCTATTGAAGAGCTTGAACAGGAAGGAGAAGTGCTCGTTACACGGACGACGAAAGACCAGCAGATGCGAATGGTATTTTGGAACGAGATAAAGCCCATAGAGGGGACGGGTGGAATGCCTGTTGAACAGGGTATGTGCTTTCGCACAGCGTTGGTGCTGACTTACTAACAAACCTCATGTAGAATTTAAGGATTTGTGGCATGGGCTGAAAGTTCCTGCGGATGCGGATCTTTTGAAAGCCCTTTCATCAGGTGAGAGCAACCATTATCTTCAAATTTCACGCCTATTAAATCCACCGTACCAGAGGGTCTCAAGGCTACCGAAGCGGAGACCGTCATCCCCAAAGGACCCACAAAAAAGAAGGGCAAGAAGTCTGCACCGCGTCACCGTCCTGTTCGCATCACCAATGTCCATCTCAAGGGCGAAGTAGATCTTTCCAGAGATTATGCGCCGGGCGCATCACGATAAGTTATTGCCTCAGCAAATTGGCCGTTAGCCGGTTTCCATTTTTTCCCTATTTCTTTTGGATATTCCAAGCATTAATTGGACATTATTCACCTACCCGCTCTCATGCATCCATTTTCGCTTTGTGTATTGCCTCTTAGAACTGAAAGCTACATCCATCACTGGCAATTGTGTATCGCATAGTTACAATTATTTTTCACCACAATGCAAACGTGAGTTTTTGTATGGCGTCGAAGGGTCTGGTTGATGCCATGCCGCTTGTAATTCGAAGTGAATTGAGTGGGCAGTCGGTTCATTATACGGGCATGCTTTTTTGAAGCAGCTTTACTGTAATCTCTATAGTTCTGTGCAATTACTTCCTATATTAATGTTGAAGAATGTGACACCATTCATATTCGATACGGTCAATATCGGAAACCATTACTCCCACAGTACCAATTGTGGTCCATAGATGAGAAACTCGGGGAAAATTCTTGTTAATCCTCAACTCATCTGTATCATGTGTCTTTCATAAGAGCCCTGTCCCGTCGGAGTGATATAATATGTGGGGATCTTGTCCATGTGCAAAAACTAAGATCAGATTGAACATTTCTGGCGTCTTTCCGCTCCACTCAGGCTTGAACTGGCGAATGCGGTGTCTATAGCTGTGGGTCTAATAATACACCTCAAGGGACATTTTCGTCGTCCAGGGCTAGAAAGGAAGGAACTCGGGAATGCCATGCACTAAGGTTCCTTCACATGAAGTACTCGCCAGACTAGGGAAGAGGGCGGGCAGTAGAGGTTGTTCCCGATTGGGTCGCGGGTCGGGTCGGTAGATTTGTAGGCTTTCCGCCGTCGAGTCCTTCAGCTCACGAACAAGCCTTGGACCAGCGAGTACCCCTGTCTGGACCTAGTCCACCTCGTACCTCAAACCACCCGGTGAGGTCACAGCGATCAAGCACGTGTATCTTAAGCTCCCAGCAATAAAACAAGAACTTTGTCGATTGGATATGGATTCGAGTATGAGCGCAGACCCCATCTACCACCACAAGAAGATGTTGCACACAAAGCGCTCAATAGGAAAATACTCGATGTCCATCGATTCCCCGGCATATGACGCGTGCATATACTTACCACCTTTGTTAAATATGCTCTGACGTTTCGATACGCATCCGCAGGTCAGAAGAGGACAACGACCCGATGACTGACGACGGCGCATCGACTGTATCGTTATCCACCTCGCGCAACCAGCATATACCCACTTCACCTCTGGTCCAGACACGTAGTGCTGCGACGGCAGGCGGTGGACGGTCGGGCTCCTCACGGGCACGACAGCACCATCTCTCAGGTCTCATCTCAGACGATGGTGTGGACTCGCCCACATATGATGGTGACGTCGAGACAAGCACACGTACACGCACAATGCACCATACACACACGCACACCGGTTCAGCGCGTTTGTCTGGGTCCTCAACATCGACGCTCACCTCGCCAACGTCTTCGTCGTTCCCCTGCGTGTCGGACGGTGTCACTCCAACTGAGGTCATCGGAGAGCCAAGTGCGACCGCCGTCACTGTGACAGACACCGCCCCCTTGCACGTACCAGAAGAGCCTACTCCAGTACCCATTGCGGCAGCGGAGTTTGACCCAGCAAAGTTGACAGTGGACGATATTCGGGAGTTTGTGAGGAAAGCGATCGAAGGCGGTCTCACTGAACGCGGGGCGGAAAGAACTTACAAAATTAATCCGCCTCCGGTTGGGAGACCTGTTCGTATCTATGCCGATGGTAAGTATTCAGGGGCAATTGTGAACCATCCGTTTTGCTAACATTCTGAAGGCGTCTATGACCTGTTTCACTTTGGGTGCGTATTTTCTGGAGACGGTCACCATTTTTTTGTTTTGTTTATGGTCCACAAGCCATGCTCTGCAATTACGACAAGCAAAACATGCTTTCCCTTCAGTTTATTTAATTGTCGGTGTCAACTCTGACGAGCTCGTGAAAGAGCACAAGGCACGAACAGTAATGACACATGCCGAGCGGTGCGTTTATTTATCAAATAATATCCGAGACGGGATATATATACTTCTAGGGTATTAGCTGCGAAGCGGTGCGCCATTGTCGTTGGGTCGACGAAGTCGTACAAGAGGCACCGTGGGTTGTTGACGTCGACTTCGTCGATAAATGGCAGATTGACTACGTCGCTCACGATGAAGATCCGTATGCTTCTTCTGGACACGACGACGTGTACGCATACGCAAAGTCTCAAGGTGCGCCTAAGTTCAATTGCCTTTTCTGCATTCGCTCGCGGCATTTGTACGGGGGATTGATATTATCACTTTAGGCAAGTTTCTCCCCACCCGCCGCACACCCGGTGTGTCAACATCCGACCTACTTGAGCGAATTGTTTCCGGCTATCGCAAGCGCGAGTTCGATTCGAAGCTTGAAAAGATTGGGCACGCGGAGCTGAAGGCCGAAGGTTCCGACTTTGATGACAGCCCCGTGGTGACACGCCCACCATCCAGAGCCCGAATAATAAGAGGGTCATTGGGCGTAGCTGGAACTTCGTAGCTCTCTTTTATTTCTCAAACTGTAATGCGACTTATTTACCGAGACTATAATACGCATACATACATGTCGCAAGGGAAAATAAATAGTGGGGTATTGGCTTATTCTTTATGGATACAGTATTGTACATATACAAGTGCATTACATATGTAGTGCGAATTCCTATACTGATTTCTGAACAATATTAATACTGAAACAGATCAAATTCCCCGGTGGTTGTCAGGGCCGGAATTTCCTTTCACGTGAGTTCACGTAAATCCGCTTTCACGTAAGTCGCGTCTGTCACGCGTTGTTTGTCCGCGTGACAGGGTCCATAACGTCTTCTGTTTGGCATGTTGAACTTCAGCTTGAGCCTTTAGTTTTCGTCCCTCACGACATCTTCAACGACCCTTGCCCGCCTCGCAGCTTGTCAACTCTGCTGCGAACGGCAACGACAGAGAGCATACGGCGACCACACTCTTTAACACCGACGATAGCTTTACCCACACTACCTCGCCACTGCGCTGCTCAGTGAACTTGGACCTGAGCGCGACGACCGACAAGCACAGTCGCTCAATGTGGACGAAGATTAGCAGCGTACTCAAACGCGGTGATGGCGATGTGTGTGCTGCACCCCAGGACCTTGCGGCGCAGTCGTCTGTCGTGAGCCTGGTGGGCGAGCAGCAACTCAACCACACGGACTTCCGCCCAAGCATTGAACAACCCGAAGCTAACCCCGCACTCGCGGCCGCACCTATACATGCTCTCAGCCCGCCTAGCTCCCCATCCAAGCAAGGCAAGCGCGGGCTCTTCAAGCGGGCATCGAAAATATATGATAAGGACACTGTAAGCAAGCACAGTCTCGCGAGGAGGGTTAAGTCTTCTCTTCATATCAACACCAACATGAATGGTGCGTTCAAATGTCTGTCTTTGTAAATACTTAACTAATCATACTCTAGATTCTAATATGTCCTTGACGTCCCCTACTGGCCAGGATTTTGTCCCCCAGCCTGTCTTTGGTTCCGTTCGCTCTCTATTTAAAGACCGCAAGCCTTCAGCAATGCAGTTGCAAGCCGCCCTGAACAGTGAGTTATTTTCGTGCGTGATGAAGCCTTTTATCTAATTATAAATCAGGGTCAGATGATGCTCTAAACAAACCTTCGTCTGAGGCTCTTCGCCCGTCGTCCCCGCCTCCGGGGACTATGCCGCCGCCCCTGACACCGATCGACCCTCAGCGGCAGTTCGGCTCGGTGCGCTCTATCCTGCGAGATAAGAATACGCCGAGCTCAGGCCAAAACGTCCGCTTCTTTTCCCGTGATGCCTATCGAGTTATCAGCCCAGACGCGAGCGTTAATAATAGCTCGGGCGACCCGCATGACCCGTCTTTTATGCAGCGCATCAGCGAAGTTGACCCTGATCATGGGGGTGCGTCGCCTAACCCTGATTCCACGAAATACCATTCGGCAAATACATCGCCAAATGTCTTTTCGTCGGCAGCTGCTTCTCCGAATGTTATGTTCTTAGATGGTCCGCCTCAAGCGAGCAGCACGCCGTACGCCGCGTCTTCCCAGGGAATATCACGACAAGGCGTAGTGTCAACGACTATGCCAGCTCCTCCGCCTCAACTGTCCGGAATATTTGAATTCTCCACGGCGCAAGAGCACAGCGTGCACTCCATTCCCGAATGCGAAGAAGGTATACAACAGAACGGTGTAGTTGGGGTCGATGAACTAGGTCGAGTTGTCGGGGGCTCTGTGGACGGGTCCATACATATTCTCAGGAATCCGATTGACGGGGAGAGGGGAAGCAGAATATCGAGTCATTCGACGGTTTCATCGATGTCGATTGAGACCCCCAACAGCATCAACAATGATGGCGACGACAAGACTAGCAGACGGAGGTCCGACGAGGTTGTATTTCATTCCCTGACGGATGGAAGTGACAAGCATATGTTGCCCCCACGGGCGTCGTCTTCGCTTGGCCTTTATAAAGTGTTCAAGAGGGAAAGTGTCGCCGTTTCGGAACATCGCACTCCCCTAGACTTCCCAGTGGCTTCCGCTGTCTCTAGCCGTGCTCGCGCACTTAGCGAGCGGGTTTTCTCCAGGCCGCATTTAGAAGGAACGAAAGACAGGGATATACCTGAGACGGAGACCAACAATGGACCAGTAAATGATGTCATGTTTTCCGAGCCGACGATCCCTGATCCTTTCCGTGCGGATGCAAGCAACTACTACAATTCCGCCGCCGGATTCCCGCATTCTCCTCCCAGGCTGTCCCACATTCGGTCGGACTCAGGAGTGTCTGGGACGTCCTCGAGGTCTGCGTCAGGGGCATCTTATCAGTCTTCGAAATCCCAATCGTCGCTTAGGATTACACACAATATGTCGGACGAGGATGATATGGTACTCGCTTTGCGCACGCAGCTTGCCTTCCATCAAGAATTGTCTTCCCAATACGAGCTCGACCTCAGCACACGCGACGAACATGTGAAACTTCTCAATCAGAAGGTCCGGACATATGAAGGGGAAGCGGATAAGCGGACGAAAATTATGCGCGGGATGCGTCGTAAGGTTCAGGAACTCGAACGCGCCTATCGCAGCCTGGAGGAGCAGTTTGATGAATCACGTCAGCAGAGCTTCGAAAGGAGCGTTATGGATGAGGCAAGTGGGGAAGCGCTCAGGGAGCTCCATCGTCAAATCAACGATCTTGAAAAGGACAAGAGTGACGTTGAAAAGAGGGAGCAGGAAGCGAAGGACGAGAATGAACATTTGAAGGAGGAGATTCGGAAGCGAGAAGAGGCGTTCGAGCAGGTTAAGAGGCAGATGGAAGCAATGTGCTCGGCTGACCAGACTGTAAACAAAGGCTTGGAAGATGTGCGCCTTCTTGTTACAAGGGGCGAACATGAATCAGAACAGGAAAAAGAACGCCATCGTACTGTGGAGACCGCTTGGGACGAGGAACGCGCACACTTGATCAAACAGCTCGAGCAAATGAGTACTCTTGGGGAACAGCTGATTGCCAGAGAGGGAGAAATTGACGTATTGAAGCAGGAAGTTGAATCTCAGTGGTCCAATACTGAGAAGCTCACCGACAGGATCAAGGAGCTGGAAAAGGAGAGAGATGAGTCGGAGCGAGAGAAGGAGCATCTGAAAGAGGAGCTTACGAGCCTTGAGGCACGGACGAGCGAGATGGAGGTTGAATGGACCGAGAACGAGAACCGCAGGGCGGATGTGGAGGCTGAACTGTCCGGAGTTTGGGCAGCTAGAGAAGAGATCGAAAAGGAATGTGAACAGGTGAGTCAGCTGAGAGACAAATGAGGGTACTGTTTGACCCTTCACTTTTCAGCTACGTAACGACTTCGATCATGAACACGCCCAACTTGAAGATGTCCGACATGCCCTTAAAAGCTTGGAATCTCAGACTGCCGTGGTTGAGGAGGAGCGACAATTTGCTGTTGACAAAGCATCCCGTTTGGAACAGAACTTGCAGGAGCGCGATGCGGATCTGCACGCGTATTCGCTGAAGATGTCCACTAAGGAGCAAGAGATTGATATCCTTCGTGATGAACTATCGTCTCTACGCCGCGAACACACTCGTCTACAATCAGAGCTGACCCGCTCACTTTCTGATTTGGATGCTCGCGAGGCAAACATCCGGAAGCAGTTCGAGGAGTCAATTCGCGCACAGACAGAGGCGCAGATGGAAGCCTCTGGACTTAAAGAACAAGTGGAAACTCTCCGAGGAGAGGTTGAGAAGTTGAGACGCCAGGTACACGATCTTAAGCAGCAGAGCGCAGACCAAGATGTGAAGCTACTGCAAATGGAACGGCAGCACGAGCAAGATAATGAGGATAAACTTGGTTTGAATATTGCTCTAGACTCTAAGCAGCAAGAACTTGAGCTGGTATGTCCTTTTTCTGTGTGCGATTCAACACTACTCATAAGTACTTCTCAGCTGAAGAGAAAGATGAGTGTGCGCGGCACTGGCGGTGCAACTCCTGCCGCTCCTATCCGTGCTGGTGCAAGGAGGGAGTCGACTTTGTTTAAGACGCCTGTACCTGCACGTCCGATGTCATCGCTCTCAGATCTGGGGAGGCGTCCCCCGTCTTCACTGTCGGATACTGGAAGTAGGTCCGGTAGGTTGACGGATGACACGCCAGTCGCAAGGACGACACTTGGAAAGAGTACACGCACAAACATTAGCGCAGCACCCCCTACCACAGTGAAGAAAGGTCGACTTTCGGAAAATTCAATTAGCGCTCCTCTTAAAAGTCGTCCGCGACCTTCAGAGCCGACCCCGACTGCACTGAAGCCATCGGTCAATCGCACTTCTTCTGTACGTCCCGCTGGGACACTACACAGACGTGTGGTATCTTCGGCCTCTCTATCGTCGAAATCGGCACTGATGAAAAGCGGATCCATGAGTGACGCTTCCAGTGTCCTGAGCGACAAGGAAAATGCTACACCAAGGGCTCCTGTCTCGCGAAGAATGTCGATGCAGCCTGTTCCTGCTTAGGTCTCTAACTGAATCTCTATTTCCATATCCTCATTGTACGACACGCACGATTGTACGACTTCTAATTTCTTGCATGAACATATCCGAGGGGCTATGATTCCATAAAATACATCCCGATCTTTGGTCGCTATTGCCTTTTTTTTCGAGCACGATACGAGGGTAAACACGAAGTCCTCCTTATACCCAATTATTTTTGCTCCCCAATTTATCGCGTATCATTCCTCTCCATGCATCCCGGACTCTGTCGTTTTGCTATTTCCGCTGTGTCTTCTGCTTTGCTTTCTATCGCCTTTTTCTTGAAGTCCATATTCTTGAAAGTTCCGCCTTTTCCTACCTTTCTTCCACCTTGTCCCTGGCTTGGACCAAGGATGATTTCCATCGTGTTTGATTAGCCCTGACGATTATCACGATTACGAGCCTCACGACTTAGCTGCTATACTGCAGAATATGCATGTGTAAAATAACGTCCCACATGATTTATTGAACTACTGAAATACCTATAAGAGTGCAACTAAACCCTAAGAACGAAACCATTGGGCTCTTTGTGATAAAACTGAGTAGGATCCAACCTTTCCGAGACATCTCATTACAAGTATGCGGAACCATCGTGGCACACTAGCGGGCACCGTCGTTACGAACAATTACACGAGGCTCACCCCGCCCGCGTCATACAATAACCTCAACCGCGTGCTTTATCCCTTATCCTACAAGACACTCGAACCGATGAGCAGAAAGTTACAGCCTACTCTCAATGAGCACACTGCTAGCCCGCCATTCGAGCGTACCCTTTCCGAACGCAGCTTCCAGAGCCTCTTCGACGGTACGCACAAATACGAACTCCAAGGCATCGCGCACCTCGCGCGGAACATCCTGCTCCACGTCCTTGCGATTTGCAAGGGGGAGGATGACCTTGGTGATGTTCGCACGGTGTGCGCCGAGGACCTAGGGATTGTGATGAGGAAGGGAAGAGAAGCTCGGAGGTGTGTAGGATGATGCGCACCTTTTCTTTAATCCCACCGACGGGTGTCACTCGGCCGCGGAGAGTGATCTAAGGACGGGTCAATGACACTTATGCTTGGCTAAACTTGCTCTCGTGTGCTCACCTCGCCTGTCATGGCAACATTTGGAGGCACAAGAGCTCCCGTAAGCAACGAGACAAAGGCACACGTCTGAAAAAAAAAAAAAAAAGAGGGGAAATTAGTAACCAAATACCCGACGGATCACGGTAATGAAAGCAGGCCCTGCGCACCATCGCAACACCAGCGCTCGGGCCGTCTTTCTTCTGAGCCCCCGCAGGCAGGTGAAGATGGATGTCTATCGGGTTGGGCACCTTGAGTGGATCTAGTGCAGGCGTGCTCGTAATGTGTAAGAGATATGCGTGCGTCTTCACCCAACTCAAAGCGAGCTCGCCACTCTCTTTGATGACCTAGATCAGAGAAAGCGATAGAGGTTAGCAAGCGTTTGTTAATATGGGATTTCGGATTTGTACCTCGCCAAGAGACCCGGTCAGTTTCAGCTGACCCGATCCCGGTATTGCGATGGTCTCAACAGGAAGGATACCACCTTCTCCTTGACCCATTACGACCAAACCGTATACGACGCCGCGCCTCTCCTCTCTTTCCTTCTCATCTCCGTCCCATCGCGCAATCCCCAGAATTGCCTCGAGATCTTCCTCTTCTACGACCGGACTATACTCATCTCCCTTCCCCGCATCAACGGCCTCTGCCCATTCGACCGCTTTAAAGCGCACGACTGCACCGACAGCACGCTCGAGGCTACGCACACCTGCCTCGTGTGTGTAGCGCGTCGCAATGGCGAGCAGCGCGGCATCGGAAAGAGATAGTTGCGCGGCATCCAGCGCATTAGCCTTGAGCTGCTTCGGAAGAAGGAATCGTCTTGCAATATGCGTTTTCTCGTCGTAGGTGTAGCCCGATAGCGATACTGCCTCGCAACGATCGAGTAATGGAGCAGAGATTGTGTCAAGAGTGTTAGCCGTGCAGATGAAGAGCACCTGACTCAGGTCAATAGGCACATTGATGTAGTGATCCTGCAACACTAACTTAGCAGATTATCGTGAATCTACAAGTCCGATCAACCTACATTAAAAGAATGATTTTGCTCCGGGTCGAGTACCTCGAGTAATGCAGAGCCTACATCTCCGTGATAATTGCTAGCCCCGACTTTGTCGATTTCATCGCTATAGGCCGGGAATGTGTCAAAACAGGACGGCGGGATCGACAGAAACAGGTGGTAAAGTATACTCACAGTAACAAGACAGGGTCGGGTCGGCCAGCCTTCCTAAGTGCCTGAACAATCAGCCCCGGCCCACTAGCGACGTACGTTCGTCTATGCCCGCGAATTTCGGCCTCGTCACGTACTCCACCTAACGAAATGCGTTGAAACGGCCTGTCGAGCGCACGTGCAATGGACTGGCCGAGGGAAGTCTTTCCCGTACCCGGAGGTCCGACAAACCTGAAAAAACAAGTCAAAATAGTCCTGAAAGGACGTAATCAAGTCTTCGGACTCACAAAAGGATCGGCCCTTTAATTATATTCCGCGGCTTTGGAAGCCTCGGAACGGGCGCGGAAGGAATCGCAGAATTCCGTTTCTTGTCTTCTTCGGACCTCCTTGCAGGGACCAGCGCCGTCGACCGCCCCTCCACCTTTGCTGCCAAGTCGGATTCTTCAATTGACTCCGCCTCAAAAGCAAGTTGGCGTAAACGCACAACCGCGAGATATTCGATGAGTCTGCGTTTGATCTTATCAAGTCCATAGTGATCTGCATCAAGCTGTTGTCTTGCTCTAACGAGAAATGTGCGGTCCTTGAGAATGTCCGTGCTGGTGGAAGGGGCATCGTTTATAGAAGCCCAGGGAAGAGCGGCAAGCCATTCAAGCTAAAAACAGTTAAATCACTTGACAATAAGTGCGAAAAGTAAGACACTAACGTAGCTCCGGAGAACACCGTACTCAACGCTCTGCTGCGGAACGCGTTTGAGGCGGCGCCATTCGCGCACTCCCATCTTGCGTTCCTCGGAGCCACGTTCCATTGCCTCGATGCGTCGTTTGATGTCCGCCATGTCTTCCTCGCTCGATGCCTCATCCCCGTCAAGCTCGCCCTGTGTGCTTTCGGAGGGTGCACTGTTGCGCTGGAGATTTGCAAGCTCGCGTTGAATAGCGACGAGCTGCTGACGCAAAAAGAATTCTTTCTGTTGCTTAGAGAGGGACTCGTCCACAGCGCTAGTAATCTTCTTCGACACTTCGACTATAGATGCGTGTTTGATAAACAGTTGAGTCGCACGCTTCAGACGGTCCTCGGGATCGTGTGCAGAAAGGAAGTCTGACATAACAAATTGGTAGGTGTGGGTAGTGAGGAATGGCTAGCTTAAGTGCATACCTAGGCGATCAGAGTAATCAGAGATGATGCTGTAGACCATCAAGTCTGCCAGCCATGGGACACGTGAATCCGTCGGGTCCTCCACCAACGTTGCAAAACGGTCCCAAACCTCCCTCCGTGGAGTGCCCTTCCCTGCGTCCTGGATGAACCGGTCGAGCAGTTTCAGCGCAGCGCTCCTAAACTCAGTCACCGTTTCCCTCTTTGGCGGGGAAAGCTGTGAGGGATATTCGACGGGATGATAGATAAGCGAGAGTAGCGAGTCTGAATTGAGTACGAGGGGCTTGACGAGATGCACGCGAGCCAGTCCGTGCAGGGAGACGATGTACTTGTCCGCCTTGTTGTGTGAACGCACGAGGCGGGTGATGCGCGTTGCGCAGCCCCACTCCGCAAGGACCGGTTGCTCTCCTTCGTTGGATTCGGTGTTGATGATGGGAACAGCAGCAACGACCGTGTGCGTATCTGAGTCCCGCATGAGGGCAACTAGCTGCTGCCCAAGCTCCGCGTCGACGGGAAGAGAGACGCGGGCACTCGGGAGTACGATGATTGGATAGGGCAGCGGGAGGATAGGTAGTGTCGACATAGTTGTAAGCGCGACGACGGTGACGACGACGGCAAAGCGAAAGCAACAGCGACGACGAGGGATGTGGGGAGTCTTGAAGTCAAGTTGACCTCGGCCTCGGACGCGGGGAAAGAACGGGAGGCGGAGCCCGCGTAATGGAATCACGTGTTAAAAGTCTAAACGTAAGCATTATTTAATAGAGTATACTGTACCACACGATCGACGCATGCTTTAGGCAATAACGCTCCTTGAACCCAACCTTCGAGCATCTTCGATTGCGGCCGTGGTACCATCGCAAGTTAACCCTCCTCGCGATGCACCAAGAGGCATGCAAATCCAGGATCCCTGTGGACACGTATAGCGTACTGAACAGTAGACTCATGTGCGGGAAGACTCGGAGTTCTCTTCTGAACTTCAGATTTTTCAATTCTCACGCATGCTAACATCAAAACCACGGAGACCCGCAAGATAGTCCGGTACGCAAAGTTGTACCTTACCGGAATAACTACCGCGAAGGCACTCGCTCGGCGGCTTTATATATAAATGCTCTCTGGCTATATGGAGCAGCCATTCAGCGGCCGCTCGGGACAAGCAGCGGCGAACGTGATTAGACCCACTTCCGGGCCCTCTTGCTGCCTATGTTCAAGCGGCGCGCAAGATCAAGCGGGTTCCCCGAGAAATCCTGACTTTTGGATGTCCGCGAAAATAATATTTTTGTCACAGATATGGTCACGAACATCTGCCTCGAATTAAGGACGATCCGTTTCTCGAAGGCATCAGGAGAAGTTCTCCTAAAGTATTCCAGCTATGCATTTCTGTCAACCTACAGGTACTTGATGACTGGTGAACCTTTTGCTCATAGTGCATCCACCGTAAGAGGTGCGGCTCCGAGTTCCATCCAGTCCACCTTCGACGGGGCCTACACGTTGCCACCACCTATCCCGGACAAACTTGACCTTCCATTACGCTGCACTTCTTAGTCTGCCGGCTTTTCCATAACTTCAACACACATGATTATAGCAACAATTGGTCTAATGCTTGGCCGCACGAAAAATCACAGGCCTTGCTCAAAAATTGCAATTCCGTTCCGCTTTACTCATGCGACCGGGTCCGTACAGTTATGGCACAGCTGTTCGTTAACACCTGTGGTCCTCGTCAACAGCACATCTTCAGTGATAATTTCCCCCTTTAAGAGAATCGACAATTTGAAAGTGGTTTAGCAGTTGTGGTTAACGAGCCTCCAAATAGGTAGTCGTCACTTGCTAATCGATTATCAGAGTGAATCAGGACTGTCATAGCGAGGACATTAAAAATACCTGAATACATGATACATCATGCAGGTCGACAGAATCGGCCCCGAGTGTATACAACATCCCCGCGCAAATTGGCGGCGGCCCAATTTGTCCGAGTCTGACTCCTGGGAAATTACGGACTGTTCGTTTGTCAGCGAATCAGCTCGGAAGACTCGAGGTCCCCCACTAATCTCAGCATCTGTGCGGACGTCTGGTGCTCCCAATATTTTCACGAACGTGTCAAAGTTATGTTATTGAACATCCTAAATCCGCTCGATCACTAGCGTGTCTCAGTCAACTTCACCGGGTGGTGGTTGTAGAAGCACGTTATAAAATTGCGCACAAACCCCGGGTTTTATCACGTGGTGATCCCTCCCGATCTAGTGGGGTATACAGGTCAACAGCGCGCATACGAACAGGTTGCAGTCGCAACAATCCCCATCCCTCCATCATCCTCCAGATATGACCAAAGCAGTCGTCCTAGGTGCCGCTGGTGAGCTAGAAAAATACCTGGTAAATGCGATGGTTAAAAGGATCACTTCCAGGCGGCATTGGCCAGCCGTTATCGCTATTACTCAAGACCAGCCCCCTCATTTCTGAGGTGATAATCAGACTCGCAGTTACAATTCTCCGAACGTAATATGTACTTTTTATATCGACATCCAGCTCGGCCTGTTCGATATCGTCAACACGCCCGGTGTTGCGGTAGATCTGTCGCATATCGCGACGCCCGCGAAGGTAGAAGGTTTCCTCCCCCCGGATGACGGACTCGGAAAGGCCCTCAAGGGTGCGGACATTGTAGTCATCCCGGCCGGTGTACCCAGGAAGCCAGGAGTGAGTCAAGTTTAATGCTTCGTGTTTGCGCATACGTTTATTTTTTTTTGTACAAATCTTTACAGATGACCAGGTATGATTTGTGTCACTATATGCACTATAATTGTAGCTAAATACTTGCGGTGCAGAGATGACCTGTTCAAGGTGAGCTTTCTGCGGTAGTGTTGCAGTTGTTTTGCTCACGATCGTTAAGATCAACGCCGGTATCGTGCGCGACCTCGCCACGGGTATTGCCAAGAACGCCCCCAATGCCTTCGTTCTTGTCATCTCGAACCCCGTCAACTCTACCGTCCCCATTGTCGCGGAAGTACTTAAGCAGCACGGTGTCTTTGACCCCAAGAGGTGCTAACTGCCGAGTTAATCATTTTGGACTGCATTTTCTGAAAATTTTTTAGGTTGTTCGGTGTGACGACGTTAGATGTCGTTCGTGCCTCCACCTTCGTGGCGGAGAAGATCGGTGACTTGTCGCTCGCCAGTGCGGTTAGCGTTCCAGTCGTTGGTGGACACAGTGGTGTCACAGTATGTTTGGCCCTATCCTGTCATGGAAAAAATACCGATTAACGACTCACCTCTTCTTAGATCGTCCCCCTTCTGTCGCAGTCGTCGCACCCGCTTCCCGCAGACCTTACCGAAGAAGGCATCTCCGCGCTTACATACCGCGTACAATTTGGCGGAGACGAGGTCGTGAAGGCAAAGGACGGCGCGGGTTCTGCGACCCTCTCCATGGCGTACGCCGGCGCAGATTTCGCCTCGAAGCTGCTGCGCGCAATTAAGGGCGAGAAAGGCATTGTTGCGCCCACCTTCGTCCACCTCACCGCTGATGCGGAAGGAGGGAAGACGGTTCAGCGTGAGGTCGGTGGTGACCTGGAATATTTCTCTGCGCGAGTAGAACTCGGGGTAAGCAATGCGTTTCTTTGAATGTATTAGTGACTCCCTCATTAACTTTGGGTGCCAAGGCGAACGGTGTCGAAAAGATCCTGCCCATCGGAAAGGTTTCCAAATACGAACAAGGCCTCCTTGATGCCGCAGTGCCCGAACTCAAAGTCAATATCGAGAAGGTTCGGACTTCCCTTTTCTGTCCTCTTGATTGTTAACATCTCATCGGGTATACGTTTTTTTCTCCTTCTATGCAGGGCGTGACCTTCGTCCAAGCCCCGAAGCTGTGAACCGTTCCAAATGCAGACTCTGCAGAATAGATTTTGAAGCCCAATTTTGGTCTCCGTTACCTGTAGTATCTTTGTATGTGTCGAGTACAAACTGTCGAAGAAGTGGAACACTGAATAAATACGCGTTTGTGTACCCATAATGTTTCCGAGAGCAATCGCGCTGACATTAGGATCCTTATGACGGATATCGGTTGTTTTTGAGGAGAGTTTTCCGAAGATTACACGACGGCCCAGACTCCCAGATGGAAATGCCCTTTCCCCCCCTTTTTTATTAATGTGGATTACACAGCAAATTCAGGTGCTATCTCCTATGCTCTGTAATCTCTGCGGGTCCCACTGACCAATTCTTGATTGATGACGTTCAGGTATGTCAGATGGCACCGCATCTGTCATTCTGTATTTTACAGTAATAGTACTAATCGGAAGGAAATATGGCTTCACATTTAGTACTCCTCTCAAAGCTGGACCGTACCCCCCATGCCTTCTCTTAGTAATCTGCCTTCTGTAACGCGCGAGTACCGTCTACCAGAGGTGTGTGTATGCTATTCCCGTTTATAAACGTCGCTTGTGATATTCATTGGAATCTTGTCTTGCAGCAAAAGGGCCCTAGATCTCTCAAAATCGTAGAGTCTCAATTGGCGCCGTTGGAGGAGTATGAAGTACTTATTAAAGTTCACGCCGTCTCTCTGCAGGTATGTTGTACACGACCTCGTTTCCATTCAACTCTGGTATTGACCTAATCACCGCCACCTTTGTACACAGTATCGTGACCTGGTAATCACCACGGGCGAATACCCGCTTGGGTAAGTTACTTGGAATGTGCCACTGGACGAGAGTCTGAGTATATGCACTACTATTCCTTTTAGCGTCAAACCGGATGTCGTCCTTTGTTCTGACTGCGCAGGTGAAGTGCTCAGCATCGGTGCAGGCGTCAAAGACTTCAAGGTCGGGGACCGCGTCTGTGCAAACTGCTCGCCGGAGCATATATTTGGAGACATCACGCCTGAAAGGCGCGACACGACCTTCGGCGGCGAAGTCGATGGTACGATGACAGAATACCGCAAGCTCCCTGCATATGTACGTTGGCCTGGTTTTTTGTCTGCAATTACAAGTCTTAACAAGTTTTGTTCGGTAATAGTGTCTCGTACACGTACCAGAGCACCTGTCGTACGAAGAAGCATCCACTCTTCCGTATGATTATCTGTTTCGCTGAGAATTATGAGATCCTTTCGTACTAAAGGCATTGTGTGCCCTACCTTCAGCTGTGCGGCAACCACCGCGTTCAGCAGTCTCAACGGTCCCATTCCCCTGAAGGGTGGTGATGTGGTCCTAGTCCTCGGAACTGGGGGCGTATCCATGTACGTGCCATTACTTTTTGCTCAAACTGAATTCTTGGGCTGACCATTGGTGTACATCTTAGCTTCGCTCTGCAGTTTGCGAAGGCTACTGGTGCAACCGTGATTGCGACCACCTCGTCGGCGGAGAAGGCTGAGATCCTCAAGAAGCTCGGAGCAACCCACGTAATAAACTACCGCGAGACGCCGGACTGGGACAAGGAGGTCCTCAAGCTGGTGAGACAAGCTCACGTACTCATTGCGAGATTTCTTGAAGTAACGTCGTAATTTCCTCCTAGACAAAGGGGAGAGGTGTGGATCATGTCGTCGAGGTAAGCAGTTTGTACTTCTGTGTATGTATGCGTCAACCGGTC
Source organism: Coniferiporia sulphurascens (assembly GCA_002794785.1). Taxonomy (NCBI): domain Eukaryota; kingdom Fungi; phylum Basidiomycota; class Agaricomycetes; order Hymenochaetales; family Hymenochaetaceae; genus Coniferiporia; species Coniferiporia sulphurascens. The sequence goes on along the minus strand of NBBA01000008.1, from coordinate 981,746 downwards.
TCTTCTTGCAGATTGGTGGAGCAGGAACGATGTCAAGGTCCCTTAACTCTACTCGGGTCGGTGGCAGCGTCCATGTAATCGGGTTTGTAGACATGGTAAGAGAAGTTGAATTTACATCGGCGACCGTGTTCATAACTTGGCACTCCTCCCTGTTGTAGAAGGGCGACACGTCCAATATGGCGCTACAGATCATCGGAAGCGCTCTTAATGTACGCGGTATCCTTGCATCATCGCGGAGCCAGTACGTCTACGCATTGGTGAGACTACCTCTGAGGCTTATTCATCGCAGATTCGAGAGCATGAACCGCCTCATCTCCGCCACGGGACTAAGGCCCATCATTGATCAAGTGTTCTCGTTTGAAGACGTTCCAAAAGCGCTTGAGCACCTGCAATCGCAGAAGCACGTTGGGAAAGTTGTGGTCAAAGTTGCGAAGAATTAATGTCGCGAGATTTGGGTAGCCGACCTGCTATCAGGAATTGTGGCTCCAAGTCGCAGTGCTCCCGTGACTTGTCTGCATTTCTGTAGTGTTCATTACATGGTCCGTTCCAATCAGAAGTGACTCTGTGTACGTTATTTAATATGTGGAAGCCATTTCGAAGTGTAATTATTGCAACCAACCTTTTATAAGATAAGTTTTGACGACGGAGGCTTATGTGGAATTGTCTTATAAAATGGCATGTCGGTACTTGAGGTCGGTCCATTACGCGTTTCTCTCAGCCTTTGATTGGCACGCCCAATTCTTCTCCGCTCCGGACTCGAAATCGTCAGCAGCGTAGATGTCGGCATCTTCAGCGTGAGATGTACACCGCAGATATGTCTACTGGGTGGAAGTAGTACCTAGAGTTGACAGCCAGAAGGACGAAGGGAGCAGGCTTGAAGGACCCCTACTTCGCGCACGTTTGAACCTCAATCACCCGACCAACGCCTGTATCGACGCTTTTTGAACTCGCCACGAATATTAATGCCTGTATTTTCAAAAGCGCCTTCAATGCGTTCATTTTCTTTTTCGTCGACGCTGTTAAGTCCACCGTCGCTATTTATATTGTTGCGGAAGCCCTCAAGCAAACTCGGTGGTCTCAACCATAAGGGACGATGACTGCTGAGCGTTGCTCAAGTCTGGTTATTCGACGTAAGAGATGGTTTGTGTGTGTCTATGTTCTCATGGCGGGGCAAATTTCGTAACTCGTCACTCGCCGGTGTGGCCAGCGTGTCCTTTTGTCGGTCAACTCGCCAGTCCCATGTCGCCCCGTAAGCGGTTTGTCCGTTCCATCCCTTCCGTCGCAGTCTCTGCACTACTTTCAGCAAATTCCGTTGAAGAAGGTGTCTCTGCTGGCGTCTGCGCTCATGAATTGCGCGCAATTTGGTTGGTATGGGATTGTGATGGCGAGGGGCGGCGTGGACTTCCCCTGAAGCTGCTGCGCAGTGCGCACAATCAGTAAGGTGAGTGTTGCGCCAAATCCCTCGTTTCGATCGCGGTTGGGGAAACAGGGCACTGGATGTGTAGTTTGGAATGAGTTCTCGGTTGCTATAGTGCATTAGTAACGCGCGACTCGGAATTGTTTTTTTCCTATCTATCCTTCAGTGTGTGGAAAATGACTGTTTTTCTCCCGAAAGTCTTCCTATGAAATCGGCTGAAACTTGTCCTTTTTCCTTGCACGGAACCTTTCTCAAGTTGTCCAAAATCCCGAGTCGAAACTGCTGACAAGCTATCAAATACTAATGCTCTGTAAGCCTCTGTAAGCTCTGAGTGGCTAAATTAGATTGGCGCCTAGATATAACACCGGATGAGCATCCGTTTTGTAAGAAAAAGACAAAGCGGGGACGAGTTTCCACACCAGTCAAAACAAGACCCGTGATAAAACTCCACCCGCAGCTATAGCTCTCTACTAATTCGCTACTAGTATGTCTCCTTCTAGCCTGCCCACCGTAACACGCGAGTACCGCTTGCCAGAGGTGTCTATGCTCTTATTAATTGCATCCGTCTCTAGTGGTACTCATCAGAATTCTTTGTCCCTAGCAAGAGGGCCCTAGGTCCCTGAGAATCGTGGAGGCTGAGCTGGCGCCGTTGAAAGTGCATGAAGTCCTTGTCAAAGTCTGCGCAGTCTCTCTGCAGGTGTGTTCTACGCGACCTCAATTTCATTCAACCTGTGGTCTCAATCAAGTCACCGCCACCTCTGTACACAGTACCGCGACCTGGTAATCACCACGGGCGAATATCCGCTCAAGTAAGTCATTCTAAAACGGCCATGTTAGATGTACAGAATTCTGATTATATGCACCGGTACTCTCTTTAGGGTCAAGTCAAACGTCGTCCCCGGTTCCGACTGTGCAGGAGAAGTGCTCAGTGTAGGTGATGATGTAAAGAACTTCAAGGTCGGCGACCGCGTCTGCGCGAACTTCTCGCTGGAGCACGTCTTTGGGGACACCAATGACACAGTGCGCGACACGAGCCTTGGCGGTATGGTCGACGGTGTGATGACGGAATACCGCAAGTTCCCCGCATACGTACGTTTCTCGTGATCTAGACTGAGACTACCAATCTTAATGGTCCTTACCATCGAAAGAGTCTCGTTCACATCCCAGAGCACCTGTCATACGAAGAAGCGTCCACCCTTCCGTACGTCCGTTTGTATTTCGAGGATAAGGATGCCCTCTTTGTACTCAAGGCATGTCGTGGCCTATCTTCAGCTGTGCGTCAGTCACTGCGTACAACAGCTTTAACGGACCTACTCCCCTGAAAGGCGGAGACGTGGTCTTGGTTCTCGGCACTGGAGGAGTATCAATGTGCGCTTGATTTTATCCGAGTTGTATCAGCACACTGACTTGCTAGCCCATTATCAAGTTTCGCTCTGCAGTTTGCTAAGGTCACTGGTGCAACTGTAATTGCGACTACCTCGTCATCGGAAAAGGCTGAGGTTCTCAAGAAGCTCGGGGCGACTCATGTAATCAACTATCGCGAGACACCAGATTGGGACAAGGAAGTCCTCAGACTTGTGAGATAAGGTCCCGCACGCCTTACAACAGACCCTTGATACGTTTGCCCAGACGAATGGCAGAGGTGTGGACCACGTCGTTGAGGTATGTGGCTTGTATCATGTCTGTAGACATTAGCCGATCCGACCTTGCAGATTGGTGGCGATGGAACCATATCAAAGTCCCTGAACTCGACTCGGATCGGCGGCAGCGCCTATGTTATCGGGTTCGTGGAAAAGGTGAGAATCCGGGTTTACGAAAAAAGCTACGCTTTAACGCAGCACCCCTTTTTCATGCAGAAGGGCAACGCATCCAACACGGCGCTGCAGATCCTCGGAAGAGCTCTCAATGTGCGCGGTATCCTTATCGGATCGCGGAGCCAGTATGTTACTATTCAGGTTTCACAGAAATCTACTTCCTGAAGCGTAATTATCCCAGATTCGAGAGTATGAACCGTCTCATCTCTGCCACAGGGCTCCGGCCCGTCATCGACCGAGTGTTCTCGTTTGAGGAGCTCCCGAAAGCGCTTGAGTATCTGCAATCACAGAAACACATAGGAAAGATTGTGGTGAAAGTCGCGAAGGATTAGTCCGGCGAGACCGGGTAATAGGATTGTGGCTCCGAGTCGCGGTTCTCCTGTGACTTGCCAGCATTTCCGTAGCGTTCATTGCATGGTCCGTTCCAATCAGAAGTGACTCTGTGCATGTTATTTAATATGTGGAAGCTTGTAATTGGGTGTCCCTTTACTCTTTATGCGTGACCTCCGTCCAAGCTTTATGTGTGTATACTGACCGTGTATCGCTTCCCCCACAGATAATCCTTTGGGGAGGATAAAAATCGACCAAAAAAAAAGAAACTGTTCTTTGAATTTACTTTTATGACGCCTTTTTGCGCAAAATTCCACGGTGAATCCGTGGTCGGTCCACTGTGAACAGCTTGTTAGGTGCTATCTCCTATGCTCTGTAAGCCTCTGTTTCAATCCCGTAAGCCCTGCATGGCTAACTTTAGGTTGATGCTCTGATATATCGAATGAGCATATAGCTCCGCCTCTGCCATTTTGTTATATAAAGGGACCGAGGGGGACGGGTTCCCACACCGGTCAACGAGGACGAACTCCACCCATAGCCTAATCCGCTGCTATGTCTTCCTCCAGCCTGCCCACCGTAACACGCGAGTACCGCTTGCCAGAGGTGTCTATGCTCTTCTAAATTGCATTCGTCTTTAGTGATACTCATTAGAATTCTTTATCCCTAGCAAAAGGGCCCTAGGTCCCTGAGAATCGTGGAGGCTGAGCTGGCGCCGCTGAAAGCGCATGAAGTTCTTGTCAAAGTCCACGCCGTCTCTCTGCAGGTACGTTGTACGCGAACTCAATTCTTTTCAACCTGTGGTCTCAATCAAGTCACCGTCACTTCTGTACATAGTACCGCGACCTGGTAATCACCACGGGCGAATATCCGCTCAAGTAAATCATTCTAAACGCGGTGTTAGATGTACAGAATTCTGACTATATGCATCGGCACTCTCTTAAGAGTCAAGCCCAATGCCGTACCTGGTTCCGACTGCGCGGGAGAAGTGCTGAGTGTAGGTGACAGTGTGAAGGACTTCAAGGTAGGCGACCGTGTCTGTGCGAACTTCTCGCCAGAATACGTCTTCGGAGATATCAAAGCCGTAGAGCGCGACACGAGTCTTGGCGGTATGGTCGACGGTGTGATGACGGAGTACCGCAAGTTCCCCGCATACGTACGTTTTTGCTTGGTTCTGAATGAGACTACAAATCCTAATGATCCTTACTATCCGAAGTGTCTCGTACACGTCCCAGAGCACCTGTCGTACGAAGAAGCGTCCACCCTCCCGTACGTCCGTTTGTATTTCGAGGGCTATGATGTCCTCTTTGTACTCAAGACATAATGTGGTCTGCCTTCAGCTGTGCGGCAGTCACTGCGTTCAACAGCTTTAACGGACCTACTCCCCTGAAAGGCGGAGACGTGGTCTTGGTTCTCGGCACTGGAGGAGTATCAATGTGGGCTTTCCTTTTATTCAAATTGTATCATCGCACTGACTTGTTGGCCCGTCTTTAAGTTTCGCTCTGCAGTTCGCTAAGGTCGCTGGTGCAACTGTAATTGCGACCGCCTCGTCGTCGGAGAAGGCTGAGATTCTCAAGAAGCTCGGAGCAACTCATGTAATTAACTATCATGAGACACCGGATTGGGACAAGGAGGTCCTCAGGCTTGTGAGATAAGATCACACGCATCTGACAACAGACTTTGCTAAACAAAATTTCCCAGACGAACGGCAGAGGTGTGGACCACGTCGTTGAAGTAAGCAACTTGTGTCACTGGCATATCCGTGGATGCAAGCCGATCCAGCCTTGCAGATTGGTGGCGTAGGAACAATGACAAAGTCCCTCAACTCGACTCGGGTCGGCGGCAGCGTCTATGTTATCGGGTTCGTGGAGAGGGTGAGAATCCGGGTTTACGAAGATGGTTACGCTTTAACGCAGCACCCCTCTTCATGCAGAAGGGCGACACGTCCAGCATGACGCTGCAAATCCTCGGAAGCGCTCTCAATGTGCGCGGTATCCTTGTTGGATCGCGAAGCCAGTGTGTTAACTACTCGGGTCTCGCAAAAATTGTTTTTAAGGTGTAACTTGAATACTCCCAGATTCGAGAGCATGAACCGTCTCATCTCTGCCACGGGGCTCCGGCCCGTCATCGACCAAGTGTTCTCGTTTGAGGACTTCCCGAAAGCGCTTGAACACTTGCAATCACAGAAACACATAGGAAAGGTTGCGGTGAAAGTCGCGAAGGATTAGTCCGGCGAGACCGGGTGATAGGGATTGTGGCTCACTGTGGCTCCGGCAGTTCCGCATCCGTGTATTGCATAATCAGTTAATAAAGAAGACATTGTATGTGTGATTACTCTAATCCGAGACTAGTAACGTAACTGTGGTGCAAATCGAAAGGAGTTCTTTGTGGACAATAACTCAGGTTGTGGTGGAGGTGTATGTGGTTTTGTGGTTCCGACGGTGGTACACTGACTCGGAGTATGGGGTCCTGGTATTCGAGGTCCGTCACGCGTTTGTGGTAGATCTAGACTTCAAAATCACACAGTAATACTAGTAGCAGCCACCCAAGTACAGGCATCGGGTGCACCCGACGACTGCCCACTTTCCTTCCTTAAGATTCTCTTTAGTGCCACTCTCTCATGTTTACGACAGAACGACCCGCCTCACGAGAACCACTTGACGAAATTCACTGCCTCTGTATATACTGTATAAGTTACGAACCGCCGAATCCTTACGAAACTACCCACATGGACTTCACCAAAGAAGTGTATCGAGTGTCTAAAGCTTTGCAAGGGGACTCTGGAACGCACAGGACACCGATGGACCTCAAACATTTTTTGACCCTTTGCCAACGACTTCAAATTCTATTCGGAAGCCACACACGACTCACAGAAAAGTGCCCAGACTGGGAACAGTCCGTACGTGGTCCCCATACTCTCGTGCCACCCTGTTGAGACTGGACTCACACTCCGACCCATAGCTCGTCGAAGCCATGCATGTATGCACCCTCTTTCTGCTTTCCTCCATCCGCCCGAGGTTGGACTAACGACAGAGAATTTACGCAGAGCTGTATCAACAATTTTACAACGAAATACGAATGCGCAGTCCTCCACGAGTGGATTATGCAATCAGCACAGCCTGGCAATGAATCCGTAGCAGTCCCGCAGGCGTATCAGGTGTTGGAAGAACTGATGACTGTGGCTGCGGAACAAGCTGCGCACTTTAGCAATGAACACTTGAGAGGTCAGTGCGCACCGATAAACTCTCACGTCCCTTCTCTTATGTGTTTATCTATGCTTTTCGCTTTCGGTGGCACTCACAGATGAAGTTTATGCAACTCTCGTTCCGTTCTTTGGGCACATACCTTCTTCATATCCAGCGCAATCCCTCGTAGAACAAATGGCCTTTCTTACGAATCTTGGAACTCCGCTGAAAGTCGAAGACTCGGAGGTGTCACTATGGGCTGCGATGCCACTTGAGGATTCTGCTTGTACACAAAACGAATTCTTCAACCAGGACGCAGTTGTCGACCTCCAACCTACTGCTTTTGACGATGATAAGGGCTTGGTTTTCATTGCGGAAGACGGGTTTTCCATGCAGTCTCCAATGAAAGTGTCGGCGGTGGTGACACCGGAGAACACGATGCAAAGAGCGTCCGATGATTACTTTGGATATCCAGAAATGCAATCAGCCAATAGAAACCACGACTACTGGGTGAACGTCCCACCCAGCTCCCCCCAAAACCAGGATACGCACCAAGATCCGAACCAAGACGTAGTAGACGTACCATCAAATGATCGAATGACATCAACTACTCACGAACACGATCATAATAATGTGCAGATTACGTGGACAAAGCCTCTGCGAACGCTGAAGCAGACGAAGCCGAGGACGGTATCCTGCTCGAACCCAAACAAAGAGAATTTCAAGTTGGGCGCTTGAGCAAAGAATCCAGCGACGCAAATGCACAGTTTCCTTTGTTCGGTTGTCCTTCTCCAAACTTGTTGATGTCGATTTGTACTTCCGGTGACCTACACTGTATCGTTATAGCCAGTACCACTGTATAGAGACCTCTTCTGTTTCATAGAGTCATAGACCTGCTTTTTCGTATAGAGTCAATTTGATGAGTTCCTCGTCACAGAAAGAAAGGTGATTTGAATCCGACGTCGCCGAAATTTACTGAGAGTTCGGATCACTGATCATATCGGCGATCAAAAGTGTTGCTATATTGGGCCGCGGGGCGAGCCTTCTTGGGACTTAATTAGGCCACGCGTAAACGTAGGCGCTTGTCGCGACAAATACTTTGGTATGATGGCCACGGCGTCTACGAACCACGCACTGAGCGTTTGCTGCCCTGTATCAAGCAGTCTTCCCACCAAGCGACTTACACCCTGCGTCCATTCACCAGTTATCAAGAACATGTGTTGATTTCATGGAGGAGCAGCACAAAAATCTCGAAGCGGCGGACCATTCCATCATAGGTGCGAACATTCAAATGAAGTCCGTTAACGATTCGGGGCGCTATAATGACGAAACATGACCAGCGCGGGATTTCATATACGGCTCGAAAGAAGGTGATAGGAGGCTGTTATTCCCAAACGCACGAAATGGACTGAATGCGGAGCGACGGAGCCTCATGACCCCGAGCCGTTTGGGTATGCACGGCATTCCCGTTGGCCACGATCACGATGAGCGAGCATCACGAACGACTGCAAACAGCAGGGTAAGCAGGTCGGGTGTGAGCGACGGTGGGATTCCGGCTACAGAGGACTCAGGTCTGTCTGTATTTTCATCTCGTTTGTGTAACAGGATTGAGACGCTATCTGAATTGGTTTTGCAGACAGCGCTGAAGAGACAAACCGTGCGTCCTCTTTACCTCCGCTCAAATGCAGAGACTCTGGGCTTTCTTTCAAAGCATGGATTACTTACTTTAACAATTAGCTCACCGGCATGCAGTCGTGCAAACATCGACCGTCGTGAATGGATTCATTGACTTCATTGAGTGAGTGGGGGGTAGTAGGGCCCTTGAACTGTGCTGAATGTCTGCAATGTTGCTCTCAGGGCATGCAAGAGGTTGGAGACTTATGTACGTCTCCGAGTTAATCACACTGGGAGGATCCGGCATTTATGTTTGTGATCCTTAGCTTGGGAAGTTCACACACGAAGTCCAGAAATTAGGTTCCGCCCTCCATCTAGTTAAGGCATCACGTCGACTCCATCAGGATTTGACTGCCGTCCGAATGTATCTCGAACGGAATAACCAACTCAATGCTCTCCTGGGTGTGGTGAAAGTTACGAAAAGCACGAAAAAAGCGAAGCGCAAGAGGAAACTTTTAGCATCGCGCGCTGGCTCAACTCTGATAGGGAACTACACCGAAGATCTGAACGGCACGCTTACTAAGCTCGCCGATTCTTTGGATAATTTTGCCATTGGTGGGTCCGTCCAGTTATATAGCTTTTCATGCTTATTCGTTTCCTGTAATGTAGCGATAGTTGACTTCGAGGATTACACTAATGAAGAAGGGAACAATGCATTGGAAGATTTTCGGATTGAGTTGCGGGTGCGTGGACTTGTACCCGTTATCTTGCATCATCTCATGGAACATTTCAGGTGCTCATTGGAGGCCTCGAATTCTTTGGTAAAATTATTGTGCTTACTGTCACAGATTCCACTAGCAATACTAATCTTATCTCTAATAGTTGCGGATGGGGAGAGTGATCATCTTCACAGGTTCATAACGGCGAGAGCGAGCTCTTTGAAATCCAATATAGATGATCTGTTCGATTCACTACAACGTTTCGAAAAAATTGGTGAGTACTTCTTTCAATCAAATTTATACGTATGAAGACAAGTCCCAGGTATACCATGCATAAGTTATGCACAGAAAAGATCAACTAGGATGTCTTTGAATGCCGCGACGGTAGCCACGTTCTTCGCAGGAGTTGCGGGTATGTATAGCGTTGATTTCGTATCGCAGCCTCCGATTAACTTTTTACTTGGTACATGCAGCCACTACACTACAATACTCAGTTGCAAATACCTCATCAAAGAGAGAAATTGCAATCAACACATTGTGGTTCGCCTCTCTTGTCTTGAGTATCGGCTCCGCCATAACTGGCATGTTGGCCATGACATGGAGACTAGCGGTCTTGTACGTTGGCCATCTAAACGATACCTCTGAAGCCCTACAGCGTCCTCATATTTTTACTCAACTTTTAGCTCAAGTCCGAGGCGTGTGTTGCCATGGTACATTCGATTCTGGATTAAATCGGGTTACTTAGCTCTTCTGATAGCGTCCGTCATTGCCTTCCTCGCCGGACTGGTGGTTTATGTTTTCGACTCTCAGGTAAGAAAATGATGCTTTGGATCCGTTTTGTACCGGCATTTATCCAGTTCTCGTTCATGAAGCCCAATAAAATATCGTTCTGGATTATCGCTGGTCTCACGGCATTTTGCACCATTGGCCTTGCGAGCGTGACTTTCGTATTTGTCAAGGAGCGCTGGAGCTTCTCTCAGATGCGGGAACAAATGCGAAAAGAATTCAGTCCAATGCGACACTTCTATAAGTCGTCCAGAGCGACTTGGTGGTTCTGGCTTCGGTACCATCTTATAGACCAGCTCCGGAAAAAGAGGTTTAGGTTGTCTAAGCGCGGCAGCTCTGTCTCAGGGTCCGCTGAGCACGATAAACAGGGCTCATTTTTGCAGCGAGGCGGCGATATTCTCTACCGACTCCCCTGGTTAGAGAAGAGGCTGCAGCGCCGTACGACGCAGGACTCGGAGATGGCCATTAATGGTGGGGATCCAATACGGAATAAGCGTCCACATACGTGGAAGAGGGACTCGAGACAGCCTGCCCCTAGGCAAAACATGCCGAAGCGGACACAGAGCGATCCACTGCAGCAAACACCGGTGCAATATCTGGGCGATCCAAATTTTGCAGAGTGGTATAGCAAGCAGGTGAGGCGGCTCGGCCTTAGCTTGCGCGCACCGATGGAGCAGCGCGCATTGCATCTACAGTTTTCCCCGGACGGACGATGGCTTGTTGTATGCTACAAATTCGAATGTTGCGTCTATAATGTCGAAGTATGTAAATTGGCCTGCCGCCGCTACTACGTTTATATATATTTACTGACTATGATTATCTCAGAAATCCTTCGAATACCATCAGACTCTGCGGCATACAACGCGCCGGAAGGCTAAACAGGTCGAATGGTCTCCGAATGGCGAACGTTTACTCACGCGGTTAAGTAACGACGTCAAGGTCTGGACAATTGATGAGCACGACGTACGGGGTCTCACTGTGCACACGTTATGCGTTTCTTACATTGTCTGCTACGTTATAAGAATTTCAGGTTCGACAAAACCGCCGGATTGCGTGATGTTGATGTGGCGGATATCCAGTGGCTTGATGATGATGGTGTGTTACAAATCCGGCTTTTATATTTCGACGATAAGGTTTATTGATTATCCTTCTGCAGAATTCCTTGCGATTGCGAACGAATTGACTTTCTTCCGAGTGGTCTGCGATTTATATTTCCCAATAGTCTACCAAAAAAGCTAACATAACTTATTCCGCTATTTCCCAGAACGTAGCTGCGGAAGAAACGGAAAGAAGCGAGTACAACATCGAATGGGATAACGAACTCCTGGAGCTCTATTACTTGTATACTATGCCAGAGTCCGAACTAGTGGTGATAGTCGGGGCGCGCAAGATCGAAGGCCTTCCGGAAGACAAGGCTATCGACTGTATAATAGGTGTGTGGAAATGTCGTGGCCTTACTTGTTAACCATTTGACAGTCTCGCATTAACTAGTGTACAAGATGGATGTAGACGTAGAAGAAACACGAACCCAAAACTCTCACTCCACGCGGAGCTCAACATCCGTGATCTATTCTCCCGGAACTATAGTGCAGTGAGTGGCCTAAGGAGTGTGTCAATGAAAAATTATCGCTCATGCAGTTTTTTCGCGAGAAGACGGATACCGCTTCTATCAGACGTGGAGAGCCTGTCATTTGGATCACGTCTTGACGGTACACATGAAGGTCTTCGGTACATGCTTGTCGGCTATCTTAGCAAGGTATGTGGCGGCGTATGTTGCCTTCATCTACTGATGCGGATTTGCCTTGCTTAGCCACCGGAAATCTGGACTATGGATGTGAATACTGGGCGTGCTATCTTGGACGGTCAACTTGAGAGAGAGCCGGGAGGCGAGCAGGATCCCGAGGCAGAGTGGGGAGATGTATTTTTCATCGGACCCACAGAAAGTATCATTGCGTGTGCAGAGGACGGTGTGTTTTAATACATTTTCCTGTTGTTCGCTAAGAGTCCCTAATAACGATCCTACCGTTTTTAGGGACAATGCATTTCTGGGATCTTGACACGCGTAAGCATTTCCACAAGCTTGGGATTGTGGCGAGCGAGGACGTGGAAGAGCTGCCCGTCGTTACGTGGATTCCACACTCGCCAGCACCGATGATGGCGACCGCCGGCAAGGGTTTGCCGTTGGTTATCTGGGCACCAGTGAGGGAGAGAATGAAGGACGAGGAAACCGCGATCGGACCGGACGGTCACACGCCTCAGCGTATTTTTTCGGGTGGTCACCAATTACAAATGTCCACGGTAGGCTTCCTTTCCGGTTCTCCACTTCCCAATGATTTTGATGCAACGGAAACACAGGCGCCGCTCCCTCAATATCCGACAGATCTCCCGTATCCACAGTCTACGGCAGCACCACTGAGTGCTCCCGAGCCAAATTCATACACTCTGGAAAACTCCCAGGCTCCGAGTTCTCGCATCTACGAAGATGTCATGTATGCAAATTCGCCCGAGGCTTCTATCAAAGGCGGCGAGAGTGAGGAGATCGAAGAGAAATCCTGACGAATGACAAGGTCGGCGATGGCCTATACATTCACGTTGTTACATGCACTGCGATCTGAGTGGCGTTTGCTGAGGTGAATCTGTAAGAACTCTGACAACTATACGTACATCTCGATGGAATCAACTATAGCAGACTAATGTTAGATGTTACACGGGGAAAAAATCCGGATATGGTCGCTTCCTATTTCTTATTGAAATTGTAAATTCGTCTGCTAATTGCGATTCCCTAATGGCCGTCTTCTATATTCTGGATTTTGCATGCCCCTATATTCCAAAAACAATACAGTTGATGGATAAGTAGGTACACTTTACTCAAAATGCAGTAAAAGGCCATAGCAAATCACAAGTGTTTGATCATATTTACAGTTTACTATGTAGGGGGAAACTATATTCAAGTTTGTTCCCTGTGTTAGTGTATACGGGGGAAACTTTGTATATTCTTGTAACTTGATTGGATTCAGGCTTTCGGATTACGATTCTACCGCACGGCGCAGGATAGGAAGCGGATCGGTCCAATGAGCTTAGCACGGATGGCAGCGTACCTTTGGGTCCTAATAATAGCGCATGATGGAGAGTGGGTATCAGTAGGAAGTCGTGGGCGAACCATAAAGATCAAAATCGAAGCCAAGAAGACCGTTAAGTGTGGGGTGGGCAGACAAAAAGCTCACAGGAAAAAGATAGAACCCACAAAATCAAACTTTCTGATTGCACGTTAGAGTTCAGTCAAGCATATGGATTTATATAACTATCTGCTGTTCCTTCTTCCGGCTTGACCCCGCCTGACGGAAAAAACTCACAGCTAGGGTACAAGACGTTATTCGAGAAGGCTGTGTTGCTGCTGGCTCTCCGTCGTAATGGTGGTACACCCGTGCATGGAGGGCGCTGCGAAATTGGGTTCCGTCTGAGAATTGGAAAACGACGTAATAGGATGATATGCTCCCCGGATACGAAGCAGCAAGCGGTTACAGAGGATACTGTGTAATACAGCTTGTAAGCTTAGAACGAGTGCGGATCAGTTAGTTTATAAGGTACACAAAGAAAAATAATAAGGGGAAACCAGTACTTACGTTAGGAGGAAAAAGCAAAGTGGGCTAGGCACAAAGCGTAAGACGAAAATGTTGGCCAAAGTGGTATCTGCTGTAGGTTAGCCCGTGTGAGGGTTGAGAATGATTGCTGACGGTCCATACTTAGTATGAGCAGATAGTAAACCACTCCTGAAGCCTCAATTAGACATATATATATTCATCGGTATTTAATAAGTCTTACCATCTGCGAGGATTTGGTTCAGCGTTGCGGAGAATTCCATCTGCACTATAGAGTCCCTCCATCAGATACTGGCACATGTTCGACTGAACGAAGAGTAGACAGCACAAGCATTACGGACGTGTTTTAAGTACAAGAACGAGCAAAGCGACTGCAAACAACCAGACTCGGCCTCGTAAACTGGCCATACAATTTTTGTATTGGTTGTATTGGGCTTACACGTCTCGGAAAGCAAGAGCGCGACACATGCGGGCCAGTTAATCTTGCCATTGTAGGATAGGACACATCCAAACCGAGGAATAACAAAGCCCGCGCCTTGAAAAGTGGTCCCAGAGTCAGTCGCATACCTGAAGTACTGATATCATGCATCGCTGCATACTGGTTATATCCCAAATGAATCTGATGGAAAAATATGCCCCAGCGGCCAAGAAACCCTATAAGTCCGACATGAGTTTGATCCCTCCCTCATTCCGGACCGTGAGTACCATGAATCCTAGAACAAGCACCGCAAAAACTCGACGGTCACCGCCCCAAACTGCGTACGCCCGTAGATAGAGGATAACTGCAGGTTCGACAATTGACCCCATCAGCTTGATAATCAAGAGATGCCTGTGTACAGCATACATTTCGCATTGCTAATCATTGCAAGATCCATGACTGTATGACAAGAATTCTCAGGTAGCTGAAGCACCCCAATTTGTCTGACTTACAGCTGCAAATCCGGGCCCCATGAATACATGTCTGTCATCCCAATTAGAAGAGAATAGAAAATGAAGAGAGCGGCGCAACGTGCATCTACGCTTGTGGCAGGGCCCGCAAACGCAAATACTGTTATCAAAAGCGGCTTAAGTATGCGTTTGAGTTCAAATCCCGAAGAAACGTACTGTAGAGGAAGCCAGGCAAAGCGAAGAGAGAGAGATATCTGTTGAGTAAAAATGCGGTCTTGGCGAGCGAGAGCCGAGGGGCCACACAAGTCGCCTCTCTTCAAACGTGAGAGCGTAGTCGTAAACCTGCACAGGACTTCAGCATGGCTTGTCAATGTAAGCGGGAAGGCGAGCCTTACTAATAAGACCGCTGTCGCAACTGCGTTGAATGATTGAGCATTGGTGTAAGTGCTTTTGATAAGGTAAAGGAGAACCCAATACCTAGTGTGTACTGAGCCAACAATGATGAGTACACTTAACGAGAGTAAGGGTAATGAACATACGGCGGCGATATCGGTGTCAGCTACGAAGGTTTCTAGCTCTTGGAGACTCGGTAAAGCATTATGCTTGCAGGCTTTGATGACGGTATGCGTTAGACGACTGTTGAACGTCAGTTATCGAGATCCAGAGTCATAAGGGATGGATTATAATGCAGTGCGTCCGTCGAACGTGAGACATCAGAACCAGAGATAGTCATTGTGTACTTTTGAGAAGAGTGCATTAGGGGCTTTCAATTCAGTGTTTGGAAATGTGAAAAGCGATGCTTGGGAAGTGCACAGTAATGAGTGCTAGTATAGCCATCAACATTACCATGGATACAAGAAGGACAATGTATGTCCGTTAGATCAGAGACAAACTGCAGCCCCGTGCTTTGCAAACTCTGTTGACCGAGTAGTTCCAGGCAGTGCAACACATGCCGTGCCAATTCTCTAGAACCAATCAGCCATCCTTGTTCCTTGGCACAACAGAGCCTGAGGTGTCAAGCCAATATTTCGAATGTTCAAACAACTCAATGTATACGGTGTCAACCGTCGAAGCTCATCGTTTTAAGTCCTTCCCTGGGATTTTCTCTCACGGACTCATGGACAAGCGCATCTTGTATGAACTTAAGAGATGCAGTATCAAAAGAAAAAGGAGAAACGGATACTCACCTGGCGCCATTTGCACGCTGCATAAGTAGCGTATGAGAGTTGAAGGCGTGTATGGCAGTGTGGGTCCTAAGCGTGGTTCATGATGGTAATGTGCGACTCTGCTAGTTGTTGCGGTTACTGTCTTTAAAAACCTATTGGCGGATTTATACGTTTGGAGGCAAATCCCCGAAAGCTGACTTGATTCGATCGGTGTGAGCTTCAGATCACACAAATGGGCCGCTTCAAACACGATGTATATCGCGATGCAGACTAATGCCAGATGTTAGTGTATACGGGGGAAACTTTGCTTATTCTTGTAACCTGACTGGATTCAGATTTTCGGATTATGGTTCTACCGCACCAATGAGCTTAGCGCGGATGGCAGCTAACCCTTGGGTCCTAGTAATAGCGCATAATGGAGAGCGGGTATCACTAGGAAGTCGTGGGGCGCATCATGAAGATCAATATCGAAGCAAAGAAGAACAACATATAGTTTTGGGGTGGGTCAGAAAAAGAAAGCTCGCAGGAAAAGATAGAACTCACAAAATCAAAGCATTCGTTTACTTGTTAGAGTCCAAAAATCACCCAGTTCTATATAACTGTCTACTGTTCCTCCTTCCGGCATGACCCCACTGGACGGAAAACTTAGCTAGAGTACAAAACGTTATTTGTACGATGACACCGAAACGCACAACACTGGGGCTGTACTCTCACACGGTCCGGCGGATCTCCGATGACCCCCGGGCACAGCTACAAGTACATGATTTTTGATTCGATATTTCTCATTACTTTTGTTCCTTATCACTCACTGGATCCTGCTGCACCTCTCACTAGGTCTGTCTTCTTCGTAACGTACCAAGAGGCTATACTAAAATTAGGCAATAAATATAATGAGTTATCTGGTCAGATGAGTTATCGTTCTCGATGCTAATGATTATGTGAGCTTCCCTCACGACGTCGGCAAGATGATGCGCCGCACATAAACCGTTTAGCGTCTCATATTCATGGTCTACAAGCCCCCAATCCCTTGCTTCGCCAGGGACTTACTCGCGAAGATTTTTTACTTTTTGGGAAGGCAGGGGAGGAAATGACCTAAAAAGGCTATTTTCCCTCGGCAATCGCCAAAATGTGATTAGTAAAATTATTAGTAACATTCTTACGGAAGCAGGTAGTGAGCTTTTTTATTATATAGGAATAGGATAGGATAGGATAGGATATATAGGATATAGGATCACGAATCACCGTTGCCTTGACGTGGTCTCTGGGCACGGACCTCGGCTAAGCGGGTAATTTGCAGCCTTGTAAATCTGTTTTTGAACGTGTCAATAGGTTTCCAACTTGAAGGAGTGAGCACTCGCGTTACCATCTTTTCAGACACCTTTGATGATATTTGAAATGTATCGATTCACCAGACCGTGAGATTAGGAAGAGGTTGTCCACGAAACACCGATGCACATTTCGATATCGCGGAGCCTGAAGCTACCGAGCGTGCTCCTGTACTTGACGTGGCCGGCATAACGTTCTACCCTTTATGCGTACAGGCCAAGGCTGGACGACAGCTCCGAGAATATAAAGCAACATGAACTACTTTACAATTGGTAGAGCCGCATTCGGTCGGGTCAATCAGACCCGGCAAGCGCGCATCTTCTTCGCTGCGGATCGTAATATAAGCAATGCTTCGGGCTCCGCATTCACATTCCCAGATCATGGCCGCTCAATCTTTAGGACTCGGGAACCACAACAGGTTTTAGAGCGCCGCTGCTGATTCTGGTGCCTTATGGTTAACAAATATGCTGTGGACATCACCGATAGCCCCCTAGCCTTCACATATAGATGTGGGTCTCAGCAGCAACTGCTATCAGATCCTATCTAATGCCTGCTACCCTGCTATAAAGCCATGATCTCCAATGTCTTCGGTGAATGAGCAAGAACTGGAAACTATTATGATCTACGACAATATTACCTCTGTATGTTGAATAATTTTATGGATTAATAAGTATGCTCATCATTCTCGTCTTAGTGTACATTAGGTATGAAGTTCTCCTTTCTACTTCTGGATGCATGCGCTTTGTTGATGAATGTTTTACCTCACAGTTGCGACAGCGGCCCTATTGGTAGGGGCCATCTTTTCAGCCACCACTACCAGTGGCAAGTCACACTTACTAATCCTTGCGCGTGGCAGGTCTACGATTATCTCCTCACATTCGGAGAGGAAAAGCGGCTTATTTGGCCCTCCCGGCTTTCGCTTGCTAAGGTCGCTTTCCTGCTCAATAGATATTTTCCTTTACTCACTTTCCCTGGGTTGCTTTATGGTACGTCTTTTGACGCTAAGCTCAAGAACCTACTTCATATTCTTCCGATGTCAGTATTTGTGTTCGCGGATCCCAACACAAGAATCCCCGTGCGTGGCGTTGCCTTACGCCTTCATCTGACCTCTGAGGCCTCCAATGACAGACTTGTGTTCGCGTATCTCGAGTTTTCAGCTGTAAGTATCGCGAACTTGGAGAGAGAGTTATTTACTTATCTAACAGAGATGTGTTATCCAGCTATGAACCTCGCAATATACTTCATAGCGGAATGTATGTCAACCATAACAGATTCCATCTGAGGTCAACCTAATTGCAGATATTCTCAGTCATTCTTTATCTGCGAGCTTACGCGGTATGGGGCGGTGATCGAAGAGTTTTTGCGGCACTTGCTTTGGGATATACGGTGCACACAACGCACCAGTGGCTGAGTTGAAGACGAACTTATACTGGATTTACAGGGCCTTTTGGTCGTGGCAGGGTATTTTGCCACGAAGTTCATCTGGGATATTAACAGCATGTCGCTCATTTGCACAATATCAGTGTTCCGGTATCGACTAACTTGGTTCCTTTATCAAGGTGCAGGCATTACCTTGCCTCGGCCTGGGTGTCTCATGACATTCAATGGCCAGCTCGACTGGCCGGCATATGTCGCACTCTTGGTCTCTGAGACTTGTGAGTTCGGTTGTCATACTGACTTATTGGTTTGCGAGGCTAAACGGTCCTTCTACAGTCTCGATGTTAATTCTTGTGCTCAGAACAAGTTCGTGTTACCGTGGCCAACTATTTATTACCCTTTTGTATGACGAAAAATATCAACAGTACAGATGCGGTATTCAGCGACAATGAACAAAATACTCGCAGATGGTGAGGCCTACATGATCCTACTCGGATAAATCACCTGACGTGGTCCCGTGGTGACATGGTCAGGAGCGCTTTACTACCTGCTCACACTATGTAGGACTCATCTCTACTGTCGTTGAGAAAGAAACCCACACGCGGACTAACGCTCAACAGGTACGACAATGGGTAATATTCTCGTCCTACGCCTTGCGCCGGCTGCACTATGCAATTTCCTCCTTGCGTGAGCTTAATCCCCTCTAATTCTTTTCTCATCCTGTAAACTAACAGTAGTACACATATCTAGCTTACAAGCTGCATTGCACAGTATCATTAGTAACCATCTGCTTCTCCGCATCCGAGGAGCATATCATCCTATTGCATCGGTCACCACTGCTCAGTTCGGGAACGAATTCGCTATGACCCCCATGGTTGCCGCTTCCGAGTCTGCTGTTTCTAATTAAAGGCGTTTCTTAGTTATGTGAATTTGGTCTGTCAACTCTCAAACTGATGCGCATAGTTCAAACTTCTCAGCAGCAACCATATATGTTACATTATGACTGTACGATACAATTACGAACCCGTTTCGCACCCCTCGTGTGTTTGCCACGGGCTTGTATTCTTAGATTCCTACGTCTCGCATCGGATGTGCCAAGTTTCGTCGTACTAGCAATGACCGTAGAACTCCATCCCCGGTGCGAATTTGTAATCATCGGTCAGGGACGTCGACTGCCCAACGCAGGCGACATCGAAGCCCAACACTGGCAGACGCTTTTATGTCGACGGTGCCCACGTTATTCCAGTCCGTATATATATATATATATTTGTATAGCACCCATCCGAAACCCCATGGGTATCATGGGCATATCAGTTCCTTCACCGAAGGCTGAGTCGTAATTCCACATCGTCTTGTCAATTACTGCCACTGGCAGCCGAACTCCTGATTGCAACCCACGTCAAAATTTAAATCACAGCCATCAGTCACTTGAGCATTTTTCCTCCTTCCCGTTTTTTGTTGAGATGGACGAGGAATATTGGTATGAGGTAGATTTCTGAATTTTCGGTACTAGGATGGGCACTTCAAGCATGGGCTCTATTCTTCTCACCGAATGAGTGGACCGTGGGTACGATTATACTCAGGAAGGCTTGGGGTTCTAGAAAAAAATGTATACGGTCCAAGTATTTAATAAGTTTCTTTCATAACTCTAACAGGACCTACTAAATCAGAACATCCTGGTCGCAAGTCAGAGTTCAAACAGGTATCCAGTCTTATGTCACTGTCTACTGTTTCTTTTTCAGACTTGACTCCACTGGCTGAGATAACTTGCCGCAAGAATACAAACCGTTACTCAGAAAGGCTGTCCTGCTGTTGATTCTCCGTTGTTATAGTGGTGGTACATCCGTGCATGGAGGGCGTCGCGAAGTCGAGCCCCGAGTGAGGGGCAATGGCGAATGATGTGATAGGATAATATGCTCCCCGGATACGAAGTAGCAGACGGTTACATAGTACACTATGTAGTACGGCTTGTAAGCTAAGAAAGGGTGAGGTACAGTTAGTTTATAGGGTACCAGGCTACACAAAGAAAAGGAACAAGGGTAAGCTAGGACTTACGAAAGGAGAAAATCGCAGAGTGGGCCTGGCAGAAGGCGTAATACGAAAATGTTGGCTATGGTGGTACCTATTATTCCACGTCAACCGTGCAGGAGTTTATGAGAATTGCTGACAATTCATACATAGGATGAGCAAGTAGTAAACCACTCCTAAAGCCCCAGTTAGAAATGTAGATACTCGCGTGGATCAGATAACTTGAAGTCTCACCATCCGCAAGTATTTGATTCATTGTTGCAGAAAATCGTACCTGCACTGTAGATTTGTTCATCAAACACATATTTCGAACCAACGAAGAGCAGGCGACTCGGATGTCACGAACGTGTTTTGAGTGTAAGAACTACTAAAGCGACTGCAGACAATTTGAATTAGCCTTGTAAACTGGCAATTGTTTTCATGTCCGACTTACATGTTTCGGAGAGTAAAAGCGCGACACATGCCGGCCAGTCAAGCTCGCCGTCAAGGGTCAAAGCACACCCAGGACGAGGCATAACAAAGCCCGCGCCTTGAAAAGTGGGATTGAAGTTAGTGACAGGAGTGCTGATATCATGCATCGTGTCATACTATTGATCGCCCAAATGAATCTTGTGGCAAAATTCGCCCCTCCGGCCAAGAGGCCCTATGAGTCCAACATGAGTTTGACCCCTTTCTCATTTCAAACCATGCGCACCATATATCCTAGAACAAGCACCGCAAAAACCCGGCGGTCACCGCCCCAAACCGCATACGCTCGTAAGTAAAGGATAACTGCGAATTCAACGATTGGCCCCTGAGCGGCAATTGAAAGACGTTGTGTACGACGCACATTCCGCAATAAAATATATTGCAAGGTTCATAGCTGTACGAAAGGACTTCTCAGATAATTGAATCCCTCCGTATTTAGTTGACTTACAAGCGAAAACTCGGGCGCCGCGCACGCACGTCTGTTATTCCTGTTAGAGGGGGGTGGAGCCAATCGGAAAGCACTGCAACGAACGTCTACACTTGTGACAGGATCCGCAAACACAAAGACTGTCACCAGAAGCTGCTTGAATGCGTATTTGAGCTAGAGTCTAAAACCAACGTACTATAGAGTAAGCCAGGTAAAGTGAGGAAAGGTATGTATCTGTTGAGCACGAATGCGATTTTGGCGAGCGAGAGTCGAGAGGGCCAAACAAGTCGCTTTTCCTCTCCAAACGTGAGAGAGTAGTCGTAAACCTGCGCAAGGCTTTAACATAGTTTCCCAAAGCCAGCGAAAAGACGAGCCTTACCAATAAGGCGGCTGCCGCAACTGTGTCGAGTAATAATAATTCAGCGTCGGCGTACATTTGTCATATAAGAGGAGGAAGAACTTGATACCCAATGTATACTGAACAGGCAATGATGAGTACGCTTAGTGAGCCCCACAATTATTCAACACATACCCCAGCAATATCTGTGTCAACTACGAGAGATCCTAACTCTTGGGAGCTGAGTGAAGCCATTTGAGGCCTAACTGACTTTGAAGATGGGACGGGCGTCAGACGAAGATCGAGTGATAGTCGTTGAGATCCAGTGTTATAAAGGGGTGAGCGGTGATGCGGCGCATCTATTAGGCGTGAGATATCAGAACTAGAAATAGTTCAATAACATCCGTTGCAGATTCCGGAAGCTACAAACCATCCTTCTGAAGAGACTAAATTAGACGCTTACAATTAAGGTTTTGGCGAATGCGAAGGATGATACTTGTAAGTGCGCAGTGCTAAGTACGACGCCATGATAGGCACGAGAGAGGATGATGTCTGTCGAGTCAGTGATAAACTGGTAGAACGCAGCCGCATGTTTTGCAAGCTCTAGGTCCGTTAGTAAGGACCGAGTATTTCAGGAAATTCGATATATGTCGTGCTAGCATTCTCCGGAACCGATCGCTGACATCCATATTCCTTGACGGAAACAAAGAATAGCATGTCGAAGCGACATGCGAAACATTCAAGCAAATCGAAGTGCACGATACTATCAACACTTGATGCTCATCGCTCCGAGTTCTTCCTTCAATTCCGTTCTCAAAGCCTTTATGATCCAACGCATCTCGTTTCAGTTTAAACATACGACGTAAAAGGGAGAAAAACGGGCACTCACCCGTTTCTGTTTTGCGCTGCATATTGAGGGTTGAAGATGTGTGTTCTGTAACTTCTGTTCATGGTGGTAATGGCGAAATTGCCGATCGCGGCGGCTCATCAACACGGCTATGTGTTTAGGAGCAAGTCTTCGATGATTAATTTGATTCCATGGAACTTTTTAGCCGAGCATCATGATCAGTTAGAAGTGGGCTGAGGTAATCAGTACGGTACTACGTGCCGTATTCATTAAAACAACGGGCAATTTTAAAACAAGCGAAATTTTCGCAGAAGGGAACCACGCCTAAATAAAACACAGTGTGAAGCCAGTCGAATGCCAAATCACGTCATTGGTAGTACTGTATCAAGAATAAGAAGATAGAAACAAGGACTCTATTGTCCCCTCAACGATTCCCCATAAAGCCGAGTTTGTCCATAATCACTAAGTCAGACTTGCGCGGTTTCTTGTTCGGTCAGATTCACTATAAAGTCTCAACAGGTTTTGTGAAGAAAGTGTGATGGCAGTAAGTGACAAGGTGGGATTACGACTTTTTTTTTTTTTTTTTTTTTTTTTTTTAAATGCATTTCTATAGCGCGTCATGACTATCTAGTACAAAATACGCTCCAGGGGCCTTTAGGCCCCTGTATTTGTGGGAGATGGTAGTTGGTATAGATGGAACAATAGTGATGGTAAGCCGTAGGCTGAGATGTGAACTGGCGGAAGTGCCAGTAGATAGAGAAGAGTGGTATCTGACTCAGTTGCCGATGGCAAAACCCTGATCAGAAATAGACACCACAGTGGGTCCCCCCGGGTCGAAGATGAGGATGGGTTCCGCCTCAAAGGCGGGGTGAGAGTCAAGGAACGAGGCCAGAATTGGGAGGCCATCTTTCGAAAACCATTGGGCTTCGGTGGATGGTATGGGGGTCTTCCACACCGCGCGTCGAGCGGTGAGGGTATTGGGGCAAGAGAGCAAGAGATGAGGTCGAGTCTCTGGGACATGGCAGAAGGGGCACATGGGGTCGCGTCCCGGAATGCGTCCGAAGTACGCGCCAAAGCCGGCGTGACCAAGGAGTGTCCGGAAAACTTTGCACTTAGTGCGACGACCGAGTGTGAGATTCTGCATGAGGGCAGACGGCTTCGTGGAAGGGTTCTGGGTGGCGCCCATAGAGTGGGCGTCCGAGCTCCCTCGGAATTTTCGGCAGGCATGTGCCCAGTCGGATTTCCATTGAGTTAGTGCCGTAGAAGAGGCAGCTTCGCGAAGGAAGCGGATGGTGGGCGGAAACGGAATTGCGTCCGGAGGGGGGTTGTCCGCAATGCCGCAGGCGAGGACGTCAGCAAATTCATTGCCTTCCACATCGGAGTGTCCCGGAACCCAGTGTAAGTGAAAAAAGACAGCTGGGAACCGCTTGGTAGCGATTTTGAGACACTTCCGGATGTAGAGGGCGACATTGACGCCTGGGGCTGGACGAGGGTCAGCGAGGAGTGTGAGGGCCACTTCGCAGTCGGTGTAGATCTCGACCTGGGTAACAGCAGGGTGGAGATCGTAAGAGTAGGCCAGTAACCAAGCGGCATCGGCTAAGGCGGCAAGTTCGCAGTCAGTGGCATGGACCGCGGAACCAAGATAGGTTTCGCGGGTGAGAACAGTCTCCCCGCGATAAAACCACACGCCAGCTGCACCGCCGGCGTAAGAGGAGGGGGACGTGCCCTTGCGGGAACCGTCTGTGTAGATGAGAAGGCGGGTGGGGACGTCCTTCAGCCGGTCAATGAGACCATGGTGTGACTGTACGAGCGCCTCCCGGGCTTCTTGAGAATGGTCAATCGCCTGGTCGATGCTTACGTGCCGTAATGGCGGCAGTGAGATCCACGGTGGGCGAGTGTATCGGGGAACGCGTTCGCAACCGGGAGGAACCCGGTTAACGAACGACGTGGTGATGGCTCCACTGCGGGAAGTACGTAGTGGTAGAAGGGTGTGCGTGGTAGTAAGGTACCGTATAGCAGCACGGGTTTTGGTACGCTCTAGACGAAGTGGGATGGGCAGAATGGATGCGAGGACCTCCGAAGGGCCGCGTGGGGACGTGCGCCATGATCCAAGGATACGGCGGCACGCCGCGGATTGTACAAGGGTCATCTTATCACATTTGCCTTTTTGCCGTTTGCCGGTGAACCAGAGGGGAGATCCCCATAGTAAAACCGGCAATATGCAACCAATATAGAGGCGTCGAAGGTGGAGCGGGTCTAGGCCGCGTAAAGTGTTGCCAAGGAGTTCCAAGGCGCGAAGGGAGGACATGGCTTTGAAGCACATGCGTTGAACGTGAACCGTAAACAGCAATTGCGCGTCGAAAAAGATGCCCAACCAGCGTAGAGGCCGGGAGGGCACTATGCGAAGGGGTCGAAAACCCTGGCGCGGCAGGTGGATAGGGTGAATGAGGGAGTCTTCACGTAGGTCGAGACGGCGTGTCCAGTGGATGAGCTCAGATTTGTCATCATCCAGCGAGAGGCCGAGAGCGCGACATGCGGCGGAGAACGAGGTGTAGGCCTGTTCGAGGCGCGCGACGTTGGTCGCAATCGAACTCGAAGAGGTAGTAAGTAGGTGGTCATCCACATAAGCGTGAACGAACACAAGGGGGTCAGAGGCCTGTAAAGAGGTGAGAAGGCTGGTCGCGAAGAGGGCAGACAGGATGGGGGAGATGGGAGAGCCTTGTGGTACCCCCATGTTAGGTATGGGGGTGAGAGTGTCGGTAAACCCGTCGAAAGACAGGGCGACTCGACGATCCGAGACGAAGGACATGACCCAAGATATAAGGAGAGGGGGGAACCCTAGTTCTGTGAGGACGGCGCGTAGGCGAGGGTGTTGAACGGATGGGAAGAAACCAGCCACATCCACCGCGAGGGCGGTAGTGACCTGGTGTTTAGCCCACGCCGATTCAATTTCGTTAACGAGGTCAGAGGTGGCATCCAAAACGCCCGATTTTTGTCGGGTACCGAATTGGGAGGGGGGGAGTGCACCGAGTTCGTTGGCAATGAACTGGATGCGGTTTGCGATGATCTTCTCGAGTAATTTGCCCATGGTTTCCTCGAGAGTGATGGGGCGGTATGCGTTAAGCGCGGTAGGGTCCTTCTTATTCAGTTTCCGCAGCATCACCACCTTCGCGTCCTTCCAAGGACGGGGGTGGTGGCCAGCATCCAGGCACTCGTTAAAGAGCGCTAGGAGTGGGACGCTATGGGCGGTATGCAAGCTTTTGAGGGCCTGATAGCCGACACCCGTAATGCCCGGGGCACTGGAGTTGGAAGTGAGGTTGAGTGCGTGGTCCAGTTCTTCCATGAGGATGGGGTGGTTACGCATGGGGCGGGCACCGACGAAAGAGTAGGTCGGGGGGAGGG
This sequence comes from Coniferiporia sulphurascens, assembly GCA_002794785.1. Lineage (NCBI taxonomy): Eukaryota > Fungi > Basidiomycota > Agaricomycetes > Hymenochaetales > Hymenochaetaceae > Coniferiporia > Coniferiporia sulphurascens. Next base: position 956,019 of record NBBA01000008.1, on the reverse strand, counting down.
CAGCGGACGGTTGGGTACCGAAGTACTTTGACCGGAAAGCAGAGGCCTTCTCCGCAGGTGAGTTCGCGATGGACTGTCCAGACACCAGGGCAGGAATGGGGGCACGGCGGGTGCCCATTGCCCATTTTGCCATTGGCCAGATCTTGTCTGGCTTGACAGAAGCGGTGAACGAATCAGCCCAGTTGCGTTTAGCACGGCGAAAGATACCGGCCGACTGTCGTCGGAGCACGATACGTGTCGCCGGGGTAGCTCCGCGCAAGGCGGCCATGTGAGCACGACACGAGGAGTCCCACCACTTGACCTTGTGTCCCCCTGCCTTCGAAGAAGATGGGGGGTGTGAGGAATCAGTGGCGAGTACAAGTGCGGCGTGAATAGCGGCGACCTTGACGTCAAGGAGATGGGGCGTGGCGCCAGAGAGGGCGAAGGCGGCAGAGAGGGGTTCATCAAGAGCTTCCAACCATTCAGTAGAGAGCGAATCGTCGTACCGTGGGCGAAGGAAGGGGTCATGGAACGGCTCAGAAGAGGTGGGGACAGACCAGGTGATGACTGCATGGTCGGATCCGGATGGGGTATCCCAGGACCGTGTCCAGGAATCGCCCAATACAAGGTCTTCCAAAGAAGGGGAAGCCCATGCAAGGTCGATGACTGATTCTGTGAACTGGGTAGAGGGGCGTCGCCGGGTATCAAATCCCGGCTGATTGAGGAGGTGCATGGCATGAGAGGCTGCCCAGTGTTCCAGGGGGCGGGCTTTTTGGGCGTCGCTAGTGGAGTGAGTGCCATGGTCCCAGTGGATAGAGTGGAGGTTAAAATCCCCAGCAACTAGCCAGTGTGCACGCGGTGGGAGCTCGAGCAGAGCAAGAGAGGAGATGGTGTCTTTTTTATTCGCATCGTGATTGTATACATTAGTGACAAAAAGAGGCCCAAGGCCAGTGTCAAAAATTAGCGTGAGTATGTCTCGGGATGGGGAGCGCGAAGCATCAAGCACCACCCGAGACAGAGGGATTGACTGGCGAACCAGAGTGACCACACGCGGACGTGTTAGTTCGGTGCTCCCCGCGGAGGGGGGCACAAAGACGTGGTAGTTGGGCATAGCAGGGAAGCCGAATACGGGCGTACCTGATGCGTCAAACATAGAAGGGGAGGCACCGATAGGGTACCAAGGGGGTTCCTGTAGTAGAATAACCGCAGGTGGAGGCGGGGCACCGGGGGCAGACGAGAAGGAGTGGACGAGTGCTTCGACGTGCACTCGGGACGTTGCAACATTGTGTTGCATGAATGTCCAGGGACTACTCATCTACCGGGGGTGGGGCGAAAGAGGAACGGGCACGGCCACGCTGTTTGGGGCAGCTGGAAGAGTCGGCGCGGTGTTCGCCGGAGCAGTTCGAGCATTTGGGAGGATGAGTGCAGGGGGAGGTGGCCGGTAGGGCGTCTCTAACACATCCCGGGCAGCGCATGCGGTGGTCGTCAGTGCGGTGACGACCTGCGCATATAAGGCATGACCATGGGCGGTTCCTGCAATTCTGTACAAGGTGACCTAGTGCAGCGCATTTAGTACACTGCATGAGGCGAGGGAGGTCACGACGGGCCACCAATTTAAGGCGGCGACCGAACATGTAGACGACGCGGTTCCTCGGGGTGGAGAGGATGCCCGCAGAACGGGAGCCCGTAGGGTCTTCGAAAGAGAAGGCGATGGGGGCGGACATGACGTCCTCAGTCAACAGCTCGTAGGCCTGGGTCCAGTCGGGCTCAAGAGTCATTGGCAATGAGAGGAGGTGAGGGTTGGCGGCGCGGAACTCCGCTTGGAGATCCGCCGCTGTGAAGGCAGGGAGGCCCGGCGCTGGACGCGTAGGGACTTCGGCAATTTGGAGGCAGGCCCAAGATACGAGTTGGGAGACTGTGGCAGGGTAGACACTTTGGACGGATGCCATCACAACTTCCTTCACGCTGTTCATAGTAGGAACGTGAGTGTTGTGAGCGAACGTAACGAAGCAATTGCCTCGCTCGTTCCAATGGGCAGCGCGTACGACCAGTTTGGCCGCAGTCGGAAAGCGTGAGAGGGCAGTCCTGACGTTGATAGTCGTCTGGGAGTCGGTGGGGCGCGCTTCAGCAGGGGGGGGGGCTCCATGGAAGCGGATGGCGAGGGTCGGGTCCGTAATGGTACGGATAACCGGGAGGACTGCACGCTTCGGCTCTTGTTTCACAGTGCTAGCAGGAATGGGGGCCCCTGTCGACACTGGCGCTGCAGTAGCAGGGGCAGTGGCAGGGGTAGCCCCACCCGCGGCAAGACCTGGAGGGACAGGTGTCGTCAAGGTGGACCCGGCGGTGGAGTTAGAAGGGCCCGAAGGTCCTTGTGGTGGAGGAGGGGCAGTACTTGGGTTGGCTTTACCCTTCCCTTTCTTGTCTCCGGAGGGGGCGGACCCGGCCCCCGAGGAATGTGGGGGAGGTCGTTCGAGGGCGTCCATCCGCTGCATCATGAAAGCCATTTGGCGCGTGAGGTCCGACATGACCTGCACCATCTGCTGTGGCAGGGAGGGAAGGGAGGGGGGGCCTACCACGGTCTGGGTGGACTGGGGGGGGGCCGGGGGGGGGGCAGAGCCAAAGGCTGTGCCGAAACGGGGGCCTGCCGCCGCCCGAAAGGCCTGCGACGTGGCGGATTGTGCGAGTGGGATTACGACTTCGAGTCGTTACAAGATTAGTATTGCATTTCCCAGGATAATCCAAACTCCGCCTTTGAATTCTCGGATGCGTCCGAGATTTAAAAAATTTAAATCGTGCGGGTCACTGAGATCTTGTAGCTGCCTTTTCTTCTGCTATCCTTCAAGACGAAGATCGTTACATAGCATTCCTTCTGATTCTTAAGATTCATAGGACGGGCTCAAGAGGTTTCAAGCGATTTTGCCTGTCGCTTCATGAATCACGCCCTGGCCATTTAGGAAATGGGTTGACGATTGGCGCGATCTTTCTTTAGGCGGATGAGGGTGAAGGTAAAAACTGTGTTGCGTACGACCCCGACGCGATCCAAGGGTCTCTCCTGCCAATTTTTCAATGGAAATCATTCGTAATACTGGCAAGCTCGCGGTCAAGTCCCCTACTATTTTTGCATTCCGGCCTACCGTGAAGGATTATGGACGACCAATCCGACACGCCACAACTACTGGTGATGAATCACTACAATGATGTTTCCCAAGACGGCAGGAACGCGCATTTGTCTTAAATGCTGCTGTAGAATCTTCTGGTCTTATGAGAGCTGCATCTGCTTCTCGTACCCCTGGAGGTTTCGAATTCAAGTTTTGGTGCCCCTCTCCGCGTCAACTGGGAGTCCTTCGAATGCACTTGGTATGCGACAATATCTCCCCGTAGAGCCGGCGAACGACAATGTATCTTTCCTCTCGAGCTTCGACGAAGGAACTGATATGCGCATGATGCCCAGTGGGTTTCAGATGAGTGCTGTGCATATATATATATACGGACTGGAATAACGCAGGCACTGGCGACGTAAAAGCGCCTGTTGGGCTTCGATGTCGTCTGCGTTGGGCAGTCGACGTTCCTGACCCGATGATTGGAAAATCACACCGGGTGGAATCTGGTGCGAGACGTAGGAATCTGAGCATTCAAGCCCGCGGCAAACACACGAGGGGTGCGAAACGGGTTCGTAATTGTATCGTACACTCATAATGTAACATAAACTATCGTATAGGGGTCATTTTCAGAAAAAAATGGGTTTCCGGCCTCTACATCATGGGTATAGGATCGAAAAAGTCTGTTGTACAGTATATAAATCTTTCTTGCCACTTTTTTCGACGAAATTTAGAGATGTTTCCCATTCATGGCTATTTTTTTGTTTTGGAAGTGACTTTGTAAAAGGGGTCATACGATAGTATGGTTGCTGCTGAGAAGTTTGAACTACGCGCGCCAGTTTGAGAATCGCCAGACCAAAATCACATAACTAAGAAACGCCTTCAATTAGTTACAGCAGACTCGGAAGCGGCACTTATGGGGGACATCGCGAAGTCAATCCCGAACTGAGCGGTGGTGATCGATGCAATAGGATGATATGCCCCTCGGATGCGGAGAAGCAGATGGTTACTAATGATACTGTGTAATACAGCTTGTAAGCTAGACATGTGTACTACTATTAGTTTACTGGATGAGAAAAGAATTAGAGGGGATTAAGCTCACGCAAGGAGGAAATTGCAGAGTGGGGCCGGTGCAAGGCGTAGGACGAGAATATTAGCCACAGTCGTACCTGTTGAGCGTTAGTCCGCGTGTGGTTGTCTTCCTCAACGACTATATAGATGTGTCCTACATAGTGTGAGCAGGTAGTAAAGCGCTCCTGATCATGTCACCACAGGACCACGTCAGGTAACTTATCTGAGTAAGATCATGTAGGCCTCACCATCTGCGAATATTTTGTGCATTGTCGCAGAGAACCGCATCTGCACTGTTGATATTCTTCGTTATATAAATGTGTAATAAAGAGATTATCATGGTGTTACGAACGCGTTTTGAGCACAAGAATTAACATCGAAACTGTAGATAGACCGGCTCAGCCTCGCAAACCAATAAGTCATATGATAACCGAACTCACAAGTCTCAGAAACCAAGAGTGCGACATATGCTGGCCAGTCGAGCTGGCCATTGAATGTCATGACACATCCAGGCCGAGGCAAGGTAATGCCCGCAGCTTGATAGAGGAACCAAATTAGTTGATACCGGAACACTGATATTGTGTAGATGAGCGACATGCTGTTAATATCCCAGATGAACTTCGTGGCAAAATACCCTGCCACGACCAAAAGGCTCTGTAAATCCAGTATAAGTTCGTCTTCAATCCAGCTACTGATACGTTGTGCGCACCGTATATCCCAAGGCAAGTGCTGCAAAAACTCCTCGATCACCGCCCCAGACCGCGTAAGCTCGTAGATAAAGAATGACTGAGAATATCTTCAATCAGTTGATTTCAGATGGAATCTGTCATGTTCGACATACATTCCGCGATGAAGTATATTGCGAGGTTCATAGCTGGATAAAATATTTCTGTTAAATAAGTAAAGAACTTTATCTTCGCCTTACTTACAACTGAAAACTCGAGATACGCGAACACAAGTCTGTCATTGGAGGCCTCAGAGGTTAGTAGATGAAGGCGTAAGGCAACGCCACGCACGGAAACACTTGTGTTGGAATCCGCGAGTACAAATGCTGTCATCGGAAGATTATGAAGTGGGCTTTTTTGTGTTAGCGTCAAAAGACATACCATAAAACAACCCAGGTAAAGTGAGCAAAGGAAGATATCTATTGAGCATGAAAGCGATCTTAGCGAGCGAAAGCCGGGAGGACCAAATAAGCCGTTTTTCCTCTCCGAATGTGAGAAGATAGTCGTAAACCTGTCACGCGCAAGGATTAATAATTATGTCTTGCCACTGGTAGTAGTGGTTGAAAAGACACCCCCTACCAAAAGGACCGCTGTCGCGACTGTGGGGTAAAACATTTATCATCAGAGCGCATCCATCTAGCAGTAGACAGTTGAGCTTCATACCTAACGTACACTAAAACGAGAATGATGAGCATACTTATTGATCCATAAAATTATTCAACATACGGCGGAGATATTGGCGTAGGTCATGAGAGTCTCCAGTTCTTGCTTACTCAACGAAGACATTGGAAATTCTGGCTTTGTAGCAGGGTAGTAGGCATTAGATGAAATCTGATGGCAGTTGCTGCTGAGACCCACATTTATATGTGAAGGCTAGGGGGCTATCGGTGATGTCCACAGCATATTTGTTAACCATAAGGCACCAGAATCAGCAGCGGCGCTCTAAAATCTGTTGTGGTTCCCGAGTCCCAAAGATTGAGCGGCCATGATCTGGGAATATGAATGCGGAGCCCGAAGCATTGCAGGAGGCATTATATTACGATCCGCAGCGAAAAAGATGCGTGCTTGCCGGGTCTGATGGACCCGACCGAATGCGGCTCTACCAATTTTAAAGCGGTTCATTTAACTCTATTGCCTCTATTCTCGGAGCTGTCGTCTGGTCTTGACCTGGACGCACGAAGAGTAGAACGTTATGCCGGCCACGTCAAGTACAGAAGCACGCTCGGCAACTTCAGGCGCCGTGATATTGAAATATGCATCGGTGTTTTGCGGACAACTTATTGTGCGGGTGGATACGGGCGGGATTTCTATCTGTTATTCTCTCAGTCTGATGAATCGACGCATTTCAAATATCATCAAAAGGTGTCTGAAGAAATAGGTAACGCGAGTGCTCACTCCTTGGAATCATATTGATACGTTCAAATACGGATTTACAATGCTGTAAATTAACCGCTTAGCCGAGCTCCGTGCCCAGAGAATTAAACCACGTCAAGTTGATGATGATTCGTGATAGATTATAACTATGAGATGTTGAACAGTTTATGCGCGCATCTTGCGATTCTTGCCGATTGTCGTGGCCTCGTGGGGGAAGTTCACATAACTTGAATTGTTAGCATCAAGAACGATAAACCTATTTGACCAGATAACTCATTCTTGTCAGTATACTGTATTTATTACCTAAATTTAGTAGAGCCTCTTGGTACGTTCCGAAGAAGACAAACCTAGTGAGAGGCGCAACGGGATCCAGTGAGTGATAGAGAATAAAAATGGTGAGAAATATTGAATCAAGAATTATGTGCTTGTGGCTGTGCCCGGGGTCATCGGAGATCCGCCGGACCGTGTGAGAGTACACCACCTTGGGCATTTTTCGTAACAATTAATAGCGGCCCTTTAGGCCTCCCATGGCGCGGTTACTTCATGCCAATTGATAGGAACTCCCAAGATTAAAAATATACGTAGACTGGAATTGAACCTGAGGTTTCCTCCCCGACCCAAACCATAAGATTGGGCGGCGAGAGAAATAGGCCAAGCCGCCAAGGCAATTCGATACTTCTAGATTTACGGGCTGATCAGCAAGGATTTCGATGCATCTACTAGTATGATTTTTGCTGAGATAACAGGGTCACGAAGAGTTATATCATCTAAAATTCTGTTCCAACCCTGTATAAAATAACTTATACACTAGTACTGCCAGATGTCTGCTGAAGTGAGAAAAGTACGTATTTAATTGGATATATTATGTAAGCTATATTTCTCATGTACTGTACCTTCGCGGTAGAATCTGAACGCTCATCCGTCTCCGTACCAAGGAACGTATTTTCCGCAACGTGCTCGTGTGGGTGATAGCTTCTTCCCGTAAACTGCTGAAATCAGTGCAGTAAGTCAGTGGCTAGACCCTTGTGTGCTCACGGAACTACTAAATGGATACTGCACAATAGCATGCGGCGGGCCGGGATGACACCGGTCTGATATCTGCGGCGTTAAAGCGCAACTATCGGGCTCAATTCCGATTGCGTGTGCCTAATCGACTTGTCAGTCTGCGGGCGCACAACCTGACTACAAGACGGTGGCCAGCCTCATCAGGCCTGTGTAGGAGCTGACTCCGAGACGGCGCTGAAAGCGCTCAACGCCCATCCCCGTCAGGTCCCAACTGTTATGCAGGTAGAGATCGCTTATTCTTCCGCTTCAGCCGCGGACTGACGCGAACAGGAAGAATCTATCTTCTTTGACGCCGGGGGGGCAGGTTCTACTGCGGCTTGGGGGACGCAGACGGCCATGCATAACGTAAAGATCTGACGTGTCCCTTGGCTTTACGAAAGTCTAAAGGTCATATAAAACCCGTGAGTGAGACTCCCTCACAGTGGAGAGTCTTATCTGATAAAATAATCTGATAAAAAATGAGGCTATACGTCACAAAAATAGCACGAAGACGGCTTCGAGTGCCTCCGAAAGGGATTGCGAATGGAAAAACAAAAAAAGTTCACACTTGAGGCACGCGGAGCATCCAGTCGTGAGATGGACGTAGCCTTTCTCGGGTTGTCGTGTGCCGCTTGTAATTCATTTGGGGATGAATCCCACGGCATCTGATAAGATGCGACTCGCACGGCGGCTATCTGATTGTATTGACATGACAGAACTTCCAATTTGTTTGAAGCAATTTCCAAGACCGCCCCCACTCGCACTTGCATTGTGTCCTGCCCTTCGCGTCGACTTCCGTCTACCATGTTATCTTCTCAGACTCCTTATCAGCGCGAGACGAAAATAAGTCATCCGGGTTTATAAAATGTTCCGCTGTCTTTCGATTCTGCCCCCGACCCCCACGACCGGGCTTCGCTTGTAATGTCTACTCACGTCAAGAAAGATGAAAAAAAAAATCCCTCACCGTCAATCCGTGACGAAAAGGGATCGTTAGAGAGAATTTCGACGGAGTCTCACAGCGTGGCGGGATCTGGCAGCTCCAAGCCGAGTCTACCCATCGGCTGGAGAATCCTCATGTTGATCTTGACGTGTCTTTGCAGCTGTGAGTAGAAAAAGTTTCTACTAAGCGCAATCTCCGTATAAATCTCACCCCCTATTATAGTCGGTAATCACTGGTCAAATGTACGCCTTGCATTTGCAAAAGCTCAGCCGTGGACACAAATGAGGATTCACTGACCAAGCTATGTCGTTTCCATAGGGTCTCATTGTGTGCGCGAAACAGTGGAGATCGCGACCAACATGCTGATGTTTATTCCGTAGTGCCTTGAAAACGACAATTATCAAAGAAACGCATATCAATAATTCGCAGTTTGCGACTTTGGTCGCCGTGACGAACCTCGTAAGATTATTTGGTCGTTTCCCCCGCGGATTGGTAATTCTGACTCTTTTTCAAGGTCAACACGTTTCTGTGTGTTGGTATAGGCTTCAGCATCGACAAATGGGGAGGACCCCTGTTATCTGTCATTCTTGCCGCGTTCCACATGAGCGGCGCCATTGTAATGGCCGGCGGCGCCACGAACAATCTGAACAGTTATCCATTGCTCATTTTGGGTAAGGTAATTGCGGCCATTGGTGACGGTTCACTCGACAACGCCCAGCACCGGATCTTCTCGACGTATTTTGCACGGGGAGGGGGCTTTGCATTTTCGATTGGTACGTGATATCGGATATTATTGACATGACTATTGATCACATGCTACAGGTGCTATCTGGTATGCGTAGCCGCGGGTGGATAAGCTGGTACCTAAAACTGACTAGCTGTGCTACTTAGGGGAGTCGCCAACCTCGCTCAGTTCACTGGTCAATCCACCGCAAACGTGATTGCAACTAATCTTGGCTCGTACGCATGGGCGTTGTGGATTTCAGCAATTATCTCGCTATTCTCCCTTCTGTGCGCCATTTCCGTCATGTTTTTGGACAAGTGGATCTGCAAAAACTATCAAGTAACGGATCAAACCGATGGACATACGCTTAAGAACCACACGAGGCGCGGTGTGTTTAGTATTAAGGCCATCCGGCATCTTCCGCTCACTTTTTGGTGGGTAACTCATATTTATTCGAGTGTCAAATCTAATCTTTGGTTGTTGCGACGCAGGATGGTTGTCCTTTTTGCGATTTTCGAAAATGCAGGCGTACAATCCTTCGTTTCTATTTCTACGTGGGTGTATTCGGCCGTGAAATGACTACCCTGCTGAATTTGTTTTCTCCTGTTACATAGGCAATTTGCACAACAGAGACTTAAGAAAGGCGCGGTTATCGGTGGTTGGGTGTCCAGCTTTTACCTTTTACTGCCAGCATGCTTGACACCGTTCCTTGGCATTTTCATTGATGTTTACGGCCAGAGAGTGACATTCTGTAAGTATCTTCATCACGATAGAAAAGAACTAAGACTTATTCTATCCATTTTAGTGTTTGTATCTGGCTTGACATTCATGATATCGATGTTGCTCCTCAAGTTTTCGCATACGGTTCCCACATTTGGTAAGTCAACCCATCTTTCCGTTGAAGCGACCCTCCCTAATCCCATGTCAGTGGCTGCGTACGTTTTCTACGCCATTTCTCAGGTAAACACCAGTCGACTGTCTGCATAAAGTCGGAACTTACGTTGCGTAATTAGTGCGTAACGCCGGCACCTCAGGTAGAAATTGTTCGGAGTGTCATAGCGGATCCTCAATGGTTTGCGACAGCATTCGCTATCAAAAGTTAGCCGACTCCTAAGATACTTGTTTGACTGGCCGTGAATAACCTGTTTTATTATTAGAATCCGTCGTGCAGGCATCCATAGTTATCATCACCACAGCTGCTGGAAAACTTCAGGATGACACCGCGAGCGATTCTCTCGACAATGCCGTCACTCTCTGGCTCATCTACGCGTTTATCTCCGTCGCCATATCCGGCGCCCTCCTCGTTGTATCCTGGACTGAAATCCTTCCCGCTGCGCGTTTGGCGCAGGTTCAGCCTCGACTCCTCAAAGGAGAAGTCGAACGCCTCACGCGCAAGAAGGGTCTCGATGACTCACTCATGGACGTTAAAGAGAAGGAGAAGCTGTTAAAGTCTCCGGTTCCAGGACACGAGGGTTTACGCTGGATCTTTTTAGGAGCGTCGGTTGGTGTCATCGGAATCGGGTGGATCTTGTTTGGGCTAGGGGTTTCCTGGGGCGTACACGGGAGTGTCATCGCCGGTACCACTGGCGAGTAAATTGCATTCGTTTGCTTTGTATACTATCGGGGAAATCCCCATTTCCGCTACCCGAGGTATATCTGGTGGCTGCAATCAAATCCATGGGCCGTGTTCCAGACTTACTCTGCTTGAAGCACTTAGGCGCAAGACGGCATCGACACGTGAATATTTGGGTCGCGTCGCGCACGTGACAGAAATGCAATCCCATGACTTGTTTCGACCGGCCCTAAAGAAATACGTATTCAATCTGAAAGTCCGATTTCAGGCTTTTGCCATTACAATATTCTCCGAGTCCGCTAATTCATCTGGTGTTATCCTCTGCGTCGCAGTTAAACTTTAAACTCGTTCTGGAAGCTGAGGCCAAAGTCTATCACTGAAGTCGCTTTTCTCTCATATGATTGAATTGTTGGCCATTAACACACTGGCACGGATTTCCATCATGATGACCATAAATTCCACCGTGACGGACATGCGCTAAGTTAGAGTTTGGTGACATGCTAAATGATGCTCGAAGGTCTGTTTGATTACGATTCTCGCACGGGCTCAGCATGCAATATTCTTCAGGTGCCGTAAGGCTGGAGGCCCTAATCCCGGTTGCGCCGATGGCAACGGCGGGAGAAGCTAGGGAGTGAGAGGCAGCTTCGGCAAATTGCTCCCAGTCCTCTTTCATTCGTGGCAGGTAACGGGGTAACGGGATAAAATCATGACACAGTTATGCGCTTGTGACACTCCCGCGGTTTGTGGGCACGAATGATGAAGGGTGCAACCTTAGGCGTCTATCATGTGCTATTGTGCCATGACAAAACTCGTGCACGCCTGCTCTGGTCTCCTCGTCAATTAAATACTGTGTGTCTGGTCATACTTCTACCGCACCGAGACGTCAAGGCCATCCATCAAGTATCTCCGGACCTGTAGTGACTCGTGCCAGTGTGCGAAAAGTGATCACACCCGTGAATGTGCAGGATGCCGCGATCCTGCCACGAGGAGTGGGAAATTTATTGAAGGGCGAACCCGGCTAATGAAATATGGACTCCCGCGAGGAATGGAGATAGCCAAGAAATCTACTGAAGAGGACGACGCAGATCAAGTGTGAAAAACTTTCGGCAGTCCCCGGCTCGATGAAAACGTTCGTCTGCTAATGACTTGGTCAAGCCTACTCGAAATTTCAGGCTTATTAACTTGTGACTGGATAATACGAGGGGGTCAATATGATCGGTAGACGCGCGCATTAGCTCACATGAAACGGCAATGCTGCTCGACTTCATTTGCCACTTACAATGCTCTTTTTTTACATCACCTTGGCTGCTATTCTTATCGCCATGGCCTTCAACACGCTTCCAGAAGGCCCGTGAAAAATGCTCGATGACCCGCCCGTTGTCAGCATGTCAAAGGAAGGAGAGTCATCGGATACTAGAGAAAGAGCAAGGGCACTCACAATTTTCATACAACCGGCGAGCCTATACAGGTTACTATGAAGGCTTAGACTCTTGTTACTTGATTGGACGTGCAATACCGCAACAAGGCAGTAACTTCGGCGTGTTTGTGGAAATCTATCTTGCTGTAAGTGTGTCTGTGACTCGGGCGCACGCAATGGCACGGTGACTTGGAGCGGGCAGACAAAGAAGGCAACCGTAGCATCCGTACAGATCTCGCACCGACATACATGCATTATTTTTGACACCGAGCGTATTCTCACAGCTCGCTGCTGGGGTGCGTTCGTCTTCAGGTGCCGTTTGCGTACTCTTCCGTCACTACGGCAACCCCCCTTGTATTTTTTCTTCACGATCGCGATTGTCGCTACTGACGACTTTGTTTTTTCGGGATGTTGACAACAAGGCAAATGGCATCACTAAGCCGCAGTGTTTAGAGTTAAAGAAGCGGTGGGCGCGCACAAGAATTTATATTTGTGGGGAGAAGTTGATTGAAGCGGGCGCCTGATGTCGCGCACACTATAGACACCAGGTGCGCAAATACAGGAGCTCGCCAGTATACTCCACTAAGCACAAAAGCGGTATTTATCGTGCTAATTTCTTCTGACAAGAATACCATCAGAGCTTCTAACTTATCGATTCACCCGTTTTGTGCGCAGTAGCTGTTCCGAACAAGTCGGATTTGAAACATTGCCGCGCTCTGAGGAGGGGCTTGCCGTGCGGTGCGCGTTATTTACGGCCTGTAATATAGTTTTCGTGATCAATCGGAACGTCTTCTACCAATATCGGTCTTCTATTGGGTGACCAGCACCGTTCCATTCTTCATGAAAACATGAGGTCCATCCCCAATAGAGGCAACGACAATACTCAGAGGAGTCTTGTGCATATGAGGGCATATTAAATCGCGAAAAAAAATCGGCAAAAACATGCAGAAAACTGGAGGGAAGAATCGGCGTAGGCGAGTCTGAGCTTGAGTCGTGAATGCTCGGTAAATATTGCGGATGCAAATTTAATTGCCACGATATTACCATATGGGGAGGCGATCAGTAGATCAGTAGTAATTTCCACGTGGCAACCGAGTGTGCTTCTTGACTGAACAGGAGCCTCCTCGCCAGGTTTGCGACTCCCAAGTGCATCCGCCTTGCAGACAAAACAACGCGGAGATTGCCCAGATACAACTCTCACAAAAGAGAGGCTCGCGTCGCGGCGCCGTCTCGAGTGTAGTATTTAGGTCAGGATCTCCCACGGAGCGTGCATTAAGCGCCCTTCGCCACGGCTAACAAGACCCAGCGCCGCGTCCGAGTCTGTCCTCCGATTCTCCGTTCTTAGTACAGCAGTGCTCTATCAGCCTCTCTCGTCAGCTGGCACAGCTACTATTTGCCGTGCGGCGCGCCGTAATAGCTTTCTATCCCCCGCTGAGTCCCAGCAATCACCTTCCTTGTTCTGCTTTTCCCCGAACGCCCACCCAGATACGCGTCCACTACTCAAAGCGCAGTCGTTACGAAAGCGCAAGTTGACGCCGTCAAAGTACTCACAAAGAACATAGTGTACGCCAGAACAACGCGACTGCGTCGGACATGCAAACAGAGATGGACCAGACATCTGAAGGAGACGTAGGATCCGGCTCGAGCTCGAAGAGAAAGCACGACGAAATCGTGTTCCTCGACTATCTGAGCACCGACTTCTCATACCTCCGTCGGTTTGTGCTAGCTGCGGAGCAGATGATATGGCTCTTGCAGTCAGAGACGGCCAGAAGTGACGAAGATGTCCAAGAGAAGGTACGTCGCCCTCGCCTTTCTGTTCATCCCCGAGTGTCAGACACATGCTCATTTCGACGCTCACCGACAGCTCATCGGCAATATTGAGGTGCATTCATTCTCATCCCTCAACTGCTCGCGTCACTGACAAATCCAATTACTGACGCGCGCGGTGTCATCATCCTCCTTTTGCAAATCGGTTATTGTTTACGACTTTTGCAGATCGCCAAAGAGACCCTCACAGAGTCAGGGGCGAGCGCTCGCCCTTTCGTGTCATGTCCCCCGCATCTTGTGTTCCACCGACAAGCATATCTCAATATGCTCTCTGCTGCGCGCGGCCTTGTGCCACACGTAAAGAATGCGCATAGCAAGCGTGAGTACATGCTTTACTTGAGTAAGCCGAAGCTGGTCTGATTCCGAAATGCCAGTGCGCTTGAGAAGGCTTGTTCTCCCGCTGACGTCAACGTCGCGATTCCGAGTGGCACTAGCGAAGGAAGGCAGCCCGTCGGATGGAGGCGCGCCACTGCCAACATGGTGGAACAAATCGAGCGGGACGTCGCTCCCGCAGGCAGGAACCGGTTCGACGACGACCCTCGACATCTTATCCCTCTCTCGAAAGAGAGTGCGTCGATCTCCGTCGATGACCCCGAAGTCCTTTGCGGTCCAGTCGTCAATTGTTCCCAAGTCTCGCAAAACTCCAGCACATGAAAGTGACCGGCCATCGGTTTCTTCCTCCTTCGTGTCCACTCTCCCAAATCAGATTCCCAGCGTTCCTCCCCCATCCTCAGCTCCCGATCAACCCCTACCACAACACCACGGACCCAGGCGACTGCCTTCTGCGCATCCCAAGTCCCCGTTCCCATCGAACCCATCGCAGCGGCGCGACCTTGGACCTGGATATGCCGCCTTCCAGAAAAGCCTTGTGGCCTCACGGGGCCGGGGCTGGGATGTGCGGAACCGCCCTAGTCTCGGTGGACTCGACTCCAACCTACCGCGATCGGACAGCGGGCTACAAAGCGATTCCGCTGGAAGTGCATGGGGCGGTCCGACGCCACTGATGAGCAGAACCTGGAGTGAGACAGGCGGTGTCCCTACGCCCTCACCCGGCCTCACTTGGTGCACGAGTTGGGATGACGCGGGCCCTCGAAAGGTCGAAGGGGCGGGTTCAAGTATGGCCGTCGTCGAGTTCTTTGGCGAGACGACTGACGAGAAGTCGCTCACGGACCCCACTTGCACGAGTGAGTATTGCTCTCCACTGCCATTGCCATCGAGGCAGACTGACTGTGCATTTATAGTCATGTAAATGCGCGCGTTACACCCTTCTCGGGTTGATCAAGTTCTGGTTCCATTTGTTTAGTCCGCCGGTTTTCGAACAAGTAAGATAAATAATATTCACCCGCATTTTTGTAACATTCTTCGTGTCATTTCGTAGGCTCTTTCTCTTCCTTTGCCTCCTTTTGGGGTACATTCGGTGGTTATTCGATCTTGTAATATTGCGTAATAAAGGGTTTCAAATTCTAGAATTGCGAATCATTCTGGCGTCTCGCGGCGAGAGGACGGCTATGGCAAAAGGCGGCAGAACACAAGCAGGCTCGGTGTTCACCGGACTTCTGGGAGAAAATGCGGCATGCATGCAAGAGATGAAGCGGAGGCATTATGAGCGATGCAAGTCAGTCACATCCATGCTTTTTGGATGCAGGCGAGCACGAGGCACAGGCCGCCTGTTGTGTCAAGGAAAAGAGCTGTGCGAAGAATGGGTTGTATGCGCTTGGGGTGGCCAACGTTCCCACTGACTCGATGGTGCGGCGTTGCAATTTGTAGTCCAGGTCGCTCTTGCTAGGTGCTAGGAAAAGAGGGGAGGGGACATACCGGCAGCGTCTTGTACATATAAGAAAGCTTATATAGCCCAACTGCTGATAACAGGTGTGACGAGTGCAGAAGCTACGAAACGCACGTACGCCGGCGGCACCGAAGTCCAACGCCGGCCACCGTCGGCGACACCGGGCACGGACGCACTTCCGACGTATGTGGCTTGCGATGAGGAACTGGGAATAGCGGGATAGGCCTCGGACTCGGACTCGGGAGGGGCTATGCTGTTGCTTGTTGCCAACGGAAGCGAAGATGTTGACGGATGCAGGGACAGGGCGCGGGTCAACCGGTGGTCAGATGGTCGGCCTGAGACGCCGCTGGGCCTTGATGAGACTGCGGCGGTAACTCGGTTCGCGGGCATGTCGGCGACGCAACGGCGGTCAATGACGAATTTTTATTTTATTTCAGGCCTACCGAGTTTTCACATGTAGTGTGACCTTCGAGAGTGCGGCGCTGGGAGCTACGCAAGCGTTCTGATGAGGCCTGAGCGAGTGTGGTGAGCTGGGCATAAAATTATATCCGGGTCCCTTGATAGAAGACCTGAGTATACCGATGCGCGGGGGAACATCCTAGCTTTGGCAGTCGACCGGTACATATACCTCGGCGTAGATGGATCGGTGCAGGCAGAGTCATGCGAAGGGAAGGTTGAAGAAAAGGGAAGAGGGAAAGAAAGAGAGAAGGGAGGGGAGACGAGGAGCGTACTCTTAAGTCATCATTTCGGTGGACCGGGCAACAAGGGCATGCGGACATGCAAAGACGGAGGTCGCAACTATAGTCCGTATATAGGCTTTGGGGATCCTGTAATCGTAGACGCCACACAACAAGCGGCGACTTCAGTTTGATAAGTCACGGCCACATCAATGCATACATACAGGGACATCGTCCGATGTGAGTGAGGGAAGAGCGATTTAACCCAGCCAGCGCCTTCTTCAGGCCGGAGATCGCGCCGAACGGCTCATGAAGTCGCAATAACGGCCTAATAGTGGCAAAGCCGAAGTGCCCGTTCTGTCGACTTTTGTTCCGTCGAGCACAGCCATTGGTCCCTGTTGACTTGGGCGTCGTGCAGCGCGCGTCTTTCGGTACTTTCTGTAGAATAAGCGGAAAGAGAAATTAAACGTGGCCCTAGATTTTGGCTGCGCAAAGCAAGATGAGATCAGCGGGATCTTGCATTGTATCGGATATTTGCCAGGAAATATAGAAGACTTTAACATTATAACCAGCGAGACCGGGAGACAGTCGTCGAGCGGTCCATGATGCTGGGACAGAACAGTAATGGGCCGCGGGACTGCCCTGTATTTCAGACGAGGGCTGCAGAAGGGATGGCGTCCGAAAATGGAATATATTCTTTACGCGGATAGGTGGGGATGTCGGGCATCCACTCCGGAAGGATGGGAAGCAGGTGCGTGAGTGAAATGAACTTCCTATAGCCTATAGGGACTGCCCGGGCAGAGGTGGAGGGTCACCTGTACCCTTAAGTATGGCTGAAGTCGGACATTCTGCGCACGAACTGTTCGAATCTTTGAGTTGTCAGTAAAACATTCGCAGACCGGCGGCTTAACGCGTACCTTGAACCTTCGCGCGTAGGGGCTGTAACGAATGTCTGCATTTGGGCGAATGGGAGTTCTGGTGCTGGGTGTTTTCCTTGCGCGGATTCGTGGCGAAGACGGAATAAAGGCGAAAGCAATGGAGAGGTAGAAAAATGTGTCAAAAATAATAGACGCCTTCCCCTCCGCGCAGTCTCCGTGCGTTTCAAGAAGAAACAAACGGAAAGCACAGTTCGGCTGTTGAGACGCCCGGGCCCCCTGGTCGCCGCCTTATGGTGCAGTCCTTTGCTATTCCGAACTCCAGCATTCCGACGACAGTCCGCCGATTCGCGCCATCCGGGCCTTATGCCGCTATACGGTTGCGAACCTGGGTGAACACGAAGGTTAACCAGCATTCATCAGCCTGGAATAAATGGCTCGTGTTGGGAATGAATGGCAATCTTTAGCTTTAAGATTAATGCATGAAGGCACCAGCCGGCTCGAAGCTCACTAACGTCTCCGTCCCATCCCCGACACGCCCACTCGGAAACGCAAAACTTTCTCGGTGCCGTGCGGCTAAAACTAGTGCCTCTTTGCAATGTACTCTTGGCCATCCTTCTAAGATGCACGTCGTCAAGCAAAAGGAAAGTACAATACGTGGATCGGTCGGGTTGCATGGGTATCTCGGTCACGGTGATAATGTCGAGGAAGTCTTCCAGAGTCTGGGCATGTAGTTGCCATCGTAGGGAGCTCGTCCGAGTAACGTGCAAGCCCCTGAAACCGCTTACATCAACATTGACGGAGCCCCACAGGCAACGGATAGTACATTATTAGGCCGCGAACATATGGATGTACAAAAAGAGGCGAACGCACGTTTGAAACTATAGGCTCTTAAGGTAGATCGTAAGATCGACCCCAGCCGCGGTGGGAATGCAAATAAGCCAATCGGCGGCAGTGTTTAACTCCCCAAACAGAATGACCGATGCAAGAAGCTGAATATGATTAAATAAACGTTTTATTCTTACAGGAATACTACAGTTGGGAGCGTCAAGAACCCGCGCCTCGGGAATTGCCGAGAGGGTCTAAATTTGTTTTCATATCTAGTCTGTCAATAGTCATTATTTCTTAGTGAAACACAGTGCATTAAATAGCTATAACAACCCTCTACAGTATTTATTGCTTAGAATTTCCCAATTCCATTTTTTCAAAAAATCTCTAGGAAAATTTGACACATAATATTTAAATAATTAAAGATTATTTTATTTTATTACAAAATAGCCATATATGGATGTTTACATAACATCAAAGCACATTCAGCGCCCAATCGTGGGAATGCCGTTGACATTTGATGGCTTCTTTGCATCTTGGCGAAAGCGGCAGTGCCTGCAGACAATTTGGCCTTGGCTGCCTGAGTACTCCAGACCCTCTTGGGCATTATCACACATGCACAAGTGCTGGATCATTGAAATTTTGGCACATGCATCAAGTTAGGGAGGTCTCAGATTATTTTTGGCATTTATTTTTATTTTTATTTCTCGAAAAATTTGACACATTTGTTCTATTTTTAGAAACACCTCTGAAAAAAGGAGGTATTGTATCTTTTAGCTACTTTTCTGTTTAAATTTTTAATCTCAGCCGAAAATATGGAAAATTCCGGGCCGGGTAGAGCGGCAGCTTTTTGACGCTCCCAACTGTAGTAGTATTACAACACAGGTCCTAAAATACATTTGATAAAAGTAGGTCGTGTCGCCGAGGATACAAGAACATTCACCGATTGATGGCATGCCGCGTGCATTCGGATTAGCCATGCGTAGGATCGGAATTCGATTCGCAATTACAATTCATTCTTCTTCTTTTCTACCGTCTCCTTCACCCCGCTCATGGTCTTCCCCGCAATACGCTTCTTTTCGTCGGTATATGCCTCAGCGTCATGTACACGACTTGCAGCCTTACTTTCCGTGCCACTTAGCAGCTCGAGCACTTGGCCCAGTGTCTCCTCGGCAGACGTTACGCCGGACGCGACGAGCGCACGGAGTCTCGAGTAAATCTGCTCTAGACGTGAAGAGGACTGAACATAACGGATGCGTGTCTCCTCTGCATGAAAAACGTTTAAGTCCTTTTCAAAATATTCTTGAAGGAAAATGGCTCACGCAGAAGACCAGGGCGACTTGTTGGAAGTGCGCTCTCCGACATACCGTGCGAGCGCAGGAAGGCACGCAGACGGGCGTCAGGCCACGTGAGGTACGCAGCAGAACGCGCGTTCGCTTCGTTATATTTCGCGTTGACAAGAGCCATGAGATTGTCGCGTGTCATCTGATTATCGGAGCGAAGGTACCCGTGGGCGACAAGCCAAGAGCGCAAGTCACTGTCCGACCAGCCGGCCCACACGGTGTCCGTAGCAGAAGCGTAGTTATCTCTGTTAAAAACTAAGTAGCTGACATGGACATGGAAAGAGGACGAAACATACGCGACAAGTTTCTGCAGCTTTTCTTTTTTAATTTGAGCGTTGCTCTTGATTACATCGTGGTCAATGAGCCACTTGCGCATGTCGCTTTCCGTCCATGAATCCCATGCATGCTGTTGTGGTAAGTAGTAATACTTCTTCATTTGCGCCGTCATCGCATCGCGATTCTTCGCGAAATCTGACTTGATGATGCCATGCGCAACCAACCATTCATGCTAAAATAGACCATTCGTAAAATATGCGTAAATCTTGAACGGGATAGACAGACCATATATGAATCAGAGTATGCATCCCATAACGGATCAGCGACCTTTGCGTAGGAGTCGCGCATGTACCCGAGCATTTTCTCGCGCGTCGTTTGCTGATTGGAATCAAGAACACCCTTTTCCACGAGGTAATCCCTCAGTTGATTGTCATCCCAAGTAGAGTAAACGTAATCTTTCGAGTCATCGAGAGCGCGAGCGATGGTTTGTGACGCCTCTCCTGCCGCGCTCGTAACGGTATTAGATGCGGTCTCGTACAGCGAAGAGGCAGACGATGACGCATGCGCGCTTGGACCACCGTACAACGCAGTACTCGCTGCACTAGATGCAGTAGAGGCGAGGCTGGATGCTGCGTTGGTATACCCGCGGTATTGCTGTTTCGCAGCGAGTACAAGCTTTTCACGGGGACCTGAGGGTGCAACAATGCCCTGCTCTAGAAGAAACTCGCGTAGACGGCTGTCGTCCCACGTCTCGAAGGCTGTATCCTGAACGTTGGAAAAGACGCGTTGAGCACGCGTATACTGATCTTGGGTCCAAGCTTGTGCTGATCCCCAGTTTGCGGCAACGAGATCCTGCAACTCCTGTTGGGAATAGCCTTTCGGAGTCTCGATGTTATGCTCTGAAAGCCACGCATTCAGTTGCTTCTTGTCCCATGTTGCGTAATCTACGATGCGCATCAGTGTATGAACAGGGCGAATGGTGCGGTGAGCGGCACGTACTTGGTTTATCTACGGACCACCACGAGGCGGCGGCGGGTGTGCTAGCAACGGTGAGTGCTGCGATGAATATCGGAATGAGACGCATGGTGTGGATAGCGAGGGAGAGAGGGGAATAATGTCCGCCTTTATGAGGCTCTGGACGCTTATGAGGTCAGTGACGCGCCTGTCAAAGGATGACCTCATTGGGGTGTTCGACTCGGAGTTTGGAGCACCGTGCGAATGGCGCGTACTAAGAGCGCGTAAACAGTATACAACAACGCGTCGCCGGGATATCCCTGCTTATACGTTCCATATCCGTGTCCAAAAACGTACGCCAACATAAATTTTAGTTATGTATAGAATAATACACACGTCGATAGACGCTCCTGGATAGTTGTACGACTCATCATATGCCAATGAAGATGCTAAGTAACCAACAACGCCATAGAGAAAGGGACATTCAAGTTGGATTATGTACATGACCATCATCGCCACCGGCGCTGAGTTTAGTGCGTGATAAAGAGCCCCCGTCCCGAGGGTGGACAAAATTGCCAACAGTCCATGCTCACTAGTACTGTGCCAAACATCAGATATAAATTCTACCCTCAATAGTGCCGGCCAGCAACGTTCGTCATCGTCCCCCCAACCAAACTATACATACTGTTTGTTAAAAGTAATCATCTGTATCAGAGTTTGGACAGTACTATGGAACCAGCTCCGATAGGCTAGTTTTAGGCCGACTCGGGGTGTTTCGGGGATGCGATACTCGCCGGATCACCGACATCATGTTTCGCCAACATCTCTGCCTTCGGTTCCTATATAAATGCAAAAAAATGAGACATTTGGTATTGTGGCGAGAGATCGATAGAATAGCATACCGCAGATCGGTGGTCCTTTAAGATAGCAGTGCTCACTGTCGGCTGACTCCCTGACTGTCGGTTCTCTACACTCTGATCTTTCTTCTCGTCACCCTCGTTTGCCTCCCAAACCTGTAACGTTGAGTCCCTATAAGCAGTCACTATTTTCAGTCCGTTTGGCTGTGCAGTCCAGGTAGCAATGGGCAGGTCCTCTGCGTCCACCTTCTCTACTACTTTGAGCTTATGAAAATGCTCTCTTGTTTCAAGATGCCAAAAATGCATCGTTTCTGTTGGTAGTCTTATCATGAGTCAGCCTGTATTTTGGGCTTTGTGTATTAACACACCATTATGCATGCACGCAATAGTCTCTTGCTTAGGTCCAATGAAGAATACATCCCCATACTCCGCCATATGACTTTTCCTTTTACCTGGGAGTGGCTGAAGTTGTCCTGAGTGTGGTTGGACTTGCTTTTTCTCCAAGGAGAGGGCCCCCATGAAAACGTCAATGGTCCAGATTTCTGGCAGCTGAATAAGGT
The DNA here is from genome assembly GCA_002794785.1 of Coniferiporia sulphurascens. NCBI lineage: Eukaryota > Fungi > Basidiomycota > Agaricomycetes > Hymenochaetales > Hymenochaetaceae > Coniferiporia > Coniferiporia sulphurascens. The sequence goes on along the minus strand of NBBA01000008.1, from coordinate 934,091 downwards.
AAGGATGTGGTCAATTCTTGGTCCTTCTTAGTTACGAGGAGTAGTGCTCACTTTCGTTTTGTAACCAATAAGCATATACCGAAGGTTTTTAGTTTTGCTGTTAACCAGTGGTCCGATTGACAAACTCATAAATGTATCTAACAGTGGGAGACGTCTTTTAAAGGGTTGTAACATAATGATGAGCATGTGATTGAATTCGGAGATGGAGCATCTAAACTGCTCACCGCATCGACCAGTAGCCAGAAAACTGCGACTGATTTTCCCTGTCCTTTTTGTCCATATTAAATGCTTACCGAAGGACTGTAAATGAATGATCGTGGGCTAAGAAGCCAAGCTCATACCTAGGACGCAGTCGACTCTGGCTCCTGGGGGGTCCTCAAGCATGCGTGTTACGACAATCACCGACACATTAGACTCCGGTATTGTATACAAGTGATGAAGGAGTAGGAGTTCATCGTTTAGCCAATCATCGTACAATATTGGAGGTTCGCCATCCACACTCTATGGGAGTCGTATGAGAATTTCAGGCCAATGAGATACCGGTGTTATCAACGGAGATGCATACCATCCTTTTCACTTGCCGGTTACGCATGAGAATGAGAAACTCTACACAAAATGGCCGTTTTGTTCCATCCGCCGGAGAAAATGAAAGGAATGTATGTATGCGTACCCTTATTATCCACCCATTTGATATCCAACACGCCAGTGTTGGGCAGTCCATAAACTTCCCTCCGATCCTGACAATCCAACTCGGACAGTGAGTGAGTATCATACAATTAAAAATATATTCGTCGTACATCAACGGCGAAATCTTTGTCATTCTTTATGGGCCAAATCATGACTCCATCGCTCAGCCGTGTGAGTAGGTATTTACCATCCGGGGACCATTCAGCCTGCTTTGCTTTTCGGCGGGCGGGATGCGATAGAACCGTAGGATACATACTAGACGGCGTCTAGGATGGTTAAGTGAGTGTGCAGAACACTGAGGTGAAAAACTCCTCAAACCTTAGCCTCATAGACATAACAACTAAATTTATAGCACACGACAAGCAATAGTCCGTTCGGCGAGAACTGCATATGCAAGATGTCCCGTTTCAGTTGCGGTCGTTGATGCTTCGATCCCACGAGCCTTAGTGACTGAAAAAACACGAGATCTGATTCGTCACCGATGTTCCCACCTTAAGTCAAATGCTGCCCCCCAAAATGTATTGACACTTGCTTACCCTCCATGTATTTCCTCCCTGAGCCCCTTTCCAAGTCGTGTGCTTGATGTCCTATCACACTCCGGAATTTTGTGATAGCTCTTGAAGTCATCCATGGAGATTTGGGCTGTTGTCCACTTGTCCCTGAAGATGCTGACATGGCGTCAGTCTTTACAGGAGACTCAGTGCCCTCCTTCCCGAAGGGCTGCTCCATAGTGCGACCCGGATCTTCCTCGTTTGCTTCAGAGGACTTGTGAAGTACCAATCTGAGCTCCCTTTTGAACTCCTTGTGCAGTTTGGTTAGAGCCATACGCCCCTTAATAAACCTGATGGCAACGCTTGCAATGCCGATCATACAGAACGCTGTGATTCCGGTGATAGACCAGAAAATCGCTTTATCGGGCTTCATGAACAAAGTCTCGAGGTGAGTATTACGTGACAAGCATACGTTTAGGAAAACGCTTTCTTACTTGGGAGTCATAGACGAACATTAGCAATCCGGCCAGGAAAGTTATGACAGATGCGACAAGTAGTATAAGATAGCCGGACCTGATCCAGAATCGAATGTACCATGACGACCTGCGCTTCGGGTCTGAGCTATGCACCAAGTCAAAGGCGTAAGAAAATTACTGAGGAACATATGTCAGCTACAAAGCGGCAATAGAAAACAACTTACAAGACCGCGGATCTCCACGATAAGGCTAACATGGCAGATATAGCGGAACATGTACTGAGCGTAAGAGAGCTGAACCAGAGTACATTTATTGCAATCTCTCTCATCGATGATTTATTCTGCATTGAAAATTGGACTGTAGTAGCTATCCGTGTTGAAATATTTTCTAACTCAGCTTTCTGCGATTGCGGGACAGAGTTAACCATCACACTTACCAGCAACGCCCGCGAAAAATGTAGCCACAGTTGCTGCATTTGAGGTCACCTTGATAGATCTTTTTTGCGCATATTTGATGCATTGTATACCTGAGACATGGCGTTAGACGCCCTTTAAACACATTTGACATCACATACCCATCTTATTGAACCGTTTCAGAAAAAAAGTCGTTCCTTTTAGGTCAGACTTTAAGAGATCAATTCTTGCCCCCACAAACTCGGTTACATGAACCGTGCTAATGCCATCACCTGCCAGTTAAATCAGTATTTCCCCGAATTTGGGTAAGAGATCGGGCGGATATTACCGAAGTATTCGAGGGAATTCGTTAAGGCCTGATTTGGTTATGTATAAAACCATCCTGTCAGCAAACAGGCTGTTATATGTACGTACTGACAGCTCGGAATTAAATTCTCGCAATGCCCTATAGCCCTTTTTGTCAGAATAATCCTCGAAATCCGTTATTGCTGTTGTAATTAGTCCCGGGCACGCACAAGAACTCGTATCCAATTAAAGTTTAAAACTTACCAGAATTGAAGTCATTTACAGTCCTGGAGATTCCCTTTAAGTCGCTGAATCGGATCAACACAGTTGATTCCGGATCGGGTGGGTCATTCTTTTTGATTCTGTCCTTATCAGTTTCAAAGTTTTGTCGGGCTCTGCGAAGACTTTTCGCCAGCTCGCGCGATGCTTTGACGAGAGTGAGAGTCGAGTTTATCTTTAGTACACGATTTGCAAATCCGGTGAGCTGTAACCCAACAATTTTATTATTTTTTAATCGCTGATTTTGGACGTTCTATACACGTACAAATTTTTCCAGGTCCTTGCACGTCCTATAAAAATTCACCGTAAAAAATAAATGCATCTTGTACCTCTATCCGATTTAGTACTCACGTTACGAATTCCCCCACTTTGACGAAAATATTGTAGGTTTCTTCACCAATGGTCAGAGATTTCTTTTCTACGTGTGGGTTTGGAATGGCAGTCAGTTAAAGGCAGGATCGTATAGGTATCACGAGAGCAACATACGCTCTGAAATTTCAGAAAGTGAATCTGTGGAGTCATAATCCGTGTCATCGATTACTTCCACATCTGAAGAGGACCTCGAGGCGCTGTCCATCTTGTTGAGAGAGCGAGAAATGTGGCGCCTTGCCCAGAATGCAAGTGTACGGGTCTATTTGTGGCGCCCTGTATTCGAACCGCTGAATACGGAGCTGGTGGATGGCGGCAAGGGGAAAGTTTCGATGAGACGATATTAGTACAACTTACTTGACACCATCATTGTCTTATAGTTGCACCGGTACAGTGGTAAAAGCGGCCTGCCCGCAAAGACCGCATCCTTCCATGCGACAACGTTCTGGGCTGGAGCAGAGTCTACTGTATGTCGCCTTTAATTTGCATCGCACATTTCCAGCTTGTGATACATATTTCACGAATAACAGTACGCAAGGCGGTGACTAGCAACAAACTGGGGTTACGCGTAGCAACGGAGCGCCCAGTTTTCAAGGTCCTGCCACAAACAGGAATGTGGCGCGCGAATACAGGAGCCAGAAATGTTTGGTGCCTCAAGGTGGTGCTCAATGTGCAATTGAGCCTGATGTGTTTTCACGAATCACCGTGCTTAATTCTGTCCTAAGCGCACATTTAGTACTGGCAATATAAATGTGTGTGTGAGATGCCTTCCTTTTTATGGAAACCCCTTGCCGCAGCTCGAAAGTGGCGAAGTCGAAGGCGTGCATTTCGGGATTCGTCGACAAGCCTCCTCCCACCCCAAGGCACCGGAGGAAACTTCAAGCTTAGGCGTCAGTTCACCTCACAGAGACAGTTCGCACCACGACACAGGAAACGTCGACCACACAGCAGCTGTCAAAGAAGACGGAAGAGAAACGCCCGAGCCCCGGGATATTATGTACAGCGATCAGGCACAGCTAGCTGATTTCAAGTTGTAAAAAGTCTCTAGTGGTCTAGTGCATCCAACGTTCCCGAATTTTCGGAAATGCCGTGCGATAGTTTAGGTAGCAGCTCGATTACATTTGCACGGGAGCGGTGCTCCAAGAACTTCAGGGCGTCTAGCGGACGGAACCTCTGTGATGAAAAGAAGTGTTTGCGTAGATTCTTTGATAAAGGCAGGCGACCGTGCCGAAAGAGCAGGAAAGGGCTTTCAGAGACATTAGCTCATATGTAGACACGAAAAGCAGTGACGGTACTGTGAGGTGGTATTTTGTGGATGCGGACTCTCGAGAAACTTGTCTGAGCCTTTTATTAGTAGTATCATGAATGATAGTCGCATCTGTTCGAGAACTCCAGAAAAGCAAACCCCTTGACCTCTGACCACCATCATCTCACCCTTTGCACAGCCACATTCGCCGCCCCTAAACTCCCTGGGTTAACTACCCACACCAAGCTCTCCCTCACAGTAGACATCCGTCGAGCTGTTTTACACATAACTTCACCACTCCCCACTTCCTTTCCATCCCCATCCCCTATCTTCTTTATTCTTCTCTTCCCCCATGGCGAGCTCTCAAAACCCATCTCTCAGCAGCCCCACATATGCAAACACCCCCGAAGAAATGCACTTATACAACTCCGCCTCTCCCAACATCCCATCATCTCGTTCTCCACCTTGTCCTCTGCCATCTCCTCCTAAAGAAAATCAGGAATTCGACAAAAACACAGATATAACAGGTCATCAGCAAATATTACCTTCGTCTCAGTCTCCAGAAGTCCTATCTATGCCAGCGTCTCAAGACCCATCTTTCAATGCTCACTTTAACGATTTCTCATCAACATATGCCAACTATTCGGACATAACATATGCAGCCCCTGCTTCAACACCTATGGACGTCATTTTTCCTCTTGACTCCCAATCTCTCATGCAAGCCACCTCACCCTCATCCACAACTCTTCAACAATCCATGCATGCACCTGCCCCTATCCTCTCACATCAATCTTCTGTCCAATCACAAACGTCAGTCACCTCAGAACCTCCCACACACCAACATCGTCGACTTCGATTCACACCGTCACCTGATGAGGGAAAAATGGAGGAAAAAATTATTATTTCCGAAACACGTGACACAATCGAAAACATCCTTGCGCCTGGTTCTTTTGACGAATGGACTCTTTCAATCGAACAGATTTTATCACTCATAGCCAAAACGTGGCCCTCTCGATTCAATCAACATCTCACAGACCATTCTATGAATTCCCTCGCCAACGCTATCCAATTGTTTCATCTCCACTTCGTACCTTCGAACACATCGGTCACCATCGTACATCCGGCTGACCCTACAACTCCTATCACTTATCGCAAAATCACTATCAACGATGCTGGCCAATTCGATTTTCAAGTTCAGAACCCTATTCTTTTTCCAGATTCCATGCAAGATAATGCGTACGACGAACACGAACCAGTATCACCCATCAACGCTCCAGGACCAAACTTTTCCACAATCACATCCATGATCACTGACCTTCAAACAATGCTCCAGGAACAGGCAAAGCAACACGCAAGAGAACTCGAATCACGTTTACTTTCCAGAATGGTTCAACTTGAAGAAACCGTAGCATCGTTCGGTCATTCCAAAAATATCCCTGATGCGATTACCAATGTCAATAACAAACACGTTTCATTTACCGACGATTCCCATGAAACAGACAATGTTAGTCACGGATTTATCCAAATGATACCTCCTCAACAAACAACAAACATCCGTCCTCATCCATTGGGTCCACGACAAAATACCAATTCGCCTGTTCTTATTCATAACCCAATCGCAGACCAACCAATCAGTACGCTTACTTACAAGGACCATCTAGGACTCAATATGCCGACGAATCAACTGAAACTCTTACCATCGGCCCCAGCTTCCATTTCCAATCTAACTCGTTACGTTGCTCACTTCCAAGGTCAAAATATTCCCATTTCAGCGCGCCCAAATTCAAAAACATTAATCGATTGCATTCAAATGAAATTGGACCGTATCCCTACCGCTCGTCACATTCGGATCATTGGTGCCGACTGGAATATGTCCGGCAATTGCATTTTCTCGTTCCCTAGTAACATTTCAATCAACTCAATCAACTCAATTATTCCGGTTCTTAAAGAAGCATTTGAACTCCGTCCAAATCATCCTCTTACTATCACTCATGACATAAAATGGTCCAAAGTTATACTCAGCAATATCATCACTTCCAACGGACCCAATCAACCGGTTTTCTCAGAACTTGAAATCCTCCGATCTCTCCTTCTCAACGATCTTTTCCGCTCGTTAAAAATTACTCAGCCGCCTCGATGGGCACGCAACCCAGAATTCATCACCAAATCGCAGTCATCTATTTCTTTTGCCTTCGAAGATCCTAACGGAGATTTATTACACAAAGTCACCACGTCGGTATTCTTTATTTTTGGCCAATCTACGGTTCCGATCGTATGGAAAGAAAAACCTCGCTTCTCACAATGTACTAAATGCTGGAAATTCGGACATCTAACCATTCAATGTAATCAACCATTGGGATGCCGATACTGCGCATCCAAACGACACCTTACGTCTCAACACTGGGAAATGTGTTCGGGATGCTCTAGCGCTCGATATCAAGAAAATCAACCTTGCGATCATTTTCATTGTGTTAATTGCTCTGGAGCTCACCCAGCAGATTCAATTGACTGCCCTCAACGCGCCTTTTATTTTAATAGGTTTCCAGCTCCAGTCCGCATGAATCTTTCTTCGCCACCATCTCCGACTACAACCAACCCCAATCTGATCAATGTCCATCCTTCTCGTCGAGCCTTCATTTCAGATCCAGCGTTTACTTGTTCATCATCTCCGTCTATGCATGTCGACCCTCACAACTCAGTCCACGACGACTCCCTATGAATCACACACCACTATGAATACTCCAGCTAAATGTAGCAAAAAGTGGTCCACGAACAACCAGACTCCTCAACAACCCAAATTTACACATTTTAGTGCTTCAAGAACCTTTTATCAGATTTTCAGGCCTTTCACGATCTGACTCTTCACCGGACGGCGTGCCAATTTTACTCCCTATTAAACACCCAGCATGGGATTATTTCATTCCGTCGTTCGACTATAACTCTCAAATCAAACCTCACGTGATTATCTACATCCGGAAATCTTTTCCACACCTTTCAGCAATATCTCGCCAAGACATTACTAATCATAAAGATTTCATGACAATTGACATTACTTACCTTAACAAAACTTTTCGTCTCATAAATTGCTACAATTACGGCTCTGGCATTCTAGGTGACAACATTAGGTTCCTCATCGATATCGAACTCGAATATGACATTCCAACATGCATAATGGGCGATTTCAACATCCATCATTCAGAATGGGCTCTTCCAGATCGAACTCTCCACAGATCTTCAGCAGATGCAGACAATTTTCTTACATGGACACAAGATCAATCCTTATTTATTCTTAACGACACCGATTTTCCAACTCGTAAAGGCCAACATTGACAATCCGACTCTATCATTGACCTTACGCTACTTAACTTTACCGCCATCCTATCCGACTTCTTTTATGACTAGACATGCGTTGATATGGCAGCCTATTCATCAGATCATATTCCGATCACAGTCGCCTATCTTCCTATTAATCTCAAATTTACTCCCGAAGACACAACTACGACATATAAGTATGATCCCGAATGCAAACAAGAATGGATCGAAAAATTCAGTTTTCATTTAGACGACCAACCACTTCCCTTATTTTCTAATGACGAATCTATTTCTGATTACGCTAAAAAACTTTCGGAAAAAATTCTACTAACAACTTCAGAAACGATGCCACAGACCTCGTCGACAACATTTTCATATTCATACTGGTGGAACAACGAATGCGACCAAGCCATACGCACCTTCCGAAGCTGCTCCGACAATTACGAAAAAGATCACCTCCATAAAGAAGCTTGTATCATCTTCAAAAAAGCCAAACAGTCATGGGCCACATCAGTCCTCGAAGGAGCATCGTCTTACGACATTTATCATTATGCTAAATGGTCGTCTGGTAAACGAAAAACTCGGACGCCACCTATTTTATATCAAGACCAATACGCACATACGCCAAGTCAACAAGCTGAAGTCTTTCACCAATCATTCTTCTCAAACAGTTGACAACCAGACATTACCAATCTCTCATATGACCCTCCCAAAAAACCGACTCGAGCGTCTCCTCACATCACTCATAACGAAATCGACATGTGCCTCAATCTCACACACAACAATTCAGCCCCCGGTATTTCAAATATTTCTTATGTATACCTAAAATGGATTAATTCGGCACATCCGACTATTCTTTTTAATCTTTTTAACGAATGCTTTTCTCGCCATCTTCATCCATGGAAAAATGCTAACATCGTTTTAATTCCAAAACCTAACAAAACTGATGCTAGCAATCCAAGATCATATCGTCCTATCGCACTTCTCGAATGTATGGGGAAAATTTTGGAGAAAATCATTGCTAAACGACTCACATGGGACATCGGACGGTTCAACTTAGTACCTACAATTCAATTTGGGGGTCGATCCAATTCTTGCACCATCAATGCAGGATTATCACTTATCCACGACATTCAAATAGCCCATAAAAAGAAACTTTTCGCATCAGCCCTTGCCATTGACATCAAAGGTTATTTCGACAATGTCAACCATTCTCGTCTACTACATTCGTTACACCTTTTAGGATTTGATCAAAAAATCATTCTCTGGACGCAAGCATTTCTCTCTGATCATCATATTTCATTTAAAATTGACAATTTCACTTCCGAATCCAAACCCATTCACAACGTCGGTATTCCTCAAGGTTCACCCATTTCCCCCATCCTTTCAACCATTTACACAGCATTTATTCTTGATTCCTTTATTCAATCCTCGGATACATGCTTAAAAGCCTACGTCGACGATCAACTTATTTTGGTATATTCGGAATCTTATCACAAAAACATCCGTCTACTTAAAAAAGTGTATAATATTATTTCTAACAAACTCAACGACATTCAACTCTCTATTGACCACTTCAAATCTGACCTTATCCACTTTATTAGACACGGCTTCTCACCCCCTTCACTTCCGTCTATAACCCTTTCCAATAATCACGCTCCTCCCGTTACTATTACTCCTTCCCCAGTCATTCGTTGGCTCGGTTTTTATCTTGACCAAAGACTCAATTTCAATGACCATATCCACCGCATGTGCATGAGAGCACACTCTACTACCATGGCACTTCGCATACTCGGCAATACCATTCGCGGACTATCCTTTGCCAATTTCCGCACACTTCACTTCGCCAACATTCTCCTGGTCCTTACATACGGCTTTCAGCTATGGTACACAGGCATACGACAAAAATCCAAAATCAACAAAATGACAATCACACAAAATCAAAGTCTTCGACTTCTCACTGGCACATTTAAAACCACTCCGTCACACGCGCTACATCGCATCGCACACGTACTCCCAATTCAAATACTTCTTAACAAATATAATCAATCAACCGCTCTACGACTCAATCGACTTCCGCTTAATTCTCAACTTCTCAATCGTCTTCCATCTTCTTGGCCACGTCTTCCTATGTCAAAACCACCAATCACTTCTCGACATTTATCCACATCGTTAAAACCAAAAACTCAACTACACCGCCTCGCTTTTCTCGCAGACCCTTGTACAGAACGAATCAATCCATACCTCGCTCATCCTTCTCAACATTTACCGTCCAATTCCTCACAATATCACTTCACACCGCTATCATATCACCTCGAACCGGGAATCTCTCCTATTGATCGAAAAAAGTCACAAAAAAATCATATCATTCTTTTACACGAGTCTTTATCAAAAAATATTCACAACTTATTAGTTTACACAGACGGTTCTAAAAACTACAAAAACAACAAATCCGTCACCATTTCAGCATTCGTTATTTATCACAACTCTCAAATTGTCGACCTTGGTCATTTTTACTGTTCTCCTTCTGGTTCTTCATTCGACGCAGAAATGTATGCCCTCGCAAAATGTACCGAACGTATCACTCTCTTCAGACAACATCATATTCTCTCCACTGCTCATATTAACAATATTCACTTTTTCTCTGATTCATCATCTTGTATTCCTGCCATCATCGATCTTTCCCCTCACGCTGCACAATGTTCTTCTCAAATATTCCGTCATTTTTCCTATTTATTCACTTCCAACACTCATAACCATATTCACCTTCACTGGGCCCCAGGTCACCTTGACATCCCTGGCAACATCGTCGCCGACAAACTCACACACTTCTCACCAATTGGTCGTCCATTCTTAAAGAAAACATACGCAGGCGAAAAGGAAGATATTAATCTACATGCCATAACATCATGGTCTCATCTCATTCGAAACACCAAAAACATATCGGAATCCGCTTCATTCAACACCATAACCGAAATTCTGTCATCCAAACTACCTCATTTTTGGAAATGTTTCTATTACCCTCGAGACATATCCTCGCGCATCTTCCATGCAATAACTGGACACAGCCACTTTGGAGATTACTATCAACGATTCGTTCCGACCGAACTCATTGCATGCCCATGCGGAGAACCTATTCAAACAAGAGATCATATCATTCGACGATGCCCTCTTCTCAAATCCGCACGCATGCTAGCCTTTGGGAATGTCATACCACCCCCGGATCACATTTTATTCACAAAAGAAATATTCCTTCAAAAATTTGCTTCCTTTTTAAACTCATCTAACACTTTCACTAAATCATTTACCTCACACGAACCAATTCCAAACTCCCGCTTTTTTCCACCGTGATTTCATCCTTATAATTCCGAAAACCAAACCTCTCACCCATTCATTGCCTTAAGCCCAGAAACTGTATACCTTGTTAATCTTCTCCGACACGATACTTCATATGGTCTCATATCCACGTCTTTTACTTTGTAATGTAGCAGTATATAAATGCTGAATTAAAAATTTAAAAAAAAAAAAAAAAAAAAAGAACTCCAGAAAAGTTAGTACATAGGCTTATGTCAGAATCACGTAATCATCACGCGCCCTTGCCTCGCCGTTTTCGTGCCGCATCATGCAGGAGTGGCACTATCGAGTCTAAGTTCAAGCAGATTGAAGGGGTCAAGCTCAAAGTCATCTCAGCCAGCTTGAACTATGCAGCATCCCCTTAAGTTTGGCAAAACCGAGGCCTTGAACCAGCCTCGACTGAAAAAGGTGCACATAAGTATACCGACTTCTTTCGATTGACGCCCTGAAGCGCGCGTCAACACCGTGCCAGTGGTACTCGAGAAATGTGAATTCCGATGGTTAGAAAGGTCTTCATCCGATTCTCAGTGCACTAACCAACCGATATGTTCCCTGTACAGTACGACAAAGTCATCGTTATTAAATTTTATCAGGTCGGCGCAGCGACGTGCGACCTTCACGGCTATTAATGCATAAATCGCATCCATCTTTCCGCAAGATTCGGTTTGCTGCCCGTGGAGATTCGAGATGCGTGGTTGACTTTCGGAGAAATTGTAGGACATCCATTTCCCTGCGGGTGCGTGCGTACGACGTCTGAGCGAAGCCCAACGTCCCTCTGTCGGTGAATCCGGTCCCCTGCAAGCCGAAAACAAGGGAAATGGTCCCGAAACTAGACTGTGTGCTCGGCTTAATGCTCCGAAATTCGCCGGCCATTCCATCGATGTCCTCACGAACGAACAACACCCCTACCAAATGCACTTCTATCCGGGCTGTACCTGTGCGTGCTTCGTGTATTACGTAGGCATTTTGCTGTATCGTGTCTGAGAAAGTTTTGCTGTTCGTCTTTCTTTTAAAGTGGGCAAGTGGGAGGATGGTAATAATATTAATGTCTGAATCTGACCGCGTACAAGTTACTACACACCTGCTCGTTCTCATTGAGCCCAGCGCAACCGATAACGTGCCACAACATTTCTCTATTCATTGCTCCCCGTGCGCCAATATCCGCCCAGATCTTATAGGATAATATGGACGCGTCCATTTGACTCCATTGTGCCTCGAGGTGTCTGTGTGTTCGACGACTCAGAGTTTGCTGTGCGAAGAATGCGTGCCAAGAGTGATTGTATGTAAATAAGATACAACAACGCGTCGCTTAGTTGAACTCTTACTCACTAGGTAGCAGTACCGACGCTCAATGCCGATTGCTTCTATAGTTGACTTCGACCCTTCCAGCGGGAGGTCAGCCTCCAGCAACTGCCCCATATTCGAAGAAAATCATATGTTGGCGGTTGGCTTGAATGGCCTAAATATCCGAAACAGCCTCTGAGATAAACCGTACGCGGGCCGCGGCACACCAGCGATCGCAACGATGGTTCAGAAACTTTTTTTAGGCATACTACAGGCGAACGAAATAGAGAACCATAAAAGAAATGAACGGAAAACGCGAAATGTCCACTTGCTCAACACACTCTTGGGGCGTAAGCTGCTAGTATCCCCCCCTTCAAGACCACCAAAAATATCGCTACATGGCGAACCCTCCCTCGAAAATCAAGTATAACGCTCTGGATATACATCCGACCATAAACATGAAGTACTTTTTACGGTGCTTGCAATTGAAGTTCACATCATCTCCCCGACAACCGCCAATTCAACCTCCGTTCTGGGGCTTGAACTGCGCAAACGGCAAGTTCCCACTCGGTGGTGCCACTTCATGTTGCGGAGTCGCGAGATTCGTAGAGTCGAAAAAATGCGGAGCCTGAGTATCTGCCTCCGGATCCTTGACAAACGCAGAAAACAGGCAAGTAAAAACATCAGCGGGCGAATTTAAAATTTAAAAAAAAAGACCGAAGCGAAGTAGATTACCAGTTGGGGATCATATGAATCGGGGCTTGTCACCAGCTCGCTCTCTGACTCGCGCTTCTCCATATCCTGATCTTCCTGTTTACCTCCTTTTCCCCAGAGCCTGGGCGGTGAACCTTCATAAGCGGTTACCATTGTCAGTCCTTGCGTACGTGTGGTCCAAGTGATAACGGGCAGCTCCTCCACATCCTCTTCCTCGTCCGCCAAGTTAAATTTATGGAAATGCTCAAACGTTCTGAGACGCCAGAAATGCATCGTTGCTATAGATAATGCAATATTAGCCAATTCGTCTGTGTGGGACTTTTAAGGTTAACGTACCACCCTCCACGCACGCAATGAATTCCCGCTCGTGCCCAATGAAAAATGCTTCTCCACATTCCACCTTGTTGTCAGACTTCTCTTTTGGCTGTAATTCAAGCCGTTTTCTCAAGGAGATTTCACCCGTAATCACATTTATAGTCCATATTTCCGGAAGCTTAATAAAGGACGATGGAAATTAATGAGTGAAATCGCATAGGCTCGTTTCGTATTGTGATTACCCACCTTCGTCTTGTAACCGATAAGCATGTAACGGAGGCTGCTGTCCGTATCGTCCGACGGACCAATTGACAAACTCCTGAATGCATCCGATAGGGGTAGCTGTCTGTCAAGTGTTTGCATCGTAATGAGCAATGACAATCTGGTATGGAAAAGTCTTTACGAAATTGTTTACTGTATGAATCCGTGGACGGATTTTTGTGACGGCGCCGGTATTCCGTTGTATATACTCATTCCATATGCTAGATAGAGTGTTGTACTCAGCCATAAAAGAACGGTTTAGAAAGTCGAAGTCATACTTAGAACGCAGTCGATGGCCCTTCCTTCCGGAAGGCCCTTAAGTTTGTACGTTGCGACGATGACCACTACTTTGGACTCCTTAATAGTATACACTTGGTGAAGGTGCAAAATCTGGTCCTTCGCTGGTAACTCTTCCTTGCACATCGTTGTAGATGCTCCAGGTTCATTAACTACATTCTAGAAGGAGTTGAACGGCATTTAGGCCAATAATTTTCTGAGATGTTACGTATATATATGTGGCAAGACACGCACCACCCGCGTTATTTCCTTATTTGTAGCCGCAAGAAAGTCTGCAGAAAAATTGCATCGTTTCATCCACTGGAATACGTGCAGAAGATACATGCCCACTCACTGTCATTGTTCAGCTACTTGATATCCGTCAGATCACTATTGAGCAGCATGGTGACTTTTTCCGGTGTGAAATTCTGGGAATGCAGTCGCCAAAATAAGTGTCTATCGCACGATGCAAGCAATACTGTATGTCGTACGCCAGTCTCATCGACCGTCCAAATCCTGACTCCTCTACCTAACCGTGTGACCAGGCGTTTACCATCCGGTGCCCATTCGACCTGTTTTATTCTTCTGCGAGCGGACTGCGATAGTGCTTTGACATACTCAAACGAGTTCTAAAGGGGTCTGTGAATTAACTAACTGTACACGGAAAAGCAGCAGGTAAAAAAAATCTACGAACCTCGGCATCATAAACACGACACCTGTACTTGTAGCACACAACAAGCCATCGCCCTCCGGGCGAGAACTGCATATTCAGTACACAGTGTCTTGCATGGCGTAGTTGGTGCTTCAGCTCCACCAGTTCCTCAGGTGAAAGCGCAGAATTTGGGACATTCACCTCAGGCGGCGACAACTGGCTTTGTGCTGTCCCTAAGGCATCTTTTCGCAGAGAGACAAGCCCTCCCAGGGTCACTCTCACCGCTGATTTTTCTTCCATATCTTTCTCACCCGTGCCTATCTCTGGATCGTGGACCTGATGGTATCGCAACCCAACCTCCGACTGGAAAAACGAAAAAAGATTGAGAATAACACGTGGAAAGAAAGACGGTTGGATTTTTCTTCGCGAAGAACTCTGTGGTGTGCCCTTCCTGCTCCATTTCTTCCGAAGTTGTTGAAACACGTGATCCAGATAGTACCGCCAGCCTTCGGAGGGTTTGGACTTCTTCCGAACCTGCCTGCGCAGTTTGATCATGTCTATGCGCCCCTTGATGAACACAAATGCGATGCTTCCAAGGCCGATCATACAGAATGCTGTGATCCCGACGATAACCCAGAAAGTAATTATGTTAGGCTTATAAAAAAACATAATCGGATGAGTTCGGCAACAGAATTGTGATATCTTTAGAACTATATTATCTCACCTGGGAGTTAAAGACAAACATCACCAATCCGGCCAGAAAAGCGACGACAGATGCGATAAGGAGCATAAGGTAGCCCGACCTAATCCAGAACCGAATATACCATGACAATCTGCGCTTCGGTCTGGAGCTGAGAAACGAATATAAGGTTCAGAAACTATGGAAAAGAAAAACATCAGAGTGACAATCAGACAGGGGACATACAAGACCGCGGATCTCCATGACAAGGCTAGCATGGCAGATATAGCAGAACCTGCGCTGAGAGCAAGAGAACTGAACCAAAGAGTATTGATCACAATTCCCCTTGCTGATGACTTATCCTCCATCGAATACTGGATTACAGTGGCTGCTCGCGACAAAGGAATTTGTATCAAACGTCAGCGTTTGCGGCATGTAAGTGGGCAATCCACTTACCCGCGACGCCCGCAAAGAACGTGGCTACAGTTGCGGCGTCTGAAGTCATCTTACTCGATCTTTCCTGTGCGTAACTAATACAAAGTATGCCTAGGGTGCATGACGTTAGACGTCTTTCTAAAATCTTTGGGAAGCGACATACCCCTCTTTTTGAACCGTTTCAGAAAAGCGTGTGTTTTCTCCAGATTTGACTTTAAAAGCTCTACCCTTGTTGCCACAAATTCGGACATATGAATAGTGTTCTTGTCAGTACCTTCAGATAAAAGTTAACATCACTTAAAATATTAACAATGCATCAGATAAATACCACCAAAGTACTCAAGAGAAATAACCAAGGCCTGATTTGGTATATTCGTGAACTGCCGCACCAATAAAAATAAACTATTATACGCACCAACAAATCATATTGAAATTCCTCCAGTGCCCTGTATCCCTTTTCGTCAGGAAAAAAATCTTCGAAGTCTAGGATTGCTATCGGTAACAAATTAATTCTTGTAAGCGCAGAGAAGCTAGTGATCGAATAAAGTTTTCAGCTCACCAGAGTTGAAACTAACAACAGCGTCAGCAATGTCTCTTAATAAATCTACCAGAACACCAGCAGAGAGGGGTCCTTTTGCATTTGAAATGGACGGGGGTCTTGTCCTTTGCTTTTCGAGCGGTTCAACTGCGAAGCGTTCCTGAGCACTGGTAAGTTTTTTCGCCAGCCGGCGTGACGCATCCACAAGAGTAAGTGTAGAGTTTATCTTCTGGACACGGTGTGCAAAGTCGGAAAGCTGTAAACGCGAGATTTAGGTACTAAAATTATCGATTTTGACTGTTCCAGAGACGCACAAACTTCTCCAGACTTCCGCATGTCCTTTACGAACAATATCTCAGGACAAATGAATATAACCAGAGTCTCCACTTAAATGTACTTACTCAATCAAACTTCTTAATCTGGCTGTGACGTCCGACGTTTCAGCGCCAAAGGCCAGACTATTGCTTGCTATAGGTTTGAACAGCAGTGAATTGAAATCCGCGGAGTTACCGGATGAACGACATACTGTTGGCTCTGCTCTCTCGTAGTAAGAGCTTAGAAGACGACCCCATCCAGTTACCCACGATTTCGTCCTCCCCATCGTCTGCAGATGACTCGGAGCTACTCTCTGCCGTATACAATAATGGATGTCGTGCTTCATCCCTATCACCGGGCATACGAGTTGGTTTGCGACGTTTCTTGTGAGAAAAGCCAGACATGGGCCCAGTAGTTGACACGTGTACAGAAGGCGGATAGTTCAGTGGCGGGGCTACGGGTACAATACTCTTGATCGTCATTTTATAAGAAGATTTGACGCTTGCCGGCGGAGGCCGAAGCTTTTCGTAGTTTCACGATTGCCCTCGAGTGGAGTGTGAGGCTCATTACATGCGTCTGATGCACAACGAAGCGTGCTAGGTGATAGACAGAGAAACTGAGTTGCATGTGACGATGTAGCGCTAGAGATTTAAAGTTTGTATGGTTCGAGTGGACGGCGCACCAATGCAGAGGCCAAAGATGGTTCCTGCGCCTCGCGATAAAGCTCGAAGCGGGAAGCGCTTGAGGTTCTTCTATAAACTACCCTGCTTAATTATGTACTAAGCGCACATCGAGTATTGACATTGTGTGAGGTGCTTGCCTTATTTTTGGCTGTCAGCTGGAATATACTGAATTTGTAGATGCGCATCGCAGGTTTTCGTAACATGCTTCCTCCAGACATGAAGAATGCATGAAGCGTAGGCGTAAGTCTCCTTCACAAAAGATGCTTCGTACCTTCGCACAGAAGACACTATTCAAATGGAAAACGACAACAAACCGAAAGGACGTCCAAGCGGCAGAACTGTGCATAGCCGGCGAACCACAGCTGATTCAGAGGGGTTTTGGCACACGCAATAGGCCCAAACTCTAGGGATTCGAGAACGACACGCCAAGGTTCATCTAACAACTTCACTATCGATACATGGAAGCGCAAACCCAAAGGCCTTCAGGGCGTCTAATGGATAGATCCTCTGGGACGGGCGATGCGCTTGCGTAGGGACCGTCCTTTGACAAGGACCCCAGATAGCTGAGGCTTGGAGTGATGAAAGAACTCTTGAGAGCTCTCAGAAATACACCCAAGGACTTAGACCTGAGTTGAATGCAGGCATATGTATTTCGAAGCAAAGCGCAATGATATGGAACTGGCGGCGGACGTAAACCAATGGAAAACTTGCTTGAATCCTTTATCACATTACTGTAATGTCATCGCATCACGTTGCCGTGTGAAAGCTGACATCATGCTTGCATAATCAGAGCACGCTCCTTTTGCGGTATAACATACTCGCGGATTCTTCGGAAGGAGCCAAGCCAAAAACTCGAGGCTAAGAGGCTCAAGGGATTAATTCTAGAGAGATCCAGCAACTTGACTCACTGTGGCACTCAAAGAGAAAATAATAAAACCTTTAGCTTTCATCACTGTCGATGATACTACTAGTTATTTGATGGACTCGGAAGTTCAGAACGGTCACCCATCTGCCCCCAGCGCGTAATTCAGCCAGCGAAGCCTGATAAACCTCCTGTATAAGACCGACGAATTCTTATACTCTACATAGATCAGACGATTAGTACCCTACATAGTGCTATGGCCTGCAGAAGCACAGCTTGTGACATACGAACAACCCCGGGCAGTCTATGTTGTTGCAGACATTGGCTTACCTTCAAGCCCGGGTCGCTCCAGCCAAATTTTTCTTCGGTAGTGGTGGGAAGCCTGGAATGGATGCATGATGAGGGATGTGAGTGGGCTTCAAGACTGCGACGGTGCATTTCTCGCGAACCCAGTCTCTTGCTATGCGCGCCTATGCGAAGATTCACTTCATCCTAAAGGCTAGACCTGTCCGTCTGTAGGCCTGGGAAGTGAAATCGAGAGGCTCTGAACCACGTGTGTAATTCTCCGAGCTCGAGATTCTAAAATTCACTTACCGTACGGCCCGCGTACAACAATTGGCGTATTCCGCTAAATGCACTTTCGCTCAGGCTATCCTTTTATAAATATGTAACATTGTTTCGGGCGTTACACTGCTACACCTTAGATGCTCCATAAGTCTTCGATGGACCGGGACTATCTCTTTAATTCTTTCATGTTGTTGCTGTGCACCAGATTGTATTATTAAACAACGCTGCAACCTTCATGAATGCAAATGGCCCCAAGCAGTGTAGGATGAAGTCTCCAGCAAAGTGGCTGTAGAGTCGTGCGAAGAAAGCTTACGGGCGGGACAGCATTAAGGACCTGTTTTTATGTTGACCCGTTGGAAATGCACAAAGAGCAACGCTTGAGGATTTCACTTTTTCTCAGAATTGCCATACAGTATTAGATCAAGTTAGCGAGGCTTGCAATTTAAGGTTCGATTCATTTGGAATTTAGCGATGGGCAACTCACAGGCCACAGCAGCTGTGACCCGAATCACAACGCTTCGATGACGTGGTTTTCGAGAAAACATTGTTTTTCAGAAATAGAAAACGTTCGCTTTCCAGTGCATTAATGCGCTCGAAGTAAAACAGGCCGGATATCATTCCTTCGTTGATGTAGTTCGTTTGGCATGGCATCGACAGTGGATTTGACGGTAGATTTGAGATTAACATGCCTGTTAGCGAGACTTTCCACCTTCGTACGGCCAGCGCGTCACCATTATCCGCCCCCAGTCGATCGCATCCTGAAAACTCGCTAGGGAAGAACCCATCTCCATCTCACTATATATCATCGAAATCCGCACACCAGCCTCGTCTATCTGATGCGCCGCTAGATGTACCCGAAGGGAAATCGCCGCAATCACGAACCGCCGCTAAAAAGAGACACCTTAAATAGCCTGTGAGGATGGGGGCAAAAGGTGGTCCTGGGGATGTTGGAAGTGTAATGGCCTCGTTGCCGTCATGATTATTGGTACCAGCGTGCCGGGCTCGCGTGAGTCTTCCTGTCGTGCGGCAGCTGCGGCCTCGCTGCACAGCCAACAGCCAGTAAGACGGACAGGAGAGACACGACTGACAACTGCCAGATACAAGCCCTTGTTGAACAATTCCATGCAAGGTTCATACGAGATAGCAGGCAGGTAAAACAATCAACTTGATAATTTTGCTAGGGTGCGAGTAGTGGTGACAAATACTATGGTGGTTGTATGAGCGTGTGTTTTCCCACGGTGCTTGGCTTCGGACATCCATCGTCGCGCGCCCCCCTACACAGTTAACTCTCTCTTTCTCCCTCTCACCGGTGCGCCATTAAATTCAGCTAAAGTGCAGCCGACGTGTCATCGCTCACTCGACGCGTCCCGGACTTTTCAGATCTGCAATTCGTTGTCTTGGTGGATTGAACGGACATTCCAACTTGATTGTACTTTATATACAGGTGTGTGTCTCATCCAGTCAATAGACAGTAACCGTCACGCAGTGTGGGCCACCATCTCCTTTTGAGAGGGGGTATTTTCTGACGGCGGCCGTCGTCTTCTTTGCGCTTCTGAGACATCTGTATTCATCGCTGAACTCGTTGAACTACAGTTAACTCCGACGAGCACAGTAAACGACCAGCACGAGAGATCTTTGCGTGGACGTTAATTATCACCACACCGTTCCACGACCAACGCAAACATGCCACCAAAGGGAGCATCTGGAGGAAAGTCGAAGTCGAGCGACGCGCAAACAGGGAATGTACCGCCTGGGGCTACAGCGAAGACACAGGCGCAAACTCGCAGCGCGAAGGCCGGGTTACAGGTTCGTTCCGCTTCTTTTGCACTCCCCATTATTCCCCTTTCTGCTACTGTTTGTCCTCGCTGCGCAGCTCATTTATGTTGTCTCGCCTTTTCCAAACGCGGATCGAACTATCAGAGCCAACGCTAACGTTCACATATTCATCGTAGTTCCCCGTCGGCCGTATTCACCGTTACCTGAAACAACGCACGCAGCACAACGTACGCATAGGTGCGAAGGCTGCTGTATATACGTCCGCCATCTTGGAGTATTTGACTGCTGAGGTCCTCGAGCTTGCCGGTGCGCCTCCTTCCTCCATCCTAACAAATTTTATCTGAGACACATTTCTATCCTTGCAGGTAACGCTTCAAAGGATATGCGCGTGAAGCGCATTACGCCACGGCATTTGCAGCTCGCTATCCGCGGAGACGAGGAGCTCGATACGCTCGTGCGCGCGACGATTGCCGGCGGTGGTGTGTTGCCCTTCATACATAAGGCACTAACACACGCAGGGAAAGTGAAAAGCAAGCCCGAGGGTGCATAAGCGGACACAGGATGGCTGGGGTCCGGGGGCGGAAGGGCGCACGCGCTCGCCTGTTTAGTATTTCTTCCGCTTCTGCTTGTCTGCTGTGCTTGTAATATCTGTTATCTGCCGCACTTCCGTCCATCTGCGTTGCTGATCCGTTAACACGACGTATCTTATTTCTTACTGATCCCTTATTCATTGCTATCCGCCCTTTCCCCCCACCACCTCTCTGTTTAAATGCTATTTTCGCGATCTGATTCATGTGCCTGTGTGCGCCGCGCCGCCTCCCCCCCGCTGCGGCAAGCCTATGTGTTGTTAGTCTTTAGTTCTAGCTTTTTTTTAAAAGCTTTGCTAGTGTGCTTGGCTTATTCCATGTGTAATAAAAACTGTCCGTACTGCGACACCCCTCCTGATTATTCGTCGGTCAAGTGCCCTTTTAATTGCCGAGGACCTTGACTCACGGTGTGGTGATTCCATCATAGCAATCCTACGCCTTATAGGTCGTCATGATGAAAGAAGAGATAGGATACATGCTCTCATTCTTGTATGTGGCGGAACTAGAGTTAGCGATCTGGCGAGATCTGACCTTTGCGTTTTGCGCCCATTAATCACTTAATATAAGGACCGCGTCGCGCTGCACTGTTGTATTAGTTTCACCAGCATGCTGTGCTTGATCAAGACAAGATTCCAATTTGTGATATGTAATAAGTAGTACTGTACCCGCACTTACTTGGTCCATGGCCATGCATAGAAAAGTGCAAAGAGGTGCGGAGAACTCAGATCGTTGTTCTGAACAAAGTCATTACATTCGTTATACTTAGGTAAGACAACAGCAAGTAACAACGTGAGCATGGGGCAGTGGGACAAGCAACCAAAAAACAGTTCCGAGAAAAACTGGAAAGCGGAAAGCCAGAAAAGGCGGATATAGCGCACAAAATCCCAGGAGGTGATAGATCGCACGGGGGGAACCAAGACGTAAACGGAAATGCGAGTGTATACATCACAGACCGACGTCAGTCTTCTGATGAGAAAAGGGAGAAAAAGAAAGCCGGGCGCCTGCAGAGACACACCGCCCGGCGCGCGCAGGGTAGCGCCTAAAATAATAAATATCGGCGGTCGTCAGTTCAAGGGGCTTTCGGTGGTGACTCAGATCAGTTCGTAGGTCAGTTGCGGCGGAAGCGGCCCCAGAGGGACTTTCCGGAATACGACATGGGATACGAGGAGCTTGCGCCATCCATACGCGCGCGTCGGCGACCGAAGCATACCGTGCAGCCTCCGAAAAGCAATAGGAAGAACGATACGAAGGTGAGCCAGAAGCCTGTCAGACGGGCGTCAGTGTGTGAGAATAAGCGCAATGTGGTAATATAGGCAAGAGAAAGGGGAGGGGGCAGAATTAAGGACAAGAGGTAATAAGAGCAAGGCAAAAATATAGTGCATACCCGGACCCGTGGTGGTGCTCACACTGGAGCCGAAGACATTATTAAACTCGTGGCGCACAAACGCGAGGAGTGCAATGTCGACGCAGAATGCGATGAGCGTAAGGAACGCGGCGAGGAAAGACAGCAACGACGCGGCAAGCGTAAACGTCACATGTTGGGAGAAAGAGAGGCAGAATGCGATGAAAGTAAGCGCCGCGGCTGTAGGTTTTTTTAGATCAAATAGATAGGCGAGACAGAGTCAAAGTGTGTCGGCGTATATAAAAACAATTTTTTGAGTGTTGAAGAAAGCAGAATATCGAATTCAGTTTTGTTCAAGGTCCAAGCGGTTACCATTGATGGAATAAATATAGAGAAGTTGCATTAACGACGTGATGGATTAGTTATCTGTAGTCAACAGGGAAAATCAGAATGGGAAAAACTTGCCTACTGGATGGATTGCGAGACCGCGTGTCCAGCTTGAGCCGATGACGACAGTCTGATTGGTACTGAATGACAAAATTTCTACCGAATATCCGTGACCTGGGCGCGTTGGTAGAAGCGGATAATTGGTTTGACACGAGATGATAAACCATTAACGTTCGTAGATGTACGTTGTGCGGGAATTGGTTGCATGGAGAAAGCATAAAATCAATTAGCACGGGTACGTTGGCGATACAATTAATCCAGGAACCAAAAAGACAAGGACAGGGCTCAAAATGGTTGCGCCCGCTGTGTTTGAATCAGGGGAAGTAATTGGGCGCGAATCAACTCGAAGTTATGAGCGTGGTAAGAAAGCGCGAACCACGGGAAAATCAAAGTTCAGAAGCGAGGTACAGGCGCTTACCTAGGTGAACACAAGTGTGCGCACTACTTGTAGCACTTTCCACACAAGTTCCCCTTTCATACGCAGGCGCAAGTCAATCTCGAGCTAGCCCCAAGCCTACCGTGGACAGACAGCAAGGCTCACCATATACCGAGCTGTTTGAATAAGTGCCTAGCGCGTCAACAACCGCCATGTCAGAAGAGTCAAAGACGAGGAGACCTACCCTGATCTGGTCTACGGCTCCCTTACCTGCCGTGATGATGGGTACTTTGAAGTGGACGCGCGTAATATCGAGTGCTGAAAGGAAGGGTAGAGAGACGGAGACAAGGAGGAGGAGGACGAGGGAGCCCGTGAGGAAGGAGACACCAGAGACGCAGAACGCGCGAGTCATGGCGAATGGCAAGTGGGGGGAGGAAAACAGTGAGCACCGACGTGTGGGGAATAGCGCGTCTTTTTATTGGAATACGCACGGAAGCACAACCACGGACACGCGTTCGGTCTAGTTTTATTTGAATTGATCCATGACGGCACTACACCATGGCCAAAGGCTGTGCGATCGTCAATGTCACACGCCGCTCACGCCAAGAGTCACGGATAACGCCCAATTCCTGTCGTCGTAACAATATTCTTTCATTTATCATCTCCATCATCAGCCTAACGCGCCGTTGTTGAGAACAAAACTCGATGCAGGCGCCCACTGGCGCCGCAGAGACATGCGCTAGCCGATTCCAAGCTCCAAAAAGCCATCGTATCCCCAGACCCCTTCATGATCGGGAACTTGAAAGACTAGCTGAGCGTGGCGCTGCCACTCAGGCACATTTTCGGAAAAGAGAAGCTCGGCGCAAGCGAGGCGTTGCACGCGGAAGATCTGAATTATTCCTGCAAAGTGAGTCACTACAGTTACCGCTATTCAAACGCCCAAAAGCTTTAATTGGACAACAACACTAAGCGCCACCAAACAGCGGTCAATAGTCTCAAACGTCTTTCGTCTTTCTGATGCCAGGTACGAATATGAAACCCCTTGGCTTCCCGCTGACTCGAAAATAGTGCATCGAATTGTCTCGGAACATGAAGACTTGTAATGACGTTTTTTAAAGGGCGCCGGTTTTCCCAGACTCATTACATGGCTGGCACCGATGTCGGCTTGCAGGCCTTGTCCAGTCTACGAAAACGATTAGTGTCGGCAAATGTTTTTGGCATTTGAGCGGCTTTAGAGACTGAGTAATGCCGTTTCTGAGGCTTGACAATTATCCAACTCAATTTATTAAAAGGTGCGAACAAAGACTGATGGAATAAATTGGTGCATCACTGCATCGCTGGCAGAGCGAATAACAGATGGCATAGATAAGTCGGCGTTCAAGTTACTCGTCCGTGAGTGACGGAGTAGCACACACTGGGCCGAGATGAAGTCCTGTGGAAATTTTGAGGACAAGCGCCGTATATGCGTTGAGAATACGGGCTTTGAAGCGATGCTGAATCCCCGAGGTGATATTTTCTTTCCCTTCCCCTTGGGAACGGGATATCGGAGGGGAAAGAATAAGCGAGAGGGAGAGAAGCTGCCTCAGAAGCATAAGTCTTCGAATACTGGCAAATGGATTGTGTAATAATTCGTGGCAAGTGACTTTGTTAATCTCTACCAAATTTTCTCTAATGAACTTGTAATCCCTCCGGCGTGACCTCATCCCCGGAGGGAATTAGTAATCCCACAAGGGATGGCACCTCCCTTCCGATATCAACACTAGTACTGCTTTGAAGTGTTGAATAGGGCCGGTTTCGGCATTTCATTCAGAAGTAGTCTTCTGGACCTTCTGACCAGCGAGTAAGGCGTCGGACGTGGTACTATATCAATGTCGTAGTGCTGAGGGGGAGTGGACAATATGTAGTGGCGCAAAAAGTCATGTCCGACAGACTTAGGAGCTTTGTAGAATGCAAATGCGCACATCAAGGGCCCCTAAACGAATGCTGGTGCAACTCATCCCGCTAGCTAGTTTGAACTTGCTTCAGAAGATACTCCTGAAAAAAGGGGCTGACGGTCCGTTCATGACACGCACCCGCAGGATACGCGTCTTTGGTACGCGAATAAAGGGAATGGATGCTTTCAAGTAGTTATCGTCACGGTTGAAGTTCATAGCAGTCGGTATGTCGATCCCGTAAACTATGGTCCAAGACACGTTCGAAAATAAGTAGGATAATCGAGAGACAAAGCCCCGTATTGAAGTGAAGCTGGAGAACTAGCTACCGTTGTTAAAACTTCTCACACTCGCGGGCAAGCTTTCCGGTGAGGTACTGGCGTGGAGTCCTAGGAGGTTGTATCCAATTCGATAACGGACTGCCTTAATTTATCCTTACTGATATTAATTTCTGAAAGGGGATGATCGATGCACCCTCAACGCCGAGTCTGAATGCACAGCATCACGCCGCGGCTCCCGACGGTCTGCAGGGCCGTTGTGTAAATCCCGGTATAAACCGTCTTGTGGTCCGTTACGTAGTAACACAAAACAAGGACCCCACTAGAATCATTATTTTCCTACCAACCAATCGACTGCTCAAGCACGAAGCCAACAGAGCCCAGCGCGTCGAGAGACAGCTTAGCAGGGTTCCTAGATCCATCAAGCTGCAAGGATACACCGCTGTTAAGGATCTGCGTCGCCTTTATATTCGCATAAAACTGAGATTCGGGCTTCGAGGTCGTGCCTGACGCTCCAGGGATGTCCAGCGAGAAGGACACGGTCGAGTTGTACATATTTGTGGCAAGGACGAGTGTGCTCTCCCCCGCCGTCCATACTCCAATATCGACGCCTTTCTGCGTCGAAGAAGAAAAGGTGGCTGTAGAATCGAATAGGAATGTCTTAATCGTCGTAAGGGCCTTGGCGAGGTCCATCGCAGAATCCTTGATGTCCTGAGGGGTGGGATCAATCCACGGGACAATCCCTGTTGTTTTTATAGTAAAATATCGCCTCGCAAAAGAGTGAGTGAGAGAGATCTGACCTGTTGCTCCGTGATTAATCGCAACAATGCTTTCCACTAGCCATTCATTTCCCGTAGGTGCGCGCGGCCAATACCTGACAAAACGACGCGATCAGGGATATTTTTAGGATCCAAGAAACGAAACATACTCGCTACCCCCAAAGGCTTGAGGAACTGCCCATTTAGTCTTCGACCGTGTTTGTCCGAGTGCGTTCAGCCTGAACGTGAACTCGTCTAGCCTCGTAGAAATATCATCGTAATTTCCTTTACAATCGTCGCACCCGCAGCATCCGTAGTCGATAGTGCATGGGGTACCCCATTCAGCAGAGAACGTCGCATTCACCGAGACAGGATATGCATCCTCTAAAATGACGTCCGCTCCCGAGGTGTAGTCCGTGAAGTAAAAGTTTTCGCAGTTCAAGACCAACGAAACCGGATGGTATCCGTCGAGTTCATTGATCAAATTATAGGCAAGTCTAGTAGCGTTGAGGGGGTCGCCCGTGCCGTCAGGTTCATCACCAGTGTACCACATTAAGAGGTTCTTGCGGTTTTTGAACATATTGACTTGTTCAGTCACGGATGTGAGATTCATATACGTTCTGCAAAACTGACAGTTTTAGCGAAAAAGGGAACATCGGAGACGTGAATAAACTGACCCTCGCATGTCGTATATCAAATAAAGGCCGAGTTCCTCCATGCGATCTACGACTTCATCGAGGGCGGTGATATTATCGAACGTCGGTACGGGGTGGACCTATAATATCTTGAGCAAACTGTCGCTGGGCACGGTGTGTACACTTACGATGGTGAACCTGATAAACAGATTAATAAAATCGAAGACAAAGCAAATAAGGGGCTTACCCCCTGTCCTTCAGGTCATTCAAGACGCTCAGGTTTGTCGACAGATAACCGTCAAAACTTGTATAGAACCCAATCGGAAAAAGCGTGTCCCAGTTTCCAAAATACTCGCCCTGAACGAGCATCGCACCCGTCCTCCCATCCATCTTGGTCACACCCCCACCATTCGGCGGATTCGGGAGCCTCTGGAGCGGCGAACTCGCGTGGAACGTCTGCCCATTCAAAGTCGCGGTGCACGTCATCTCGTATGCAGAGGTCCGAGGCGAAAGCTGGATAAGAGAAAAATCAAGCTCGTGCGCACTCGCGTTTAGGGGAACTCTTCCGCTGGCCAGAGTGCGCCCATTCACGGAGATAGTCACGGACAGATCATCCTTGGAGTTGCGGTTACGCGACTCGAGCTGGACGGCTCCCGCGATTTCAGAGTTCGTGACGAGTGTGTCGATGATGAATATGCCAAACTCGTCGTCAGCGAGATACGGCTTTACGGCGGGGGCACAACGGAACGCGAGGAGTGGTTCCTTCGACGTCGCGGGTATGGGGAATTCGCCGCCTGGGGCGATCACGCTTGAGCCCTGCATGTAGTGTTTCCCGCACCTGACGTGTCGCCGCGTTATAACTACGGGACATACTGAAAGTCGTTAAGAAAGTCCTCACCATGTTTGCCCGGAAACCACAAGGGCATGGGCGACGAGCGCCGTTAAAGAGACGAGCGACCTCATTGCAGTCTGGCCATCCGCACCGGCGAATGTGCTTCACTTTTATAGAGATAAAGCGGCATGACGAGCCGTAAAGAGGCTCGGCAAGAAAGCAACATGATCGTCCCCGAATCGAACCCTTTTACGTTGGGCGACCGCGTGGTCAGGGTATGCCCACAGGCACTTCGCTGGGTCCTCGTGACGGCCCATGTTTCTTTGGAAGTAAAAGAGCGGATCATGATTTAGCAGTTTGGAATACTTCATTTCATTAACGGCATAGTTGCAGAAAAACAGCGATACGAGAAATCCCAGAGTACCTGCGATGCGATGATAGCGAATCAGTGTCAATATTAATGCCCGTCGGCCCCGAAGGATCACGTGTTCCATCATGTTCCAACTTTAATAACGTTTTAGTGGTTTTTTCAAGCCTGACTAATGGATCTTCAAGTTCAACAATTTATTTAGGCACTCTTCGGCTTGGAGGCCCACAAGCCAAGTATTTTTAACATGATATGCAGCAGAAAGTGCGCATTAAGATTACTTGAACTTCCGGAACCACGACAAACAAACTTGTCCTGGATCCCTGGATCTGCCGGCGGGAACGTCCATGTGCAACTTGAAAGTCTAGGCATCTAAGCCGTTAATAATTTATGCCGGAGTCAACCAGTTACGATTCAAATGCACCATGTCAGGGGCAGCTCCCGCTAGGCATTTTGCCGAGGCCGAAACCTACAAAACTGGGTACAAA
The DNA here is from genome assembly GCA_002794785.1 of Coniferiporia sulphurascens. Classification (NCBI taxonomy): domain Eukaryota; kingdom Fungi; phylum Basidiomycota; class Agaricomycetes; order Hymenochaetales; family Hymenochaetaceae; genus Coniferiporia; species Coniferiporia sulphurascens. The sequence continues at coordinate 905,781 of NBBA01000008.1, read as the reverse complement.
CTGTAATTTCAGGCGATAAGCGTACACACACGGTGACCCACCATCGTATCTTCAGGAACCTGTTTACTTGGACACCTTCCGAGATGAACTCTACTTCTGCAAGGCCGAAGACAATGAGCCATTGTACCATTCTCCCAATGAATCCTTAGCTTCGAGCCCACCGGATACGAGAATACGTATGAACAAGGCACCCACAACTAAGAGTATGAGCTGCCCTTCACTCTGGGGGCTCTTCGCATTTACCCCAGGTGCCTCTTTAGTCCGCAATATTAATGTATTCAACTTGTGGCAACCATTTTTTAAATCTTCATATCGAAACCTTAATGAAGGTATCCGTGCTCATATCTTCAGACAGGACATAACAACGTGCAATCACACACGCCATAAGGACACCACGTAGCGGCGAAAAGGGACATCATCATGTACAAGTGGCTGCGATGCTTTGTAGGCAACATTAACACGGACGTGTGGATTGCCATTTCTGGTCCAGCGTTTACTCTAGCGCCTTAAGGAGCCTTTGCTCCGCCTCTTTGAAGTTAATAACGTTCCAGATCGCATTGAGGTACTATAAAGCGTCGTGAGCAAAACTAAGCAGATTTTCGAAAGTTATGAAGCTCACGTCGGGCTTGACGTTCTTGTATTGAAGGTAGAAAGCCTAGAGAAAATGTTTCTCGTTAGGAGAGATAAGTCGGCTTGAGGACGCGTCACTTACATGCTCCCAGATGTCGATTCCGATAAGAGGTACATGCGCTATGCAAAATTGTTAGAAATTAGAGTGGCTCCGATATGTCTTGGGTAGAAATGTGGAGATACGTACACAACAAGGGATCCTGGTTAGGTGTTGTGACGACTTCGAGTTTTTTGGTCTGCGGATTGTAGCCGAGCCAACCCCATCCGCTGCCCTGGATTGCAGCAGTCTTTGTATTCATTTCGTGCTTGAATTTGTCAACAGTGCCGAAATCCTTTTCTATTGCCTGCTTCAGCGGGCCATCGGAAAGCTTGCCACCATCCTCGGACGCTGGCGCAAGGTTCCTCCAGAAAAGCGAGTGGTTGATGTGGCCTATTGCAAAGCAATTCATAAACATCAGAGAGCACCATTTTACAAAACCCAACATACCGCCACCGTTGAACTTAAGGGCGCTCTGCAGAGATATTTTCGACTTGGTAGAGTCCGATTTGGCATATGCGTCCTCCGCGGTATTGAGTCCGTTGACGTATGTCTGATGATGCTTCGTGTGGTGGAGGGTCATGATCTCCTTCGAGATGTGAGGCTCGAGTGCATCGTACGCATACGGCAGGGGCGGAAGTGTGTGCACGCTGCGCGAGGCAGATGCACTTACGGCAAAAAGTCTGGCCGAAGAAGGGGCAGCAGCCGTACGAGTGAAGCGGGCGAGCATTGAGGACATGATTGTTGGAAGTAGAAAGGTAAAAGACAGAGGAACGGGGGTGGAAGGAAACTCCTCGACGGGAGCTGAAGTTCGAGCGATGAGCTCAGCTCGACGTCACATAACGTCACGTGCGCGATTCGCGCTGACGCGTATCCGGTTCCCCAAAGTATTCCGATCATCTCTACAAGTACTGTACATCTCAACCGCTGGATGCACGCTGGATGCACGCACGTAACCCATACAGAACGCAGGTTGACTTTGTCTCTCTTGCTGAATCCTACCCTCTTTTAAGGCCTTTGTGTGTATCTCTCCTCCTGCATCAGCTTCGCTACTCATTCGTCCGTTTTCTCTAGGTTGATAAAATCCATCGGCGGCGCGGTGTCAATTGATTTTAAGGATGCCAACGCTCAGCGGTATATCGATCTACCTTGGTATCTCAGACCTATTGTAGCTTATATGGGGCAGGAAACTGACAGAAGCCCTACTCTTTCGCGACTTCTCCCTCAAGCTGTCACTACCAGAAGGAAGGCTGTGTCCGCCGGTCAGTAATTTTATCTTCTTGAATTAGAGGACCCTGATTGAAGTTTTATACGCGAAGGTTCCAAACAGGTTCGCCCCTTTCTACTACCAAACTGAGATACAACGAACGTGATCCAAACAGACTCAACTATCTTCTTTGGATTCAAGACCTTCTTTCAGAGACCTTCCGCTCTTTGACTCCTGCTGCAGATTTAATCGGAATAGACATGTAAGCACAGCCACAAGTTCATGACTCTTTCAATCATAATCACTCTAACAGAGGAACAGGTGCCTCTGCAATTTACCCTCTCCTCGGCTGCAGGCTTGAGCCATCATGGCAATTCGTTGGGACAGGTACACTCTCCTCGTCCGATTATTTAAGAAGCATATTAAAAGCCCTTCCAGAAGTGGACTCCTCATCGTTTGACTCTGCAACTCGAAATGTCGAGCAAAATGGGCTGGAGACGCGCATTACGGTCCTGAAAACCTCCCCTTCGCAGCCGCTTCTGGCTCCTTTACACAGCGATTCGGATACAAGGTAATATCAAGATTCTTTCGTAGTTTATTATCATGCTTATTATCGTGAGACAGGTATGCATTTACAATGTGTAATCCACCTTTCTACGGAAGCGCCACCGAGGTTGCGCGCAGCGCTGATGGAAAGGCACTCGAGCCTAATGCAGTGTGCACTGGCGCAGAAGTAGAGATGATTACACCAGGCGGCGAGGAGGCTTTCGTCCAGCGCATGGTTACAGAGAGCCTCGAGCGCCGGGTGGGGGAACGTTGCTTGTACGTAGTTCTGTTTTTGTTGCAGCAAATTTTCAAGGAGACTCTAAATACTTTGGGTTTGTTGTAGATGGTTCACTTCTATGCTTGGAAAATTTTCCTCTGTGGGATCAATCGTGGATTCCCTGCGCGCCAACAAGATCGACAACTACGCTCTCACAGAACTCGTACAGGGCCAGACGCGCCGTTGGGTCGTCGCGTGGTCCTTCGCGGACCCACGCGTTCCAGATGTGCGTCAGTTCAATCTGACTTTCATCCTGCCTCGCCTTTGTATGATTGCTTACCGACTTCCCTTCTCCCCCATTTTAACGCACAGACTATAGCGCGTGCCTTGCCAACGGCACACCATGCACTCTTTCCTCCACCTAACACACTGCGACAGCCTCTTCACACACTCACGTCCACTGACTCCCGTACGCCCATCAGTCACCACGCACTTTCCCAAATATTGGTGTCTATACTCGAAGGGTTGGACGATGTCATGACGGAAACGTTTGGTCTTAACAGCGGCCACTCCCCTGGCGTTGATCCTGCCGCTGATATCATTTCTGAAAGCAGCGACAGCTTTACTGAGACCAAGTTGGGGTATGAAGTTTTCAGACTGCAGGTCTCAGCTGCGCGAAACACTTGGTCGCGCTCCGCCCGCAGACGGAGGGGGAAGGTCATTGCACCCATGACTGAAGGCAGAAGTCTCACGAATACGGAGGATATGGCCATAGATCCCAGCCCCAGGCAGTCGTCCCCGTCAACTACGCCTACTCTGATGGTCAATATCTGCGCCGTCCGCGTACCATCTCCTGGCCTGGCTCAGACCTCTCAGGCTCGCGCCATCCGGGAGCTGCGTGGTGGGGGAGGAGTTGTAGAAGGTGCCGATAGTGTTGGAACATGGACTCTTGAGTGCACCTGGCGTCGTGGACGCGATCGTGCGCTGTTCGAGGGCTTTTGGGGGCATGTGTGCCGCCGCATGGGCACGATACTCGATTCTCGTTTTTCTGAGCTTGGGGGAACCAGTATCTCCGAATGCGTTTGATTGAAGCAAAAAAGACAGAGATGGTTATTGCGTGCCAAATGTAATGTCTGTCTCTTTTATAATGTCCTGAGCAGTGACTGCCTTCGGATGTAAGGGTCCAAATACTTCAATTGGAGTACTCCCGTTAGTGTGACCGCGGAATCTTGCAGAAGTGTCTGCAGAGCCCGGATCGACAACCCTGAAGAGAATTGGGCACAGCCTCCAAGGACAATTTCGGCTTTAGGATTCCGACTTCTGTCCGTTGGAACCTGGCATGGGCCATTTGTCTTCGCTGGGCTAAGTGAGCCTCATCCTTTGAACAAGGACGCTCTGTGGAAAAGGGGGATACTTGTACTTTATTCCTTTGAGGCTCAAGTGTGTCTGAGTTAAAGCCTCTAAGACTTGTTTTTACTGTGAAAAATGAAGTTTGGGCCCCCAAAGATGGGAGGCTCAATGATCGCCCGGCTGTCCTAAAGTCCAAATCAGGAGAGACGCTCTCACGATCGGCAAGATGATTTGCATCACACAGGATGGACCGCCTTAGTAACTTTGCCGTTTCCTGATATAGAGTCGACAATTAGAGAGACAATTGCAATGCTCGGGCCTTCTACGTCTTAAAATGCGCAGAATGCAGAGGCCAGCAGGCTAATCCGTGCGAGGTTCGTAGACTTCGCGATTATTGTCGTGCATTAGTGGGAATGGAGGACCGCTTCCAAATCGAACACTCGGCTTTCCACGAATGCGCCTCGCGGTTATCTCACCTGGGAGGCTCACTCACACACTGCATTTTCTTTTGTTCGCCCAAACCGACTTGATACCAATTGTGCTCGCTGCTCATAAAGAGTTACCAACACTATGAATCGGAACCAAACCTCCTCGTCTCTTTCTCTCAGACACCCCGGTTCTGTTTACGGCTGAGCCATTGAGCCTCCTCGCACACACAGAAGCCCATACCAGTCATTGTCGGTCCAAAACAAAGAGACTCTGCACCATTGTTTGCCATGTCGGTTTCATACGCATCCACAAGCTTCGGATCGACACCTACACCGTCGACCTCGCGTTCTCAGTCCTCGCGGGCCTCGCGCCATCAGCGGCAGCCGTCGCGCACCTCAACCGGTGCGGTGCCGCACGTGGACGGCGTGGCTTCGGCATTTGCGGCCGCGCCTGCACCCCCACCGCCCGCGCACAATGCAATGCGTGCACAGTATGACCAGATTGGCGCGTTTTTTGCCGGACAGCGCACGGAGGAAAACACAGCCCATAGCCAGCCCAGCAGCCACAGCGGCCACGGACGCGGGAGCAGCGAGGCGCGAACACCTCCACCTTATTCATCGCGGAGTGACATTGAGTCGCTGCCGTCCTACTCGAAAATCGAAGCGTATGACGCCGGATTAAATCGCAAGCTCTTCATGTATGGCTTCAGTGAGTTGTCTTTTTTCTTGGCGCTCTCCGTTTTCCTTCTTATTGATTTCATTATTCTCCCCTTTCTTCCGCTAGTATTTTTCCCTCTCTGGATAGTTGGGATTATCGCGCCCTTCGTTAAGCCATTGCACGACCCGACAAGGGACAACCGATCGAAGGAAGATCAGGAAGCCGACGACGCAAGCATGCGCCAGGTCGAGATGCGCTGGGCAAAACGCTGTGCCATCGCACTCATTGCATTTACCCTCATCATCATTATTGCTGTTGTTGTTGGTGTCACTGTTGCGAACCATCAATGAAGATTCATATACCCGCAAGATTCTTGTGATCGACGCGCCGCGCCTCTACCGTTGCTTCCTTTTTTTCATTGCTATACACTGGTTGATATGGCGGCCGATGTGCTTCTACCGGACTAATCCTACCATTCCCGCTGGACACTGTCGTCCTGCCTTGTGTACTACCTAAACCCCCCTGGCTTCTGGCCTGCTATCTTCTGACACACCCTGATTGTCGGTTTTTATATAATCTATTTCACCTGTATGTTGTATACTACGGATCCACAGCTATGCAATAGAACTGTCTACAAATACGCTTTATCCCCCCGGGCTATGTTGAGCAACCCACCCCAGTATCTCCTCCGAACATCGTCAATATTGCTCGCTGCGTTTGTGAAAAACGTGCACCCCCCTGCAAATTCATCCGACAGTAGCATCCGTTCCTCGAACGACTGGAGAGCGGTCAAGGCATCTCTGCTCTGCCGGACGGCGCTCACGTATCCTGTCTGACTATTTGCCTTATCCGCATGTGAAGGCAAGCATGACTCTTCGCAATCCTGGTGGTCGAAGAGAACGTTCACAAGACGTAGATCTCGCTGAAGTTCCAGGACAAGGCTGAGGGCACGGTAGTCGTCCCTGTCGAGCAAGTTCCAACGCGCAGATAAATCCAAAGGTGTGCCTTCATCACCCCATTGTTGTCTGGTATCCGTACGAGACAGTGTATGTAAAGCGACAGCTCGCAGCTCCGGGATATCGAAACGTTTGGCAAATACTGCCGCGGCGGCGGGTTCCGGAAGACGATCTTTTAGAGAACATTTCTCTTCCTGGAAATCCTCAAGGTCCCCGACATGCGGATGAAGGGCGTCCCATTCATCCAGAGTAAATGGCCAGTCGCAGTGCATTGCCTCGATTATGGCTAGCCTCACGTCTTCCATTTCGTATTTTGTAGCCATGGCCATGAGGTTGGTGACTAGAAGGGGGAAATTCGGGTCTTTCTTTCCCGAGTACTTTTTCCTGGAAGAGGTGCATATGCATCGGTAACCAAGATAATTCTAGAAATGTACTCACCACTCAGATAAGCCGTACATGACCTTCAACATGGCCTCAATTTCGTCAGCCGTATCTGGCATCTCCACCAGAGGAACGCCATCATACACCTCAGAGACAGATTCAGACGCATCATCCAGCAGTCCAGCGAAGATGGGGGAATGGACCGCACATATGGATTTGTGCACACGGAAGAGGACAGATACGGGACTCGTGTCCGTCAACGGGGACTCGTCTCCTGCCGAGTTGGACGCACTCGGCGCATTTTTTTTGCCAGACAGAACAATGTTTCCATCGAAGAAGTAAAACAGACCGTGCTCTTTGACGCTCTGGCTAGAAATAACGTCAAATGCCCCCATGTCTATCATGTTTTAGCTGTGCGTTGTACGATATGTAAAACGGACGTAAACTTGGGGAGGCCATCAATGTCAACCGGCGAGGACTTTGGTAGTAGAAAACGCACCTTATTTTGAGATATAACTTAATGGTACTTTATGGCACAACCTTGCTCTGTCCTCCAGGTCTTTGCAGTCGAGTACCAGTCGACGCGCGTCCACGGTGCTGCTCGGTTCGAGGTGAGTTCATTCCGGGCGCCGCGGCATTTTACACGTACTGTACAGCCACGAGATTGTTGCCTGGATGGGGGCGCGACGATCTTGTGGCGCCGATCCTCCAATACCGACCCAAAATCCCCACTTCCAAAGGATGGACGTATACTTTTTTTTGTAAGTCACTCAATGTACACGGCGAGATACCCCCTGATGTTATTCGTATTAAGATGTATATTGGTCTACTATTAAGTTGCTTGCGCTTCATGAAACCCCACCTATGGAAAGTAGAATCAGGATCCGCGAGTAATCAAATTAAGCGTGATGATTCTCCGCCTGGAGGAATGACGGCAAAATAATGGGGTGTATATTTTATCGGGGAGACGGGTTGATTCAATTCCTGCCTTCATTACAAGAATCGAGCCCTGATGTACATACGATTCCATTGTATGCAGGTGATCGACACAACCAAAGATACGCAAAGGCGTATATATACAGTGCCATTAACTGCGCTTGTGGGATTATGAGGCGGATTATACGAGGGGAATAGCAAGGCTCGATGCAAACTTCACAGTGCTCCGAGTACTGTTTTAAAAGCCCTCAAGCATCAAAATACGGACGCGCTGGAAATTAGTTCTGGAAAACATAATATGTACATTCGACGACTATGTAAGCCTCTCATAGTTAACGTCAAACATATTTACTAGTTAAAATAAGAAGCCTAATGAAAGCTGTTCTAGATGTGAGGATTGTATGCGACATACGTTGAGGCTTAAGTTTACAGCATCAGCGCGGCTTGTATGGGGTAGACCACGTAGCCGCGTCAGTGTAGTGCGTGGAAGGGCTTCTTCAATTACTCGGGTAAGCCTATGAAAGAGCGGAGGGCTCGACGCTTTGCATTAAGGTCCCCTGAAATGGGAATTCCGTAGGATTTCATCAAGACTTCATAGCGCTCCTCTAAAAAAAGTTTAGTTGGATCCAGCCATAACGTCAGGCGGAGCTACTTGCTGGTTAGATGCTCAAATTCCCCACGAGTCGCAGGAAATTGGGGCGGAAGCTTTCCGCCTGCCAGAACCAGAGGCTTGATAGCGACCTTGGAAACCGTCACCGTCGCATTGTGAAGACGTGCAGGTAAGCGTTGCTGCCTAAGCGAAGGTAATTCTCAGCTCAAAAACTGCTTAGTTATGTATATACGGTGTGCTTACTCGAGCCTAAATTCCGCCATTTGGTCATCGAGCTGCTTCTGAAACTTCTCTGGAGCATCCGTTGTCTGCTGAAGATTTTGCCTGAGCTCCGCAAGCTCTCTCTCGAGCCTCTTCTGCGTGTCGACAATCTCGTCCATACGCGCTTGAAGTTGTCCAAGCACCTCATCGGGCAATGGCGGAATAAGTGCGATGGCCTGGCTGGCGGCAGCAATCTGATCCGCCATGGCGTTAAAAGAAGCAGATACGCGGTGAGTCCACACCGGTTGTCCGGCATGCGGGAATCCATTGCGTGCATAGGCAGAGGAAGAAACAGAGGTGCTGCCTTCGTGGGAATTGTCAGACTCGGAGTGAGCGGCAACAGACGGTGAAGGGGAAGGACCGGGCTCTAAGATGATCGTTTGCATCTGTGGTACATCATGTTCGGTCTTTTGAGGCGAGGCCTGTGCACTTGCCATGGCACTGGGTTCGCGGTGAGCTCGGTGGTCTAGGTAACGATGTAGTTGAGGGAGGGGGAGTCAAACGGTATGCCAGGCGAAGTGACTCCTAAAATGCCCTAGAGCTATGCTTCATCCATGCTAGGCGTGTGGACGTCTACGTGTCGCGAGATGTAACAGTCGCGCGCTTGTGGGGTCAGTGCAGTGGAGGAGAACCATACTCGGAATAGCTAGTACAACGTCCGCTCAATGGGTCATTCCCAATTGGTTTATCGGATACGGTCTACTGAGTTTTTTCCATTGGATAATGCATGATCCTGGGCGCGTGGGGGCTGTGTGGGATTCGCTCTCGATGGCGTGAGTATTGCGGCCCACTATTGATGCCGTTTCCTCTTGGTGCATGAGAAAGTTGCTTTTTAAGGCGTCAGAAACATATTGCGAAGAATGGCTGCTGTGGAGGAGGTTAGTTGTGTTTAATCTCTCGAACTTGCTTCCCTGGGTGTGAGATTAGATAGATACAAGACTCTGAAAGGTAAGCGGTTTCCACGCATTTGATCTTGGCATTTATTACGTAATATACAAACGACAAAGCATCCTCCTCCGTTTCTTCCCTTTACATCCCATCGCGTTCCAAGTCATTCGACTTGTCGGGCACCCGGACGCCATACTTCTCAGGTCCATCGTCGTATACAGTCGTGCGGCGAACGTCACGCACAACCGTTTGATCCTGAAAGGGTGTCGCTCGATGCATAGTCTGTCGATCATCTACATTACTGTAAGTCAACTTCACGCCTCAGTAGCTATTTTTTTTCTGGTCTTCTCACCCCAAAATATCTCCGAAAGGTGGCCCATCAGTGAGTGTTCACCTTTACAAATAACACATTAACTTACAAGATCTCCAGGTCGGTTCCATTTCACCGAAATTGTATACTTCGGCTGCGTACAGTGCTCAATAAGCTCGTTTATGATTTTAATGCCCTCATCCTTTTGCATTCCCATTATTTCGGAAGCGTGTGATGCAATATACAACGTCTGAAGTTCATGGTTGAAGTCGTCGGGGATCTGACCGCTGCCAGACACGCACCTCTTCTCCATCTGGGGCAATCTGTACGAGCTTGTGATATGCCTGTCGCTTTTCGTTTACCTCGCTTTCGGCCAACATCTTGTATACCTCCGGTGCTGCTAGCCTGCGAGAATGCCAAAGACTGCAAGACCAATACTAGTTAGTGAAGGTTCTTTCTTCGCATCTAAGGGATAGGCGCACTCATGCTTAACGACAAGACCCCTTAGCTTTGCTTTTCTCTCTTCGGGCAGATCCCGGAATGCGTGACGCACGTCTGCATAGTTTGTATTTCCGCCCTCTTTGGGCACAACATGAGCTAAAAGGAGGCTATACTTGCTGCGGTGTTGATTGAACGCGGAATCTGTATGCCACAAAGCGTTCCCTTGCCGCTCGTTCTTCAATACGAGTCCGAATCCTTGTAGCACCAGTAACTAACCTTTTGTAAACCACCAGTGCCTTCACACAGTACTCAGGACTGGATTTCCACTGAAAATGAAAGACAAACTCAGACCTGGAGTTCCCAGGGATGATCACGCCTTCCTCATCTATGTTCCCAGCCCTGTACACTTCAGGATGTCTGACTTTGGACCCGTTGACCTGGTATGTCTTCTCAAGTACGCCAAGTTGCTGACTGAATGTGATATGTGACTCCTCTGTTAAAGATGTGTTGCGGTATACCGTCACTCCGAACCTTCCAAGTGTATTTGTTGATCACTGTTGGACCCCCTGAGACCATCATTTGTCATGCTTGCCTGTTTTCTGCTTGGATAATATCTTGTATCTGATACTCTGGGACAGGCTTGCTGAAGTCGACGCCTTCGATCCTGGGGAGAGAGATCCAAGATATCAGCACTCCGATCACGAGGTTTGATTAATTCCTCAGCTTGACTGCTAGTACTCACTCTGCCCCGAATAATGGGTGAAGAGGCCGACAGATCAACGATCCAATCCTAATAGGCTCCATTTTGGTTGCAGTAGCCTGTGTCTCGCCTGTCATGTTGACCATTGGGAAACAAACCTACTCAACTCGAGTGAATGGGAGAGATAGAGACTATCGTTACGTAAGGACAATGGTTAACTGGAGCACGCGGTCATCCCTTTGACGTGTTTATCGCCCAATTACATGTTACTAGCGTGAGGCGCCACCGGATGACTGACGTTAACACCTTCGACGCGGTTCGATATCCGGTTAGACGAGCCGCCCTCTTGTGGTGCACGTTATAGCTTAAGTTCAAACTCTTGTGGTACGATTCGCCTCTCCTTCGGCCAAAGACTTGTGCCTCCATCGATCGCGGATGAAGTTGAGGTAATCGACATACAATAGTTCCAATGCGGCATTCACCGTGGGCTTCCCCGGGCTTTCTTCCCGATCCGGATATACAATGTTCTCAAATGTTCATCGGGGACTCACAGATGCATGTGTAGTCATCAGGCTCTATTTTGGGTCACACGAATGTCGTGTATTCGGCCTCCCACGTGGAAGTTATTCACGGAACGGAGGAAGAGATTTGGCAAGTAATTTCGTGATAATAAAGATATGCATCTAATCAGGGAGCTTCGCGTTTTCAGGAGTTGTCATCTATGTCTCTGTCGTTGGCCGTCCCATAATCATCCTTAATAGCTCCGAGGCAGCTTGGGACCTTATGGAAAAAGAGGCTCTAATTGCTCTGATCGCCCCATCTCCATTCTTCACGGTAAAATGTAATTGTGCCGTCCGTCACTGGGAAAGGGGGCTTGCTCACCGCATTTCAAGGTTCGGTTGGGGGAATATGTTGGCCTTCACTGGCTACGACGATCGTTTCAGGACTCAACGCCGTTTCATGCATCAATATCTTAACCATAAAGCATCTACATCCTTGCGCCTTTTCCAGGCGGAGCAAGTCAAGACGTTTATCAGTAACCTTTTTTTTGTCCTACTAGTACTGTAAGGACTTCCGTAATCACGTAAACCGGTCAGTAGTCCAACAAATATGGGCTCGCATGTCTGATGTTCAGAAAGGCCGAGCGCAGCGACTGTAGTCAGATTAACGTATGGGCATGATATCATGTCTGATGATGACAGGTTCATAAATCTCGTGGTGACTGCTGCATCGCGCGGCGCGGCTTCCGGGATGCCAGGCATGACTCCGGTGGATTTTTTCCCCTTCCGCAAGTCCGCCAATTGTCTATAGACTGGCCTTTGAAAAGCTCACCCCGCCATGAACAGTTCGTTTCATTCCTTTCTGGTCCCCAGGAGCGAAATTAAGAGACATGCGAAAATAACACTTGAACTTTCACGTAAAATGATGAACGTGCCGCACGAGAAAGTGAAGGAAGGGAGGGTGCGGGAGTCGCGCGATTTCTCGTTTGTTCTCTTAAAACCTTCTTTTTCAGGTCGCTAGAATAGCTCAGCCTTCTCTTTTAAATGCCCTGCTCGAAGATTACGAAAAAGCAGGTACTATTGACGAGGGCCATGAAGTGAACATGGAATTTGCTGCGGGAAACATGTACGCAGGTGAGAATGGCTTTCATCTTCTATACAACGCAGTCTCTCATTCGCCTTCAATATCGACTTAGCCTGCGTAGAATCGGTCAGTTATTTGTTTTTAGACGTGCAAACATATTTATACGATTGGCTTTTTTCAGGCTGAGGTTGTTGTTTTGACGTTCCTTATCATGATGGTCCACAGCCTTGAAGTAGTAAAGCGGGCGCAGGCTGAAATTGACAAATTCATCGGTAGCGAACAGCTGCCTACCCTAGCGGACCGGCCTGACTTTCCTAAAGGAAGTGTCAGGTACGCCTGAAATCTATAAAAAAGGTAACCGCTGACTTTGCTTTTCTAAGGGACGCTAATTCTGATATTCAAGCATTCCTTTCGTCCGTAGGTCTACTGCATCGGACAATGGAAAAAGACGTCTATAAGGGCAAATCTATCTCTGCCCGATCAATAATTATGCCAAATAACTGGTGTGTAAACGTTACGAACCCTTCAAATCGGATGAGGGCTCAATGCGATGGGCCGCCCTTGAACCAGGCAAATGATGCGAGATGAGCGCTATTATGCCGGTCCAGGGAAGTTTATACCCGAGCGTTTCCTGAAGAGGTTCACCAACGCCAGCGAAGATCATATGCACACATTGAAAGATCTCAACCCAGGCGATCCCAGTTCATTGGTTTTTGGTTTGGAAGAAGGTGAGCAGTTTCCGTCTCCTAGGTTCGTTCTTTTCCAATAAACCCCGCTGGTTTTCTTTTTCTTTCTTTCAGAATTTGTCCGGCGCGTTTCTTCGCCAACACTGGTGTCTGGCTTGCGATTCCAACATCTTTGCTGTATTTGATATCCTACCTCCCATTGATCCTAACACCGGGAAAGGAACTCTGCCCAATGTCGAATACTGTACATAACAGGATTTTCTAGGTAAAGTCCCGATGTTGTGGATTTTTGGAATGAAATTGACCAATCTGTTCATTTCAAGCAAACCAAAGTCATTCGACTGTCGCATTGTCCCGCACAGCACAAAGCACGCATTATTGATTGAGCATGGATGTGCTTGACTGGGCTTGATAGGGATATGGACTCCAGTATTCAAGTTTTGTTGCTCTGCTGTGAATTGAGGGATACGTGGTGGGAATTCCTTCCAGCTCTAACGGCGCGAGCCGGAGTGCTTTGCACAACGCCTCGTGGCGATTAATTAGGTCACTAAGTATAGTAGTGCCAAATCTTACGCGAAGGTAGACGTGTAACAACCTTATCTACCAAAGGGTCGCATGACTCACGTTACAAGATTGTTGAAACAGTTCAATCTAGTATCATCATTAATATTGAACCCCATACGCACGTTACTCAATGGATGACTCCATTTCCCAACTAAATTGCTTCACTGATTGGTGCGTGCAATGGTATGCATAAGAGTCACTAAAGACCATGTGGAAGGTCGGAGACGATATTTCCCGAATCCCGTCGAGCCGTTTTCGATCGACATTCCGGTCGATTCTATTTTGGCTCCGGCGATGGGCATTGTAATGGCCCTCCGTCTAATTTTAAGTGATGTCGGTGTTTGGTAGCTGACATCTTGATTGCATCTTGTTGAAGTTCGAGCTCGATGCCGAGGTCGGCCGTCGGAGCTAGAAATTTTTTCACAGTATTTTTCTTGTTGTATGCGCGCTCGAGTTCTCTCGTGCAACGATATACGTGGTTACGAAGTGCATTCGCCAGCACTGCGAATTGCTGAAAACCAACTTTCATTATTTGGCTTGCATGTCCCGCAGGCAGCCGCTGACCAGTTCGAATTCAAATTCCGCGAACTGGGGTACAAAGAAAATATAATATTACACAAAAGGTCAATGCCAATTTGCAAAACCCAATCCACACCAATGATGTTCACCTGGCGTTACTCCCCCGGATATCTGTTTGAAGGTCAGTGCCCAAAACAAAGATCAATTTTAAACTAGCTTCTCCGTATTTAACCTGTTGTAGTAGTAATGCCGATCAGTATCTCCACTTCTCGTGTTCGAGCAGCGCGTGGTCTATTTATCTGTACGTGCTTAATTCTTCATGCATTGCTTTATTCAAAAAATGTAAACAATCGTAACGCAGGCATCATTTGTGCCACAGGCACATTGTCTATTTTCAACAAAGCTCCTCGCGGTATTCACGGGACCTAGTATGTCCTAGTGCATTCTCCACTACTACTATTCAGTTAAGACGCACTATTCCCAAAAGCTCCTATGGTTCTATGGGTCCAAGTTGCTTTTGGGTTTTTCCGCGAATATGCCGTTCGGCCCGACTAAGTCATTTACTTCAAAAAATGAGAAAGTTTGACTTCGAATTTAAATGATAGAACGCCGCCCGCCAACTCCATCATTCACCTCGGCCACTTCCTTGTTCTAGGGCTCCACTGAGATCAACGGGAGCCTTTAAAAACCCAGCCCAGCATATGCAATTCAGAAAAGATGGCCTTGAGCAGCCCCACTGATTATGTTCGACTGAGTCCTGCGATCGTTCCAGAGCACTTTTTTTTCACTACGGCGACCCTCGCGATATGTGCTTTGATTAGTTATCGACTCTTGCAAAGGAACTCCTGTCCCGATCTGTTTCCTAGCCCACCGTCAGACCCCTTTTTAGGGCACTTGCGCATTATTGTGTCCTCCGCTTCCCCGTGGACATTGTTTGCAGAATTAAAGAAGAGACTTGGTAGGCGATTTCGCATCTTGCTATACGCTCGACTAAAGCATTTTTCACTTTTTAGGTGATGTTATCTATGTCTCCATCGTTGGTCGCCCCGTGATTGTCCTCAATTCTGCTGAGGCGGCCCGAGACCTTATGGAAAAGAGGGGTGCCAACTATTCTGGGCGCCCATTTTCGATTCTGCATGGTCAAATGTGGGGACTAAGTTCTGTAATCCTCAACAACATGTTGATTACTGCATTTTTTCTTAGGATCGGCTGGGGAAATATGTTGGCCTTCTCTGATCGCAGCGATCGGTTCAGAATTCAACGTCGATTTATGCATCAATATCTTAATTCGCGAGCGTCTACATCTCTGCGTCCTATTCACATTGAGCAAGTCAAGATACTCGTCAAGAACCTTTTGGTAAGCCCAGGAAACTTCCATGAACATGTGGTTCGGTCAGTAGCACATCAAGTAACGCCGGACTACTCAGGTCTGATGTCCCAGTAGTTTCAGCTCAGCAGGCGTAGTCAAACTGACATATGGACACGATATACTGTCTCATAACGACGAGTACATAAATCTCGCGGCAATCGCTACGGCTCGGGGAACGGCAGCTGGGACCCCGGGGATGACTCCCGTGGACCTTTTTCCGATCAGTGAGTATTACTATTTAGTCCTGACGCAGAATCATGACAATTCTGATGCTTTTATTCCCAGTTCGATCAATCCCTTCCTGGTTCCCCGGGGCAAATTTCAAGAGGGAAGCAAAGATAACGTATGGTCTCTCAGTTAAAATGGTCGACGACCCTTACAACAAAGTGAAGGAAGAAAGGGTACGATATTCGCCTTATTTTAGTCATTCTTATTCAAACACTTCTTAGGCGTCGGGAACGGCACAGCCATCTCTCATGAACAGTCTGCTTGAAAGTTACGAAAGGTCCGGTATATACGACGCAGATCACGAAGTGAATATGAAGTTTACTGGGGGAACCATGTATGGAGGTCAGACCAGTCATTCTTCATATATTGAACAATGTTCTCATTTAACGTCGTTTTGATCTAGCTGGTGTTGAAACGGTATGTTTTTAAAATGCAGGAGACGCCGAACTAACACGCGAGTTTTCGGGCATGTAGTCCGAGATTGTGATCATGACATTCTTCCTTATGATGGTACACAACCCAGAGATAGTGAAACGGGCTCAAGCTGAAATCGACGGAGTTGTTGAGAGTAACCAGCTACCTACCTTCATGAACCGGGATGAGCTTCCTTATGTCAATTGTATTCTTAAGGAGGTCTTCAGGTATGTTAATAATTCGCAAAAGCTGTAGAAGACCTCTGATTCTTCTAATGGCAGAATCAATCCTCCTCTTCCTCTGGGTGAGCCCTCCCATACAAATATACCTTACAACGACTGAAAATGCAACCTTCATCCGTAGGGTTACCTCATCAGTCAGTGGAAGAGGATGTTTATCGAGGTAAAACTATTCCAGCCGGCTCGATGATTTTGCCAAATATATGGTGCGTCAGGGATTCGGACATCTCATCCAGGATGAAGGCTGATATCTCAATAAACGAATAAAAGGCAGATGATGCGAGACGAGCGGTACTATTCTGAACCAGAAAAGTTTATTCCCGAACGCTTTCTCAAGAAAATTAAGAGCCCTGTTAATTCGCACGTGCATACATTGAACACTTTCAACGCAGACGATCCAAGCTCATTAGTATTTGGATTTGGGAGACGGTGATCGAGTTCTACCTGTTTCCCCTCAGCGATTCACTCACTTCTTTCTTTCAGGATTTGCCCTGGACGTTTCTTTGCGGATTCCGGGGTTTTTCTAGCTATAGCTAACATCCTAGCGCTGTTTGACATTTTGCCTCCTGTTGATCCTGAAACAAGGAAAGAAACACCCCCTCGCATTGATTATATAACCGGAATTACCAGGTGAGTATTCTGTATCATTATTCGAAGTGAGAAAGAGACACGGTTTTTGTGGCTAGCAAACCGAAGCCGTTCGATTGCCGCATTATCCCACGCAGCACGAAACACGCCGCACTTGTCGATCAAGAGTGCACGTACAAAATATGACATGTGTCTCGACTGTTGAGCAGTGTAAAACCAAGGCGACTTCTTTTCCCTTTCATCATTGGATTAAAACTGCAGTAGTATGGATCAGTACACTGCTAATAGTATTTCGTGTGCCGCACATCACGGTAACTTGCGCTAATGCTAGCAACAGTAGCAACAGAAGTTATTAGTAGCATCGATGATCGGACGGCTCTTATATAATTATTCCCCATCTAATTAATGGGTGCCTCGTAGGGAAAGCGAAAATATACCCGGCGTGCTTTTCATCGAGCTCGGTACTACTGTAGTTAGTACCGTAATATGTTGTACAGTTGTTGGGGCCCGTACCGAACGACGCGTAGTCACTTTTATTACTAGTTTTGCCATCCCAAAGTTCCATTGAAGTTTTGCAATGCCGGTAAAACCTTCGGCAAAAAGGGCGGTGGCAATACTGGCAAGTTTTGCCAACAACACAAGCGCCGGCAACGAAGTACGAAAAGTTTTTCATCCCGCAGGTATTCTACGCCGCGAGCGGCGAGAACCTCGTCGTAACAACCTGATTTAGAACATTAGGACACGCTGCCACATTCCATATTGGGAACCCCCGCGGGGGTACCTTCAAGTTTCCCTGCGAGTAGACATTCCCGCAGGGATGCACAATACTGTATCACGGCGCAGAGATTCTTGCCAATTTTACATGCGAGACCCCGGCATCCCCACGAGATCCCTGCGTCCCTGCGAGGTACCTGTATCCCTGCAAGACGCATAACACTGCTACATGTCTAACTTGAAGGACTGGCGTAATCTGAATCGCAATATCGTTTCCTTCTCATTCCTCCCCAAAGGCTTTCCCGGTGATAACTATAGCTCTCGCAGACTCGATCCATGCGTTACTGATCAAGACCTACGATGGCTAGTTGCATCGAACAAGTACCGGTGCATGAGTCCGAGTCCGATTTCAGTCCGAGCAGGTCGGACAAAGACACATGTTGGTCCAAAATACGAAGCCAACAATGCGACGTACGATAGATACATATACCACTTGCAGTAAGTCACCATGTTGAATTTGAAAAGTCTGCTGTAACGATCCAGGGTCAGCTTGAAAGGGTGATTGTTCTAATCAGATTCAATCGAACCAGGGACAATTTCAAGGATGGAAGAGGGTATTGGGATAAATGGAGACACACAGAAACGCAGTAGAGTCGGTCATAGAAGTCTCAGACGGCGCTTGCACAGAGGCTTTATACGCGTTTCACCCTTTTAATCGCGCACAGCGAATCGGATCACCTCGCGATACAAAGCCGTGACAGTCAGACAGCATCTGCGCCCAGAAGTACTGCGTCGATACGCGGCCATAATAAATTGAAGGGAATCAAGAGAAGGGTATCGCAGGCCGTGCTCAGAAGGATCCCTTTCGCTTGCTTATCTGCTGCTATAGGTTGTTTGGATTTGCTTCCTTTTCCATCCAGCGCTCTTTGCTCACCCAAATGCGTGATGGCAGTAAGAAGCTCCTTGGATCGCATGGACCAACTGCGCTTTTGTGCACGCCAAAGTTTTTGCTGTGGAGAAACTTTTCGAAGCCAGATACGAAATACACGCAACATACCGAACGGGCCCCTTTGACGCTAAATCTATATTCATTTCCATTCTCACCCTTTCGGTTTGGCCTTCTAATGTGCATCGGAGACTTTGAGTCGGAAGCTTGCTAGAGCCTCATGGGTTTGACTTTTTTGCGTGTTACTCGCACGCAAGGAACTTGTTTGTCACGAAATTTGATCTTTGAGCCCTGGAATTTGAATGGTGGCTATCTCTCCACAATTTGAATTCTCATATGGTGGATTCCGCATTTAGGACCGCTGCAGGCCTTAAAATACTGTGTGGGGGTGGGAGGATGGTTTGGACATCATGGCCTCAAACTCGCCCTTCAGCGCTCCTCTGCCAAATTTCGCTGCAGCTACAAAGTATTTCTTGTGTATTACGGCCCTCGCGATATGTGCTTCAGTCGTACATCGACTTTTGCGGAGGCACTCTTCTCTCAATCTTTTCCCCAGCCCACCGTCTGACCCATTTCTGGGACACGTGCGCATTTTATCTTCTTCCACCCCGTTCATCATCTTTTCAGAATGGAGGAAGAAATTTGGTGAGCGGTTCTGATGTGAGCGGGTTGGCATAACTCAAAACATTTCGCCCTCAGGGGACATTCTTCACCTCACTATTGTTGGCCACCCTATGATCGTCCTCAATACTGCGGAAGCGGCTCGGGATCTTATGGACAAGAGAAGCGCCAATTATTCTGACCGTCCCGCCACTGTTCTACACGGTAAAATGTAGTCATGAGGTTCTTCTGCGGAACCAAATATCATGATTAAATCATGATTAAATGCCATATTTTTAGGATAGGTTGGGGAAACATGTTATCTTTCGTTGGCTATGGAGATCGGTTCAGGGTCCAACGCCGATTCACGCATCAATATCTCAACTCGCAGGCGTCCGTGCTTTTGCGTCCTATTCAAATAGATCAGGTCAAAATATTCATTAAGAACCTTTTGGTCCGTCCGAAGGACTTTCATAGCCACGTTAATCGGTTAGTGGGACTTTTTGCCCAAAGTGAATAGGTCTGACATCCCGAAAGCATGAGCTCAGCAAGTGTGGTTAAACTAACGTATGGGCATGATATCTCGTCCGGAGATGATAAATTCATAAACCTTGCGGTGACCACCACTTCGCGAGGAACGTCCGTCGGAAATCCGGGCTTGACTCTTGTAGACCTTTTCCCTTTCAGTAAGTTTGATGGCTTAATTGTGATGATCCGTGGCAGATCCCATACGCTCATTTCTAGTCCAGTTTATCCCTTCCTGGTTCCCCGGAGCAAGTTTTAAGAGGGAGGCGAGGATAACGCATGACCTCGCGGTCAGAATGCTCAACGAGCCTTACAATAAAGTGAAGGAGGAGAGAGTATGAAACCCCATCTTGCGTCTTGCGTCTTCTCTTACATATTTCCTAGGCATTGGGAACGGCACAGCCGTCCCTGTTGAATAGCCTGCTCGAAGATTACGAAAAGCTAGGTCTTAATGACAGTGATCACGAAATCAATATGAAATTTGCAACGGGAACTATGTTTGCAGGTGAGTCTAAGTCGATTCTGCGCATCGTATAGGCTCTTTTCTAACGAATCTTTCTTGATGATATAGCTGGCGTTGACACAGTTAGTTCACTTACCCATAAATGTGCCCACCTCCTGAAATTATTGGCTACATTAGTCCGAAGTCGTTATGATGACCTTTTTTCTCATGATGATCTACAACCCAGAGGTCATGAAACGAGCCCAGGCCGAGATAGACAAAGTTATTGGATGCGAACAGCTGCCTACCTTTGCAGATCGGCCTGACCTTCCTTATATCGACTGTATTTTAAAGGAGGTGTTGAGGTGCGTTGACTATCCATATAGACCGTAGGCTTATTAGTTTACTTTGTGCTTTTTTTAAATAGAATTAATCCTCCCCTTCCGCTGAGTGAGTCCTGTACCAAATTATTTGAGTCTGTTCTAAAAGTGATCCGAACCTACAGGTTTACTGCACAGGTCCATTGAAGAAGACGTCTACCAGGGCAAGACCATTCCGGCTGGATCGATAATTGCACCAAATGTGTGGTAAGACGTGACCGTCTAGTATTGCAACTTAAGTAAAGGCTAAATATACACGTTATTTTGAAAAGGGAAATGATGCGGGACGAGCGTTACTACCCTAATCCCGACAAATTCCTTCCTGAACGCTTCCTTAAGAAAACCTCGGAGTCCGTCAATAGCCGTGTACAGGCATTGAGCACTTTCAATGCAGATGATCCGAGCTCTTTGGTGTTCGGTTTTGGAAGACGGTTAGCAGGATACAGTCCTTCTCTATTTTTTTCAGTACACTCGCTTATACGCGTAAACTAGAATTTGTCCAGGGCGTTTTTTCGCTGACGCAGCGGCTTGGCTGGCAATGGCTAACGTTCTTGCCGTGTTTGACATCTTACCGCCTATCGACGCCAGCACGGGGAAAGAAACACTACCTCCGATTGAATATATAGTTGGGTTTACCAGGTAAGTTATTCGCGACTTGTGCCATTCTTAATCATGATGACGAATATCGAATAATCTTAAAGTAAGCCGAAGTCGTTTGAGTGTCGCATCATCCCACGCACTGCGAAGCATGCCACACTCGCTAACCAGGATATGACATGAATTTCCTGACTGCAACAAAGCTACTGACGTCTCGTACTGTACGGTGCGTGAGCACTCTGTAAGGGCTTATTAAGCATTATAGAAGAATGTCTCGTCCTGTATTAGTGTTTTAAAGAACATGACAAACGAGTTTGTCCTGCATTGAAGCCAGCATGCACATTGAGGAACCCTCAGGAGATAAGATTAATCCATCCACGGGGAGCAAACCCGAATATAGGTGCTTTCTGTATCCTCATTGAGAGTGTATTTTTTTTTTGCTATTTTTGCTTTTCTAAAATTCATCTTCTATATTCAAGTTTCGGATATGTCCGAGTTGTGCTTCTATATCCTATAGACAATACTACAGTTCAATATAATAAAGGCACTGCCAGCCTGAGTGAGGATGGCACTTACTATAAATATGTAAATGTATGTGGGGAGCCCACATAGAGTAGAGAAGCGAAGCTATGCCACATCAGCATAGTTGAGCAAGGGACAGGGACAGCCTGTTTTTAAGGGTAGGAGCATGTTCTCACCTGGGGGGGGGGGCAGAGTCCGGCAGACAGCCACCACGCTTCTGCTGACTAATATAGCTTTAGGGCAGCCCCTAACCGGATCACTGCGAAGCCCAGACATGTACATAATATGGAACAAGCATGCCGCAGAGCTTTCCGTACTTCGCGGGCTTCGTCGCCGCTGTAATATAATCGCAATAAGTATCTCCTCTTATTCCCTCCCCTTAGGCTTTCTCGATGTTAACTGTAACTTTCGCTTATCTAGCTTCAACCGACCTGATCAAGGTTTCCAACGGCTAGTCGATTTTAACCCGAGCAGATCGGACAAAGACACATGTTGGTCCAAAGTACAAAGCCGACGTCGCAACCTCCGATAGGTGACGATGCAGGGTCAGCTTGCTCCAATAAAAATGCGACCGAACTAGGAACAAATTCAAGGATAGAAGAAGTTGTAGGGGCAATTTAAGGCGCACAGAAATGCAATAGAGCCGGTGATAGAAATCTCAGACGATGCCAGCACAGAGGCTCTACGCACGGTACTGAGTGGTTCACCCTTTCTGTAACCGTGCACGACAAGAATCGAATCACTTAAAGTACATGGCCATGATAGCCGGACATCTTCTGCGCCCAGAAGTACTTCATCGTCACGCAGCTATGATATATCGAAGGGAGTTAAGAGGAGGCGAGGAGGGTGCCACAGACTATGTTCAAAAGAATTGTTTTCGCTTATTTAGCTGCTGCTATAGGTTGTCCGAACCTCTCCGTCCAGTGATCTTCGCTTGTCCAAATGCGTGATCGTGGTGCAAGGCTACTTGGGTCGTGTGGACCAGCTGCACTTTTGCAGACGCCGAAGTTTCTGTTGCAAAAAAAAAACACCCCGGTGCTAGATACGAAATGGACGCAACATTCCGAACGGGCCACTGCCGTATGCATTGGTATTCGCCGCTAAATACATTTCACCCCCACTTCCACTCCATCATTTAAGGCTTTATAATGTGCGTCGGAATTTCGCTAGGGTCTCATGGGTTTTGGCTTTCCCCGCAAGGAACCTGTTTTCACGAAATTAGAACATTGAATTCATAGAAGTACGTGCATTGGAACCCCGGAATTTGAACTATGGCTAGCTCTCTGCAAATTCTAATCCTCCTCCGACGGATTCCGTACGCATTTGGGACCGCTGCAGGCCTTAAAATACTGCGTGGGGGTGGGAGGATGGTTTGGACATCATGGCCTCAAACTCGCCCTTCAGCGCTCCTCTGCCAAATTTCGCTGCAGCTACAAAGTATTTCTTGTGTATTACGGCCCTCGCAATATGTGCTTCAATCGTACATCGACTCTTGCAGAGGCACTCTTCTCTCAATCTGTTCCCCAGCCCACCGTCTGACCCATTTCTGGGACACGTGCGCATTTTATCTTCTGCCACCCCGTTCATCATTTTTTCAGAATGGAGGAAAACATTTGGTGAGCAGTCCTGGTGTTAGCAGTTTGGCATAACTAAGAACATTTCGCCCTCAGGGGACATTCTTCACCTCACTATTGTTGGCCATCCTATGATCGTCCTCAATACTGCGGAAGCGGCTCGGGATCTAATGGACAAGAGGAGCGCTAATTATTCTGACCGCCCCGTTACGGTTCTACACGGTAAAATGTAGTCATGAAGTTTTTCTGCGGAATCAAATATCGCGATTGAAAGGCATTTTTTTAGGATAGGTTGGGAAAACATGTTATCTTTCGTTGGCTATGGCGATCGGTTCAGGGTCCAACGCCGATTCACGCATCAATATCTCAACTCGCAGGCGTCCGTACTTTTGCGTCCTATTCAGACAGAACAAGTCAAAATATTTGTTAAGAACCTTTTGGTCTGTCCGAAGGACTTTCGTAGCCACGTTAACCGGTTAGCAGTGCTTTTTACTAAGTATAGATAGGTCTGACATCCCGAAAGCATGAGCTCAGCAAGTGTGGTTAAACTAACGTATGGGCATGATATTTCGTCCGGAGATGATAAGTTCATAAACCTTGCGGTGACCACCGCTTCGCGAGGATCGTCCATCGGAAATCCGGGCTTGACTCTTGTGGACATTTTCCCTTTCAGTAAGTTTGATGGCTTAATTGTGATGATCTGTGGCAGATCCCATACGCTCATTTCTAGTCCAGTTTATCCCTTCCTGGTTCCCCGGAGCAAGTTTTAAGAGGGAGGCGAGGATAACGCATGACCTCGCGGTCAGAATGCTCAACGAGCCTTACAATAAAGTGAAGGAGGAGAGAGTATGAAGGCCATCTTGCGTTTTGCCTCCTCTCTTACATATTTCCTAGGCATTGGGAACGGCACAGCCGTCACTGTTGAACAGCCTGCTCGAAGACTACGAAAAGCTAGGTCTTAATGACAGTGATCACGAAATTAATATGAAATTTGCAACGGGAACTATGTATGCAGGTGAGGCAAGCCGACTCTGCGCATCGAATAGGCTCTTTCGTGACGAATTTTTCTTGATGATATAGCCGGCGTTGAGACAGTCAGTTGACTTGCCTCTAAAATGTATCCACCTCCTGAAATTATTGGCTACATTAGTCCGAAGTCGTTATGATGACTTTTTTCCTCATGATGATCTACAACCCAGAGGTCATGAGACGAGCTCAGGCCGAGATAGACAAAGTTATTGGATGCGAACAGCTGCCCACCTTTGCAGATCGGCCTGACCTTCCTTATATCGATTGTATATTAAAGGAGGTATTGAGGTATGTTGACTATCCATATAGGTCGTAGGCTTGTTAATTTAATTTGTGCTTTTTTATAGAATTAATCCTCCCCTTCCGCTGAGTGAGTCCTGTACTAAATTATTTGAGCCTGTTCTAAAAGTGATCCGACCCCACAGGTTTACCGCACAGGTCCATTGAAGAAGACGTCTACCAGGGCAAGACCATTCCGGCTGGATCGATAATTGCACCAAATGTGTGGTAAGACGTGACCGTCTAGTAGTGCAACTTAAGTAAAGGCTAAATATACACGTTATTTTGAAAAGGGAAATGATGCGGGACGAGCGTTACTACCTCAACCCGGACAAATTCCTTCCTGAACGCTTCTTTAAAAAAACCTTGGGATCCGTTAACAGTCATGTACATGCATTGAACACTTTCAATGCGGATGATCCAAGCTCTTTAGTATTCGGATTTGGAAGACGGTCAGCAGGACACCGTTTTCTTTCCTTTACTCAATACAATCGTTTATCCCTGAAAACTAGAATTTGTCCAGGGCGTTTTTTCGCCGACGCCGCGGCTTGGCTGGCAATGGCTAATGTTCTTGCCGTGTTTGACATTTTCCCACCTATCGACGCCAGCACGGGGAAAGAAATACTACCTCCGATTGAATATATAGTTGGGTTTACCAGGTAAGTTATTTGCGATTCGTACCGTTCCTAGCAAGACGACGAATATCGAATAATCTTAAAGTAAGCCGAAGTCGTTTGAGTGTCGCATCATCCCATGCACTGCGAAGCATGCCGCACTCGCTAGCCAAGATATGACATGATTTTCCTGACCGCAACAAAACTATTGACGTGTCGTGTTGTACGGTGCGTGAGCACACTGTAAGGGTTTATCAAGGTTAGGCATTATGAAAGAATATCTCGTCCCGTATTAACGTTTTAAGGAACAAAATAAACGAAAATGATTAAGGTGGCTGTATGAACTTCACATATGCAAATTGACGAAAAGTGCTGTCTACATTTTACCTTTAAACTCTGCAAGGATCCTGAGATCGTCAATAAATGATCGACGTGGCTGTACAATCCGTAGTGGTATACACTGTCTGGACTGATGCGTGCTGGATCGAGATTGTGAACTTATACAATCACGCATTTCTTGAACTTGATGCTAGGATTTTCTAGCCTGCACTTTTGGTCTAAACTGGGACGGAGGGGAAAACGCCGACTAAACATCTTCGAACCGCATTTCACTTCTCGCCATACCACGACTAGTCGCTATACATTTGAGAAACTTTGACTGAATACCCCAAAGCAAACCCGCATCATCAGATAAGAGAAATTGTTACTGCCCCATTCTAAATATTTCCTGACTTCTTCTGCGCTCGAAGATGGCCGCTTCCCCATGAGGACTAGAGAGGATCTCCCTTGGGATAAGCTGGGTCCGCACTTCTGAGCCCGGTTCTTTTCATAAGTTCCGCGGGAAACTCTTGCAGGCACCGGAGGAACATCAGGGCATACATACATCGGTTGGGCCAAATCCGTTTCGTGAGGAAGGGAATCTGGTGGACGAGGCGGAATACGGGAGCGCTCTTGCCGCATGGTGGTTGGTCATCCTTTCGACTGATGGGGCGTTGGCAAATTGCGTCTGTTGAGAAATGAAAGGTGCTCGTGATTCCCGGTTTTTTATTACGTGATAATTCTTGTATGCTGCACCGCGGGGCGTGCAGCTCCCACTCTAACTGATTGTGTGAATCTTTCACTCGGTGAGACTGTTGCGCCGCCTCCCAGTGTGGACTTGTGCTGGACTTGTATATGGAACTATGATGTGATATCCTTTACTATATATTGGCTCGGATGTAGGAAGGTCGGTTACAGCCGAGACGCAAAGATTAGTGCCAAGTGACCGAGAGCCGCGGAGTCGCATGATCCGCCCGACGGTGAGTATGTAATCCATTTTAGCTGCTTTATTTGGACACGGGATCAGTCCGAGGATGGACTTTGACCGCCCTTTTTTTTTTTTCGCTCGTGAGCTTTCTGCAATGAAACTGCATTAAGAGGATGTGAATTACGTAAGAGATATCGGAGTATGACTAAGATGACGGGCGAGGCAAGTCCGAGGGCGTATATATATAGCACCAGTTACGTCCTAAACGCTGCGCCCGCTGCTTCAAGTAGGGCTTTAGTGACGACGCCAGCGAGAAGACTGTCCTCTCCCAGCTTACACTTGACCACAACCTCCATCTTCTTTTTCAAAGTCTATCATATCCGCCGAATATACAGCGCTCTTCGCAACCAGTAGCAATATGGTCTCAACCTCTATACTCGGTATCTTCGGGTCCAAGGCCAATGGCAAATCGCACGCCGTCAAGAAGCCCGCGCAAGCACATTTGTCGTCAGCAGATGTTGTCAAGCTAGAGCACGAGTATGGTGCACATAAGTGAGTGTTCTGGCGTGCATATTGGCGGTCTTTGCGCTGGGTAGTCCCAACTCGACCCCTGTTATCTTTCTTCATGAACCCAGTACTATTGTGGCCTGCGTGTCTACAGCCTCCGGGAGCACCCGACATCGTACGAATCGTGTGACGTAGATGTGCGTTCAGGAAGCCGGTCGCGGCCTGGTCTGAGGATGCGTCCTTGAGGGGAAAGCATAATATATCCCGCTCGTGCTTTCGTTGTTGCTTCTTCCGTAGACGCCAGACTAATCACACTTACCGTTTTTAGCTATCACCCTCTTCCAGTAGTGTTTGAGTCCGCCAAGGGTGCCAAGTAGGTACATTATTCAACAGTCTCTTTCGGTGCTAAATGAGCGTACAGAGTATGGGACCCGGAGGGCAAAGAATACATTGACATGTTGTCGGCATACTCGTGCGTTTGGTCATGGTCATGATCTTATCAGTAAAGCTGATGTCCTATTTTGTGTCTTAGGGCTGTGAACCAGGTAGGCGCTTAGATCAAGAAGATGGATTAGACTGCGTGGTTCTAATGTGATGTAGGGACATTGCCACCCGAGGATCGTCGACACGCTCGTCAAACAATCTCAGAAGCTTACCCTGTCCTCGCGTGCGTTCTACAATAGCGTTTTTGGGCTGTTTGCACAAACCATCACCAAGATGTTCGGTTATGACATGGTTCTGCCCATGAATACCGGTGCGGAAGCCGTTGAAACATCCATTAAACTTGCGAGAAAGTGGGCGTACATGAAGAAGGGTGTAGAGCCGGGTAAGGCGATCGTGTTAAGCGCTGCGGGCAACTTCCACGGTCGGACACTTGGTATAATCAGGTAATGCGTGCACACTTACTTGTCTTCGCGCGATTCTCACCCCCCATTCCTGACAGTATGAGCACTGACCCTGAAAGTCGAACTGGTTTCGGGCCGTACCTTAAGGGTGTCGGCTCTACCTACGATGATGATGGAGAGGAGAAATATATTCGGTATGGCGTTATCTCTGATCTCGAGCGCGCGCTTGAGCTCCATGGCAAGAATGTGGCCGCGTTTCTCATTGAACCGATCCAAGGAGAGGCCGGGTAAGTTACACGCTCCCGATAATGATCCCGATGCCAAGTTTTTTTTGTAGCATTATTGTACCGGAGGACGGATACTTGACCAAGTGTCATGATCTGTGCAAGAAGCATAATGTGTTGTTGATCTGCGATGAAATTCAGACAGTGAGTCTGACTTCGATATTGCTCAAGGATGCTCGATGAACTCACATGTACTTCTAAAGGGACTATGTCGTACAGGCAAAATGCTCTGCTGCGAATGGGACAAAGTAAGGCCAGACATCATCTTGCTTGGAAAGGCTTTATCGGGCGGTGGTCAGTGATATCATTTTGACAAATCTCAGCAGCTCTTTCTGATCGTTCAAATACAGTTTATCCCGTGTCTGCCGTGCTCGCAGACAAAGAAATTATGCTCTGCATCCAACCCGGTGAACATGGCAGTACGTACGGAGGGTAAGATAAAACTTGTTTTTTCTTCCTCACATTCAAACGAGCTTACAGATCTTAGTAACCCTCTCGGATGCGCCGTCGCAATCACGGCGCTCTCTGTACTCGTGGAGGAGGACCTCGCACGTCGCGCGCTCGATCTCGGCGAGAAGTTCAGAACATCTATTCGCGCAATCAACTCTCCGCTAGTCAAGCTCGTTCGCGGACGTGGTCTACTTAATGCCATTGTTATCGACGAGGAGAAGAGCGCGCGTGGGCGAACGGCATGGCAATTCTGTCTACTCCTGAAGAGCAGGGGCGTGCTCGCTAAGCCAACGCACGTAAACATGTCAGTTATTACGGTACTCCTTCCGGATTCTGTCCACTCACTACGTCTTAATCAGCATACGGTTTGCTCCCCCGCTCGTCATCTCGGAGGAGGAGCTTAAGAAGGCCGTCGACGTTATCGAACAGTGTTTGGGCGATCTGGATAGGGTAAGGACGTTCTATTTCACCCTCTGGAAAAAAATATTTAACATTGTAACTTTAGCTCGACGTGATCCCTGGGGACGAAGGCAGCGAGAAAGGTCACGCCGACACGATCACTAATTAATGTGTGCATGTCCGAGGTCGGGTTTGAGGGGTCGCGTCGAAGTAAAGCTCACAAGCGAGTAATCTGTGAATTCAATCATCATGCCTATAACGCACTTCCTGTCTTATGACCCTCTATGGTGTATCGTCAACCTTGTTTACCATCTTGCCACCCTCTGACTCAACAGATGTGTATTATGTAGTGTCTCCGTTGCGAGTTTCCCCGGCTTGTTATAGCATAGCATCTATCGCCCATGTGAATGCGAACGGACTTATCATTTGCCTATTATTTCCGGCTGGCCCCGCACACGGAAACGTGATGTCATGAAATCATTAATATTCGCCAACGGGTGCGAGTTCTATCGTGAAAGAGTAGAGACATCTATGTACACACCATCCAAGATCTAGAAAAGCTATCCCCTGTCGTATTTGATAGTTGAACGATCATCAGGCGTCGAGCAGTTGCTTCGAAACCAGAATCCTGTTCGTGAGTGCAGATACGTTCGCGTCGGCCACGATGACCTCTGGGTCGTACTCAATACCGAATGCCGCTTTGATCGACCGCGCAATACGCTCAGCCTGCTTCTCCGACCAGAAGCGGAAGTCATCTGGGTCGCGTCCGGTCGAGGCGTCATCGTCGGACGGCACCGTGCCCGGTGGTTTGGAGGAGAGTGGCACGAGCGATAGGTCCGCATCGAGGCAGAGCGTAACAATGTGAATGACGTACCAGCGCACGGACTGGAAGTCGAGCGATGCGGGTGGGTCGACTGTGGTAGGTGCTATTTCAGTGAAATCCAAACGACGAAAGAATGATATGTACCATATATTTCGATCGGGCCGTCCAAGCTCATGACGTTGTATTTTCCGTTATGATGATACCTCACCTAAACAGACCTCAATAAGGGCTTTTTGCCAAAAAGAAAGACGAGAAAACTGCTTACCTCGTACGTTCCAGTCTGCCATGGGAGCAATTCGCCCTTAAAGATTACCTTGTCTGTCTCTGGGTCTGTTCCCGAGCCTCTCTTGTCCTCGAGTCCAATAAACGTATCTCCATCCCAATCATCATTGTGTACAGGTACCCACATACCCAGGGAAGACGTAGTGGTCACAAGACTGGATTTGTTGGCTCCAATCTACCAATGGAGATTGTAGAATTCAGGTGGGCAAAAAATTTAGGCTAATTGGCAACGTACCCGATAAAGTCCAATCCAGTCTTTCCTGGAATGCGTCGGGGGCGCACGCCAATTTACAACAATTGGCTCGCCGAGATGGAATCGATGTTTACCTCCCCTACCGGATCCGTTTGAGGCAATGGAGACATTGTACAACGTCGTATTGAATGAGGACAGGTCACTGGCGACACGGCTGAAAGCATAAGGCAACCCCGTCAGGAGAATGCAGAGATGGGGGGAGGAGAAACAAACTGACGTGATGACAAGTTTTTCCCTGGATTGCTGAAGCAATACTTTAGTATCTTGTACGACCTCTGACAGCCTGGGCTTTGCTATATGGAATACGGGTTTGTGCTAAGAAGTAAATTTCTCAAGCAACATGAATCGACTTACACTTGTTCAAAAACTCTTCGACCACGTCGGCTGTCTCTTCAAAAACCTTGTCAAAGGAGCCCTTCACTTCCTTTGCGACACGACGCAACTCGGGAGCGTGCTTCCCGGCACGCGACTCAAGAATGCGCGCGTTCTTCACTGCAACATTCTTAATAATCTTTGTGAATCCAGCGTCTTTGCGAAGCGCGGTTCCGTAGAGTTTCTGCATATGCGGACTGCGTAATAGAAATCAGCTATGCACGTTAAGTGAATTGAGATGGTCGTGTTTTTTTTCTCACTTCTCGACAGTTTTTAGGAACCACCAATACGATAGATTGGAAATGATTGCAAGGGCCATTACAGACTTGCTTCCCGTAATCAGTGCAAGGCCAAAGAATGTCGCGCCG
Organism: Coniferiporia sulphurascens; assembly: GCA_002794785.1. Taxonomy (NCBI): domain Eukaryota; kingdom Fungi; phylum Basidiomycota; class Agaricomycetes; order Hymenochaetales; family Hymenochaetaceae; genus Coniferiporia; species Coniferiporia sulphurascens. The sequence continues at coordinate 874,983 of NBBA01000008.1, read as the reverse complement.
CTTAGAATTTCTGGGTTGTTCAAGAACCTGATAGTATTTCATCAAATTTCCAGAGTTTCGAAGTCGAAGGACACACAAACTCACCGGAATATACCAGTATATTCAAGGGTTGTAGGGTAATCTTCAATAAAGAAATCACCAAAGAACCAGCCGAAAACTCCAAGTACTTCATATGACTCCCGGGCGGCCCAAACATGCAACAGAATCAGAGACTATACGGGAAACAGGTTAGTCAAGGTCAACGAAAACTGATGTAGTATGATACTTACGACACCCAGGGTGTGGCGTAGAAGCTGGTTACCTGCAATCCACTCCAAAGGGAACTCGTACGTCTTCCATGCCAGTCCGATAAATGAGGCTTCGTATAATTTTAGTAAGTCAACGATTATCGATAGTCAAACAAACCCACTGTAAGTCATGCACATGCTGAGGTTATAAAGTGCCTTCCAGTTCGTGAATGCCTCCTGAACAGCACCGCGACCGCTCTCCATGCTACTATCCGAATAATGGTAATGCTTGAGGAAATGGCGAACAAGGAATCTTGAATTGCTCTGCGCTTTGAGAAGAGATCCAAGCACGAAGGTATGATATAATCGCCACGACAACGCATGTGTGAAATGTAGGGCGAGAGCGGCCCGCGTAGAAAGAGTTGGAAGGATAGCGAAAGCGACGGCATAGACAATGACGAGACATAGCATGAAGTCAGGGGCACTATTGCGGGAAGCAAGGTCATTCAGTCAAAGTAACGTATAAAAAGAAGGGAAAGCTGTTACCGGAGCAAGTCGAAGTTGTGGAACAATACCAAGTCTTTTCTAAAGTACCTGTTAAACAGATCATGTTGTGAAAGTGCACGTGTCTTTGTTGCTAAGTTTCTTGTTGGCGTTCCCGAACTGGACGCTAATGAGATCGGCGAACCCACTCGCGGAGTTTTGGCCAGAGCATCGTTGACCTCCATTTCGGTTTCGGTTTCGGTCTCGATTTCTTCAGTTTCGGTAGCGCTCTCGCCCTCTGTAGCCGCTGGAGTGGAAAGGTCGGTCACGTCGCTTGCGGCGGAGTCCTTCCGCTGATGCGTTGGTTGCGGAGATCCCATAAGTTTCCGATGAACCTCGGATGCGTCAAGAAGAGGCACACGAGACGCGAGGAGCTTCTTCTGGCCATATGTGCGCTCAATATCTGTAACCCTTAATCTTATAAAATTATAGATAAAACATAAAGTGTTACTTACGAGGATTCTCGAAAAACACCAAAAAACCGAATTGAGCAGCATGCGCCGCAATGCTCACGAATAGGATAGGGTAGCTTCCAACGATGAGAGAGAGACCGTAATACCCAGCATATCCTATTGGGTGTTTGCAAATAAACCTTTTTTATTATCACGGTGCACTTACCAACGGAGTACATTGGATGGGGTGCGAGTTCGAAAACACCATCGAAGACGAGCGCCCCTCGTTGAAAAAAGACATCTCCCCAGTACCAGCCGTAGTCCTTAACCACGTGGTGGGCCTCCGTCTTGACCCATAAGTTAAACGCGATGAGAGTGATCCCACCGATCCACCTAACGAGTAAATCAGAATGATTTGCGGTCCTAAAGAAGAAAGTAACTTGCCTGAAGAAGTGAACTGGCATAGAAAGCCCCTCCGGAACGCGGAAGCAGCAGAAAGCAAAGAGACAGTAGGATACAAAGTCACTGTGGAAATGTTATCGAACGCTATTTATAAACTTTTTTTATAAACTTTTAATAAGAACGTACTTGAGCAGAATAATGTCAACCAGTTGTCTGAAGAGAAGCCACGAGTTGTACTCCAGCGGTAATTCCTATAGCTGATAAGCATCGAACCTGCGCGACCGAAATCGAACATACATCGAAAGAGTAATCCTTGCCCATTTTTCCCGCGAGCTGCTTTCTTATCCAGTTTCTGACCTCTGGATTGCGTTTCTCATCCAACCACCCCAGGCGTTGCATTTCGCGCACTATCCACTTTCTCTTGCTCTGCTTCGTCAGGACCCAGCCAAGCCCGGCATCGTATGCCAACCTCCAGAATGCGAAGTATATAAGAAAGAAGGGCTTTGCAACGGAACCTGGCAGAAGGAAGAAAAGCGCAATCTGGAGACCAAGTAACGTCAAGCTCAAAATATCTAAGTGCGATTTAGGATATCCGGGATGAAATAGAGTCAGGACGTCATGCGTCGTGGGCACCCGAAATACTAAAGCGAAAACTGTCAGGAAAAGCTCAGCGGCTGCAATTGCCCGTTCTACACATACCTGCGCCACTGGGAGTCTTCCCCCAAACTATTTCTTCGGGCTTCGCCATCCTCTCCTCGACAATCTTGCCAGGAGCGACATCGGGCTTAGATCCAGACAACTTCCGGCGTCGCAGCTCGCCTTGGGACGCGTCTGTCATGGTGAGCAAAATCCAACGACACGACGGACATGGTACGTCCACGATGCCTTAACTTCAGGAATATCCGTTATTCCCACGCATTCTACAACGCTCTAATAGACGTACTAACGCTGCCTCGTTGAAATCGCCAATCGTTGTACGTAGTCGCGGATTTGAGCATGTTGTCTGTTAAGAGAGTAGAGACGAGAGATCCAGATCCCATATCGAATCCGAGACGTGCATGTTAGGGTAGGAGTGCCGTGAGTATTAATGCCTTGGGCGCATGCGTGCACATCTCAGCGCCCGTTGGTCAGTAATATTGGACTCGAACCGTAATTCTAATCTTACGGGGCGCTGGGCCGCTGGCAAACGGGGAAAGGTCCTGAACACAAATGTAAGTACGCGAGCAGAGTAAACTACAGCGCTTTTTCTGATCGTATATGTCGGGGACATTGCTTAGGCGACGCGACAGTCAGGGCCGCGTTGATTCGCTTCAAAGCGATGAAGAAGTTGCTCTGTTATCCCAGGAGGGACGGTTGGACGAGACGACTGCTGAGGAACTCGAACAATACGAGGAGGGTGCCCTTTTAAATGGCGTTGCTGTTGGTCCCTCTGGTGACGCGGAGAGTCCGCAACGAGGGACCTGGGGCAAGCGAGAGTAAGCCCGAGGACACTCATTGCATCCCCTGCCGAGTGCTGAATCTCTGAGGTAGCCGACGAGCGTGCTGGATCGTATCTACCGCTTTAGTTGGAATTGTACTATTGCTCTCGACTGGTGGGACGATTGTCTATACAACAGCTCCAAAAGATGGTCTATCACCCCCATGGTATCCTACTCGTACGTCAGGCTAAATCATGACTAAATCTCATCCCAGTAATGAGCAACTTTTGGATTAGCACCGGGAGGAACCTTGCCATCTTGGCAAAAGTCCTATGCGAAGGCCTCCCAGCTCGTCAATCGAATGACACTAATAGAGAAGGTTAACATTACTACAGGGACGGGTTGGCAAATGGGTCTGTGCGTTGGAAACACAGGTTGAAAATACTTCCCTCCGTACTACGTCTGCTCGCTGAAGTCAGTTCCTGCATAGGTCCCGCTACCAATGTCAAATTTCCTTCCCTATGTCTCCAAGATGGCCCCTTGGGCATTCGCTTCGCCGACCACAGCACTGCATTTCCTGCTGGAATTACAGTCGGAGCGACATGGAACCGCGAGCTGATGTATGTGTCCCTCGTGTGCTCCCTGCCGAGCCGACTTACGGTAAAATAGGTACAAACGTGGTCAATTGCATGGCCGCGAAGCCCGTCTAAAGGGCGTAAACGTCCTCCTTGGCCCAGCGATGGGTCCATTAGGCAGAATGCCGGGCGGGGGCCGCAATTGGGAAGGCTTCGGCTCCGACCCTGTTCTGCAAGGCGTAGCGGCGGCGGAAACTATCTTGGGCATACAGTCAGAGGGCGTAATGGCCACGGGTAAATATTAGGGTGCCACTACACTCGATATTTACACCTTTCTTAACTTACTTTCAGCCAAGCATTACATTTTAAACGAGCAAGAACACTTCAGACAATCGTTCGAATGGGGACTGCCAAATGCTCTTTCGACAAACATCGACGATCGCACGCTTCACGAGATTTATCTCTGGCCCTTCGCGGAAAGTGTACGAGCGGGCGTCGCATCGATTATGTGCAGTTACCAGATGGTTAATAATTCGTAAGCAGCAAGTGAAGGGGTATGGCCTATGTGGGTGATGATACATCATGAATAGGTACGCATGTGGGAACAGCAAGATTCTCAATGGTATACTCAAGGATGAACTGGGATTCCAAGGGTTTGTCCAGTCTGACTGGCTTGCTCAGCGTAGTGGTGTAGCAAGTGCACTGGCTGGACTGTACGGAGCCATTCTGGGCCCATGGACGATGTCGTATATACTGAGTACTGTCTTTATTCAGGGATATGTCGATGCCCGGGGACGGCCTCCGCTGGGCAAATGGTGACTCCCTCTGGGGAGTGCAGCTTACCAAAGCTGTGCTGAATGGCTCGCTTCCTGTTACACGTCTGAACGATATGGTGACACGCATTGTTGCCGCGTACTATCAGCTTGGTCAGGATGATCCCAGGCGCTTTTCACCCGATGGGCCAAATTTTTCATCATGGACGGATGATGAAATGGGTTTCCCTCACCACTCCCGTGGTGAAGGTGAAAAAGATGTTGTTAACAAATTTATTGACGTACAGGGCAGGGATAAAGATGCACACGGGAAGCTGGTGCGACAGATCGGTGCGGAGGCGATCACTTTGCTAAAGAACGAAGACGGAATCCTGCCCCTAGGTCGGGATGGTGGGTCTCTTTACAAAGACAATGAAAAGGTGAAAGTGGCGATTATTGGCGAGGATGCTGGCGGAGGGAAGGGCAGAAACGCATGCCCGGACAGAGGATGCAATCAGGGAACGTAAGAAACTTTTATTATTTGGTGGAGAGTTCAGAGCCTCACTTTTAGCAGTCTCGCCGTTGGGTGGGGCTCCGGGGCGACTGAATTTCCTTATCTCATAACCCCCAACGACGCCATAAAGGCTGCCTTCGACTCGGATCGCGTCTCTGTTTCTTCGTTCCTAGCGAACGCTATGCCACCACCAGGCTTTCTCGAAGATCAAGATATCTGTCTTGCATTTGTAAACGCCGACTCCGGGGAGGGGTTCATCTCTCACGACGGTGTAGCCGGTGACCGGCCAAACTTGTTTCCTCAAAAAGGTGGAGACCAACTTGTACGGGCCGTTGCTCAAAGATGTGGAAAAGGGAGGGGAAAAACAATCGTCGTGGTCCATTCGGTCGGCGCTGTTGTAGTGGAGAAATGGATTGACGCGGACGGTGTCAAGGCATTGTTGTTTGCTCATCTCCCAGGCCAGGAAAGCGGAAACTCGTTGGTATGGTCTATATGTACGTCCTGCATTGATTGCACTTGCTCACCAGCGTCCGTTTACCATAGGTTGATGTTCTTTTCGGGGACGTGGACGCTAGTAGCAGACTCCCCTACACAGTGGGGAAAAGCCTGTCGGATTATGGCAAAGGCGGACAGATCCTTACCATTCCGAATGGTGTTATTCCTCAGCAAGATTTCGAGGAGGGATTATACATAGACTACAGATATTTTGACAAGGTTCGTGGTCTTTTCTCCTAAAAAAGGGTATAACCTGAATTTGCGGCTTCACTTAGTACGGTATTACCCCACGTTATGAATTCGGTTTCGGCCTCTCTTACACGACCTTCTCATTTGCCAATCTCGTCGTTAAATCGCTTAAACCGAAATCTGCTTTTCCCTCCCCTCGTCCAAATGGCATATCTCCCCCGAGCTTGGACGACACTGTTCCCCCGGTTTCAGAGGCACTACTCCCTTCTAACTTCCACAAACTGAAGAAATATATCTATCCTTATATCAAAAGTGTCACTGATATCAAAATGGGTAAGTATCCATACCCGGACGGATACGATGTCGTACAACAGCCTTCTCAGGCGGGTGGGGGTGAAGGCGGGAACCCCAGCCTATGGGATGTGTATGCAGAGGTTGAAGTCACGGTCACTAATACCGGTCAGCGCACAGGGAAGGAGGTCGTGCAACTGTATGTATCCTTCCCTGAGAATGTACACGTTGGAGACGTCGAAGGGAAAGCACGAAAGGGCAGGTACAACGATTTCCCGTTGAACGTACTCCGTGGCTTCGAAAAAGTCGAACTCGCCCCAGGAGAGAGCAAGAGAGTAGTACTCAAGCTGACGAGGAAGGACTTGAGCTACTGGTCCGTAATGCACCAGAATTGGGTTATGCCGACGCAGGGTAAATTCCGTTTGAACGTCGGGAGCAGTTCGAGAATCCTGCCACTCTCCACATTGCTGTAGGATCGTAATGCATCGGTTATCATGATCCTTTGTGTTTTTTTGTAAGCATTAGCTATATTTTTTGGCGGAGCCCGAGCAGCTGGGCTTATCAATGCTAAATTTGGTAGCTGTCGTCAAACAAACGCAAATACAAGCTCTCTATAAAAGGAGATGAAAATTTTCTTCTCGTCCTGCAACACTTGTTTTCGTCACCACTATCTTGTACATGAAATACTACTGCCTCCTTTGATCCATGAATCCGTATTCTGCGTGCGTTTTGTTATAGAGCTGTTGATGTCTCTGGATACCCTGATAATTCACTCGGCGGCTCGCCTCTCACGGGCGTTGAGTTACTAATGGCAGGGAAGAGCAATCGGTCATGTCTTCCACCTAAGTGGGGACATGCGGCATTAATTTCGGTCGCCTTCGCATCGATGAAGGTGGCCTTACAAGGTGCCCGACACTCTTCCGCGAGTGGATATTAGTTCTTCTAGATGTTTCTGTATCTACGATATGCCGTCGCGCGGGCAGATTCAATGAATTGCTACTTGTAAGTGAACCAGCTCCCCGGTCCTTGTCTGCGAAGCAAAAGTTCTTCAGGCCCTCCACTCTCAATGAATGAATGTGTAAGATTCCTAATTTAAGTAACGCCCATGAGCGGCGGGCCCCCTGAGTCGAGGACGTCGTCTTTTCATTTCAGACGGGGTACGTCCTGATCACTGATGTGTGTCAATTGAGAATTACCAATATATTTTGCTTCTGCCGTTCTAATGATCACATTAATTTTGGATACGCTATTACGTTCATTCATCTTTGCAGGTGCTCATATGTGTATACTGGGACTCGCAAGGGGTGAATCGGCGATAAGGTATGTACAAACATTTGCGGAATATGATCAATAATATTGATTCCGGGTCTAGGCGACTCTTGCACCACATTCCCTTATTCATGATAATGTTCCTGGCCAAGCTGAGCTGCCTTGTCTGTGGTGCTTGCTGCGGGGTCTGTCCGGTTTTACTCTCCACCCTTCTTTTGCATCATAATCTCTGCGCTGACTAGTGCTTCCAATTGAACAGAGCCCACAAAGATATGGACTCGTTCGAGACTTCAAAGGCCAGACGAATGGAGACATGGGCGAGGGTTATGGGGCTTCCAAACTTCTCTATTGGGTCATTTTCTTCTCGTAAGGGCCAGAAGCTATCTGACTGTGTGTGAAAACCGTGTATGAGGTTGGAGTGGGCGCGATCTTAACCCTTCCCTCCGACGATCGGCTTGAGTGAGGCAATCCGGAGACCACACGCTCCCTGCATATACCTGTAGGAAAGGGGGCGAAGGAGTTTTGGAATGAAGTTCTCCTGTCGTCTCATACCCAACTTTCTCTAACTAGCCTGTCCTGTTTCCGCATTTGGTGCTTACAGTCTGGAAGGCGGGGAGTTATAGTGGTTGTCTTGTTCGCAATTCATTCTTGCACTCCTGCTGCCGTCGGCTTCTCTTCGCGAGCTCAGTTCCGCTCTAATTGCAAATGGGTTCCAGCACCATTTGCTTATCCCGCTGGGATGCATCTTTACTTTATTCTCGTCGAGCGTTTGTTTTACGTCATCTCGGTATTTTTCGCAAATCGGATACGAGTCCCATAATTATATGGTTTAGACTCGCGATAACATTAAACTCTAGTCTTGCCGGTTTTAAATACATATACATCGTCTGCGAGCATTAAGTAGTTGATTCGTTAATGCAAAACAGGAAATGTCTAAGAGCAAGAATCACGTTGTACACGTCGTCGAAGGTTCATCCAACAGCACCCGATTTATTCAATGAAGCGTCTTCGCCCCAACAACGCGCTCAACATCTCGGCATGTCATACTAACACGTGTATCCCTCTTCAACACCCCGCCTCGCGCCACTCTTTCACGTATCTTTGCATCTTTGACCAATTTCCAATTTGCCACCCGAATACCTTGTGTATCAGAATTAAGATTTGGGCTTTCCCCTGGACTCGGGACCTCTGGAAATGAGCCGGCCGGCAGGAACACATCCTCCTCTCTGGGGTCTATTCCGTGCAGGTGGTCGCTGTATAGTGCGCCCGTCGTGATCACAAGGCTGCGCGGCTCGAGTATGAGGGAAAGGACAGGGTGCGTAGTATCGATCACACGACCCTTTTCAATTTCTGCCTTTACGGAATGTGCCAATAAGTTTTGACCCTCATCAGAGTCGCCATTGAGAGTGTGATTAACTTTGGACGTAAGTGAAGACGTCCCACAGCCTGCAGGGCTGACAGGTAACTCAGGTTTGTACTGGTAGTAGTGAAAAACAGTGTGTGAGCCGAGCGAAATTGTTGCGACAACGGGATGATACGATGGGCCGTCCTCGTGGGGCTACAAAAAAAGTATGTTAAGCAGCCAGCCGCCTATATCTAAAGATAATGCGAAAGTCACTACCATTATTCCTTGATTTGGATGGTACTGAGTACAACAGGAAAGGTTTCGGAATATCAGCTAACGGAACACCTCTGTGGGAACCTTGGAGCCTCACCTCGTTGATAATAACATTATTGGGTTCCCCATTTGTCGAAGATGCGAACGCGCCAGTCGCTCGAAGCCGTCCTATGATATCTGGACTTATTTGCAGTGGAGATATATGTATCAGCCCAGAACAGAGGAACACTAGTTTCAATATAATTGGCGTCCTCACTATTTATTCAAAAACGGCGGCAATGGCTGAGCGAGAAGCTTCCCGGTCGGTGTCAAGTCCCCGCCTGGTATGCAGGTTTTGTAAAGGGTTTTGTAAATGTATCGGCAAATAATCTTCGTCTGATGGAATTCGCCAGGTGAAATTGGGCAAAACGCTTACCCCACACCTGTAGCCTGAGTTCTTATCAGTGGGGCCTTATACGACAAGGCACTTGTTGTACTCACCTGCGATTGGCCAAGTTCCTCCACTTCGGCCGGGGGGCATTGCTTATCTGTAGTAGCAATGTAGATTAGTTATAACGAAATTTTATAAATCTTCCGCTGACGAATCCCCACAGAAAATGGTGGAATCGGATCCCCAGGCGACGACTTTACATAAGTGTACCGACCTGACGCAGAAGGTATGACTCCTCTTTTTCAGATACAAATTCCGGGATGTAGAACACTTGTTCAAGCCCACCCGCATCGATGCGGTGGGCGAGTAAATTAGATTCCGCATATTCCATGTAAAAGTTTTTGTTCGAGAGAGGATTTGAGCTTCTTGCTAAAAGGACTGTAAAGATATGAAAAGCACGGGAAGTGCCTACGCCGTGACTAGCTGGTTCCGAGTCAGGGTGAAAGAAAGGCGGCCACCCACGTGGGTTGGACGCGCGTCATTTTCAGACGCGTCGTCTCTAACACGTGATCTTCTTAGGCATACGAAAGTACCGAGGAAGCGCGGTATATCCGCGGCGACCATGATACATTTATAGCCTCCGTCCAATCCTGCTCGAATTTGCTTGTGCTTCGTCGTCTTTTTTCTTGCCTTCTCACTTCCATCAGTCGTCTATAAGGCTCATTTAAAGAGTAAAAATCCACCGTTCCACCGGACCAGGCACTCTGATACCTGGTAGCTAATAAATACCTGGAACATAGTTGGCCAAATGACGGGAGATGGGCAAGAACGGGGGCAGGAATGGAAAGCTAGTAAACAGAGGCACAAGGAACGAGAATTCAGGGACAGTAAGCAAGAATGGAAATTAGAAGATGGGGAATTTGTTTCAATAAAAAAAATAAGGAGCAGATGCGCGAGGCCGAGTGGCTTGTGTACAATGATCAGGATCGGTAGGACTAGAGTAATAAAAAGATCGATAATGAATGCGAGCACGAAAATGACTAAGACCAAGCAAAACAAATAATCGGATGGTCGAGAGAACGCAGACATATGGAAAAGAGGAATTCGGCTTCAACAGGCTAAACCCGGTTGTAGACTAGATGAGAAAAAACCAGCGGCGAATTCCGTAATTCATGACCATCGTGGACGTCGTCGGAATATCAGATTCGGAATGATGTAATATACTTGAGAAAAGAGGCACGGGAATGAACGGGGGAACCGGAAGCGATAAGGGCACGCGAGGATCGCCTAGTGTCATGTTCCGCTGTTCCCCACAACTTGAAGAACTAGAAGCGGCTGGTGGGTACGGGAAGAAATCCAGTCCGAGTCGATAAAGCACCGATGAATATCAGATCAATGCCCAACCGGTCCACACGAGCCTCCGAGCTCAGGGAACGCGGCTGAACGCGCTTTAATCATCTTATTGCCAGAGAAGAGCGACTCCTCGATTCTGTTCCCTTCCTACTCAACCCCGTATCCGCCACCCGTCGCCCTTACGGTTGACCTTGCCCACACCGCCGAAGCCTTCGCGCACGACAACCCAAAATGCCGTGCAGCTCAGAACGTCCTTGATCTCCTCCGCAGTAAGCATCGGTCCCTCTGGTGCTCGCCCATCTTCACCTGCGCGCGAGACAGGGCGAGCGACACCCGCGGGAGTAATAACGCGCCGTCGTGCACGCGCACTCGCAACCTCAACATCCGGAAGCGGGAATGGTACTTTTAGTTGCGCAACAACCTTCGGATGGTGGGGCGCGGGAGAGAGCGTCCCAACTTTCAGACGCAGTAACGTGCCAGGCGCATCGACCCGTGCTGCCTTCGCAGGAGGTGTGCTGGATGCAGATGCGGAGGTTGCAGCGGCAGCAGCAGCAACAGCGTTTAAAGGCTTTGGAATAGCCGCAGCGGAGTCACCGCTGGCATGCAGACGTGATAGAGAATGGGATGTCATCAGGGCATGATGCGCGTCGCCCCCCGCAGTGCGCTCATACTCCCACATCGAGGATGGGTTACTTGGCAAAGATGAAATTATCAATGTACATGTCCATGGCGTCTCTGAGTCCTCCGGGTCGCTTTCTTCCCCATCGTCTTCATCCGACAGATCGGGTTGTTGTGCACTCTTCTCACGTGCAGCATCTTCCGAAAGTGTAGTTGATGTCATGGAGTTTGTATGTGAGTCGCGAGACATACTTTCCTCGCGTGGACCACGCTCAGTTGAACGGCGTGACTCGCCCGACATCCGCGGCGTTACCAGACCCGTTCCCGAGCCTGAGCCAACTTTCGCTCGCCGCGCCCGGGTCTTGACTTTATCCCCTTTCTGTGCACCAGGGCCCGAACCGAGGGACGTCTGTGAGCTAACGCGCGAAAGACTCATGCGCTTCCCAAGCGCCGCCTGACCCGTGCTTTTGCGTTTTTGGCTCTGCATCTTTGACTGACCACGCACCCATTCAAAGCGTACCTCCACACCAGTTTGCGCCCCGCCCCAGTTTGCATCCCCGTGCTCCCCTGTGCTGTTATTTGCGTGCAGGGCTCCTCCCGCACGTTCAGCAAGTCCAGTCATGCCTGCTCCGACTATTCCAACACCGCGCATAACTCCACCGAGGAGGCCACCTTCATTCCCCTTGAGCCATCGACGGACAATCCATACGTAGCGTGTCGGACGACCAGCGGGTTGCGTGAACGGAGAGGATAGTGTCGGTTGGATACCAAGGATCGGGGGCTGGAGAACAGGCTGGGGGGAAACTACCGCGCCTGCGGGTATAGTAGCATGTGGTGCAACAGGGACCGAGAAATGAGAAGGCGTGGGTGATGCAATAGTCGCGATGGAGGATCCGTTGAGTGAGCGTCTACTGGTCGCTTTAACGTTCTTCGTAGGTATGCCATGCCCAAGCTCACTTCCTGCAGGCGATGTCGTGTCGGCTTGTATGTCGATTGAGACTGCCCGCGTACGCGAGTCACCAGAGGTATGGTTTTGTGAATCTTTTTTTTTGAAAATTCTCCCGAAAATCTTCTTCGCACCGGACTGCGTTGGCGTCGGCGTCAAGTTGCCACGCGCCAAGTACGTATTTTTCGAGGGTGTCGTCGGTGTTGTGGGCAAAGGGGATGGATGGGGTAAGTGCGATCCGGCGGAAGAAAGGGAGATAGCTGATGAGGTGGGCGTGTGTAATAGTGCATCGGAGTCTTTTAAGGTCCTGCGTTTCAGCTTACTGTTTGGAACGGAGAAGGGTTCTTCTTACCTTGGAACCCGCCAGTGTTAGCTCCATTTGCTGCTGCCACGTTTAGAAACGTGACGCGCCCGCCGCCACGCGTAAAGCCTGGCCAAACCTCAACACATTCGAATACAGCGAGACCAAGGATCTCGAGCCCCCTCTTGTGGAATTTTGCGACCTTGGCATCCGTACCGGCGTCAAGAACGGTATTAGTCATGACGTTGTGCGCGCTGAGATTGTAAAGAGGAACAATCATCCTACGTCCACCAGTTGAGCTAGTTGAAGCGGAGGACACTACGGAGGACATGGAAGAGGAAGATATAGTGGAAGGGGATGCATAAAACGAAGATGGATCGGAACGATTGGAGCGAGTTGAGGGCGAGCGGGCGAGCGGAATCTCTTCGTCCTCAATCGGAGCTTCAGAGGGACGAATGGAATAGTCGACTGAGCGACGGTTGGATCCGATAGAGAGGTTTGACACGCCCGAGACTGATGAAGAACCTGAAACCGCGCGCTCTTTAGCTTGTGGCGGAACGAGTTGGAGTTGGAGGTTCAGCGGATGGTTCGACACAGACGGAGGCGGCCGAACAACGATAAACGTCTTTCAATGTTAATGAATACCATCATCAGTTGTTGAGACAATAAACGGTATAACTGCGTGGTGCCAGTACGCACCTCATTTGGATTACGTTCTCGTCTCTTTTTGACACCAAGCTCATCGGCGGCACCACCCTTCGGTTTATCTGGATTGTCCTGAAGCTGCTCGACGTCGCGTGGACGCGGTGTTTCATCTTGGAGGGCGCGTTCTCTCTCTCGCTCTTGCCTGTCCCTCTCCCTTTCATCTTTGTTCCCACCGAAGTTGATGCCGGATGGCAGGATGGATGTAAATGATGCAAACATAAACGCGATGGTCAATATAGGTAGTGACGGCCGTGGTGGAAGCGATGGAAGTGGAGGACGCGAAATGTGGGGGACGGAGGAGAAAGAGGGGTATGTGCGAGCCCGCAGAAAGGGCAAGGGAGACTAAAAGCTAGCAGGACATCCAGCGGATTTGCATTGGAGTCCGGGCGTCATCCCGCTTACTTAAACGGGATAGAGGCACGTGCACCCAATTTACTTTGGTTTTTACATATCCGTTATTTCATTCCTCCCCGAAGGGGCTCAGCTCTCGGGATCGGAAATATTATCGCCCTCTATCGTCTCTGCGATTTACTCTGATTTTTTTCATCATTTCATCTTGTCAGGCCGAGATGCGTGCACTGCGCGCAGTGCTAATACCTCATGAGTCATCAATAAGTTTGATCGCTTGATCGGCGCGTACTGACGGCACGGCCTTTTGTCCGAACCTCAGCCCGACCATGACCAGCAGCATATCACGGCCAGCGACGCTCAATCCTCCACTGAAATACACTTACCTTCGGGTTCACATAGCTCGCGATGATAACACACATTCGTCGCGGCGCACGTCCGTTCTTGACGAACTATCCTTCCGTAAAGTAGTCCAGGACGCGCTCACGCAAACATTTGGTGTGTACGCCGCGGCAACGTACATCGACGTGCTGCGGCTGCGCTGTGGGCGCGTGGACGCAGTCGAGGAAGAGGACCGCAGCTCGGGAGGACAGCTACATGAAGGCGACGCAGTGATACGCGTCGCGCATGGGTGGGTTTTTTTCGCCTTAAGAATGCACCTGGCACCTCCGGCCTTGTTCTCGTTGCTTTCGTGTAGAGGAGGCGCAGTATCGACCACAAGGATATGTGCTTCGCTTTCGCGTGAAAACTGCGCACTACTGCGGCACACCATACACGCGTTCGTCGATCAGCTTGGCCTTTCGGCACCTGATTTTCCATCAGATTTGCCTTAATCGTCATCCGCCATTACATTGCATATTTGGACTGACTACGCGTTGCAGAGACGCACCTCAGCTCAAGACAGCACTCGTTACTGCTCAGGCTTCAGGACTACGCCTTGCCGTCGTTGACGAGTCTGACTTCTTGCCGGCACTCCTTGCGTCCGTACCACTTTGTGGATGAGCTAGTGGTTCCCTACGAACCACAGATACAAGATTTGATAAAATGTATTGAATTCTCATTTCCGCCCATACTTTCTTAGCTCATATCGGATCTGATTTTCATTTATTGCTAGCGTCATCTCATCCAAATCACGCGTATCCACCACTATTTCCGATAAGATAGCAGTATATCAACCCTATCACAGTGACCAGAATTACAAACGTCCCCAACTTTCCCCACAAAATCGACGCCAATGGTCTAGTGTTTGCCTATCCGGAATTAACAGGATCATCGCAATTCGACGGAGCATACATCGCTTGCTCTCAGCATATACGGGTAGATAGCATCTGTTCGGCGCGAGGCAAATGCACGATCGCAGCATGCGTAATACATCTCGCGTAACCCAGAGGGTGCATATATATTAGGAAAGCGGGATTTATTTGCCGTTCACGCCGGAGAGAAGGGCCTTCAACTTCGAGACACTGCGTCCATTCCGGAGCGCACATGTTAGTCCCGGTGATTTCGGGTCCGTCGAAGGGAGTTATTGCCTATGAAGGTGCCGAACAGCCTCGCATACCGATTCTAACCTCTTTTTCTCCTGTGGAGCAGCTGCAGCAAGTAAAAGGTCCACCTCATCAACCCCTTTCCCCGGCAAGGGGTGCCTTAAACTAGATCTAGCAAGCACAGCAGCTTTGGCCTCAGACCCCGACCGCTCATTTCGCCGATAACATAGTCCCGGCAGTTCGTAATAGTCACCGAGGTTTCAAAGTAAATAAATAAAAGCTGCTTGTGACCTGGTTACGCCCGTCATGCCGATCGGAGTTGTGCAGAACAAGGCAATTTAGCAGGCACGATAGGTGACCGTATTCGGCCCGTACTACTAACGCTCGCTTAACTGTGCCACATCCGATAGAGCCATATTTCTTACGTAATGCCGACTACCTTGTTGAGGATATTATAGCCAATGGGTTTAAGTGTTTTACGGGATGCCTACGTAGGCTTGTGAATATGCTTTGACGGTTCGTCTCTCAGGGTATCGGTATTAGTGTTTGTGTGTGTGCGAGACTGGAATCGCTGTTGTCTTGTTCTCATAGCAGTCTCTGTCGTCACCGCTGTGTCTCCCTTGTACGGTGAGCATGCTCTACATTAACTTCTGAGATTGAGGTGGGGGCCAACTTACGACAGATAGGCGAAGTTTTCTCCTTGCAAAGTTTGACGCCGTCCGCGGACTCAAGTACCTGGAAGACTGAGTTGATAAATGCGCCCTACCCTAGATAAAAGAACGAGCATATCTACTTTAGTGTTCGATGTATAGCACTATCTTCAGGTGAAAGGAGAATCGAATAATTGTATGAGTCTGACGTGGCTGGTAGAAATACAGCGACCATTCTATCAGGCAAAATCGCTGTTTGTTTTCTCGTTCGCACTATGTAGCAGATAAGCCGCAGTCAAATCATACATCACTCTTGCATTTGTGTAATAATACTCGAGCATTTGGAAGAGAGTAGAATGTGTTGGATCATGAAGAATATATATTCCAAGACACTTATGGACTTTCATCCCGTTATTGGCATCTACGCACCAAAATCTGCAGTCATGTTATAGACGGTCACGTCCAGGTTCTTTCTGGATAAAGCAGGATCCATCGGACCGATTTGGACGAAGGTAGACACCAATGCGCCGACAGATTGACCGAATACCAACCAAGCAGCAACGCGAATTGTTGGACCCGACATGATGTCCGACTTTCCAACCGTTGATGTTTTACGGTTGTAAATTTCGGTATGCGACAAGGCACTCGCCGCGCGTCTGACGTAGTTACAACCTTATCGCATCTGCGATCAAAGCCTAGCGTACATACACTGATAATGGTGTTGACGGATACATCTAGACGTTGCAGTCCAAGTAGTTCTTACGATTTATCCGGAAAACTAAACCTGATGTAGCGGTATGTGCATGTTATTAGCCGGGGTTGCATATGGGAAAGAGGTGGAAACCAACCAGTTGACACGCGGAACCAGTTCAATGAAGAGTTCAAACCTTTGTTACAAGCTTCTCCCTCGCCCATGCCACGAAGTCGTCAATCAGCGATGGCCAGGCGGCTGGCGAGGTAAATCTAAGTACAGAAGAGCATAAACAAAGGAGAGATGTACCTGTCTCGTCATATCTCTCGAATTTCGAGTCGATCGCCCGTATGAATTCCAGAAACTATCGGGGGTATTAGTTTACCGTTTCATCATACACGAAGGAGTATAATAGGAAAAAACATATTACGCACCATCGTCCAAGTATCTTTGCTAACACCCTTGCATTCTTTTTCTCTCAAAAAGTCAAACCACCATTCCGTGTATTCGGGCTTCCAACCCTGTTCGTCGCCGTCCATTGCCTCATCGCCGTCCTCGTCTGGTGCGATGTGGCTGAGCGCACCGCCTGAGAGTCCATAAGGTATGAGTAAACTCCAATACCCTTGGGCGAAATCAAGACCTTTAAGAAAGCGAAGACGATGTGAGTATCGATACGGGATGACTAATTCTTGAAGTCGCGTAACCGCCCAAGGACTGACAACACTTACCAATACTCCTTTGCCCCTCGGTACGTGCAAAGTCAAACGTGTAGGAGTACACTTGCTGAAAATATCGTGAATCCGAGGCGAGCTTTGGGGAAAGTTGAGATAAAGTAGATTTCATTCCCTCAATCGTGTCTTGCCTTGAGGAACGACCGGGAATGCATCAGGACACATTCATCCGTGATACAGCGACACAAAGTAATAACATACCCGAGTGAGAGCCATCCGTCCACCCAGCCTTTGCGTGTCCACAAGCCCATAGATGGGGACTTGAGCTCATACGCAATTGCAAGTAAGACGACGTCCTCTGGATTCACTGCTAGATCCTCACACAACCGGAGCGTCCCGTCGATAGTGATTTCATCTCCGTCAGGATCTACGTAACGGGGGATGAGCATTTCGGGACATATGGTATCATGCAAAACAATCATTTTTAACGGCAGACCTTTGTATTTATCGAACAACTTGCCAAGCCGCGCAACGCGGTCTGCACCAGTTTTCTTCGACGGCTCGCTCTTAAACTGGTTGGGATCATTGTAATAGCTGTCGATCGCGACGTCCAATCGTTTGTATTTCCCTATGAAACTCTTTGCGTCCGCAGGCCTACCAAGAATATAGACCACATAAAGCATCGGCAGATAGGAGTCAATGAAGGATTACGGATAACGTCGACGAGTTAATCATCAAGGAAACAGTGGTATTGGGTAACAAGAGTAAGATCGCATGAGAAGCCAATTGGATTGCCAGCGTAAAGCGGGACTCACGATGCACCAGTTACGTTACGGAACTGCGTGATATATATCTCGGACTGTCTATCCGCCGCAGACTTGCTTTTGGATGATCTGGACTATGCACACATACCACACACATCGGCTGTCAGCTCATCTTTGCCACCCTTCATCGCAGCGCCCCATAAGCGCGCAAGCCTGCATGAAGCCTTGCCGGCGTCCGCTTTGCTTACCATCCTATTTGTCAATCTTTCGCGCAGGTCCGCAGATTTCGCAATCGAGGGCTGGCGGTCAAAGTACAAGTGGTAGGCAGCAAAGCTGAGTATGAGGACCAAATACAGATATGTTGAGTTGAAGAAGTTAGAGGAAAACAGGATGTATGCCAGGATGGGAGGGTTATGTGCTCTTTCGGACTACAAGCTTATTGAATAATACGAGGGGGTGTTAAGGGTATGTGTACATAAGGATTTCCCACGATCTCAAAGCTTGGATTCACAACTGATCAGTCAGCCTGACTCAGCCTCAACCATGAGATACAGCCTTTCTTTATGTGTGTAAACCCTTTACAGGCTTTCACTTCCTAAGCTTGTTTTTACAATACACACCGGCAGCTTCAGCAACACTATTTATGATGACAAGCCACTCATGGATTATTCAATAAGTTGCGGTTTGAGTCGTTGACTATTCAATGGTCTCAACGAATACTTCATCATCTGCACATTTTGTCACTCATGAACCTGGATCAACTCCTGTTGTTCGTCACACACGACAAACGTGTAAAGATGAGTCTACGAATATTTGAGGGTCCCTTTTCTACAATACAAAAAACAACATCATCACGTGACGTACGCGTGCGCGACACGTCCGCGGGGAAACGGTCACTCCGTAGAACAAGTTGCTCCCAGTCCTGACTCCGGGTAGCCCTATCTTTTCGCCGGGCGCAAGTATCAATTCATGGTTTCAAGTATCGGGTTTAACGACGGAAAATAATGAATCATGGGATGAGAATCCAATATTCGTGAGAAGCTCAAAATCCTGAGCGTTCTTAGTGATGATGATATCTTATTTTTGCACATTTAGCTCGAGCGTGGGTTACATATGCCAGAGACAGCTTTGGCTGTGTAGCTATGGATTAGCAGTGATTTCAAACGGCATTGCCACAGATTCGCCGACGTCTCGCTACTCACGGAGGAAATAGTAGGACTTGTCAATGGGATTTTGCCAGCTTTTGAATCAGCGAATTGTCTTTACCGACGTTGCTCTTTTTCGGCGTAACTGTGGCCCCAACCACGGGCGACTCTCGAATTCACTGTTAGTGTTGAATTTTCACGCCGTGCAACAAGAAAAGATCGAGAGGGATGATCCCTAGGAATTGCTATCAACGCTACTACCGTTCGAAGTCCTTTGATGTGGCTCTATTAACCGGTTCCCAGAAGTCATTGGATCTGTTAGCTGCTCGACTCCTCTAATCTGGCTTCCTAGGTTTATTTTTGCATAGCGGCTTAGTGAGCTGCTTGCAAGTTGCCGAAATTGACTCACATGATGTGTGGTCCGCCAAGCTTAAGAGTCTGAGAAAGGTGTGTTTAATGACCGCCGTTTTGCTTCTCATTACTATATCCCATTACCGGACACGGCTCCGCGGCCGCATTGCGGGAAGAATGGAGCACAGTGAAAAGATGCAACACGAACGTCGAGACGGTTATGAATTTTCCATACACATCTGGTTCTATTGCCCAAGGAAGCATGTGCAGGCCTTAAAATTGTATGGCTTACGAAAAAGCAAAGCAGGAGCGAAAGACTCACTGACATTCAAGTTTTATTTGGAGTCCACCGCGCCGAAGGGATAGTTGAGGCTAAAAATGTTTCAGGCCGCTCTCTCGTGCAACCACGAGCCCAGACATTGCTTCCAGGGTACCTTATGAAGAACCTATTAATGGCGACATTATTCGGACCAGTCACAAGCCTATATAGCCGCGTTCGGAGAAACCTGTCGCTTCACGAATACGGAGTGCCATTCTTCGCATCCGGTTCAACTTGCAAGGGTCTCGAGTTGCTTCAATAACTGAGCTCCGCACCGGCCCCTGCCCAGGATGCCTAGGCCTACATACTGTATGTACGTCCCTCGAAGCTATTCTGGAATGGGACCCTTAATGTCATATCATAGCTTTCTTCCAGTTCACATGCAAAGATCTGGTCATTGACCGGTCTAGACTTTCAAACCATAAAGGCCTTGTTAGCGAGGTGATGTGTTGTTCGTTCAAGCATCTAGTCCTCTCCGTTACGAAATGGACCACAGACACGCTATACGTTAACTGGGAATATACTAGTTTGGGTCAGTGTCATTTTTTACGCTAGTGTACCACAATGAAATGGCTCAAAGTTGATTAGGTTGGAGAATAACACGTAAGAAACTAATCACTCATCTCCCATCTCATCCTGTCTTAATACACTCACATTCGTAACAGACCCGATTGCCCCGCGGCTTCCTGGACTTCATCTCGCTTCGTCTGACCTGTTCGATCCTTCCGCTAACTAAGCTCGGTTTATGACTTTTTCAATCGAACAGCTCCGGAGAGCATCTCGGCGACCTGGTGTCTCAAGACTGGGTGATGCGGCTTGGCATTTCACACCTAGACGCGGGCAGCTATTGCCATCCTTACGCTTCAATGCCAAACGCTCATTTCTGTGCAAGGGTTCCGATGGGACAAGAAGCTCGCCAAAAATCTTATGGACAAATGCTCTCGCCCCATGTGGACTTCATTTCGTTCGGCCACATGGCATACGTAGACTTCCTGCGTGATAACTAGATGACTAAAGCGAAAGGCACGCCCAAGATGTTCCGTCCGGTGCACTTGCATACCCGACCCAACCTCAGCGTAGCACTTCGTGGCGTTCTCACGCACTCGCCATGATGCACCTCAAGCTTCCTCCGAGGAGGGGGGGACTGTTATACACGTTTGCGGATGGTGCAGGAAGGTTACAAACCTCGGGTTTTGTAGTGCGAAGGAAGTCATAGAGAACCAAATCATGGTGCATGTGTCAAAACGTTGGTGCCGAGAACTCCAGACCATGGTTCTCTCTACTCGCTGAACTGTCCTCCGTATTTACATCCAGAGGCACCAGGCGTTTGTTGGTGTGTCGTGTTGAGATCCATATTCATGCTTCATAAACTGAAGTTTCCGCGGACTGAACTATTGCAGACATTAGTCTATACAGCCCATGTTCAAGTGAAGCACCTTCGGTGGCCCCGTTTTGCATGAAGACGTAAAGAAGCTGGAAGGTCTCGCGTTACCAGCATCACAAGTGCATGCATATCCCTGGGCACTTCTATCGGTGTGATACGTTGCCGGGGCTGAGCTACGTAACTAAGTTTTATGTTAATCACCTTATTCACTCCATTTGGCGTGTCGCCAGAGTGTGACGCCGATGGTAGAAAATGACTGTTTGCATGAGTCCTGTGTTGACATCCCGCAGACATTAATGCGTTTAACCGCATTGTCAGGCGCTATTGTTTCAGATTGATAACCAAGTTTGGTGTACTGGAAAATCCCGGCCGTATTCTGAAGGGGTGGATTGTGGCTTTGATGTGTAACCCTGTGTCCCCCGTCAACCTCTTCTCCGACATCTGTGTTTTGCACATTGACCCATGTGGGTCTTCCCACGTAGGTCAGGATGATGATGTTGATCTAGCGCGGCTGTCAAAGATGGAGAGTTCGTCCAGTTCTAACAATCCGATGGCACCGCACCATTGCTCAGATTCTTCTTCAGCGTGTCGAACTAACGCTCGGCGCAGGTGTTCGAAGAACCTACTTGGATCAAAACGCCTTCTCCACGAACCTGGAAACAAGCGACTGGTAAGAGTTTCCGTGCATGTTGGCGTTCCTTTTTCCCCCAGGTTTAGTCCCGCAGTTGATGAGTTACCGTTAAGTCGTTTGAATTTAAAAAAACAGGCCGACGGCGAACAATTGTGTCCGTATTAGTTGCCGCCTTCAGGAAGCCTATTATTGCAATCTGCAATCTGAAAACCTTTGCTCTGGTACTCTTTGAGGGGACGCACGTCCTCGGTTGAAGCCCTGGTATTCGTCCGGCCGATAGGCGCTGCGCTTCTGCAGGCTCGTTTTTAACTAAACGAAAATAAGAACCACCGTCAGGGTACGTAGAAACCCCGTCAATAAGTGAGGGGACTTTTTGACTTTGTTGAGCTTGTGTACTGCATATATGTTTTCCCGTTCTATTCAAATTCATCGAATGCTGATTCGGAATGACGGCTTCGGTGATGTCAGTGCCGGAAGTCAGGATGACTTCGTTCACACGCAGCGACGGGGAAGAAAAAAAAAGACGGCCTTCACAACTCCGTGAACGTGCATGCATGCTATTACCAGCGTAGGCTGCCAGCTCCCATCTATCGAACGACGGTTTGGTCTCTTGTTGGGGGCGACTCATATCATCGCTCTCGTATCCATCACAGCGAAAATTAGCCACGAACGCCCAAGTCTCAGCAGCAACAGCAGCGGCCACCAGATGTCGCCGCTGCGTCCATGGAGTTGACTTGGTCTGATAGATCCGCTATTTTGTTGGTTGGTTTATTTATTTTAATCCCGTGGCTTTGACAGCGGGCTCCCGCTTATACCGGAAGACCCCGCTCCTTTGCCGGCCTGCAGCTTGAGCCCAAGTCCTGGTGTCGCAGCATAGTAATGCACGGGTCCATTACCCAGGTAATCGGCCATAAACATTTGATTTAAAGAAAAATGCTAGTGAATGTCCTGAAGCGAAGAAAAATAAATACGGCGGTAGCGGGATGACGGCATCACGTCCCGTGACTCACTCACTTACTTTGCTTCCGCCCGCCATCATATCGATGGAGATCTTGATCACGATCTGCCACTGCATTGCGTCTTAGGGCCACGGCCGCGCTCGCCGCAACAGTTCTACTCTCTTTCAAAATACAAAGATACAAAGTCTCCTCGACGGTCTTTCCAGTCGTGCTCTTCGGATACATGCACGCCCCATCGAGGAAGCTTCGTTTGAATGTGACATGTTTCCCCGAGGTTCTCCTCCGATATCCGACTCCGGGGATAAGTACCATTATGCAGTGAAGTCGCTTAAGTTCTCGTACGTGCCTAAAGAATCCGAAGTGTGGGTTTATGTAGAGCAATTGGGAAATATATGCCTCGGGTCCTCGACACGACATTTTCTGTCCGATCCGAATCTCCTTACGTGCCTAGTGCGCAGCCTATATACTAATTCATCGTGCGCTGAACACTGCAGTCTCCGCTGATGGTTCTGTCTCAGTCGTATCTCCAGCCTGCCGCGGGGAAGTAACGAACCTTGAAACCCAGGTACGTACGTCAACCTTGTACTTACTGTACCAGTACTTGCCTGAACTCGTGTTATCACGTACATACATCCGTTCCAACTGGATGTTTGCGCCACGCCGAATAGAAAAGGATGCCTCGAGCTGTTGCTTCCTTGGCGGCAAGAGCGGAGCCAGGTTCCCAGGATTTGGCCAGGAAAATCATTCCGCAGAGTCCCGTCGTCGGACGAGGCCCGATAATAAACAAACAAGAAGAAAGGATAAATGAAAAGGGAAGATAACACTCGGGTCACATCGGCTGTCGTTTATCGTTGCAGTTGGTCGTGCGCAACCCTGCCTGCCATCACAACGAACCAGAGGCTAGTCGCAGCGGTACGTGAATTTTTTTCGGACCATGTACCATTTGAAAACCCTTTTCTTCTCTCCTCGCCGTCGGGCTACAGGGTACGCGATTATCGGTACATCTCGAAACACTTGTATAAATGCGCTTGGCAGATAGCGAAATAGCCTAGGGCGTGCGCGTATCATGGTCACAGTGTGGCTCTGCGTTACAAGCTAGCAACCATAATAAGGTGTGGGTAAATTCACTACAATGCAAGTCACCCGCACTGACTAGCCACGGGTACCTATCAAAGTTCCATGGCCTTCCTTCGGCTCAAATTGCATTTTTTTTCTTTAGATTTGAAGTGCTTGCAGCGATAAAACGACACGGGCAACTTTAATCCGATACACCGTGGGACATAAGCATTTGCCAGCTCGAAATCCCATGATACTTCCCAAAACGTTCTAGTGCTGCTCGTGAGTTTCTCACCGATGCGGGCGGACCGCGCCAGTGGGCCATGAAGCGCAATCAAACAATCCTAGCGGTGCACATGCATCTGGTTCTCCCTGTCTGCCTGTCACGACGTACATCGTCAGGACGTATGGGCACGCTTGCTCAGCTTGGCCGACCGTTCACACCCATTGCAATTATACGGACTTCTCCCGCACAAGTACGTTATTACGCGCCAGGCATCTTTTCCTTTCCTATCAAGGGCCAAGAAGGGCGAAAATTTCAAGCCGCTATATGCACACGGCATATTACCGGCGGCCACAACGTGAGACAAAGACCAAAACGACAAGGTTGGGACCTTGAACGCTTGTGTCGTCGCATTATTTCCGGCTATAATTCTATATCTGGGGCGGAGTTCTTATGCGTCCGTCAGCACTAATTGGTTACGTGGACATCGACCGCTGAGAACGGCGAACTTCTGCATGCCCGCACAAGGAGGCGCCGGCCGTGCTTCGCCTTCTTTACTATACGGAATTAACACCCGTCTGGGCATAGTTTCGAGAACCATACGTCTCGTATTCGATCGACCATCTGTAATCGAAAGGCATGTGCGCCGAGCACTCAGCCCGTTGCCATTCTTCGGAGATTGAGTGCATGTGCTAGGTGGACGGCAAACGCTTATATGCTCTCCTTATCCTCTATCCTCGCAGCGACGATGGCTTCCAGGCTTGTGCACGTGCTTCCTTGCCTCGATACGTAAAGGTATGGGTAATGAAGACTTCTAGCTCTGATTACGAGACTCAGCGTTGTTTTCTTAAAGATAGCGGTTCAGGATTGTATTGAGGGGCTTTGCTCACCTTTCTACAGCATAGGCACGCAGAAAAGCTATCACGTGAAGCATGCGAAGTCGTGAGAACTTGCACGCAATCCAGCGTGGTCCTGTCTTTGCCCGCCTTTCTATTGTGGGGAACCCACGCATCAATTCATGGATTCAGCAAGTGTAGGAAGGACTCTTCACCGTCTTGCTTATTCAGCGTATTTGTTTGTTGCCAAGGCCAGGCTTCCGAATTCAGGCAAAAAAAAAGATGTCCGGGTCGCAGAGAAAAATGATTGGCCAAGCCTACAGAGTCCGCTGTGGACGTATCCACGGGTTACGCCGGCGGATGTTGCGATTTTGCATCTCCCATTAACGACGATCCAATCGTGCGCTCTCAAAGTGACACTCTGGATCCAGTCTAATTTTACTCGGGACAAATAATGGGCTTCCTCGTCTGTGTTCTGGGCACCTTTTCTTGATGCCATTGGACCGGTGGAGAATGTAGACGCATCCGAAAAGCCAGACCACCAATCAGATGTCGAGGCTGGCGGAGCGTAGACGGTGCACTGCGGTTGTTTTTGGCTTCGGAATTGCATGAGCTCGGGCGCAGGGACGGTAACGGATCGTGCGAGACTTTGCTAGCCTCGTACGCTTTAATCTGGCCGAGGACGCTCAGATCTTAGTCCTGGAAATTTCGGCGTTTCTTTTCCTAGACTCTTTCGAGGATTTTGCTTGTCGAGTCTTCGGTGCTAGAAGGCGGTTGGAAAGGGGAGATCCCAAATTCTCAGCTTTCGTACGGCCATAGAGTCTATTTCTGAGTGCCGCACAGGTGCCCCTACTATCCAATGCAAGGCTATATAGAGCCCCGCGAAATCCGCGGAGGACGGTGAGAAGAGGATGAGCTATATCGGACTGAATGGAAAAGGGAAAAGCGAGGGTGAAAGCGATTGCGGGCCAAAGAGCGGACGCGCATGGCGACGAACCTAGCTGACGGGGAAGCCAGACGGCAGGAGCGTGCCGAGTGCGGGGTCTTAATCCTGCACCGGTCACTTACGAGATACGGAAGCACGTTACGGCAACATAACGACCCAGGGTGTGCTTCTCTGCCCCACAGGCCTAGGGGTGCCCCAGGCGCTTGGCGCATGATTACGGAAGCGCACGACCTGTCCGTGATCAGGCACGAGGTGCTCGACGAAAAAGCGTAACTTAGATTTGGGTTTCGTTCCAAATAAGCGAGCGGATCCGCGCCGACCAACAGTCGCCTTGTGATCCCGCCGCTGTTTCGCCCGCCAACTGGTCGTGTCCGATCTCGTCTCTTTGTCTTGCTAACTGCGTGAGAGTCCGCGTCTCTGTGCTGGCTGTGGGATGACGTAAGCGATGACTGATAGACGCCCCTTCCCCAGAGAGGCCTCCGTCCACTGAAACGATGCCGTACGAAGCCTTCGACTATTGTGGCAGCTTATATTCTTGGGTCGCTGTTGCGCATGTCCGTTCGCCCCGGGATCCGCGTACCCCATCCTCGAGATAAATGCATGCAGATCAGTCATGGAGTGGACTCGCCTTTTTCTCAACTTGAATCCTTTCTCATACGCCCATAGCCGCAAGCGGGTAAGGATGCGACGGAGGCTATTACCGCGCAGTAGGTAACGGGCGCGTCCACCGGCATCGCATTGTACACAATGAGCGGTTTGTTGGCATCATCTGTCACGTCATACTCGGAAGGACGGATTCGAATGCAAAGTCCACCAAACTTCTGGGTACGCTACAGCGTTGTCGATATCGATACGCGGCGGCACGGCGACTTTGGACATGGAAACCCGTGGAACGCGCGTTACGTTGACAAAATCATGATGTCCGAAAAAGTTATGGATTCTCTCCGCCTGGCAGTACGTATCAGCTAGAGCTGCGGGAGACCAAAAAAAAACCTGCTCTGCCTCCTGCCACGTCCCATAATCGCTCTTCCCATCCGCGCCGGACTGGCGCGCGTGACTCAACCCCCAACGGAAGAGTAAATACCAATCGTCTTCCTCTTTCCCTTTTTGCAATCTGAAAGGATCAGAAGATGTGACTTGCAAGTGTTTCATTTTTATCTCTTCCTCCAAAAAGGGAAGAGGAGTGAGGCTATTTCCTTTACGGGAATGTACCGCTCCAAATTAGGGACCGTGGCGGATACCCAACTTAGGAAATCGGCAGTCAGGCCGGTCTAACTGTTCTGCACTCGTCCGGGCACTAAGCACACTCATCACGGGCGCTATCGTTGCAGGACCGGTCGGACTTGTCCTTACCTCTCATCAGGGGGAAGAAGGGGTGCTAGTTGTGGGATGGACAAGAAGCGTCGAAAAACGGGCGTTGTTCCGTTTCCTACCTTGTTTCCATTCCTAATGTCCATCACTAAAGCCAACACGTTTCCAACTCCCGGACCCCTTTCGGCTATCCCCAGATGACCTGACTCGGTCTGATGATGGCGATCATGATGATGCGAATGAGCGCATGAGTGGTTTAGCGCCCTGGGTGAGGGCGGAACATCAATTCACCAATTACTCATGCTCCCCTCAGCCGCTCCCTACGGAAGGAAAACGCCTCCAATTGCTATTTTTTTTGCATGACACGTGCGGGGTCTGCTGCTTCCGATACCGATACCGATACCGATACTGACCACGGGGGCAGTCCTCCGGCCAGATAGCACTACGAAAATGGGAAATTGGAAACAGTGGAAACAGGGGGCGGCGTACTGTACTGTATGTGAGTGAAAAGTCTCCCACATACGCATGTTCGTGGGGAACTGGGATCGTAGTCATGCATCGTGCATCGCGTATCGTGTGTGTGGCGTATGTGGTGTGCGCATGTGGCGCGGTCTTAGCCCATGGCCGCGTATGGCGCATGCTATATTGAGCCTAATACGAATCAGGTGAAGAATAGTACGGTACGCCCCCGCCCCTCTGTGGCTGCGGGGTTTCGGGTTGAGCGCCACATGACGCCGAGGAGGAGGGCATACACTCCGCTGCCTTATTCCACGTCCCGTCTCCCTCTTGTAGCGGATGCGGATGCGAGAATCGAAAACACCGTTTGGATGGAGTTAGACTTCTGGTTCGACACCTCCGATAGGTGCGTAAGCCCTCTCCCTTCCGTGTACAAACGATCAACTACATTACATTTCGGGCTTGAGCTTTAGCTTAATCTCGGACTTCGCGCGAGACCGGGTGGTCGGCGCGTAATCCCGCCAAACGCCAACCCGCATCTTCCGTCTTCGTCCTCCCGTTTTACATCGTCCTCTCCTCTTCCCGGACCCAGGCGAGCTTCGGCTTCCGGAAAAGAGCGAGGGGGGACCAAATCGGATCGGGTCGGCTGGCAGGATACGGAGAGGAGGACACCCGGTTGGGTACTCAATCCCGATTTGACCCAAAGACTTGTTCATTAGGAGCCCGACGTGCATTGTGCATTACGCGTTGCCGTTGTCCGGATATCTCCGGCGGGACTCGGAGGATCCCAGCTGTACACGCACTGGCAAGATACAGTACGCCGCTGGGTTAAGTTGACCGTGCCTACTGGTGAATGGACTGTGCGGGTGCTGCCCGTGATCGGCGCGGCAAGGAGCGAGGCGGGATATTCTCGTGACTTTCAGTTTCCTGTTCGAAAACATGTACACGCCGACGTCGATGCGGACCTTCCTCTCTGAGCGAGACAGGAGTTACACAATGGAGAGTGCGGGAGGCCGATACCGTATGCGGTCTGCATAGACCCGTGCCGCCACAGTGGCTGGATTGTGCCGTCGGGTTTCGATTGCGCCGCGGAAAGGAGCGAGAGGTACTAAGGGACCGAGGCTGGACAGACGATTATAACTCGGACTTTCCCGTTCCTGTTCAAAATACATACGTGCTGGATGCCGGCATTCCTCTCTGAGCAGGATAAGAGGACAGGACTGCGTGGTGTAGACAGAAAAACCCTCACCGGATGCAGTTTACGTGGGCTCGTGGTGCTACTGTTGATTGTGGCTTCGCAATTCGTTTCCCCTTCCTCCCTTCTCCCCGGAGGGAGCCGGTTGGTTGCATACTCCGTTTACTCCCCGAGTCCATACGGACACCCATACGCGCACACAGGTGTTCGCCACCGCTCTTGTCCCTTTCCCCCTTTCCCCCTTACTCCCCCGTTATATCCCCACCTCGTTGCAGCTGAAGAGGAAGGCCGCGGGAAGCTCGAAGCGGGGAATACGTATGCACCCACCAACGACTCATATTACGGAGTTAGAGGAACGCTGAACAAACAATTTCACCATACCATTCCGTACCACTCCGCCCCGCATCTCCTCCGCACACACATCCCGCACACGCATCCCGCACACGTACACGTACACGCAGTGTCTGAAAAACAAAAAAAGACCTGATGCACAAACTTTCTTGATGCCCAATCATAACACACAATGCACAATACACACGTCGCACTCTATCTAAGAAGCAGGTGATGAAGCGAAAAAGAAAAGAAACCGGAATCGAAATCGAAGCGGTATAAGATTAAAACACCAGCATGGCGGCTCTCTGCCCCGCCTTGTTCCCGGTACGCGGCGGCGGAAGACGACGGAGCGCGCTCGAAACGCGGCCGCAGCCGAGGTAGACCTGAGGGCTGAGCTGCGGCGTAGCCTCATGAGCCACGGCACCCCAATGGCATTACACGCTGTTACCTCATTGATAAATGGCTTTGCTATAGTACTGCCAACGGCGTGGACACGGGCACGGATACAGATGCTCGCACGGCGGTGATCGCAGCACCGTGACACCACTACACGGCTACACAGTATATCACCAGCACCGCAACAATCCTAGCGCCACACTGGCTGTCTAAAAATCGCCGGCCGGCCACGCCCGTTCGAGGAATGCAGAGCACACCCCGACCGTGATTTTAAACTACATGTAGTGCATATACACATACAAGTTGGGGAGAGGGACGACGCGCGCCCGGAGAGGGAGACGCCGATCAATGATCTTCGTTCCCTGGGGCCTGGCGGGCCTGGCCTTACTCAGGCTTTCAAGGTTGCCGCGCAACGCCGATCTCGGATTTCAGCCGTAGGTACGCATTGCATTGCGCAACGCCCCTGGCACGCCGCGCACACATGCTGACATGCCGTCGTGCGGACATGCGGATATGCGGGTATGCGGATATCGGAATCGGAATCGGAATCGGATGCGGGTGCGGGTGCGGGTGCGGGTGCGGGGTTTGTGTTATGTATCACTGGTACAAGGGAGGAAAAACCCGAATATATCTACTTCCTACTCTATGATATCTTCACTGAAAAGGAGCAACATGCATAGAAGGTAACTAACCGGTTTATTGTTCGTGCGTGTGTAGTGCGTGTGTGAGTGGTGGCGGGCTGACCGTAGTGATATGATTGATATTGGCGTTGATATATTGATATAACCATCTGATACGCGGACTCAGATGCTTTATCTAGTATCCGGCGCTCACTGCTCAGCGGTGTTGCTTTTGGATGGAAGAGGTGTGGGGGGATGTTCCCGGAATCGGAATAGGCAGTCGCAGTGGCTTCGGTGTTGATATTGATATTGACAACGGCATTGATGTTAAATAATTGACGCCAGCCGCATTCGAATCAGGAGCGGCGAGCGATTTGGGCTACTAGTAAGTGTGTAATAACATCATACGAGGGGATAGGGAATGATTAATTATGTAGGGGTCTGCCTCTGCGCGACACGGATACGGAAAGAACGGGATAGAGAGAAGATGGGATCCGGGCGCGGGTGCGGGTGCGGGAACGAAGTCGGGCGGGGGGCGTCTCCGTACGGTTCCACCACCACCACTACTACTACTACTACTACTACACTACGACCAAAAAGGGTGTGGGGAGACGTAAAAGGGAGAACCGATAGGCTGTACTACTGGTGGCAAAACGTAAAGGCAAAGGTAAAAGCAAACTTTGAGCGGCAATTGCCGAGTACTTGTAGTAGTACGAAACAGGAAATAGCCTGAGCCTAAAATCGGGTTATAACTTATAACTTATAAGAACTCGAAAGAAGGAAAGAAAGAAAAAAAGCTTAATTTGGAGTAAGACTCTAGTAGGAACCTTACAACTTTATGATGTACGACTCGGATACCTTTTTGCCAAGGCGAAAGGGAAGCGACGAAAAACAGACAAACAGACAAACGGACAAACGGACACGGTAGTCGTGTTTCATACTATCGCTTAGCCAGTAGTGCACCGAGCTTTGGTAATACTGCAGGACCGGGTCGGAAGAAAGCGTCTTGGGAAGAAGGACTTTTCTGAACTGGATGGTACGGTTTTTATTGGGTCCCACATCAAACACACCACCGTATCCTTGCTTCCAAACGGGCAGTCAGCAGCCAGGAAACGAGGTTAACGACGACGAGAGAAACTTGAAGATACAAAGGCTGTGTGCGAACTTGAACGCATCAGTCCGAGGAAGAGGGAAGAGCCTGAGGAACCGCCGCCACCGCACTCCCTCCCCGGGGCATCCGGAAGCGAAGCTCATACCGTGTATGCGTCTCGTGTCTCCCAACGTCTTTTTTTTTCTTTTTTTTCTTTCTTTCCTTTGACTTTCCTCTACATTTCTCATCTCGTCTTGTCCCTTTTTGTATCGTGTACGGCATACCGCAGTACGGCACACTGACACCAGGCGTCGTCTGTCCCGGGAATATGGACTGATCATCTTCTCGTTTCTAGTTTCTCGTTTCTCGTTTCTCGTTCCTCATTCCCCATTCATTCCTCTTTGCTAATTCTATTCTAATACAGGGTTCTATCACATTCGTTTTTCGCATTCCATACCCAAACCGCGCTTCTTCCCCTCTTCTCTCTGCCTTCCATCCTTGTTCATCTCACCCCCGCGCTTCGTCATCCCACCCCATCACCTAACATCAGCTCTTCGGCATCATCGCTCGTCGCTCATCGTCCATCACTATACCCACCATCACAGCCTCCCTCCCCCTCGCTCTTCTTTCTTCTTCCGTCTTCTTCCTCGGCGAGCCGTTTCATCTCCGCGCCTGGGGCGACTGGCTATCAGCGGGTCGGCGGTTAGCGAGAAAAGGGGAAGAGGGAACCTGACGTGAAGGGATCCGTTCGATCGGGCCCACGAGCATCTTGCGTGTGTGTGTGTATTCCCTCTGGATTTGGCTTTTGTTCTCCGTCTTGGTTCTGCTAGGTATTTACACGCACATACGCAGCGCGCACGCGGTGCCAGTGCGTGTAGAGTGTGTACGGTATATATGCTATATGCGACTCGTTATTATTTATTTAATTTATTACGACACGAGAAGAGGAAGGGAGGTGGAATTGGAATTGGAGGCGAGCAGAAAGCGGGACTTGTCTTGCGTCTCGCCAAATAGGTGATGGGATGGGAGGAAGAGGGGCCGTGTGTGGGCTGCACGCGCAGATGGAGAATGCAAGTAAAAGGAAAGGGAAGCGGAAGCGGCAGGGGGGGATGAGCTGATAATAGGGTTCGAGCGCAAATGCGGCGGGGCTACGGGTGTCGAGAAAGGCGATAGGATTGGGAGGGCGGCTAGAAGGCACCACGGGACGAACACAAATGCGTAAAGGGGGGATCGAAGGGGAAGAAAGGAAGAGAGGAGAAGAGACTCGCAGAGAAAAGGAAACGGAAATGGAGAGGAAAAGAAGAGAAGGGAAGCGCAGTGCTGAAATGAGAGCAAAAGAAGGGAAGAGAAGGGAAGAGGAAGTCGTGGAAGAGAAAAACGAAACGAAAAGGAAAAGGGGGGGATGGGTGTGTGACGGCAGCGTGTCAAGGTTGCTGAGGGGCAGAAGGGCGGGCAGAAGGGATGCTTGGTCAGCCTCGGACCGACCCTCACAAGTCCGGTGGCACGGTGGCGACGAAGAGAGAGCCTCAGGCTAATATTAATGCCTAATGCGGAGATGCACCGATGGCCACATCCGGCGCGACTCCAGATCTGTGCCTAATCTCAATACGTGGTGGGTCGCCCGTTCGGGAAGGGCCGGCGGGGGGATCATCCAGGGGGAGCGCTGTCCGAGTCCCAGCAGCTCGATGCCCGCACACGACACGTCTGGTTCCCGAAGGACGCACATCCGAATCCGAGTCCCGCCTTGGCGCCACTCCCGTGCCGACGCCGCGTAACCTACGGAAAATCGGGACGATCCGCACGCGACGCCCAGGCCCGCGCCCCACCCCGTGTGCAAAGTGCAAAGAGAGAAGAGAACTCCCGTGTATATCCTAAAGTGGCGCGCGCGCCCTTATTAAAGCCAATGCAAAGCAGGTACCCCAGCCCGGGAAATACCCATTCCCCCTCCTGAACGAATCTGCCCCTTTGCTGGGATCACATCGCCCTCCCGTAACCCAAAGCCTTCTACCGCCTATTCATTATTCCTAAATTCCCTCTCCTATGCAATCGCTAACATTAAAAACGTCAGACACCGAATTTCAAATTCCACTCAAGTACCAGTATTTTCCCCTTCCTGCCTCTTCTTCATCCGGGTCTTTCATTTCGCATACCTTATCCGCATCCCGGTTTTCTTCATCCATTCCAGGGGCGGCCCTCTAGGGAAATTAATCGTGAAACAAGTAAATACGGGAAACGCACTTCCTCCCCCTTCTCGATTTCTCTCCTCGGTTCCCCCGGCTGAAATGATCTCGAGGGCGAGCGCGGCGGAGGTATGGAGATGCGGGTGGGGATGAATGGGGGAGGTGGGAACTACCGCGGACACGCTTCTGGGCGCATGGTATTAATGCACTCACGGGCCACAGCCTCTCTCCCTTGTGCGGCGCGTATGGATCGGCTATTACTTATTGAGCAGGCAGTAGAAATTCAAGCAAAGTCTAGTATCGAGCTTTCCTTAGTTGTTTCTTTTCAAATAGTGTCGTAGGTGCGCATACTGTATTTAAGCTCGTCCATGACAGGACCGACAGACCGGAGTATGCCGATACGGATATGGTAAGCACTAAGCGAATAGGGTAAAAACAGATCTAGAGTTCCTCCGCCGGCGTCTCAAGGATATTGCATTACATTATCAATCCTCAATGCACGTCCCGAGTCCGCCCAAGCACAAATGCCGCACACATCACGCGCCGTACGCCAACACGTCCGTCTGTACATACAGTGAACGCCACACTATAATAGTAATGCCACCGAGCTCGGATTCTGTGACGAGACCGGGGACCCGCACTCAGGCTCAGGCTGGAATCCGCGGGCGGCGCTCAGGCTCAGACTGGACAAGAACACACACGTTAGCGCCACTGCTAGCGTTAATATTAGCATTCAAGCTAAACGCGTTGATATTGATAACCTGGCGGCGCGCTGACGCTGCTGGATAACGTCACCACCACCACCCTCCCACCCACTGGCACACCCCTGCCCCGCCCCTCCCCGCGCGCACGCGTGCAATTCAATTCAATTCGATTCAGTACAACGGCGGCAACTCTCATGTTATACCATGTTCTCCCGTCCGTCCGGGTAATCACGTCTTTATGTACTGTATACATACCGATTTCGTCTGAATGGGCGAAGCATAGCATGGCGTAACGTAACGCCCATGGAGCGGTACGCGTCCGGTACTCGCAGTTCCAATACAGTATCAATGCAATGCAATGCCAATAATCAATACTGTGATAATTTCCAATTTCTAATTCCTATATTAGCATAATCGCTACGCGTAGCGCGTATGTATGTATGTATGTATGTATATGTTTATACAATTACTTACTAGTATAGTATGCGTGCCCGCGCGCGCGACATCGGACTTCTTGCCCATCTACCCTTCTACCTTTCAGCCTTCCAGATCGCCGCACGCCAGATGCCCGGGGCGCGGAGAGGTCGAGGAGGGGGTTGCTCAGGCTCAATGAACCGAAGATCCAGGGGAGGGATGATTGAGGGAGGGGGACTGCCAATGGGCATCGGAGGGCTTGGAGCGTGGATATGTGATTGGGTATTGGAATGGAAGGCTAGGTCCGGTCAAGAATTCGAAGGACGGAGGATGAAAGCGAGGGTGAGGGTGAGGGAGAAGGTCGAGACCGGCCGCCGCAGGGGTGGAAAGGGCAAAGCGCGCCGTGCGGAAGGTTGAGGATAAAGCCCGTGTTCGAAGAAAGGAGAACTCAGGGTCGACAGATAGGAGAGGAAGGAGAGGGAGACATTTGTGCTTCGCGCACGTAAGACGACGGGCTGGGGACCGCGCGACGCGGAACGAGGAGAAGAAGGGCTATTTGTGAAACAGGCCAGAAAGGGGAAAGAGCGAGTGAGTGAAGAAGGGAGGAAGAGGAGAAGCATGTTTTTTTAGTCTGAAGGTAACGGAAACGGACGCGAAACGAAGGATCTCCTGGCCTGCTGTATACCTGTGCAGTGCATGCCTGTATGCAGCTAATAC
Source organism: Coniferiporia sulphurascens (assembly GCA_002794785.1). Classification (NCBI taxonomy): domain Eukaryota; kingdom Fungi; phylum Basidiomycota; class Agaricomycetes; order Hymenochaetales; family Hymenochaetaceae; genus Coniferiporia; species Coniferiporia sulphurascens. The sequence goes on along the minus strand of NBBA01000008.1, from coordinate 840,131 downwards.
CTTCAAGACAGACAGACAGACAGACAGACAGACTGGTTTGGTTTACGCGAGATCAGGCGATCCCGCTCGAGGGACGAGTTCCATGCGCGAACGGATATGTATACCTCCCGGCGCTCAGAGTGGAATAATGTCCCCAGAGCCATGGTATTGCGTGTATATCAGTAATCACGATAAATGTGCGGGTACTTTGCGTTATTGATGCGCATGTTTATCATGCGGGGGTTGTGTCCGAGGCCCCGCTCAGCCCTCACCCTCACGTACGGGCGCCCCGCGCAGACTTCCCTGCCTCGAACCCACCAATCCCTAAGACTGCCTACCCCCCTCTTTCCTCCCCGACCCTCGAATTTGAATTATACCACATACAGCGGCTGCGAGTACTTCAACTCCGGTCTCCGTCTGATTCGCACGGAGGGCGGCGGCCGCTGCGAACTGGGGCGGGCAGAGGCAGGCACGAGCCCTGCGGTTACAATTGGCTACAATACATACTGTACGTGGCCAGGGCGAGGGACACAAAACACAGATGCGGACACGGACGCTAGAGGAGTCGAGTCTCGACCTTGAACCCCGAGCCGTCGCGCGTCGGTGGAAAGGGTGATCTTGAATACGCGGGCCGTTGCAGTCGCGGCAACGAAAGAGGAAAGAGGGATACCGCGAATGGGCTTGACTGCCGCCGGTCGCGGTTAATATTGGTTGTTTATTATTATCTCAGCTTGGTCCGCCGGACTGGGGCTGGTGGCTCGGACTCGGACTCGGGTAATAAAGACGATTGTTGTTCCCCCAGTACTCGCACTCCATAAGTACGTATTCCCCATTGATCCTTAGTGACGTCCACCCGCGTTCCGTGCCATCATTCGACGTGTGTTCTCGTTTTCCCTCAGCTTCGAAGACGAAGACGGAGACGGAGGCGGCAAGAGCCGCGTACCGGGTAATCAGTAAAGGAGGCCGGAGCCGGGCCCTCGGATTCGGGCTCAGTGGACACGGACTCAGACTCAGATTCATGCTCGGGAACTCGGACTCTGTTCAGGTTTGGAGCTTCGCGAAGAAGGGGGAAAAAAACCCCAACCCAAACCCCGGGCCCCCACGGATTCGAGCGTCAACGAAAATAAAAATTCAGGTCGCTGGAGAACACGATGCGATTTTTTGAAGGGGTAGAAGGAAAAACAACCCACCCGCCGCCGCTCACCTGCCAGTGGATCGACGACGGGCGATAGGAAGAAAGAAAGACAAAAAAGAAATGGCTCAGTTAGTTTTAATTCCGCTTCTCTCGCTTCTTCTTCCGCTTTACCTCGGCCCTTGGGCCCTTTGCGATGGCGATGGCGGTGTCGGCGTTATGTAAATTCAAGGGGGGGGGGGGGGAAGGGGGCTTCTAAACGGGGTAGGGAAGGCAGCGGACTCCTGGCTCGCGGATACATTCGAGTCTATATTATCGCTTGCTCTCGTCCGTCCGTCTTCCGGCGTTACTACAAACACGACAACAACAAAAAGGGTTCTGGCTATATGTTTCCATTATGATATCACCATTTCCGTCATCGCCGAAGCCGCCCATCGTCATTTATTTCCCATTGGTCATTTGGTCATTGGTGCGTCGTGCGTGCGCTTCGAATCGCGAGCTAGCTATCATATGCATATGCATTAAACTATCAACCCCACACATAACCGAATCAGTCATTATTTATCATCATCGTTGGTTATCGCTCGTCAAATTAATACCAAAAAAAGTCGACCAAGCCCCCTCCCATCATTCCTCGACGGCGCATATTAAAAGAAGTTGTAAGGGTGGTATGTATTAGGGCGAGATGAGTAAAGGTAAGGTAAGGGTGCGCGTGCGCGGTCGCGGACGCGTCGGAGCGAGCCGTGTCCAACCAGAAACCAGAAACCAGAAACACGGCTTTGTCATGCTTGTGCCAGTTGTGCGTTTGTGCGAATTGTACGGAGAAACGAACGGCTGCAATTCGTTCGCTCAGGGCAGCAGATACGTGTGTGCATTATATTGTATCATCCTGCTTCCGAGCCATTCAAAGTATATACTGTATGTATCATGTACTACCATGTAAATTATGTGCGTATGATATGTATGATACCGCTCGCGGCTCGCGGCGTCCAAGCCTGAGGGAACCCCGTGGCGCCGGCTCTAGCGCCCGGCAGAACTTCGCTAGCGCTCGGCCGCTCGCGCTAGCGCGCTACCCTCAGACTTGGACTCGGACTCGGAATCGGACTCGGAATTCGGAATGCAAAATCAGAAATTGGAAGTTGGAGGCCAAACCAAATTGTATCGGCGGGGCTCAGGCTCAGGCTCGCGGGCTCGCGGGCTCTTGCAGCGGTAGCATCTTTTTTTTTTAAATTACTGCAGATTTCGCCTCGACTGGAGTCTTTTCCTAAAAACGAAGTTAATAAAAGTAGGGAAGCGTGCGCGTGCGGGCTGCTACGGTGCGCTGTACACTAGTCACAGAGGCTTTTTTTTTCCCTTTTCTTCTTCCTTCCGAGTTCTTCCTAAAACTAAAATGAAACTAAAACAAAACAATGAAATGGAATGGAATGAACGGAGGTGGCTTAAAACGAAAACTGGGCCTTCTGCTCAAGGCCAGGGGTGCTCTCGGTGCATCGCCCGAGACTGAGTCCCGAGTAAAAGTCCGAGTCCGAGTCCGAGTTTTTCGGCTGTTCCGAGTCGGCTGTTCGGGTGTCGAGGAGGCGGGAGGTTAGTTACTCGGTGGTGGGCCGAGAACGCTACAGCCTCAGGTTGAGCGACCCTGGGCCTGGGATGCAGACGGAACGAGGGGGAAAGGGAAAGGCGAAAGCGAAAATAAATGAATAAATGTGATCGGGGACTGCGAAATGCGAAATGCGAAATGCGAACTGCGAAATACGAAATGCAAAATGGAAGATGCAAGAATAGGGAGGATAGTGATGATTAGGATAGGGATAGGGATAGGGATAGGGATGCGGTGGGGAATGGGAATGGGACTGGGATTGGGATTGGGATTGGAAGGTGTCGAAGCTTGACAGGAGGCCCGGGGGTGAATATTAAAGGAGGAGGATGTACACTACCTACGCTACCTATGTCTCCGAGACCCGGACCCGGGCTCGGGCTCGGGCTCGGACTCGGGTTTGTGTTTGGACAAGTACCTCTCCTGGGCTGGTGCACACCGGTCAACTACTACTGTAGAGTCTAGAACATCATGATGTACACTGGCACAGTAGCATACAGTAATAGTAATACATGTATACTCGTGTATCCTGTATTCTGATTATTTTTTCTCCTCACCCGAGTTTTCTGTTTTGTCATATTTTGAGGGTGGGGCGGGGGGACTAAATTTGAAATTTACCGCCACTACCTGGCACTAGCACCGGCTCCAGCCTGAGGCGCGCGCGCGCGCACTGCGGTGGCGCAGGTGCGCTCAGCTTGCCACACCGTGACGCCGCACACACGCGCACGGCACGCACGCGTGCATTAGACTAACATATTAATTTATTTTCGGGTCGGGTACGTCGGGATTCGGGATTCGAGGTCCAGGTTCAGGTTCGGGTTCAGGTTCGGGGTTCGGACTCGGAGGATCCACTGCAGCGATCGGGTTCGGGTAGAAAAAGAGGGTGGGAGGCCGCAGGCGGAAGCGGTGACGCTGTATCCGAGTCGATATGTATTAATATTGTATTGCAGTGGGAGCTTGAGCGAACGAGCGATCGTCGTCGGCGTCCAATCGACCAATCGACCAATTGACCAATTGGCCAATCGGCCAACGTTAATATTATCTAATATTCAAACCGTCCACTCAGGTTCGCTCGCTTGTTTCGACGGTCTCCGAGTCGAGCGTTTGCCATGCCTATATATGTACTGTATGTCGGGACTTGGACAACGACGAATATCAATTAAGGCCAATACCGAATACCAATACCAGAACGGGCAGTTCCGCTACAGTAGGTAACATAAGTATGGACCTTGAGGGGGGAGTGGAGTGGAGTGGGGGCGCGGATATCCCAATACGCATCTACTCGGTCCCCCGTACTGACACAAGTCACATACAATACATGCATACATACATACCATACATTTATGTGACAGTACTTGCCTCGATCTGGAGGTGGTGTTGCCCACTTGGCTCGGCTTGACTACCAGATAAGCAATAAGCAAATAAGTTCATGTCGCCTCCTCCCTTGGACGGGATGGGGCGCGAATCGAGCGCTGTAAGTGTAAGAGTCGAGCTAGGCAGACTGCTTGCTGTTGGGTAACTGATGGGCGCGAACAGCGTTTTCTTCTTTCTTTTTGCGTTTAAGGAGCGTTTCAGGTTTACATAAGTCACAGCTCTTGGGAACTGGTTTACTGCTACTGTTCTTGATAAGAGAAGAGTACGAGACGTTATTCCGCACTTTTCCATTTTCATCACGATTACCACTTTCATTCTTTCGTGACCGTTTCATTCATTTTCGTTTTACTTGCTTGCTCGCGTTTTGCATACAATTTTGTTGCCATGACGCGGGCCGTAGATATCCAAGGTTGCCACGCGAACGAGCGGCAGCGGAGGGACAAAGAGCGAGATGCGAGATGCGAGATGAACGATGGGGCGATGGAGAGAGATTAGCGATCGCACGCGCAAACGTGCCTTGCCGACAGTGGGGCGGAGGGGAATGGAGGCAATTGGAGAGCCGGCGGCTTGAACGGAAGAGTGCCGGGGCGATGACGTGGCACGTAGAGTGGTGTGGCGTGACGGACTTGTGCGAGAAGCACGGAGCGAGCAGGAGGAGGAGTAACAGCTGTGCGGGTGGCAGAGAAGGGAGAATCGTCGCGGGACGGGGGAGACAGATGTGGACGTGGACGTCGTCGTCTGGCGGGATCTGGAAGCGGGCGGTCGGATCGGATGTGGCAGGCGAGAGACCGTCGCGTCGCAGTAGACCTGGGGCGCGGACACGGTCATGTGAGAGGCGGAGGTACCACACCCGCGGACAGTTGCGAATCCGTAATCGAGATCCAATCGGCAATCGGCTGTGCGACATCCTTCTCGAGATGCTTGCATCTCAGGGTCCACCCAGGGTCCAGTACCGTTACGTATGTTCAGGGTCGTTAATAGGGTCCAGATGGGTGCCGTACACGCTCTCTCTGTCTCTCTGTCGCTCTCACTCGCTATAAAGGCCTTTATACGCCCGTTCCACCCTCGCCCCCACAACTTGTCTGCGCATGTCCGACTATTTACTTCGTCGTGTAGACCGCATCCACTCTTCCCCGGACACTTCCGACTCTCCGTCCCCTTCCCCGCCCCGCTCTGCCCGCCCACCCCCGCCTCACCCCATGTCCCTCTCAGATCCCGCTCCCGCACCCGCCCCTGCCTCCGCCTCCGGCCCCACCATCATCACCTCAGATACCCACGCCCTCCCCCCGCTCATCCTCTCGCCCTCCCACAGCGCCGCCCCTCACCGCCCCTGGTCTCCCTCTGCTGGTCTCCACGGTCAGTTTCCCGTCTCTCCTCCTGATTTCCTCGTCCCTCATGTTTTGCCCAGAGATAGACGCCGCCCCGCCCCCCGCACGGCGCAACGGCCTCCCAGCACCTCCGACCGGCCATGAGCTCATGGCCCTCTTCCCCGCCCCCTCTCCCTCCGCCCCCCGTCACGCCCCCGGTTCCCCTCCCATCCCCGTCGCCATTCCTACCTCTGGCTTTTTCATGTCCCAGGAGCGCGCCTTCTTCGCAAGAGAAGGCAAGGAGATTATCCGTCTCAAGAGGGATGACGAACCCGGTCCGTCAGTCGTGACAGCAACTCCTGCTCCGGCTCCGGTTGCTGCACCACCCATGGGTGTCCCTGTGGGCTTGGGCTTCGACGCGAGAAAGGCAGATGCCCAGGGAGCGTCCGGTTATCTTGACCCGGTCAAGCGTACACCAGGTCCGCCGAACCCTCAAAATATCCCCGTACACATTGCCGCGCCCCCACCCGCGGTCGGGCCCTCCTCCCTGTCCCCGCCGTCGACTCTTGCATCCGCGTCGCCCCATTCTCATTCGCACCAACAGCACAACCAGCATCAGACGCAGCCGTATCGCCCTCCACCGCCCCCGCCACCTCGTGACCATGACCGCGATGTGCATATGCGTGACGCGATGCAGCAACAGCAGCAGCAGCCTCCACAGGGGCATTCACAAAACCAATATCAAAACCAGAGCATGCCGCCGCCGATGGCTGCTCTCGGACAGTCACCACGCCCCCACCAACATCCGGGGCCATACCCGTCCGCACAGACGTATGGAGGCTCGCCTTCAGGGCAAGCGCGGCCTCCAACGTATGCGCACTCTGGGCCCCCGCAGCCCCCTTCGAACATGCAACACCCTCAATACTCCCAACATCCTCAGCACTCCCCATATACACATCCTCCGCCAGCGCCCCCATCGCATCGCAACAGTCCGTCGCGCCCGGGCTCTGGATACGCACACTCACAGCCCCAGTCCCAGCCACAACATTCTCCCCAGCACTCTCAACCTCCACCGCAGCCTTACATTGACGACCGGTTCGCGCCCCCGCCGCCGCATTCCTCGCACGGGCATTCGCAGTCGTATGCGCACGGGAACGGGCACGGCCAGGCACCGCTGCACCTCGACCCGCGGTACGGAAACGGTGCGGCGTCGAGCCCACCCTATCACCACGCGCACGCACATACGGACGGATCATACGGTGGGGAATATGCAGACCCGGGGCGAGGATATGGGACGCCCGGTGCGGTCGCAGCGGGTGAGCGACGGCGTGCGGGAAAGCATACTAAAAGGGTTATTGTGAAATGAGGACTGTTGGATTTATTCTCCCCTAATTTCTATCTCATATCAACGTTTACCCTTACGTCAATTGTGTGTGCAGTCTGGCTGTTCTCTGTTTTCCGTTATCAATTTTTTCTTTTCTTTTTCTACCCCCGCCATTTTCCCATCTGGATCAGCCGCCGCCGCGCCCTCTTTGTCTCCCCTTGCAAGCCTCCCAAATCACTATCGTACTTGTTTCCCTCTTGTCTACCTAGTGTCAATTTTATGTACCACGTGGCCCATCGCAATATTGTTTTTTTCCCCTTGCTATCGCGCACTAGTGATCCCATGACTACAAGTTAGTAGCGTTATATAATGGTTCCGTTTTTTTTTCGGGGTCTTTTTTTTTGGTTTTGCTTCCGTAAGTGTTTTCGTTTCTTTTACCGTGAGTTACTGGCTACTATTAGTGTCTACTATTACTTTGCTTATCATATATTATGTGCATGTCTGGACAGGCACTAGCACTATTATCACCTCCCTCGTCCGGGTCCTTAGCACGTCAATATTAATACCCTATCCTTATCCGTATCCTAACAGAGTATCAAGTCCGAGTCCATCGCCTGTTCTTTCCTTTATCTCGGTACACCCGCGGGGCGGAGCTCTGAGTCGTCTCTGAGTTTCATAATAATGTACAGTACTATGTACATCACAGCCCGGCTTTTGCCAGTGTGAAACTCGGAACTTGGATAAGAGTCCGGCTTGAAAAAATGGGTCTGTTTTTTTTACTTCAAGTTGTATTTGTACCTGAACATTCATGCGTCATGCGTAGATGATTCAGGTGGGGTAGCTGGTAGATGTAGATGTAGATGGATCGATCGGAGGGGAGTGAGTGCCAGTGAGTGAGTGAGTGAGTGAGTGGGTGAGTGAGTGAAGGATGAACAGATGAAGAACCTGAGAGTATTAATATTAGTGGCCGCAATTGCCAGCCTCAGTGTTATTAATGATTATGGTAATATTAATGTCGTGAATTCGGATTCGAACATGAATGAATACGAAATACGAAATACAAAAAACTTGTAGCCAAGCCTTGTTACTTGAGTTGTTATTATAGTCATAATATTATATTATACACTGTATGCAGTGCAGTTGCAGCTGTGCGTTGTGCGTTGTACATACAGTAACCAGTGACCATCGTGGCCGTGTGCCCGCGCCGTGCCGCGTTTTCTTGTAGTAGGACTCAGGAGCCAATTTCTCGACCGTTTTCTGGCTCCTGACGACTTCGGACTCGGAGGTGTCCAGTAGTCACTAGTATGTTACTGTAGTGACTCCGTCGAACGCATATGATATGGCACACGATAATACATCCGAGTTTCCGTAGTGTTATCTATCACCACCGTGACTGGGCTTGGCACCCCGTGCACCCGTGCATATGGCCGTCTCCATCCCCACCCCCACCCCCGCGTGTGCGATATGCACGCACGCACGCAACGCACGCCAGGCAGCCGATGGGTCCGTTCCGAGCCCGAGCCCAAGCCCGACTCCGACTCCGACTCCGAGTTCTGTGATTCGCATTCGTTTCGAAAGAACGAAAGGACGAAAAGAGAAAAGAAAATGATCGTCACCGACTCACCGGTCGGGTCAGGACTCAGGAATTCGGGATTCGGGATTCGGAAGTGTCGGCTTTTTTTTTCTTTTTTCAAGTTAGGGGAAGGGAAAGGAAATACTAATTAGTGAATAGAATATAAGTACTACCAAGTACCAAATAGTGATAGCCTGAGTGATAAGTGTTTGGCAGTCGTCTTGTTGCCGCGCCGCGCCGCGCTCCCTGCCCCTCCATCCCTGAACATGAGAGTTAGTTAGGAAAGTGCAGATACATTTTGTGTAACCCATTTGCCCAGGCTCAGGCTCGAAGGGATAATTGCATTCAAAGTTAATTGACCTTGCCCGCCCTTACTTACATAATCGATCCTCTTTTTCTTCTGATATAGTTTCTTTTACGCACTCCTTCCGAATACACACATATGATCTGATTAGCTAACCGGACGTTGCTTCGAAGTGATCATGATGTGTTCGGACTCGGACTCGGATCTGAGCGTTCGGGATACGGATAGGCTCCACAGTTGGACACACACTCACATGGCCACGGTCTCTTATTGGTTGCCACCGCCCAGAAAGAGCTAGTACTTAATCGCGCGTGCAGCTCAGAACTTTTGGAAAAACAGAGTTTCGGGCTTTGTTTATCATGTGTTTGTTTGTTTTTCCCTTCGTAAGTTTTTCTTTGGTTTGGTTCCGTTTTGTTTTGTTTTGCCAAGGGCGTCCGAGCCCTCTTCGGGGTTTCTTACTGTCGCCGTTGGCTGCCCGATCAACTGTCGAATGGGCGCTTGGGCTTGGGTCCCCTCCCTCGGACTTTGCCACCCCCGTCACCCTTGATAGTATTGTGGGTGTCTTTGTGTGGCTCGTCTGATTACCTACCACTGTAGACGCCTACTGTCGACGGTTCGACAGGCTACATCCCGATAACTTGACTAAAGGACGCGTGGGGGTTCTGTACCCCTCAGAGCTTCTTTTTTTACATTTTAAATCCCCTCGTTATTTGGACGCTTCGAGTTCCTTATAGTATGTGCGCTGCGAATGAGAGTGTGAGTACGTACGGCCGCGGCTCCCTTTTCCCTCTGACATTGATGTATTTATGTTTCTCCCGGGCCCGCGGCGGCGGCCGTGACTCGGACCTCCCTCGGACTCGCGGGCGGTTGCATAGTCGGCGCGGACATTGGACGAAATGGATGGACTTGTATTCGTTCACTCTTGGGAGGGCGTACTAGTGGTGGTGAGCTTGACGACGGCGAAGACGAGAACGTGCGAACAAGACGGACAAATGAATGGATGAAGACGAAGACGAAGGCGAAGACGGAAACGAAGACGAAGACAGAGCCGAAGACGAAGACAAAGACAAAGACGAAGCCGAAAATGACTACGAAGGCGAAGGGGAGTAACCGCCACGTGCGCTGGGTGGCTCCCCTGAGAGTCGAAGGTCCGTATGTCCTTCCGAATACGTACGTACTACGGAGGATTAACACCTTCGAGGGGACTTCACTAGGCTGCCACGCCGGGGCGGAGTACGAGTCCGCGCGCTCGGCGTCCCACTACCCACTCAGGGCGTTTGGACCTGCGCGGCGGCGAACCGCACGGCGCGGTAACCTCGGACTCGCTCGGACTTTCGTTCTCGTTGGTTCCGAGGTCAAGCTCAGGCCGTTGGGGGAGGACCCCCCTCTGTACATACAGTACAAACACAGACACACGCGCGGATACACCTACACGTTCCCGTCACGGTGCACGCCCCGCGGGGGAAAGGGCGATGTAGGCGAAGCTCGAAGCTCGAAGCTCCGAGTCGAAGGTGTGCAGTGCACCGTCGCGGTGCTATCGTCCGTCGCTGGTTCGACGACCCAAGAGGCGGCTGATAAATTAAAAAAATAATAGACCAAAGAGAGACGCGGATAGTCTTGGGCGGGGAAGACCGAGAGCGCCAGCGATAAGGTCAGTGGTAACGTCAGCGACAGCGCAGGCGAGCCGGGCGTGAGTACGGGTACGGGCACGGGGCACGGGAGCGGGAGAAGGCGCTGCATCTTCACGAGCGCGTCCGCCACGGGTGCGATTGTGGTTGCGCTTACGGCTACGTCCACGGCCAAGGTTACGGAATCGCGAATCCCGACTCTTGACCCTCGACTCGACTCTTTATCTTGATTTTCATTTTTCTTATCCGCACTTGCTACTGCTTCCGACCCAGACGTCAGGCTGCGCCGGCGGCGTACGTACGGGAGAAAAGGGGCTGACAGGACGAGAGGCGAGAGTCTACAAATGGGACTTTCCCGCTCACCACCCGCCAATAGATATCGCGCAACACATGACAACAGGAATTGATAAGAAACAAAACAGGAGTCCAGGAGGGACGGCGCGCCGCGGGGGGCGGGTGGCGTTTGGCGTTTGGCGCGTGCGGTCCCGGTATGATTTTAATATACCTCTGTGTGATTGGGGACACCGTGTGTCGCCGCCGCCTTTCGTAAACGTGCTCCCCCCCCCGGATAACAGCTAGACAGCGGTCACCCGCGGTGTAAGATAGGTGATAGGTCTGGGTTCGGAGTGAAAGGACGGTGGAAGGGACGTCGGACATTCAGTACAAATACGCAACGGTTCGCTACACGTCTTCAACACAGGCGCCCCTCCCCTCTTCCTAGGTCTAGCTCTCTTCTGCCGCTGTTTTCGACCTCCCCCCCCTTCCCCCATCACTGTGAGATTAGCGGGATCCCAGAAGAGGTGCAATTCTGAACGATGATCCTTCCTGATGGATATACATGTCTGCCGTTGCATAGGAGAATTCTATTTCCGTTCTGGCGTTTATGTTTTCACTATGGAGTCGGAACCTGCACTGTTCTATCTCAGCTGGTGGATCGTCAGGTGGCTGGCCTGCACCCGCACCTGCACCCCTGGCTTCGCCCGAGGAAGTTCAATCGTATTCTGTTCTAATATCGGTGCGAAGCCGTAGTCACCCCCCCTCTCCTTCTCTTATCTCGATATTTCCTACTTCCTCTTCCTATCTGCAGCCTGCCCATACAAACCAATTTATCTGTTTCCTGGCCTTTTTTCAATCGATCGGACGTGTTCGGGCGCACCGATAATCACAGGAGACAAGATCGGCATTCGCCATACTACCACCCGTTGGCGCGCCGGCGCAATTTATTCCTAGGCTAGTAGGATGTATGTGCGTGCGTCGCGTGTCCAGCTCTTCCTTTCGATTTATTGCGCCATGCTCATTTCATCCCCTTCGTGGCAATTCAGAGCGTGCTTGGCGCGCGCGGCACACGCCCAGTGCAGTCTATCTTTAAATAAGAATTTACCGCCCCTTGCTCCCCCTTGCCTACTACTTCCCACCTCTATCTTAATTCTATCCGCGTCGCGCTTCCCCAAGTTTGACACGCATAGTCTGCGAGCCGACAAATCTACGCGATATGAACACGGCATGTCAGGGCTCAGCTCCTGCGCGCGGCGAAGGCCCCTCTTCAGGCGTAGTCCAGACCAGCAGCGATTAAGTGTATTACAGACGAGATCCACAGCTATGGTTGCGCGCACTACTGTGCGTTAACGCTGCGGATTTACGGCTTGTATGCTAATCCTCGCACACGTGCGCGCGCTCCATGCGCGCAAGTGCGTAATAGATAACAAAGAGCTGTTACAGAGTGTAAGTCCGTGAAGGCTAGTATTTTGACAGGAGCGACGCTTCGGCTGCGAGATAAGTCGGCTTATTCGGGTTTCCCTCTCTTGTTTTTTATCTTTATGTTTTGCGTTTTCGTTATTTATTTATTTGGCCCCGCAGGCAGGCACAGGGTTCTGGCGTCGTCTGTCGCGCGCGTGATGTGTACGTGTATGATGTGTTAATGTATATGTGGCCATAGACCAGCTCTTTGGCGGTTCAAAGAATTCTATTCCAATTCATCCCAGGCCTTCTGTACGGGGATGGCCCCCCAGCAACGACTGCTTCTCATTTTCCTAGTCCATAGGACTCGGAGCTTCACACACGTTGCGAAGACATCGCTCCTCGCATGCATCCGTGCTATCACAGAGGGGCCCTGTGCACCTTTTCCAAATCAGTGGCCCGGCCATATTCGCCGGAACGAGAGTCGCCGGGCCATCGGAAAGCAAATCTGGTGGCCCATCTTCTGTACATTGTATATTGGTGGTGGCGCTCGGTACTCTTGATGCCCTCCCTCTCCTGTGGGAGTGCCGGTAGCGGTGGGGGAGCAACGACAATATAAAGTTCGGCAGTGTCCGCGGTGGCATGCGCGCTGTGCAACAGGGGGGGAAGCTGAAGGGGGAAGTACGCTAGGATGAGCTGCTAGCGCACTGGGCGTGCCACATCTTGCACTGGCATCTTAATGACTTGATACAGGACGACAGACCATATTATTCTGAAACGCCCAAGTCTGCCTCAGTTAGAATGATTTTGCCTGCCCTCAGGCTGTTCCCTATGCTCAACTTCCCCACCCCCTTGAACGTCTCCCATCAGTGATCGTAGACATGATGATCGTCTTTGCCGCCCAAACCGGGAAGCTGTTCGCATTTTATTTTTTGATATTAGCTTCCGATCACGTGTGAACGCGGATCTGCGCCTATAGCATATTACGTGTTGCCAATAGGTAATGGTCGGATAATGCCGGCAAAGGGGTGTCGTACGCTTACCTAAATCTTATCTTCGGAACTCAGTGCTTCGGTACGTCATCTATTTCGGGCACCTGCATCTTATAATCGTTGTTTATAATCTGCTTTTCTTCTTTTATACTGGCCTGAATCCTGCGGCTCCTATATTGATTGCGAGAGCATGGCGCACTGCATTGTATAGGCCAGCATCCGGGGACATTAGCCGGCCAGTATATATACGTGCCGTATGTAGGTTTCCGCTTATCGCAGACGCATCATTATTTAATAGTGTTGCTTCCGCGCCTAAGTTCACTCAGGCTTCCCTTGTCGCTTCGGGAGACGCTCTGCGATGCGGAGCTAGGCACGCACAATTACATGTGCTCGCAAACGGTATCGTACGTGTACTACATACACCGTCGCTAGGGGGGAGCTCCGGGAGGCTACATGAAGAGGGTCTGTCGCACGCCCGCACCCCACCGCCCTTTCTTGCTCCTGACCGTGGGCGCACAATTCGACGTGTAGAGCCTAGGCCAACCGCCGGCCGCCTTGAACCAATATAATCTCGGTCTTGCATCGCTCATCTGAACGCCTTCGGTGAGGCAGCGGAACGCGGGACGAGCGTTTCTTTCTTACTTCTTCACAGGAAATTTTTTCCGCTGCTAGGCCAACGTGAGCTTATTCTCGGGCGCGCCATCCTGTCGGATGCACGGGAACTTAGAAGGAGAGGAAGAGAGGGGCGGAGTGCACTTTGACCGCGAGTACACTGCCCCCCCTTCGCGAGATTATTGCTGTTTCTTCCGGCCGTGCGCTCTCGCACGTACGTGATGGCGTGCTGGCGGCCGCGTGGTCCCTGGGTTGTCCGCGCTTCAACTCCTCGTTGAGTGTGCCGTGCGCGCGGCCTCCGCCCTGGCTATCACTATCCCTTTGCTCCGCCCGCTTTTTCGTAATACGTGAAGCGATCCGCGCATCTTTGGCGTTATGAGCCATGGCTGACCACGCAGCTCCAACCATTCTGGCGAGTTCCTCCTCGTATCTTAGCTGTCTCTCCTCCCTTCCTCCTCGGAAAATGGGAATTGATACAACAGCGCATTTCGCACTCCTGCTTCGGGTCGTGATAAAGAAAATTCTCAATAAACCCTTTGCGGCACATTGCTTGCTGTCGCTGCCGGTATATGAATAAAGCGCAGGAGCTCCACGGTGTTGTACAGGCAAAATGGTTCAATTTCCATTCTATTTCTTGCTTCCTCTTCGAACAGTTTCAAATGACCCTGTTGACTGATTTTTTTCCTCTTTTCTGAGACTTGTTAGGGCGCCGTCCATAAAAGCAGATTTCTTCTCCTGTCGATTATCGCCCAGTGAGCTGGTTATGCCTTAATCCTTACGCAAGCCAATATCTCGTATTATCCTTCTCTTTCATACGAGCGAAAGCACTCCAGGTCACAGGGGAGATAACCATAACTCCGGTATCTCGCCCATCGAGTCACCGGGATATGGAAACCAATGCAAGAATACCCTGCATGCTGACTCGACGGACACAGCCGACTCGGACTGTCGAAGTTATGGGGGGACGTCTCCTGCGTTCCAGCCTTCTGGGGGAGCTCGAGAACTGGTCTATGAACTTGCGTACACGTCATCTGTCTCCCGCTCTCCCTGCGCATTCGCCTCATATCCCGCCCCCAACTCGGGTCGAAAACCCTAAAGCATCACCCTTGCATGGAAAGGAAGTATTTGCCTGGCAGCTGGTCGACCGTGCTTTCTTTCTTTGGAACCCCCCCTCCCCTGTACCAGCTATTTGGCGGTTCTCTTGCCTTCACCTCCGCTCGCATCCTTTTCACTGTCACCGCGCTTCTTCCGCATATGGCTGGACTCGGGCGCAGCTAATCAGAGCGAAGTCCCTGCCAACGGTAAGGGAAGGGGGGCTTCGATGGACGGGAGTAGGCCCGCAATCTGATTGTGATCCGGGAATAATGGGAGAAGGCAAGGGTTGCAAAGAAATATCAAACCTGCGCTCGGACTAGGGTATCGTTCAATGATGTGACTACCCATTTATGCACGGATAGTAGCCCGACTAGAATATAGGCCGTGGCACCACAAATCCCGCTCGGGGCTTCCTCACTTCCGGGAATTGCATACAAATACGCCCAGGTGAATTCACCCCCTCGTACCTCATGGCGTTTGATCGAATGGCGTGGGCCCAGTCGCTTGTCGCCACTGTTTAAAATTTCCCTGTTCGACCGTGGCGGTGAATTTGTCTGCTGTCTCATTCAAAGCATATACAGGGTTGTATTTTCCCCGAACGTCGGAGAGACGCCGGGCCTTGTATCTATGTATGTTAATGGATGTGCCGGCACGAGGGAAGACCCCTCTAACCTATTTCTATGCTTGCTGAATTTGTTCAGCTGATCGTTCTTCTACATTCTTTCTGTGAAGGCGCCTGAAGGAGCGGCGAAGTCACCGTGGCGTCCAGGCAAGAGACCTTTGCACCTTTTTGAGGTCGCCGTTGGCTGCAGGTTTTTTCGAGGCTTACGTTTGTGGGCGATAGGCTCAGCGCTTGCGCTCGGGTTGAAGATGTGTGTCCTCAGGAGGAGCTTTTTAAACCCTACTCGCTGCGGCGACCTCTCCGTCCGGGTCGGACGCTTTATTGATGGTCCGAGTCCTTAATGTCGGTGCTACTTTGCCATGTCCTCCCGTCCCCGAGCCCGGAATACAAATATTGTCTTTAAAGTTAAGATGAAAAAAGGAAAGAAAGGGGGAAAAGACAGTACTAGTCACGCAGATACCGAATGCCAATGCGGCTATAGTAGATGCCACCGGCACTATTAGCTTATATATCGTAACTCCCCCTCCCCAGACTAGTCTCCGGATTGTCGGTACTTGAGGCTCGCCAAGGTCAGCCCCTTACCAGTACATTCATGTTTTACGTCTTAATGTCATAAATTCACCAATGTGCCGTTATGTGTTTTGGTTTTAATTCAGGATGACACTCCGATGCCGTTGTTAGAATGCTGATATGCAAAGCCCGCGCCCGGTGCACGGCGGAAACGTTAGTGGACTTTATGTATTGCTTTATCTCCGTAGTTCCCTTTACCCTGGCGGACCGTTGATGGTGTTTAAGAGGCTATCAGATTGACAATTATCAGGATGTCGTTATATCTTTCTTCAGCATATTTGTCCATTTCTTTTTATAATTCAAGCCGACCCAGAGGTGAAATTCGTCTACGGGATGTATGTATGCCCGGATTCTCCTTTACTTCTTTTTGATTGAGCCGCGCATCTGCCCGGTGTGCATGGACATTCAACGTCCAAAGATGGCCCCGCCGACTACTTGTTCCTGCACTACCCGATGTGAGCCGTGTGTACTCGATGTAGAATTGAATTTCTGTCGTCGATCAATCCGATCACGCCGTCTTGGACGCGTACGAAGCGATAATATGTTTCAAGTTGAATAGCATGGGGCGGGAGCTAGTCTCAGGACTTCACATGTATAGCGGTCTTAGATAGTGCGTACGATTGACAGTGCATCCAGGGGCGGTCAGAAGCCTTTGCACCTATTTGAACTGGATGGCACCACGGTGACCATCACCACTACGTACTTGCTGGCGCCGCTGCTACCCTACTCGCAATATCAGTGGCTTAACAGGAACGCACCTTCCCATCTTTATTGCTATCATTCAATAGGCTCCTTCCCAATTTCTCCTTTCGTCTTATAGTTTTATTTCGTCTTCGCTTTCATTTTTTTCTTCCCCTCTTTTTTCAGGCGGCGCTCCTAGATATTTACGTGAGGGTTTCGTTTGGGCAGTCGAGGCGAAGAAGCGTACCAGAGACCGAGGGCGGGTAAATTGCTTCAATCACAATCGCTCGCTTATCATCAAAGAGCAGTCTCCTTAGACTTGTAGAGGATGGTGCAATCTTTGAAACTGACGTACTGGCTACTCCTTCTTTACTTAGAACCTGATATGCGACAATTAGTCCGTTGATTACAAGGATTTATGATGTGATTGCTTGGGACACACATTACATAACACGCTCCCCCTCTCCTCCAGTTCCCCGTTAGTGGGCTGAATTACATGTAACAGTAGAAAAACAAACACGGTGGAATGGAGGCCAAGTGCACAGTCAGCCCTGTGACGTTGTGATGCCAGTCGTCTCCGCCTGCTTCTTCTGCTTCTTCTTTTTCTTCTTGACCTGGGGCTGACCTTCCTCTCCAACGCCGGAGACGTGAAGTTTGCTTGCGGAAGTCTTCTCACCACCCCCGGTGATCCCCTCTGTCTCTCTTGATCCTTCTGGACCCTCCTCTTCGCGACCGCGCTTTAATGGTTTGTTCACTCCCGCAGTGGGATCGACCACGCCTGCGGGGCGTAAGAAGCCCAAGGAACCCTTTCCAGTGATGCTACTGGCCTTTCCTATGCCCGCGGCGGAAGTGACGGATACGTGTGAAGCCGCAGAGTTCTCTACAACCTCTACACCACTCTCCTTTACCTTACGCGAGCGGCGTAAATCCAGCCCGACCGCTGCGGAGCTTTCAGCGGAAATCATCGCCAAGACAGGGACTCCCGGCACGGTGGACTTGCTCGCACGGACCTGCGAGGTCAGCCTTTGGGCGCGGGCCCCCGTGAGGACGCCAGGACGCGGGGCGGAGCGGGCGCCGTGTGACGTTATGGGTCCTTCCTCAGCTTTTGGTGGCTTAGCATTGGCAGGGGCCTCGTCTTCCTGCTCGTCCTCTGGGCGTGTAGACGCAGATCCCGTAGATGTCTATTAGTAAGGAAGAGGGGGTACAATTTAATGTCAGAGGGTTACGGCTTGCCTCGTAGATTCAGCCTACCGGAACTGCAACTTCCTTCCCCTTGCTGAATGTACGGCGTCCGCTAACTAAAAGCAAGGACGTTGAAGTTTCAGACTCACTCTCGCTATCTGATGATCGGTCGTTTGTGTGAAGTGAGGGGAAGAGAAATGGGAGATAAGATGCTTCATGTATGACCGCCTGCCTGGATACAGAAGAATAAATATGAGCGTTCATAGACGCATCATAATAATAAAGCTTTCATACTCACTTTGTTTGGCCTCTGGAGCTCGACGACAGGCCCCATGCCTCCTTGACCTCCTTCGAGACCTCCCACTCTCCTTCATCTCTGACCACTGCGCGCTGCAAGTTAACTGCGGCCTGCTGCTTTGAGCGCTGTGCATTCTGCATGAAACGCAGACTGAGGGTCCCATTGCTGAGGGTCTTCCCGCTGGGGCCCGACATCGAGAATTTGACTATGCACGATGGACTGGGAAGTGTACCGTTCTTCGAATAGTGGATTGAGTTGCCGAAAAGAAATTTGTAATTGCTCTACGCAAGCGAGGCGAGTCTTTAAAGGACGACAGACGATTTCCTATGAAAATGAACAACGACATGTGCAGTACTCCAGGGCATACCGTGTACTAGCAGGGAGAAAAATGTTGCTTAGCTCTCAGTTCGCTCTTTGGCGACGGCGTGTCGACGCGGGGTAGAGTCGGTGAAGACGCGTGCCACTCAGTGTGGACCAAGCATGAGCAAATAGACGCCTTCGCAAAACGTTTTGACTCCTATGCAGAAGGTCTGACTCTGCAAATTACCATCTGCGATACATCCGCCCTCTCGTCTCAGTTTTTGAGCTCAGCAAGTGGGTTTCTGCTGTCTGCCCTCCAGACTACCATCTATACCGACTGATCCACTTTTTTCAAGACATTTCTTCACAAACGCCCTTTAATCAGTGGCAATGAGCAAGTCGCATTTCTATCTCTCGGAGTGCGCAAAGGCGGCGGAGAAGTCCCCCATGTGCTTCAAGCTGGGTGCAATATTGGTCAAAGGAGGGAAAGTCATCTCATCGGGCCATAATCACCATCGGCCGCACTACGATGGCGCAGAGGTCCGCAAGCATGGTCACCGAAAGCCTGTCTCAATGCACGCCGAGATGCATGCCATCTTCAGTCTCACGGGCATGTCCCCTTCTTTTAAGAACCAGGTTCAAGGCGTCGAGCGGCGGGTTCCACAGCGTACAACAAAACCATGTCGAACACCAGCATCCACAGGGCGGGGAGAAGGAGCAGACCAACGATCGCCGATCCCCAAAGGGTGCACCGCCTCTGAAAGGCGTCTTTCAGGGGCCTGGAATAACCAAGCGAGCGCAGAAGTTGAGGGTCGGGAAGAAACACATGAAGCGGATACCGTCGAGCAATCGTGGGCGGAACGCGTTGACGAGCGAGAGCAGCAGCAGTGGCGAAGTCAGCGGAAGCGAAAGTGGGGGGGAGAGCCCAGTCCGGGCGTCTTCGCCTGAGGGCTTCGTCTCTGTGCAAGGGCCGGATTGCGGAGGAAAGGGATCGCGGTGGCACGCGCGGAGGCGGGATCCTAGGATGAATGGTGCGGACTTGTATGTGGCGAGAATAACGAAAAGTGGGTGCGGCAATGCGCGGCCATGTTGGCGCTGTTTGGAGTGGTGTAGGTGGGCAGGGATCAAGCGGATCTTTCACTGGAACGAGGTCGAACACCATTTCGACGTGGTGAAAGTGAACAGTGCCTCCGCGGAACAGTACGAAACCCACGCTGATAATCGACTGTTCGCTGGTCTTGTGAGTTTAACTCCCCTTCCTGACAGTATTCATTTCCGAGATATGTCAACTAACTTCCCGCTTTTCCCCTCTAGGGATGGTGATATTTATTTCCATGTTGTTGTCCCTTTTTCGCCAGTCTGGCTCAGGTCCCCTTGTATTGTGCGCTATAGATTGTATTCTCTCCCGGTGGGGCCGGATATGAAGGTGTTTCGTTTAACGCCTGATTACGTCCCCTTTTCATGATCCTTCGGATTCCATTCTATTTCTGCTTGTATACGGATGCCGTGAAATTTTGTCATATGCATCAATCAACGAGGTCTTAACTCCTCATCTTGCCAATGGTTCCTCGGCCCCTGTCCTCGGAATTACACGTACAGATGGATAAAGCGCCTACAGAATTATTCCACTCTCAAATCAATCCACTGCTCCATCCTCGTCCCATTCAAAAATCCGGTGTGTGTCATCTGTAATGGGGCAAATGGATGACTCGGTACGTAGGGTCCCTTGCTGTGTGTAGGGACTCATGGCCCAATCCGGCTTTTTAACGCTTCGTCCTTAGGGTCATCGCATTTCCTACGATGTGTTCGTATACTCGTGAACTTTGCGAAATTAAATGTGCTAGCGAGTAACGTTCCCCCATTCCCCCCCCAAACTCCAGCGCGCGCTAAAGTTCCATTTTAATGCCTTCAAACCCTGCCCGCTGTCTTGTGCAAATGCGCACGTACGTGCCTAAAGGACATATAAGACACTGAGACCGGGAAGGTCAGAGGGATCGTCCTGAAAATGGAAGGACAGTAGCTCCTTCATCACCCCTTCTCTCACCATATCAAATGCGACTCTTCTCTTTCTTCCCAGATGCGTAGAGGCAAAGAAAGGCACCTCGATATTGTGGGAACAGCGTATAGTCTGTGAATTAGCGGGTAATCTAAACAGCAAGCTTGCATAGCTGAATTCGGATCCGGGAGAAAGTATGTGACAATTTTAGGACCGGGCAGGTACTGTAATGATATAAAATGCATCAGTGCGTGTGTACCACATTAATACCTACTATATGGTGCACCGCGCCTAGCCTAGCGGGCAGTGCTGACGCATCCGAAGTCAGGATGTCACAGGAATGAACCTGTTAGACACGCATTAATCAAGTTGACCCGCAACCGGTTGGGTTAATTCAAATATATTTGTGTCTGGAACAGACTAGTTAAAATGTCGCAGACAGAGTGGTTCCGCCTGAAACTATCAAGTTGGTGGGAGATTAGTTCTAGTGCGACAAAACCTTACCGCCAGCACCCGCCGTCACTCGTTCGATTGGACTCGGCAGCTGCATTGCGTCGCAAATTGCTACAGGCGATCATAGTATGTGTGGAGATTCGAGTATGGCGGCCAACAAAGCCCAGGCTTCTTAGTAGGCGGACGCTTGTGGCAACCCAGTTGTTATGGTCAGGCGCAAGGCTTTCGCTGATTTTACCAGATATCAGAGATCAGGGACCCTCTATGCAACGGGTAACCATTAAGCAATTTGTAGTGCGATGTGATCCTTGTAATAATTCACTGGCAGGCTCCTTTCTCGTTCGAAATTCCCGCTTAAAGTCTTGGAGCTATTCACGCATATTCATGCGAATATTCACCCGCATATCAAATTCCTCGCTCTATCAAGCTATACCTGGCGTAGTACTCCGGCAGCACTTCAGGGGTTTCTACTAGTAGTAGTAGCATACATGTGCCCTACGGGTGCAAATGTGGGAATTGCTTACAGTATATACGGCAACTTATAAGCCAAATACAGAGCTTATGTAACGATGTCAATCAGCTTTTTACCAACAGTGCCCGGATTTGGTAGTCTGGACTTTGCAACCGAGTTTGGTTAGTTTGGTTTGTGGTTCGCACAGTCGATGCAGCTATGTACCACGTAACCGCTACTCAAGTCAACCTCAATTCTATCATCTCAAATTCTGTCTGTGTACATTACAGTGAGCGTGACTCTATGTCGTAAGTGGAGTTATTCTGCTCGCGCAAACGTCTGAGGCAAAGGCAATCCCTCTTGCAAAGATTGTCACACAATGCTACTATTATATTATTGAAAGGCTTCGGACAGGCCTAGGTCGGCACACTCGGAGTACAAATGGGACCATACATTGACATATCACCTCCAGGAAGAAACGTACCTGGGCAATTCGCCACGGTATATTTTTCCTCTCGGATTGGAGCGAAAATGTATAGTTAACAATATGTACATTACATAACAGTGCAAACGGAAGATGTCTTGCAAGCTGAGCGACCTGAAGGAGTGCTGATCGAGGACAAGGGAAACATAGAATCTGAAGTGAGAGAATCCAATTAGCACCAGCTATCCGAAGAGATTGGACAAATGTCGGATGAAGAATGGATAAATCAGATAACACGATGAATATCAACAAGTGCCGCACCCCCCTCCCAGCTTTGTACACGAGGGAAGTTAGATAGGGCTGGCTTCGTGTCCGCCCATCGGTGAGAATGCTCATCTTGAAAAGGCAGGAACGGAAGAGAGGGAAGACAAAAACACTATATTCACCTTTGAGAGTCCTCCAACCACACATAGAAACCGTGGGCCAAAAGCTAGAGCTAGAAATGGGAAGAGAATCAGCCAGAATGTCAAGACAAGAGGAATGGGAGTGGGAAGCGTCAGACAAGGCTGAAAATTTGGTGGTCCACACGATTAATTCGGAATGTGGTAAAGTTTGTATGGTATGTATCAAATCATCACACGCTCTGCAGTGGAGAAAGGGTCTAGCAGTAAGAGAAATTGACTCACCGGCTTAGTTTCAGACGCGATGACGGACACAGGAGTTGAAGAAACGAACGCGATGCACGCTGAACGCTGGAATAAAAACCGAGGAAAAAAATCCAGTATCCACGTGATTACCAAACTCATGCAAATAGAAGGCATCCCAAAGCGGATTCTTCGAGAGGCTTCCGCCATACCCTCGAATGATGTCTGTGTCCCCGACAAAACAAAATCTCTCCCTATATCATCTCCGATTTGAAAGGCGTTACCTTAGACTTCTTTATATCTCAGAGACGCCGCTACGCAACTTCAACAACTCACCATGCAGTCGCTCTTGAGATGGTCAATCGAGAACTCTCAAGTTCAGGATAGGCCAGATGGGGTTGGTGTAAACCGGCAGCCTCCAGAACCGAGGCAATTTGACCCGGAACTCATAAATGCGCTAATTGGTCGCCCAGAGAGCGAGCTCATGAAGGATGCTCTCACTGTGGCGACAGATGTAGGGAAGAGTGAAGATATACGGCTCGGTGCATTGGACGACTTCGAGATGGTGCGTAGCGTGATCCTGTCTGGAAAAACTAGCATCTTTATACTAGAATCGCCTGTTTTTCTTTCTCGAAGCTCGTGGAAAACATCGATAATGCGAACAGTACGTGACCGTTTCACGAAAAATTATCTGGCCGACTAGAAAGCTGGTTGTATGCACTTCTCGATCTGCTTACACCTTTCTTAGACATCGAAAAGATGGGCATGTGGTCAACCTTGCGAGAGCTCTTGACATCTCCCGAGTCCAGTGATGATATTCGCGCCGCGGTTCTGTGGATAGTCGGAACCGCAGCACAGAATAACCCGGCCGCTCAAAACGCCGTGGGTCGTGTGCTTTCTTGTTGTATCGGTTCTCGGTCTGACCAACGTGTTGCATATAGTACCTATCTCTACCGGATTCTCCGCTGTTAATAATACTTGGTCACCTCGCTCCTGACGAATCCTCGTCGAAAACGCGATCGAAAGCTGTATATGCGCTAAGTGGTCTCCTCAAACATAACGCACGCGGTGTTACGCTGCTGGAAGAATGCGGGGGGTGGAAAGTACTCAAATTTGCGTTGGAAGGTGCGTGACGCTGTCTGTGATTGCATTTCTCAGTTTGAGTGGGAAAACAATTAAGTTGGAACACGTTTCTATTATAGATCCAGATATCACAGTTCGTCGTAAAACTGTCTTTCTTCTGAATAGCCTTCTGGTCCCTTCAACACCTTCGCGTCCCTCTGCGCCTAATGCCGAGCCTTCCGGAATCCGGATGCACGGTGCAGACTTGCCGAATGGCGACGAACCCCGGCAACCCGAGTATCCGAACTCGCACGCAGGCATGACGTTAGAATCAACGACGACTTCGACCATCGCCTCTGTGGCCTTGAGAAGCTATGGGATTAGTGGCGAACTTGTTCGGGGTCTGGTCAGCCCACTTCCGCACGGGAAAGACGGCGATGAAGAGGGGGATGTTGATTTGGAGGAAAAGCTAGTCAGGTACGTCCATACCTCTGAATTATATTTAGGGGTTCATACTCAACATTTCCATCCCCAGACTATTACACACTTATTTGATTTTGGCGGGAGGCCAGTTAGACGATGATGAGAGGAGAACGCTTTGGGGCTGGATTCAAGTGCAGAGAGGAAAAGGGGTAAATTGGGAACTCGGAAGCGAAGAACTGGACGCTCTGCGGGACGCGTTGAATCAGGACCCCTTCTGACTGCGCAGCTAGTAATGTACATTTACAATCGTATTAGCAGTACTGTACAACTCTGTATATATTTATTTTAACGAGTCAATGACCGCGTCTTGAAGCGCTGACTCAGACGGTCGCGTGGCGGCTTTCACACGCTTGGGTTTTGAGCTCGCCATGCTCGACGTCGTCTTCCGTCTGCTCACTACGCTCCGCCATTGACCATGTTCGGGAACTCTTCGTGGACGAACCCTCAGCAGAACCAGCAACAGCAACAACAGCAACCTCAACAACCGCAGGGCACGTCTGCCTTTGGGCAACCCAATGCGTTCGGGTCCGGTGGAACGGGCGGTGCGTGTCCCTGCTGTACTGATGTTTGTCCAAGTCATGCTGAACTTTTGGTTCAAATCTGGTATTTCTTCCCCCGGTGTTCGATTTTGACGTGTGCACCTTACTCGTCGCCCACATCTCACACCTTCGCTATTTTACAATCACATCCTAAATCGCAGCGTTCGGTGCATTTGGGCAGAATAACCAACAACAACCAACTGTGAACCCAATGTTTGGCGCACCAGCGAACGCGGCGAACACGAGCGGTACATCTGGCTTTGGTACGACTTCCAATCCCCAAAATCGACAACTAGGCATCTCAAGCAACATTACACCAGGCACTTTCGGAGGCGGCACTTCTGCGTTTGGCGCTCCCAAGCCTTCAGGATTCGGTGCATTCGGAGGGGGAACCGGAACATCGGCATTTGGAGCGGGAAGCACGGGTGCGTTCGGGCAGACCAACACCGGCAACGCAGGGACAACCACGTTCGGCCAGCCGTCGGGAACGACGAACGCGTTTGGTGGTGGTGGTGGTGGTGGCGGCCTATTTGGACAGAAACCTGCTGCCCCAACCGGCGCTTTCGGAAGTACATCGACTGGTAAGGGCACATTTCTTTTTCTCTGTCTCCACCATTTCCTTTGATACGGGCTGTCTAACGTTTTTCAACGCGTCTAAAGGACAAAATGCCGGCACGGGAGAGGGAGGTGTCGCGCCGGTCACAACAGGATCTTCGAACCCCCTATTCCAAGTATTCACGGAGAAGGACACGAACGGTCCATCTCCAGTTACGCTTCATTATCAGAGTATCAGTATGATGCCCGCATACCGAGGCTCATCGGCCGAGGTACGTAAGCTAGACGTAGCTTCTCCGTGTAAGCTCGACTCAATGTTGGCATCCGCAGGAAATCCGCTTGCAGGATTATGTCCAAGGACGCAAGACTGCGGGTGGGTTTGGTCAGTCTGCGACCTTCGGTCTGAACCAACCTCAGCCGTCGACATCTGCGTTTGGGCAGCCTGCTACCGGATCCACTACATTCGGTGGATTTGGTCAGGGCAACCAGCAGCCGGGCGCAACACAGCCGACCAACGCATTCGGCTCGTTTGGCCAGCCTGCACAACCATCAACCACAGCCTTTGGAGGCGGGACGGGTACCGGTGCATTTGGCACGTTTGGTCAGAATAACCAGCAGCAGCAGTCTACACCCAGCGTATTCGGTGGTGGAACAGGTACGTTCGGTCAAAGCGGTACGCAGCAGCCTCAACCGACGACGAGCGTGTTCGGAGGTGGAAACGCATTCGGCCAGAATCAGCAAGCGAAGCCCTTTGGCACGTTTGGCACAACAGGGACAGCATTCGGTTCTTTTGGCCAGAACAATAGTCAGCAACCTGGTCAGACTCCAGCGACCGGTAACGTATTTGGTCAGCCGGCGAATCAGAGCCAAGGAACAGGGGGATTCGGAGGGTTCGGTAAGAATTTCAGTCCAGATGAATTTACACACCGCTAACATTATGGTAACCTAGGCGCAACCAATAGTAATAGCAGTCTATCGAAGCCTGGAATCTTCGGACAACCTGCCCCACAACCTACTGCCGGAGGCTTTGGACTATTTGGTCAGAACAGCCAAGGTCAACCGAACCAGCAACAACAACAACAACAACAACAGCAGCAGCAGCAGCCTCAGACCGGGCTATTCGGCGGCACCAGTACCGGCCTTTTCGGTCAGAATAACCAGCAGCAAGGCCAGCCTGGCCAAACACAAAACCAAGCTCAGCCGACTACCGGACGTGAGTTTACTTCGATTTTTTAAAGTTCTCGGTACCGTGCTAAAAAAAAATAACAATGCAATAGTTTTCGGGCAATCAACGACTCAGCCTGCAGCCACTGGGCCGTTTGGGACTGGGGGATCGACTCTTTTCGGCAATAACCAGAACAAGACAGGTGGGTTCAGTAACTGTGATTTGAGCCAAGCTTTTGACGCATCCCCCGAGGTTTCGGTGGCAGCGGGATCTTCGGCTCGACAGTCAATCAGCCCGCCAACGCAGGTGCAACGCAACCGCAAGGCAGTCTTTTTGGGCAACCCCTTGGTCAATCGACCGCACAGCCTGCAGCTGGGACGAGCGCATTCGGTAATCAATCGTTGTTTGGTCAGAAACCTGCAACGACTACTTTTGGCCAGTCAACTACGCAAGCGCCCACGAACGGTTTGGGGGGTTCAATATTCGGAGGGAGTACGTTGGGCGGCATGAACGGTGGCTTCGGGTCTTCTATCGCTGGCACCGGCGGTACGCAGGGCGCTGGCACCCTGACTGCTTCTGTGGCTCAACCTGTGCAAACGAACCTCCCGATCTTCAGCCTGCTCCAGTCTGGTACACAAGCGACGTCAATCGACCCGCCGCCAAAGAAGATGTCCAGCTATTTCGTGGACGTACCTACACGATCACCACTGGGTCTATCCTCATCACGCCTTGGCGGCGGAGGGAAGCTACGGGGGTTCGGGTTCTCGCAATCCTCCGCTGGCCTCACCAGAAACAACGGACTCTCATCGACGTTGACACTCTCCACAAGCGCTCCGAGTCCTCTTGCACTAAGCAGGGGCGGTGGAAGCTTGCTTGGTCCGGAAGCGTTCTTGGGCAGTGGAGCGATGGGTAGTGATGGAAAACAAAGTCCGAAAAAGCTCGTGCTGGATAAGAAGATGGACCCGAGCGAGGTGTTTGGGCGTGCAGGAGTGAAGAACGCATCAGCAAGCGGTTCTAAGGTTGCGTTTAATCCGGCAATGAGCATAGCAGCGCGAGAGAAGGAACTTTTTGCAAACCCTTCAGCGTCAAGACCCTCGCCAGCAGCGGCATCACCAGCGCCGACCTCTCCTGGAAAGAAAGCCGCTTCACTTGAAAAGAACGCGACGGAGCCTCAGGAGGGTGACTACTACGTGGAGCCGCCACTTGACGTGCTGCGTTCTTTAAGCAACGGAGAGCTTTCCTCGTTTGAGGAGCTCGTTGTTGGGCGAAAGGGCTTCGGAGAGGTCCATTTCCTCGAACCTGTAGATCTGACGGCACTACCGCGGTTGAGCGCATTGCTCGGACGACTCATACAGATCGACAACAAAGAAGTGTGCGTATATCCTGACTCTGTGGAAGGCGACGACGTGAAACCGCCGCCGGGCGAAGGCATTAATGTGCGCGCGCGTATCATTCTGCTTGGCTGCTGGCCTGTCGACAAAGCGAGTCGCGAGCCTATCACGGATGATAAGCATCCGTTATTCACGAAGCATCTGAAGCGTCTGAAGAACATGAAGCACACGCATTTCGAAAGCTACGCCATCAAAACCGGAACATGGACGTTCACGGTGGATCACTTTTGAAAGGCCTGCGTCGAGAATTCCCGGGCTCACGATTTGCTTACGATTTCAATATGCTTTCGTTTTTTTTTCTTTCATCTTTGAACTGCATATGAGCAGTTTCCCATCGTGTGTTCTCCTGCGCAATTACATTGTGATATATCATGACTGTGTGATGATTGGAGAATTTCATGAAGCTTATATTTGTGTACTACATAAGGTCCATAGTGATGTTAATTGAAAGAGAAGTTAGGGTAATATCGTCATGACGTCAAAAGCCAAAGGTGAAACGCAAATATCGAGAATTCAGATATATAATACCTTGCCCGTAAAACTAACGTCCAGTGCTCACACCATACTAAGCACCCTCCATGTCTTGTCCTTGACCAGGGCTTGGATCCTTGGGAGGAGGAACTGGCGGAACTGTAGCCTCCGCACGGCTATTCCGTAAACGCTCGATGCGCACCGCGAGTGGTTCCGAGTCCTCCGCCTCCTCGTCTTCATCGTCCTCTACAAAGCTACGTGCAGGCGGTCCGTCATCCTCAGACAGTCGGATGCGCCCCCCACCGTGCGTCCAGGTCTTGAGCCTAGCGTAAAAGGTACGCATATGAAATCAGTGTGAGCTTATGTCCACATGAGCTCATGTTCCGAGACGTACTGGTGCGCGACGACCGAGCGCAGGCTGTTCGCGCGCCGCCAGAGGATAAATAGCACGCAAAGGGTGCAGATTGTGAATAGAAATATGAAGGGAGAGTTGCCAATCGGTTGCGGCTTTGGAGAGTCCTTTGGTTCTAAGTGGGCGTGACCATGTAGACGAGAAGACGAGACGGACTTGCAAGCTTACCACCAGATGGTGCCATGGCGTGCGTCACTTGTATGCCCCCAGAACCGGTGATGTTTCCGCTCGAACAAAGATGGAGTATAACGAGGTCGAGTTCACCTAGCCGGCAGTCAGTAACTAGTGTTTAAGCATAAGCCTATGGCAGACAACCGCTTGTCCACGTCCGTGAGATATCTACCATAACGAGCCACAGTGTGTCAGCACAGAAGCAAAGACGGAACAAATTTGCTACGTTATATTTTTGCTGAGTTGGTACAATTAATGAGAATGTTAAAGCCTCTGTAGCGCAATGGCAGCGCGTAGCTTTCCTAATGTGGTGCGCTCATATGAGCAGACCAGGCTAAGGTTGTGGGTTCGAGTCCCACCTGAGGTTGAATCTTTTGTTTTTTATTCGTAAATACTCGTCCGAAGGCGTATGGACCTTGGAGATTGCAAACAGACCCGAGTTTGGGCGGGATGGCTTCGTGTACCATGCGCGTGGCGCATCTACGGAATCGGCAATTTCATTTTCTCGTACAATTGCTTCTGCCACCCGGGCTGTCCTCAGACTCAAGGTACTCTGAAAAGGTGTGGCCCTCGTTGTTGTTACGGTGTTCAATGCAAGAACGCAGAATCCGGAAGAAAGACGTTAGAGAAGCTTGAGCTTGCGTAGCTGAAATCGTCTCTTCGAAAATCGTGGGTGAGGGCTCAAACTCCAAGGAGCAAGGGGCATGTCCTCGACGTCTGCAGCTTGCCAACTCTAGCTTCTAAATGCAAGAAGTATCAATTCACGGAATACCCGACATTGATTCCCGACTCAATCTCCAACTCTCTGGCATCGACACCTGACGACCATTGTTCTGTGTACGTTTTCATTCAAAAAAAAGGGGATCGCGGACATCCCTCAGCTTCACCACAAGATGGCCCACTTACCAGAGATCGCAAGTGGTCCGGGTCAATATATACACTTAGAAAATGTCTGCGGTGAATCGTGATGTCCAGACACACACGCAACCCTCTTGGTCTGGTATAATGGAGTCAGGAGTCCCAGCCTCCTCTCTCCGCCCGCGTCCCAGGCTGAACTGTGTTGAACGGTGGTTATTTCGGGCTGCATCTCCGCACACCCACTTACAAAGAAAACGCTGTCCGTGGCCCGGTGGGACTAGAGCCAACCGTTCGTGTATTTTTCAAGTCCAAGAGCGTCGCAGAACGGATCCACCAGACCATTCGTCAACCTTAATCCCATGCGCTTAGGAACCACAAAAGATGAATTGTCGGCACTGACGGGCCTGCGTCCCGATACAGAAGAGAGCAGTTACATCCAACTGTAAAGACGCCCCGACCCCATGGCCTCTCACACCAAAATCCACAACTTAAGTGGGAAGTAATCTACTGGAGCGCTCGCAAGGAGCCAGTCATCCGCCCAGAGAAGTGGGTTTCCTATTAGCCCTGGATAAGATAAGGACAAGGCACCGTCCCTCCACTGTAGTGGTGCGATCTGTGTAATGGACGAACTCGAGGGTCGGTCGGATCTTCTCTTCGGGCGTTCCCCTTACCCTCTCACGCAAATGCGAACGATTGAAGTAAGACGGTGATCTAAATCATAAATTGTTGGGGCACCATATACAGAGAATACCGCCGATTACGCCCCAAAGATAAGTTATATGCGGTATAATGCGTCGAGAGAGGGAGAATTGATGGGAAACGCATTGAAGAGGGGCCGAAAGTAAAATAGACCGAAGGTCGATGTATATAGAGAAACGGTCCGGTGATGTGTTGTGCAATATGCACGATTGTTTATTTTAAGGATTATTTCTTCAATGAACTAAAACAGAAGAACCAGTCGCATCAGCTAAGTTTGTAGGTGAGATAAAAGGTAAAAGGCAGGAATCAGCAAAACATTAAAGTAACGCCAACTGCGCGATGAATCTCGGCCCTTGACGAACGCCAAGCAGGCACCTTGCTCGTCATTTGTAAACCCCGTCTAGTACGCAAGGGCGCAAGGGACAGCCCAATAAACAAACGAAAGAAAGCCGCAGAACGAAGATTTGGTGTGGGCGTGAGATCAGGAAATAATGGGCGGGTAGACAAATGAAGCGATAGCGATATGGTGGCATCTTCACATCAGCGCGCTGACGATGGGGAAATATATACGTGCTCCCAGGATCCCATTATACACGTCTTGTGAGCCTGGTTTTTCACAGGTGATATACGGTATTCCAGCCCGGCCAGCGCATGGCCTAATAGACTAGCGGCGCGGGCCACGTGCTGTTTGTATGTGATGCGCAGAATTTCTACGCTCTCCAAAGTCAAAGATAACTCGAAAGCACGTCCACATGAGGTCAGGGGTATGAATCGGAGTGCATATATGGCCGCGGATAGTGCATTCTTTCTCACAGAGAGTCCGCATTTTACAAATAAGTTTCAGGGAAGGGGCGATGATGGAAACCGGACAGCGGGACAAGAACGAAGTGCGAGAATGCAAAGGAGCGGCAGTGCTCACCATACAACACTGTGAAGTAAATTGAAAATGCAAATCGAACATCATATCCGACTGTCGTGTCTTGCCAAAGATTCCTGCGATTCAAAGTCTGAGGCGTAGATCGACGGTGGAAGGGGTATCCGCGAAGGGCGCAGAAGGGGATACGCTATTGTCGTCGGGCCGTCCGAAGGGTTAGAATTAACAAGATTAGGTTGCGAGGGCGAGGAAAGGTGTAGCGGCCTGGACGAAGAAAGAGACGGAAGAGAAGTTGAAGTATTGAGGGTCGGATATAAACCCGGGGGAGCGAGCATGCTGTCGGAACCATCGGTTGAGGGCATCGACGTCCGGAGCGTTGACGGTGTAATTTGTGTCGCGGATGTCAGGGAAGGCGCTGTTCCTGCCCCCGCGCTAGATTCATACTCCTGTGTATATCCGCTCGATGAACGCGACGCGTCGGAACTCGGTACTTCAGGGTTTGATTCTCTTGAGCCTCGAATCCGCTGCTCGTTATTTTCCTCTTCGTTAAAATCCATCCCGAGCATGGGATCACATTCCTCCGCAGCTGGAGAATCCAGGGGTAATGGACCCACAATCCCGCCATTGAAAATTCTCTCCTGTCTCTCGCTTCCAATGATAAATGTTGGTCGTGATTCCTCGTCAGGGGGTGTGGGAGGTGGTCTATCCGCGTAGCTATAATTTCCCGTTGATGTCCTCTGAAGATCGAGCGTTGGAGTAGGAAGAGTGATGCTAGCGGGAGGCGCCGACGGAATCGCTACGGGTAGTCCCGCACGATTTATAGACGTCATGAGGGGCAATGGATCAAGTACTGGAACCGGTGGACCCTCTGCGACATATGGAGGTGGTGAAGCGGGTGTCGAGCCAGGAAAGTATCTCGGAACAAAGAGTGCAGGACCTGCTTGAGACATTATTGGTTGAGCGCCCACTCCAATCCTCCTTCTAAATACGCTGTCTTCCTCGTCATCGTCGGGTCCGTAAGTGCCATGGTCACGCGCGGTAAAGGTTTCAGCATACGCTCCGTGACCCCGGCGTTCGCGCTGACGTGCTCGTCGCCGGCGATATCGAATAGAGATACAGAGTCCAAGCGCGAGGACGGAAAGCAAGCCAACTGAACCACCTACTGCACCGGCGAATGTCGCAACGTTGTGCTTGCTTGACGAGCTGTCGTATGGAGATGCGGTGGGAGGAGGGAAAAAGGAGGTTGAAGACATGATCAGTTTAGGTTTTGACGGTCGCAGACGAGGCAAGAAATGCAAGGAGGGATTGGAAAGAGGGTGGAGAGGGAACAAAGAAGATAACTGATCAACAACAATTGAGACGCTGTAAAGTGATGATCTCAAGCAGCTGCCCAATACCAGCCTCTCCGAAGATGAGGCGATTTGGCGCGTTTCTTCCGGGCGGAAAAACCACCCAAAAGGAAAGAACGAGCCCATTAACCAATCAGGGGACGTGACGCGCACGCGTGGTTGATTGCGCGGCGGAAAGTGCTGTACAAGTGAATGATAGGGGAGAAGACTCAACTCACCCATTTACATTCTTGCTACTCTCCGTGAGCTGGCTTCCCGGTGCAGTCGTCGTAGACGAGACTGAATCAGACGCGCCCGCTGTATATACCGCGTAATCAAACAGAAAGACACTGTCCGCACCCACATTCACAACGAGCGAGTGGGCAGTATCATCTAGCCCCGACAAACTAAAGACATTAATGCCAGGGAGGAACTTCTCAGCGGTTGAACTATTGACGGTAGGTGTTCCCGTTTTCGTAGCATCCGGCTGATATAACAGCTGGCCACGAGCCGATCCGTCCAGAGTAAAGCTTAAATTCGTGGTCGTTGGAGTGGTGTTTGGCGGTGCCGGGAACAGCGGCATAATGGCAAATAAAAAAATAGCTGTCCCTATATGTTAGGAAGAATGTCGGATTTTTAGTAATCGTCCAATCACAACAACGGCCTGAAAGTGACAACAGTAAGCGACTTACCGGAAAAGTTCAGCGTAGCGGTTACAGGGACGTCTTGGGAGCCGGGGTCGTCTGAATCGTCTCCTTGCACTTCGAAAGGATTCTCATCACGTTTTACTTTCCCGCTCTGTGATACAGAATGTCTTCCATGCAAAGCATTTAGTTCTTGGGGAAAAGGTGACCAAAGAACGGAACTTGAAAAAACTTACGGGGACATCGCCCGTCTAAATCGCCTCGTCCCATCACCACCTTTCCCCTTCCCTCCCTTATTTTCGTCGCCATCATCGGTCGTTTGTGCGGGTTGAGCGCTCGAGCTCGAGGAAGAGCTTGCAGTGAACTTCGTTGCAGAGCTCGTTGTCGTTCCATCCCCAGCTGCATCGCCGGCGGCGCCCTCATCGTCCTCGTCAACTGTCGAGACAATATGTGTACCGTCGTGCCATGTGCCACCGAAGGCGGTACCATTCGCAGGCATTAGACAAGACGCACAAGGGACCGTACTGGCATGCCAGGATGTCGCGGGTGAATAGATGATGTACAAGTCCGTGTCATCAAGCGTGACATTTTGCTAAGGATAAGTCAAAATCAAATATTAGTGCTTTGAACAAACAAGCCGGTGACCCCCTTCCTGAACCAGCTGACAACAAAATTCGGGAGAGGGGAGGAGAAAGGTATACCTGAGCGTTTGAAGTCCCTATTACAGCTACAAACACCAGTAATGACAGCAGCAATCGCAGTCTCGTCTGAGTGTGGCGACGGAACGAACGTTGATACATCTCAAACATCCCGACTACTAGAGGTGTTGTCTCCGCACGCGGTTGTCGAGCAAAGTCGTGCAGAGCGCTTCAATCGATACCGGCGGAAGGGCAAGAGGAAGTACCCGCCGTTCAAACTCCAGTAAACTTAAGTACTAGAGCAGATAACTAGCCAGGCGAGAGGTAGCCCCAGAAGCCCAGATCGTTGAGGGACAGGACGTGAGAGGATGGTACAGGCACGGAGAGTGCGGGGGGAACGAAGGAAAGAGGGGGCACCTCGATGAGATGAGGAGTGTGCTTGAGAGTCCTGCGGGGGCAAGGTTAAAGGGCAGACCAACCAGTGTTCACTTGCTATTCTCGCCCAATCTCTTTCGCAGGCGCTATGAGGTCGGGTCAATTAAGGATGTCCTCACGCTAACAGTTTGAGAGTCTTGGTACAGCCGCGTATGGAATGTTGTTACGACATTAGTTCCACGCGAGTCAGCGAGACGTAGATTCGGTTTGCATCCGGACTTCGGGAGGCGAACATGGTCACCCGGCCTCGGTCTACACGCAGAAGCCGAGTCACTCCTGATGAGCGGCCAACCGCGAGACAAGGCCAGTCGATACAGCCAATAACCCGCTTCGCGTGCAAATCGTGCAAAGGATGTGCTCCGAGAGGGGAACTTGCGGAAACTTCGGAGGCATTTGGGAAAGCAGCACGGGCCATGTTCCAACCGACCAGTAATCAACGGAGGCAGTCCAAACAGATCCATCAGGGCCAAATCCAGATTGTATAAAGTACACGATGAGAGGAATGAAGAAGCCATGGTGGGAGTCAACACGGCCGTGGTGAGAGTACGGTGCCCACACAGCCCAGCCTGAAGCGGCAATTTCATTGCGTAATCACTGTGATCCCAACACGTTCCTCCATATACACGCCTCCAATAGCGGGTGGACGAGGTCGTCAGCGCATGAAGACTCATCGGATTGGCCATCGAATTCGGATCCCCTGATATCGCAGGACATCAACCAGATCATTTGTTCCAATTACTCCTGACTTTCCCGTGTAGTCGTCCAATCTAACAAGATAACTTCAATCGCCTCTGAAGTCTGAACATCAAACTTTCGATGCTTGTCTACGAGCGCTCCATAATATAGGCCGGTTTATGATCATGGCGGTTCTGATGCGCTACGGCCAAACAATCGACGGGACAATCCCTGTTTCTGCTCTATTGTATGAGGATGAGCATCTTCTCGCGAGTCAAGACGGTGTTGGGTTATATGACGGGTGAGTCGTTGCGATCGTGCCTGCTGTTTCCCGGTTCGTTCCCCTTTTACGGTTGGAGCAATAGGACCATTTGCACACACATGGCCTTTTTTCAGTGTCATACCCACCGCCCTATCCCAATGTGCGGCCATGGTCGGGAAGCCAGGGTTGTTGTTGAATGTTTCCAGTCCATATTTTCTGCCGAGCGACGGCCCGTCTGGTGAGAGTTTTAGACTCACAAGAATGTCGCTAGTTTTACGCCGCATGTGCCGGCTCCGTTCGACAGGCGGGCTTCCGGGACTCGCGCGAGAATTATCCACTTCCGCGCTTCTGGCGCGTCCAGTCGCCGAGATAGATATGCGCTGTTTTCACATCCTATCACAGTTGTTATCATGACGGGAAATGGGGCTTTCCGATCATTTCTTCTCCAATATACAGCAAATAGTCTTTGATTTAATCCAATTTACTTTAAGACTTGGCAGCTTCTGTTGTTTCATCAAAGCTGGGCAGCTACTGACGTTCAGACCACCTACAGACCAAACAAATCCGCGCATCATCAGTCTGGTACAGTGCATGTTACCTCGCAACGTGTGTTCTTCATAGCTGGTGCATCATCTTCGTCGCCGATCCATGCGCCGCCGCCCTCCGCCGAGCGCGGCGCATCGCTCGTACTCAACCTCAATATTGTTACGCATACAGAGAGCTACGCCGGCTTCTTCACAAGCTCACCGAAGGTAACCCTTTACCTGAGTACGCCAAAGCGCAATGTCAGGCGTGAGCAGGGGTCAAACGCAGATCTAGTAGTGCCAACGCCGACATTAGCTGTAGGCGACACGTCCGATGGAGTGAGGATTGGCGTCCCATCTCCATTGCCTGATAGCCCCGCGCCAGTACCAGTTCTCTCCGACAACCCGTTTGACACATGGGAATGCGAGATATGCGGGTATCGCAATCCCCCTGGTCTTTCGCCCGCGGCGCGTGATGCATGTGGACTCTGTGGGATGCCGCGCTCCGTCTCGACCTCTGCTACACCCTCATCTTCTACTCCCAGGTCTTCGAGTACCGTAAATATGAACACTCCCCCTTCACGTTTGTCTCCTGTGCCGATATCTTCCTCGCGGAATGCTATATCGACCCTGAGCGCAAACCCTACACTTTTTCACTCGAGGTCGCTCCCCTCATCGATTATAAATGCATCCTCGTCTCCGTTCATACCTTCAGCATTACAAGCGGGTGCATCTCCTCCAAGAGGAGTGTCCCATGGATCGGGCGGAGGTGAAAATGCAAGGGGGAGCCATCGTCCAAGTACTATCTCCTGTTCGGCTTGTACCTTCCTCAATCATCCGTATATGCGGGAATGTGAGATATGTGGAACACCTTTGTCTTCAACGGAATTGGAACGAGAGCAAGAATCAAACTCTGGTTTGCAGCCGACACATTTTGCATCGAAATCCGCACCGACGTCAAGACCTGTGTCGCCGGCTTTTGAACAAGGCTCTTCTGATAATGACCCTTCTATCGATATTGACGAAAAGGCACGATATATCAAATTAAGCTTCCGGAAAGGCGGTGACAAAGCCTTTTACGCGGCACTGAAGACAGCCTTACAGCAAAAGGAATGGGAGGTTCGTTCGATCATTTATCTTTTTCTTCTATGGATAAGAATTATGGACCGCTTGTTTCACAGGCGCATGATGCAGGCTGGAGTCCAAGTGGATCGGGACGGGAAGCGTCCGTCGGCCTATCCGGTATCAGTAAGTCTACCTTGTTCTTAAAGAACAGGATAAAATTTCTGAAAATCAAACGTTTCGATTAATTGCATCTCGATTACAGGCGGCATTCTTCAGACGATCAATTCTTCCGTATTACACACCGAACGTGGAATGTCTGATGCTTTCGCAGATCTAGAGGCTCTCATGTCGAAGGCTCAAGACATGGTCCGTCTTGCGAAAGGCCTCAACGAGCAGCTTTCCGCCGCAGCGCGCAATCCATCAAGTATGGCGGAGCCATTAGAACCTGAGGAAGCGACTTTCGTACGTTCGTCGCTCGGACAGCTTGGTCTGGGCATGAAGAACACAGCGATCACGGCAGACATGAGTAGTGACGAGCGAAAGTACCTCGAACAGCTTGCTATCGAATTAGCGGGCATACTCGAGGGTGATGAGGGTTCACGTATCGGGGAAAGAAGAGGGGAAAAGGTCGGTATCATGAGAGACAGAGGGATTGTAGGCCTGGATGAGGTATGGGGCGGATGGAATCGGGCAAGAGGCGTAGGTACGATCTTCCCTCGGAAAGGGCTTCGCAGCTGAGACGAGAAACTTACATTACTTCTTTCTAGCTCTGATATCACCAGAAATAACCCTCAAAGCACTCTCCTATCTTCCCCTGCATACCACGCCGGCTATCACTACGCGCACACTCGCCTCAGGCCTACGTGTGCTACACACACCCGCATATACTCCATCGGCATTTGCGGCGCGCCTCGCCGCATTACTTGTCGACTCGCACCCGCTAACTATGACAGAGATCGCAGGTATGGAAGCACTCAGCGTCGGGCTCATAGACGAACTGGTGAAGGAAGTAGAAGAAAGGGGTGATATATGCCGCGATGATCCACAGGCGGGGATCAGCGGGGGCGTGGGTGCGGGTGTTGAAGTAAGATGGTGGACTAATGCATTCAACGATTACTCCTGGGACGGACAAGACGACTAAGGACCCGATGTTTTCTCGGTACTTTTTAAATTACTTGTGCCAAGTAATATTTAATTGCTCTTCCACAGGGGCAGTTGGTTCGGATTTCAAAATCACTGTATTGTTACTAGACACGCGAAACGCTTGATTTCAGTAAAATTACTGGAGGATTCCCCCAGTGAGAACATTCACGTCCCAAATGACTAACAATCTGTATTCTCGACTTTAGGCCAACGTCTTGGCAAGCGCACCGTACCGAGCCAGCGGCTTTCTCTCACTGGCTACCCCCCAGTACTGGCACTTGGTTTGATCCTGCATGAGTTCGGGTTTCCGGCTGTCCGGGGACTTTGCCCTACACCGATAACGCAGATGACTGCGAACCCGCGAACCAGTAAAACGATGGGAGTGTACCTACTTTGCTCCAAGGCTACTACTGGTTTAGCGCTAAGAAGCAGAAGAATACGGCGGAGGTGGGCCTGTCGGAACCCGTCTCCAGGCACACCCCCTTATACTGGTTGACCGTACTCCAGGTATCCTCATGCACACGGCGCGAGCACACGAATGTGGGTAACCAGCAAAGCAATAAATTGTGGCGTTGCGTGAGTAATATGCTCTGGAGTGCGGGGAATGGAGGGAAGGCTGCGCGTGTATCAATTGTACGCTACAGGAACCACCCGGTCTTAACCGCCAACATCTCCGCCAAGACGGAAAGCCCTGGTGCTCATATGACGTGAGGGTATGGGGGGTTACCCTGACACCGTCTCGGAATGCAGCAGGTTAAAGACGGAAGAAGGACAGGTACCACGTCCATGTTACGATCCAGCTCGATTTGAACGATGCTTGCCCTCGCCGGCTTGCTTGCTTGCTGTACTTAGAAAATATTTGTGACCGAATAGAGCGTTAATTCAGCGTGACAACACTGACCCCATCTCATTTGAAACCGTTCATCAGCCTTCTGACTTACTGTAACGATTTAGTTTAAGCAAGTCAAGTGAAAGAACTTGATTTAATTGTACAAATTATCTGGGATATGCTACAACCGAACGCAAAACGGACCAGATATTAACCTTCTTGGCCATCGTCCTCATCTTCCCCTAAGTTGAGCTTCCTCTTCCTCCCCGGGAGCTCGGCACCATCACCGTAGCCGACTCCAGCCTTCTTGCGCAACACGTCAATATCTTGCTCTGCTTCCTCCGCCCACTCCAACACAAGATGTCGACCCAGTAAATGTGTATGACGTAATGCTGCGTACGCATTCTCCGCCTCGTGACGTGTCGCGAAGTCGAGGAAAGCAAAACCCCGAGCACGAGAGTCGAACTTCTTCGGAAGGCGCACAGACTTGAGTTGCCCGTGTGCGCCGAATAATGCACGAAGGTCCTTCTTCGTTGCCTCGAAAGGTACGTTTTTCACAATCATCTTTG
Organism: Coniferiporia sulphurascens; assembly: GCA_002794785.1. Lineage (NCBI taxonomy): Eukaryota > Fungi > Basidiomycota > Agaricomycetes > Hymenochaetales > Hymenochaetaceae > Coniferiporia > Coniferiporia sulphurascens. The sequence goes on along the minus strand of NBBA01000008.1, from coordinate 801,127 downwards.
TCGTCTTCGTCTTCGCAGCGTTCCTATCCTTCGCTTCGGGTTTCTCATCATCGACCCCACGACCAGCAAATTTAACAGATAATGTGTGTCCATCAAGCACGAACCCTTGCATACTGCGTAGAGCCTTCTTCGCAGCATCGGGAGCTGTAAATCCAACAAAACTGAAGCCCATACTAAGCCGTGGTGCGGGCTGACCCGGGACAACTGGTCGTTTAGGATCGGGTTTAGTCTGCACGCGCGCAAAGGCAAACGAAGGGAGGTGTCGGAACACAGACGTAAGACGGTCGGATGTTGTCGCAAAAGAAAGATTTTTGATGAAAAGAGTAGAACCCGGTGCAGTCTCAGCGTCATCATCGGGTTCGGCCGTCTGAGCGTCTTGACCTGGTAGAGTGACAGCTGTAGCCTCCGTGCTGTTGGATTTAACGTCCTTCCCGTCCTTGATATGCGGCTTTCCATTGAAGATACCCACAGGCGCTTTCTCCAGATAAACGATTGAACTACCTATCCGCCTATACGCAATCGCCTTAAATCCTCTTGCCGCTTCGTCCGAATGTACAAACTCCACCACAGCAATCGTTCCTGCCGGCGGTACCAGCACACGGCTCAGCTCGCCATGGGGTTCGAAAAGTTCGCGTATCTGGCTCGCCGTCGTCCCGTAGGGAATGTTTTTAACAAGTATGCAGGTGTCCGAACGACGTGCACGCACAGCGCGATCAGACGATGCTAGAGCGGAAAACGGCGCGATATCAATTCCTTCAGACTCAAGGTATGTCTTAGTTTCCTGTATAATGTGTGTCTCGGCGAGTGCAAGTTTAACAGCCGCGGAAGTACTGTCGACATCACTGCTTTCAGGATTGAGAATGTCAGCTTTGGAAATGTTCATTCGGTCTGCTATAGAGGAAGCAACGGCGTCAACCTAATATAAATACCATTAGTCCCCAATTCAAGACAGCAGTGACGTTACACGTGATTACTTACGTTCATGTACAACATACTCCAGTTAAACTCCTTCGAAGAACTCTCCTTCCGCTTCTTGTCCTTTGCATTTTTCAAAGTTGTCTTACGATCGACATCCTCCACCCCTTGCACACCAGAACCCTTTCTTTCAGCGGCAGGGAGAATGTGCAGAAGACGACCTTGGAAAGAGATTTTATCTAACTCTTCGTACGCCTTTACAGCGCAAGCGGGATCGACGAAGGTGATAAACGCCAGACCCTTTGAAGTTCTGGTGACGGGATCAAGTGGCACGCGAGTCTGACAAGAGAGAGTCGGTCAGTTTGTAAATCAAAAAGGTCTTCATGATGGAGGCGGAGGCTAAGGTTCAGGAAATTTACTATCTAGTTCCCAGGAAATCAACAACTTCCGGTAGGACTTTGCCTCCGGAATCTGATGTCCCTATGAGCTTTGTCATCACGAAAAGCCCCCATTCCTCATAAAGTCTCAACAAACAAGGTGACAATGCTTACTTCTGAGATCGTCCCGTAAGATGAGAAGTGAGCTTCCAGGTCTGATTGCGTACATGAGTACGAAAGATTCCGAAGAAAGAGTCGACCCGATCGCATGATCGTGCCGGTGGGCGATAGATCCTCTGACTGATCCAAGCCTTCAGGCTAAACAAACGGCATTCACATGAGCACGTAAGATACACTGACATAATGCCATACTTACTTTTGAATCTTCGTCGACATTTCCCGTTGGAAGATCTTCGTCATCTTGCTCGAATATCTCGTCATTGTCAGCATCAGCACTTTTTGTCATACGCCGTTTCATCCACTCGAGGTCGTCAATATCCTCTCCGTCTTCTTGCTCCTCCCCGCCAAGGCGGACATCGTGGACATTAGAAGTGCCAACAGAGTCCCCAAAAGAGATGTCTCCCGCGTCATTTGAAGATGGGTCAGGAATGGCGACCCCGTTCGCCCACGTACGAGCCTTCCTCGTGCGAGGTTGCATTATTCGTATGAACTCTTCTAGCTCACCCCCCTTTTGCAGATTGGAGGAAGAGGCGATAGGTTGGTTCTGAAGAACGTCTTCTGCGTTTTTCACTTCCAGAGAAGCCGGCGAAGAATGGTCATTAGAGGACGATGGGTCAAGACGAGGTTTCTTGTTGGGTCGCGGCACCGGTGCATCCTTCACACCTTTCTAATAATTCGGAGTAAGCGAGGAGCCAAGGGGCTGATTAGGAAAGAGAAACGACATGCAGGAACAAGAAGGAGGGATAGTGGAAGAAGAAAATGGAAAATGGAAAGAGAAAAGAAGAAGAAAAGAGGAAGAAAAAAACAAAGGAAAAGAGTGAAGGAGCTAACCTCGACGACTTGTACACTGATGCGCGTCGAATCAACATATGTTCGGTCGAACCACGTCTGCGCTTTCCCCGCCTCCTCATCGCTCTTGTAACCAACAAACGCAAATCTGCGCGATGTCCCGTCTGGCTTCTGCGCAACCTTGACGTCTGTTAGCATCCCCCCTGGGCCATCTTTTTGCAAGAAATGATCCTTGAGTCGGGCAGATGTGACATACGACGGTAGGTTTTTCACGATAAGTCGGGACATCACTAGGAAATTTTCGTTTCCACAAGTTAAAAATTGACTGTGGTGGTCATGAAGACGACCGAGCTTACCTTGAAGCACCTGAATCCGAAAAAACTGTCAAATTTATACGCCTCCGGAATTAGCCGTGTTTTCCTTACGTAGAAGCTCAGTGCAGTCGCCAAAAGTTCAGAACGACCGCGTCTCTTACGGTGTTCGGTCTACAACGATTTTATCACTCGCAGTAATGTCGAGCACTGATGTTGACACACGTCCAGAAAAGAACACGAGGGGGATACCGAGGGCGCCGTTTATTGTGTGTATCTTGATAATTCCTCCTGAACCTCTAGACTTAGGACTCTGACATATAGACAGACGTTGAGGAACATATTGGAGGACCGGAGGCTGAGGTAGAACCCGTCTTGCAACGATTTCAGGATGTGCTCGCGTATGCATTCTCATCTATGTGCGTATATGCGCGCGCACTCATAAATTTGTTTTGCATCGCAAGCAAGTACCGATATATGGAGGCCAACCTGACACAGCGGAAGGCGGCTGTGGAGGAAAAAATACCGGACATCAAGAAGACATTGTCAATGGTGGACTTTTTACAGAGTAGAAGGGTGTGTCTATTGAGCTTTCGTATCATCACGATTGGGCTGATGCGTGTCCGGTGCAGGAGGGGAAGAAGGCAGAAAGTGAAGATGATCTAGATGATGGTCTGGAAGGAGACGAGAGTGGAGATGATGAGGCTTCGAGCTCTAAAAAGCCGTTAAAGACGACCTTCGAGCTCAACGAAACCTTATACGCAGAGGCGGAACTAGAGGATACAGACACGGTGTACTTGTGGCTCGGTGTACGTATGAGAGTCGACTCATAAGTATCATGGTTTTGCTGACACACGTCCGTGGACATTAATTAGGCAGGTGTCATGCTTTCGTACAAAATACCGGAGGCCATCGAGCTGCTACGCTCGAAGCTTGGTGTAGCTGAACAAAATCTCGCGAGCCTCATCTCCGACTTGGAGTATCTCAAAGAGCAGGTAACCATAATGGAAGTGAATATTGCGCGTGTATTTAACTGGGATGTCAAACGGAGGCGGTTACAAAAGGAGAAAGAAATAGCGACTCGAAGTCAAAAGGGCTGAGCAACATCCATCATGTATATGTTTCTGGTAGTAGCTTGCTTGTAACGCAGTTGTTATCTATATAGCGGTTTGTATTTCTTTCCCCATATAGGGCGCGTTCGCGGAAGAGCTTACAAACTTATCTGCTCGGGAGCTTTAGCAAGGTACACGCCATCGCACTTACAAACGGCATGCCGATCGGTTCCACGACGTTCCATTCCGACACGCCAGAGCAGGTCCGTCCTATCTACACCTAGCTCATCCATTGTACTGGCCAAGTTCGATACCGGTGTTGTGCTGTCCTCTCCGGTCTCGAAGCGTCCGTGCATACGATGAACGACGTACTAGAAAAAACTGATCCTGCGAAGTCGAGCGTCCGAAACGCGCACGAATTCGTCCTGGACGATAAGACTAGCTTTGCTCTTGCTGGCGCTGTCGCCGATGGCAAGAGCATTGGCGCGTCGTCTGAATACACCGATGATGACAGTGACCTCTACAAGCGTACGGAAATCGATCCAGTATACCACGCGAAGGCACATCTGCTTAACGGAGCAATCGTGGAAATTGGCATGGGCAAATATCAGGTGGGTCATCTATCAACCTTAGCATAAAAAATTGCACAGTCGGCTACGATAGCTGATATATGATGGACTTTATTGCCTAGTGGTGGCTTTTTGTTGCAGCAGGCTTTGGCTGGTTTGCGTATGTCTTCGGTTTATGCTGTCTTCATGGGAAAAGATAACGGAATACTCGCATCATCAGGGATAGCATATGGCCAGTGAGTGGTACCACGTTTGTACATGGTATCCTTCAGAGCTTACCATACATTTGACTCTAGCTTGTCGCCGGACTCATCCTTACGCCAGTGGTCAATGAGTTCCAAGTCGATTCACCCTTCCTGTCACTCGCTTTGAACATTGGGCTTTTAGCTGGAGCCGCATTTTGGGGCCTGGGTTGCGACATAATCGGAAGACGGTTGGTAATATTCCTGCGTGTCTAGCAAAATTGGCTGACATGGTATTTAGTTGGTCATTTAACACAACGCTTTTTATATCGGGTGTCTTTGCGATAGCGGCAGGCGGCTCCCCTAATTTTGTGACCCTTGCGTCTCTTTTTGCAGTCATTGGCGTGGGTGTGGGTGGGAACATGCCCGTCGATTCGGCCGTTTTTCTTGGTTCGTCCTTAATATTTGTACACATAATTTTACCCAGGCTCAGCCAATATTCAGAGTTCATACCTGGAAGCCACCAGTACCTACTGACAGTTCTGTCGATCTGGTGGACGGTCGGACAACTCCTCGGCGCGTTAGTCGCCTGGCCACTCATCGCTTCCTTCTCCTGTGCCCCCTTCGAGGGTGGATGCGAAGCCTCTCAGAACCGTGGCTGGCGCTACCTCCTCTTTGCCCTCGGTGGACTCATGCTCGCAATGTGGTTCGTACGCGCATTCACGTTTGGTCTCTTAGAAAGCCCACGATATCTGGTTGCGCGTGGCAAGGACGAAGACGTCATCGCAGTTTTGCACACCGTTGCGCGTGTCAATGGAACGCAGTGCAGCCTCACCGTTGAGCGGCTTAGGCGAGCAGGGGCTGGCGCTGTCGCCGGTCTAGATGTACCTATCCCGGAAAGCTGCGAGGGGAAGAAGATGGGCGTAACTGGCGTTGCGAGAAAATGCGCGAAAGAAACGTGGATGCATGTAAAGGCGTTGTTCGCAACGCCGAAGATGGCTTGGTCTACAAGCCTTTTAATCATACTATGGGGTAAGCGGCACTTATCCTTCCTGTCTTTATCTATTAATGCTGAAATTACCCCAATAGGGTTGATTGGCCTTGCGTCGACTCTGTGAGTTGTGAGAGAAACGAGCAGAACTTTCCAGGCTAACATCTCTATAGCTATAACAGCTTCCTGCCTTACCTGTACGCTTTCCGGCCTACGTCATGTGCATATTACTAAAGTGCGATCTAGCCTAGAGCATAAGGGCGCTGCGTTTGGCGACAGTTCCCTCAACATAACTTATAGAAATGTTTGTGCTTACTATGCCCCAGGCTATGGGCATTCGATGTCGACTCACTTCCGTTACAGACATTTATATATACAGTGACTGGGGTCCCAAGCGCTTTGCTCGCTGGATGGGCTGTCGATTTACCTATCATTGGCAGAAGGGGGACGCTTGCGATTTCTTGCTGTATGTATTACTTTAATTCCTTCCCACATATTAATTTATGAAGAGTGCTTTTTATAGGTGCGACAGCGGTGCTTCTTTTCGGGACCACGACGGCCCGCTCATCTAACGCATTCTTAGGCTGGAACTGCGTTTACGTTTTCTTTAGCAATGTGAGCCACAGTATTGTTCGACAAGTCAACGTTTTCACCTTTGTGTAGATCATGTATGGTGTTTTATACGCCATATCTCCAGAGATATTCCCGGCGAAGGATCGAGGGACTGGTAATGGCCTCACGTCTATTGCGACGCGTGTGTTTGGTGTTTTGGTGAGTTTCCTTGGGTAGAACATATTGAATCCATCGCGTAAACTTTACTATAGGCACCGGTCATTGCCCTGTACGCGAACGTGTCAACTCCCGTTCCAGTGTACATCTCGGGTGCGCTGATCATAGTTGCGGGATTTCTTGCGCTGCTGTTGCCATTTGAACCGCGCGGGAAGACATCTCTTTGAATTCACGTTTACGTCTTGCGCAGTGAATGAAGGTGGCTGAACATCATGGGATTGCAATCGGAGATAAGTAGCAAAATAAATGTACCTAAATAAGCGCTGCCCAGTGTAATTTCGAACTCCGCTCGTTTAAAATTAACATCGGCGCGTCCGTCACGCTCCGCGTCTGCAACCTGAGACACTCGACATGCGCAAGACAAGTTCGCATCACACGTATGGTGTATCTTTCTTGCGAAATGCGGAAACAGGGTTCCTGCTCCCGTCCTGCAATGAAGTCGACTTTATGCGTCTCGCTGAGTGTCTTGCCTTGGGCACCGTTTCCGAGGATGTCGACTCCGATTCCGAGCCCGAGGAGAAGGCTGTCAACTCGGGTACAAGGACCAAGGGAAAAGGAAAGGCGACGGGGAAGCGCAAGGGAAGGTTTGTTTCGTCCAAGAGATCGGCTGCATTGAAGAGCAGTGAGCATCCCGCCAAACGTGTCAAGTTGGACAGTCCGGTAGAGTCAGATTGTGATGAGTCGGCTGTCCCAGTATACCATCACACTTTTGAAATAGATTTCTCTGTTAATCACGAAGACCTGCTTGAGACTTCGACCACAGTCTCACCGGACCGCGACTTCCTGAATGTTATCGCAAGAAAGCGTGAAGAGCAAAATCAAGATCAAGCTGGTCCAGTCGTCTTCGAGCTCGGTGTTATCTATCCACATGCATACCTTAGCGATGTCTTCGCATGCACGGCTGACCCAGTGAGGAGTAAACGCAAAACACCTCTTCCCTTCACTAGTCTTCTCACCTTACCCTCTCTGCCGTGCGATGTCAACGACGCGGACCACGACTTCCATGCGCGCACGCTCAAAAACATACTTGCATCTGCTTACAACATGCAGATGAACAACCGTGCAAGAATTTCTGGACCTCTAAAGGTCGTCGTTGCACCCCATGCTCCAATAGATATGGAAACGCGTGCGTTGCCCATTACGTTACTCATAGAGATTACAATCTCGCTGCGCCAACCCGAAATTTTCAACCCGCTGTCAACCTTTAGGAAGAGAGATGTGCTAGAGGAGGAAGCTCAGCGGCGCGTCTTGACGCATGTTTTTGTCCCAGGCTCCGAGACACCAACCAACTATGCTGGGGTCACTGACATGCGTTTCTTTCTGTCGTGTCTACACCCCGCACCAGAACAGACCTCGGTTGAAGCAGATGAAGCAGCACAGCCTGAAAGTCTGTTACCAAAGCTACTACCGTTTCAGCGGCGTAGCGCTGCCTGGTTGCTTACTCGTGAAGGGAAACAGATTAGTGCGTCTGGAAGCATTGACAATATGGATACTCCCCATGCTTCGAAATTGCCTCTATTCTGGGAAAGAGTGGTCCTGGCGGACGGTAAGGAATGGTACATGAACCGCGTTACCGGACAGGTGCTCCCTGACGTACTGCCGACGGATGGGTTTCTCGGAGGTATTCTTGCCGAGGAGCCGGGGCTAGGCAAGACGCTTGAGAGCATTGCTCTCATTCTTCTCAACCCTAGCATCAACCGGAACCCATCGGTCAGTAGGTGGGATCCTGTGGGTGTGATTGATGTTAAAGAAGTCAAGGCAAGGGTTTTTGCCTGAAAGTGAATAAGTGCAGATGTGCTGACAGAAGTCCTTAGACGACGTTAATTGTTACGCCAGCATCACTAGCTCAGCAATGGGTCGACGAGTTCGCTCTGCATGCTCCTAAATTAAAGGTGCTTGTATATGAAGGGTGGACGAAGGTACCTGTCCCAATCACGGCGCGGGAAGCAGAGGAAAAGACTTTGAGAATCTTCCGTGCTCAGAGACGGCCTGCGATAGAGAGACAACTCAATAAATATGATATTCTCGACGACGACGATGCGGGCGAGTTTGAGCTGACCAACGAAGAGAAGGAGGAGCTCAGGAAAGTTGGCGCACAGATGACATGGTGCGATTTCGTGCAACAGTACGATGTGTGCATATCAAGTGAATCCATATTTGTTCCGTCTACAAATCTCGATTAATGTTGTTATTCAAAACAGCTTACAACACGTTACAGCACGGTATATGCGTCTCGTTCGCTCGATTATATTGATTGAACTTATTTTCCTGAATAGACCTGGGTGTGGCCCGCGCACCGCTTCAGCGTCCCCGACGCGAAGTCGCTAAATACGTCGACAATTACCGTGATCGATCGCCTCTCGTCATGGTTGAATGGACAAGAGTCATTATGGACGAAGTGCAAATGGTTGGTGGCGGTAAGACCGAGTGAGTGCCTGATTTTTTTTACACATGTGCCCAGCGTATGTACAGGACTGACTGAACATGTTTCATCTTTTTCGCAGAGAGACGGTCTCGCTTATACCGCGACTTTCGAGTTTCGCAGTCTCTGGTACTCCTGCGCGCGCGAGCGTCGACGATCTCATACATGTTATCAAGTCAGTATGTGCAACTCGTAACGTCTTCGAGTTTAATTAACGTAGGGAAATTTATCGTCAATTACTGCCAGTTTCCTGCGCATCGGCGCTGTTATCAACTCCTCTAAAACTTGGCTACGTCTACAGAAGCCAGCATTCGCAGGGCACTTTAAAGCACTCTTTGAGCGAATCGCCGTCAGGTACGAGACCCTCACTCAGCTTGCGGTTTTCATTAACGTCCTTCCTGTCATATTCATATAAAAATAGAACGGTCAAGGCGAAAGTCCAAGACGAGTTGACAATTCCGCAGCAAAGACGCTATGTCGTACCAGTTGAACTCGGTAAAATAGAGAGACATGTGGGTCCCGATTTTTTTACTTCTTAGCCTCAAGGAATGAACGTTGGATTCTATTATTATTAAGGTTTATGACCAGAATCTAGAGCAGGCTCTCATGGATCTCGGGCTCGACGAACGTGGAGTTGCTGCATCCTCAGGGTGGCAGGTAGACGATAACGTCCTTCGTACATGGATGCGCAAGCTGCGCGGCATTTGCACGCATCCACTAGTTGGTCAACTTGCGAAGCAGAATGACAGGCTTGGCAAGGCGGGTGCGACGCTGAAGAGCATTAGCGAGGTGCTCGAGGCGAGTTTTGTCCGTACGAATAAAGATTCACCTATTGATTAATGGCTTCCCAGAACATGAAAGATCAGAATTGGAGGGTGCTTGCAGATGCCAAGAAGTCGAGGGTGGGCAAGCAGAAAATCATTCGAGGTCTCATGGTCGTGCTAATAAGTTCCTTTAGATACAAACTTTCATCAGACGGGCTCAGCTAACTCGCCACAATGACGAGAACCCCCAGAGGTACCACGTCATGCTCGAGATTCTCCTTGGTGCACGGAGCGACATGGACGCGTTGTGCACAGAGATCGGTGATGTGATTGCAGAGCATGAAGCTAAGGGCGAGGTGCTTAAGCAAGAGGCTATAACCGGAGCGCAACACCAGGTTGAAGAAGCTAATGATAATGATAATGTGATGTCCCACTCAACGGCTGAGGGCAAGCGGCTTCAGCGGGAGAACAGCGAGCCACTTTCAGAAGGTTCGGCTGATGATAGCCTCCCGAAAACACCAGCCGGCGAGGAGCACAAGCATAAGAAGCGTGCACTCCAGTCAAGACTCAGAGAATGTCATATTGTATTGCATCAGATACACTTCTTGCTTGGCGATTCGTATAATGTACTTGGCGAAGCACACCGGGCGGACGAGGATAGGGCATATGCTATGGCTGAGGAACTCCGAAAGCAACTATTAAAATGTTTGTTGCCTTTTCTGCTATGCCTATTGCAGACCAAGGACTTATTGACGTACCTTTTTAGATACAGAGGGGACTGCTAGCCAGTCTATAACTCAGCTGAGGTACTCTAGCTCCAAGCAAACTATTACGGAGGGTGATATGAAAATAGTTCATTGCGACAAAGGAGCCAAGAAGAGCGAAGATCTCGTAAGCCCTCAATTTTTCCTTTGTGTAGAGTGTCCTTGATAAAGTCTATTACTCCTCCAGCTCCGCGAAGCAGACAGGATAATTGATATCCTCAACAATCAGACCGATTTGCTTTTCCAATGGCGCGCACGCATCGTCAAACTTCTTACAGAGAGTTTATCCGCAAGCGAGGGTGAAAACGCTGATGGGGAGGAATACACTCGTACGCTTGAGACACAGGGTGAGGCAGAGACATATCTGCAGGCGTACGCTGCATTGCTCGCAGACCGTCGGGAGACGCTTGTCGCAGAGCGCACAGCACTCGCTGCTCATGACGAGCGCGAAAGGAAGATCAGGCATACCGTTGCTGCGCAAAAAGCCCAACAGGCTACAGCAGAGGCCGAAGCTGGTGGTTTGCTTATTGGGGATGAACTCCAGCCGGAGCATGAAGTGCTGCAAGATGAACTGGCAACAATACGCAAACGCATCCGGAAGGGACACGACGGAAGGGCAATCAAGTCAGTTGCTGCCGATCTTCAGGGCGTTGCCGGCAGCAACAGAGACGACAATGATCCCGAGAGGATATGTGCAAAGCAATGGAATATCAAACTGAAAGCTCTCATAAAAGAACAGGGTATGTTCTGTTGTGTATGTGATGTATTTGTGAACTGCTTATCCTGAAGGCGCTTCTTTCCTCAGCGACTTTCCACGAGAAATTGGAGTCCGACATGGCTCAGTTTCGCAAAGCCTTCAACGACCGCATCCAGTAAGATCTTTTAAATCAACTGGGGAAAAGAGGCTCGATACATTTTTATTTAAGATACTTCCGTCAGCTTCAAGAACTTTCAGATACCGTCCGTGACGTTGAGTGGGAGGGGTCGCTAGATGATGCCATCGCAGAGACTCACACTGAAGAGGATAACATCAGCAAGAGTCTTAACAAACACCGCGCGAGGCAGAGATACTTGGGAAATCTTGCCGGCAGCGACGAGGAAGACGAGGAAGACAACTGCTGCATATTATGTAAGAGCGAATTTACACGAGGATTCATAACTCAATGGTGCGTTTTCATTTTACTTCGTGCTCGTTATCGATGACGTCGAACCTTTATGTACGTAGTGCACACGTTTATTGCGAGGTATGTCCGGGTAACAAATGCTGAGCGTTCCGGACTTATCGTCATGCAGGGCTGCCTCAAGGCTTGGCTCGCTCGCAAAGAAGGCAAAGTGTGTCCAGTTTGCCGGTAAGTCTGAGGCTTCTCGACTTCTACCGTCCCGCAAATGAATCGTGATTCCCTAGAGTCATCATTGATCTAGATCAGTTGCAACGCATCACTATGTCGGGGAAGAAGATCGAGACTCCCCCGGAACCCTCGGGTTCACAGAAGCCGTCCGACGAAAAGGAAGTCATTCTGCGATCAAAGCGCGTCATTGGATACAACGCGATCGACAACGAAGTCCTTGAAGAAATTCAAAAGGTCGACTGCCTGGGGAGCTACGGAACTAAGATCGAGACGCTCGTACGTCACCTTTTGTATCTGGAGGATGTCGACCCCGGATGCAAGAGCATCGTGTTTTCAGCCTGGGCAGACTCCTTATACAGTAAGTTAGACTCTTGTTTTTACCATTAAAGTCGACCGCTTATGTCGTTTAGTCCTCGAGCGCGCAATGAAGGAGAACGGTATTACATGCTTACGGATTGATCAAAGGAAAGGAAAGCAGAACGCAGCCAAGCTTTTCAAGACTGATCATCGAATTCGTGTTTTGCTGCTTCATGGGTATGTAAAATCAATCTGCCTCTTTCCGCATGTTCGGACTCTTAGTGGTGTTTAAGTGAACGTGAAAACGCCGGTTTGAATGTGACGGCAAGTTCTGTATTACTTGACTATGATTTGTATTTGATGTTACCGTGCCTTCTAGTGTGCTTCGAGGGTGTTCCTCACCGAAAGTGTTGTGCAACACTCCTTCGAACTTCAAGGTACGAATTACGCAACTGTTCATCATCACAAACTATTTATTATGAAGCCGAAACGAAACTCAATCTGCCCATTCAGCGATCGCACGGATCGACAGAATGGGCCAAACGCGCCCGACTGAAGGCAAGTGATGATCTCGCGTGCTTTTTCTATTGCATCATATTGGTGACACTTGTCCAGTGTACTGTTATTATGCAGAAAGTAGGCATGCCTTTCATTTACTCCTGGCACGATCTTTACTAAGCTATTCGTGGTGGTCAGACACGGTTGAAAAGAATATACTTGACCTCGCTGCAAAGCGCGGGCTGTCATTATACACTAAAGACCACGCCGTGGGGACGCTGAAGGTGACGTCCTTCGACATGGATAAAAGAGACCGGACCGACTCGTCCATGAATAACAATAAGAAGCAGAAGGGTCAGAAGGGTGACTTCATCTTCAAGTGAGTTTGATCCACTAATGCCTCACTGTGTTGTGCACTGACGTCCTCATTCCCGCACAGTACAAATGATATGCTGGAAATTCTGTTTCCGCATCTTTTTGAAGATATCGAATACCTTGTCCCTCGAGTTGGCGATGTAGATATGTTGGACGTTCAAGGCGATCAGCACAGCAATATGCACAGTAACGAGCAAGGGAGTTGGAGTGACAACGAAGAGCCTGTCGCTGGGCCTTCGAGTCTCGCGTAGGAATTGCGGATACCATACTGGTTGTAGGATGTACTTTCTTTCTTTCGTATGTAGGTAGTTAAGGAAGCAAAGTAATAGATTAATATTGGTCTTCATAGTGGACCATCGGAGTTTATCTGTTTATGGTAACGGTGAACTAGCCTGCTTCCAATCACCGGTTACGCTTCAACTTAGCTTTCTTTGCTCTGCTCCCCCATTCTTCAACAGTCTCAACGGCGAACGGGGTCGCACACTTCCTGAGAGCAGTCGCCTTTGAAAACACGTAGCAAAGATTTGGGGAGACAGCGTGGACGTGTTCCTCCGAAGCGGTAACATCAGCCACCGTACCGGGCCATCCTCAAGGCAGCCTCGCGTCGCGATACCTCTTTCATATCCGATTATATTTCTCCGCTTTCTTGATATCGCTTCATTTTTTCCCCAACATGTCTCAGCCAACCGAGGCAACTTCGCCAATGAGTGCACCATCGAGCTCAGCGTTCTCTTTCACCGCGCCCTACTTGCCGACGGCGGCGGCGACCTCGACGAGTGGTTCCCAAGGCACCCTGAAGCAGCGGCGCGTCTCACTCGCGCTTGCGTCCTCACCCAGACTTGTTCCTGCGTGGAGCTTCAGAGACGACACAACTATCGACTCTCATGTAGTGTCGAGCTCTCCTCTAACGGAGAAGAAAGGCAAGATGCGCAAGGTCGCTACTGACGAGGCGAAACCTGGAGACAGGATGCACGTGCCTGTACCGGAGAAGCGCCAGCGCAAGAAATGGACGGAGGAGGAGACACAGATGCTTGTTAGTGGTTGCAACATCGTATGTTCCGCGTCTTTGTCTCGATTTGCATTCGTCTAACGTGGAATTCGGTAGTGGGGTGTCGGGAACTGGAAAGCCATTCTCAATGACCCAAGTCTAAAATTTGATAATCGCTCGCCGGTTGATCTCAAAGACAGGTGTGCACTCAGTACATCCCTCTATGTCGCTCATGTAATAATTCGCTTTCAGGTTCCGGACGTTCTTCCCGGATGCGTACAAGCTTCATTATCCTAACGCTAAGACACACCTATCGTCGAAAGTGCGGTCTACTCTACCTGACGGCACGTCTCTCTTTGAAAAGACGAGAAGCAAGAAACGCCGGCCATTTACCGCAGAAGAGGACCAAGCGCTTAGAGCGGGTTATGAAAGACACGGGACTGTGTGGTCCACCATTGTCAAAGACCCCATCTTTCAAGAGCAGAAGCGCCGGTCTACGGACCTAAGGGACAGGTTTCGAAATGCATTCCCCCACCTTTATCAAGCCGCGGGCTACAAGCCTCGAAGCATGCCAAAGAAAAAGCGTGGCGATAGCACCATGTCGGGGCATCGTGTGGCCGCGGATGATCAGCTCCTCCCAACGCGAATGGCAACTCTTGCTCGTCGAAGGAGGTCTAGAACGATTTCTGGATACTCACAAAGCGTTCCACAGAGCACAGCCTGCTCTGAGGACGAAGATAGCTCAGAGGATGATGACGACGTCGTGGAGGTCAACAAGCCTATTGCGGCTGCATCTATTGAGATGAAAGAGATGACACCGCAGCCAGAGGGTGCCCACTTCAGCCCCGAGGCTATGCTGAACGAAGTGACGATGCACACCATCGACCAGACTGACCCTTTGGCTGACATGACCTTACCCGACTTTCTACCGGATGCTTCACAAACACTGTCGGACACAACCGAGCAATCAGTCTGGTCATCCGAACAACACAGTCCTCCACAGGTCGACAGCTGGTCTTCGGCGGCTACGACCACTACCGCGTCTCCGACTTCATCGCAGATATCTGTGAACGATTACTACATCGATTCTACACTGAACGCTCTTAGCCGTCGGGACGGTACACATATGATAGGCAAGTCCGCGTGGGACCCGTCTGACTGGCTATCCGGGAATCCACGTCTGGACCCGACTGGAGCATATATGAGTAGCAACTCCTCTTTTGTCGGGGGTCCTTCTCCTTCTCCGTCATCACCTTTCTCGTTCAGCCAGCTCTCACACGGTATAATGGATCGCTACGACCTTTTCCAAAATACTTCGTTTGCGCACGACTTCGCCTCGGAGGTAGGAGCGAATGACGCGCATTCAACGTTCTCCGATCCAGAACTTTTCCCGACACAGAGCATGCGCGGCTTTACACACCACTCAAATTATGCCGGTGATCTCATCTTTGGCGCACGTACTCACCAACCTTCAATACCTATGAATGCGTTTAGCGGACTGGGCTTAAGTGGCATGCATCAGCAAGCAGCAAGCATAAATCCAATGCAGCTTCACACACCTAGTCTACCAGACATTGATGAACTTGCGGCTATAAATCTGAACGATGACGATGAGCCCATGATTACCACGGGAATGACGGCAGAGGTTGGTGTTCAAAAAGACGACACTGACGCCTCTTTGGCATTCGACACCGATTTGAGCTCTTTCATTCACCTTCCGCCACAGACTTTGGAGGAGATCGCAGGATTGAATTCAGAAGTATCCGGACAAATGGAGCAAGAATCGGCCGCGACGCCGCCAGCGACGCCAGCGCATTCTGGACGTGTTGCCCGAGAACTCCACAATAATAATCAATACTCGTCTTTTCACAGCCGATCCATGTCTGTGCCACCGTTTGAACGCGTCTCCATACGCTCCTTACCTCCACAGGGTCACACGACGCCTCAACCCACTTCTACCAGATCCCCATCGTTGTTTGACATCGCACCACTAACGAATGACGCGGATTCTATCCCATTGCTACATCCCAACGCTTTAATTCCTAACTCTTCGCATTCTAACTCTTTGCAACCGTCATCATTCTTCAGTACATCTTTTATCAACGATTCGTTCAAGTCGCTCGACCTTTCTGACTTACTCTTTCTCGACTTACACGCGCCCGGTATGGACTTCACACACCACGATATCATTGATTCGGGTACGGGCGAAACCCGCAATGGTCAGGCACTGGATCTGGCCCAGACACAGACCCATACCATGGCATCTAGTCTGCACCAAACTGTACCTTCAGCTATGGGCAACCCGGGTCCTAGTGCACCTTTGTCCAACCTATTTGAAACTGCCGGGAGAGCGGCCGGATCCGCCCATCACCAACGCGGACAGTCTCAAGCTGCCGTCTCACCGAAGGATCTCTTGCTCTCTGCATACGATAACAAACGCAAGCGAGCAAGCTGGGACGGGGGGACTGGGTAGGGCAAAGACGTACGGCACGGCGTTGCTTCGGATTAAATGTTTTTTTTGAACGGATTTTTTTTCTCTGTTTTTCTATCCTCCTATGCTCATCTCCCCACTTTCTTTCCCCCTAGTCGCGGCCTCCAGCATCGAATTTGCTGTCATCGTTTGTACATATCTGGCACGCTCCATTGTATTATTGAATTGCGCAATTGAATTATGGACTTCCCACTCATGCGCGCGAGTTTGCTGGACAGTTCTACTTGGATGAACCTTGTATTTCTCTGCGACTTTTCCCCTGGCACTGCTGTGGACAAGGAGGATATGGGCCGGCTTTGCACATCGCGGGTCACTTCGTGGGTGGAATGCAGGGGGGTGTCTGGAGTACTGCTAGGCTATCCGCCTTACTATGCTTTGTCTTGTTACAAGGCTTGTGTTGGCTGAATTTTTGAGGGGGACAGATGATACAACAATTAATCCTTTACGGAGCACCCCTCCCGAAGCAGGCGAGTGGAGACCCTGATCGACACTTCAAACATATATAGCGGTAATGCTCAGCTAACCGAATCGAGTGAGAACAATATCAAATGAATAGATTCGGTAATTGAATTGAAACTTCCGCTCGGCACGGTACTGTAAAATATGTATTAGTCTCAAGGGACAGTACTGGTCGACGTCAAGGATGATTTTAGGCTACAAGTCAGTACTAGTGCTACGCCACACAAGGCCGAGTTCCCGGATGCCACGATCACGACTATCTTAGTCTGGAGAAGGCTGAGTACAAGGAGAACCCGTATCAATCCCCGGGATTTCGTTGTCCTCAACGGCGCGCAAAGCGTATCCACGGGTCCTTTGTAACCGGCACATAATACCTGGAATATGGACTTTGAACGTGATGCTATAATCCACAGGGCCAAGGCGTAAGATTGCTCTCCTGTAAATTGACACACTTCCACAAATAAACCCAGAGGTTGGGTGGAGATCTCAAATCGCTTGACAAGTGCAAAGAACAAGAAGCTGGAAGAGGCATAGTCCGGCGAAACAGTAACAGCGAAGACCAGCCGGTCATCGGAATGGAACACGGGCTGAAAACTAGTCCGTACAAAAAGTGTCGTTCTAGTGAGGTGCTCCCATGATCGGAAGTCTGTAGGTAGCTGATGCGATTTTCACAGCCGAAGACTCCATGTGGCTACGGTTGTTCAATGCAATGAAATAGAAAAACAACAGCACGATAGTTGCGACAAATATATGCTACATACTTCACGACAGACATCTCTCACGAACTAACAAGCAGCTCGGGGGCAATACGCTGCTCAACGGTCTTGAGTTTGTCCGTCCAAGCTTTCAGTCGATCTGCAAGTGCGCCAATCTGCTCACGATCCAGTACGCGTGGCTGCACCCAGGTAATCTGTGCCGTCTGGTTTACCTCATCGAGCGAACCTCGTATGAGTTTCAGGCTGGTAATAAGATTTCCTGAGCATGTGTAATATTATAACAAACCAAGTTGAGACTTACCTGAGCGCCTTCATCACCAAATGCTCAACTTCGTCCACCGGCAAACGCGTTTCCTCAGCTATCGTCTGGAACCGCATCGTTCGGTTGTCAGCATTTCGCCTGAACACAGACTCGATAAGCGCCATAAGGCAAATCTTCTGACGCAAGAAGGGGTAATTCTCTTGCAGAATTGGCTCCTTAGAGAAAAGTGGCGCAAGCGCCTCGAATTTGCCGATATCGCCTGCGTTGAAAGTGAAGAGCAGCTTCTTTATCCACTCGTGTGGCGTTGAGTCGAGGGAAAAGAGGATGGGGTGCATTAACTTATCAAAGAGAGGTCACGTACGAAATAAGGTCACGCTTGAACTAGTATTGAGAATGAACGTACCAGTTCGCCGAAGTTGTAGATAGAGTCTCCAATGAGCGCAGATATACTGAGGTCATGCGCACGCAGCACACGATCTTCTGGCGAGAGGTCTGTCTCGGGATCAACACACGCGAGGTAAAGGAGGGAGTTTTTGTAGTATGGTGCATATTCTGCCTTTGCCTACAGATCCCCCTTAGTGTCAAGTACAACACTCGAAAAGTAAGACACACACCTTGTAGTAGTCGGCAGCAATGCTGTAATAAGCAGCGTTGACGGCAGGATCGACGCCATCGAGGTCGTCAAGAATCTTCCATGCAGAGTCCATGTCGGTGCGCGTGCCCTCGAGGTCTCCATATAAGAGTTTAGCATGGGCGAGTGTGGAGAGGAGGAGGACGTGGGCCTCAGGAGACTTTTCGGTATTCACGCGGGCGAGGAGGGATGTGAGAAAGGCAAGGTGCGTCGCAGGATCTAAGAACGAAAGCGCATGCACGGAACACAATTAGTTTGACGGCTACAGGCTCACTCACACCGTTGAACGTACTATCAATCTCTTTCGATACAATAACCCCCATTTCAACCAGCCTGAGCTGATTCAACCTCTCCTCGAAGTCACGTACGAAACGCTCGAAGACATCGACACGGTACGGTCTCGAAAGGTCGTGACGGAAGAATTCAAAGAGCTTCAGCGTCAGCTGATGCCAAAGTCTGTAAAGAAAGGGACGTGTGATATTAGAGTTACAGTCGTACGACGGGATTTAGGATACCCACTTGCGTTCGTGCAGTGTCCTGAAGGATTCGAAGAAAGGGTGAAGTTCATGTGGCGAAACTGATAGCGCCGTTGTCAAATACTCGTCGACATTAAGCTTTGGTGGTTTGTCTATAGCCATAGCAGCTAATGAAGTCATGTTGTACGTTTAAGACCTGCGGAGGGACAAGAGAATGAGGAATTGTAGCTGAGGCGGTAGACGCGTCCGACGAGGTGCGTGTTCTCGGGACGCGTATGCGCTGTTTTACTTTGTTTATCAAAGCCACACAGCCCGCACTGCTATGATTTCTATTCAAGGACACCGTTACTATCAACTTATAATTTCTGTAGTCATCTTTATCAGTACATACATATACTAAAACCACAACAAAATGAAGAAGTAAATCGAATAAAATAAATACACAACAACGCACGATGCCGAATAGAGGGCTGATAATTCTAACAAGAGGAATGAACTTGGTTCGTCGGAATAAAGCACAGCTTTTTCTGAGAAAAACATAGAGAGAGGGGAGAACGAATGAATCAAGTGCGAACGAAAATATGGGAGTTTACTATGGGCTGAACGCGCAAGTACAAAACGAGCGCCCGAGACAAAGGCTCGCGCTGGCCACCAACTATATGCTTACTACGTTTGGCCCGGGCGCATGGCATGAACCTCACTCGAAAGCAGATAAGTGGCAGGGGTTTCCCTCTGAAAAAAGGTGGGAAGCAATCCATCCTTCGTATATCCCACATCAGATGGGTATACCGGATCTGCGTAACTGAACATAGGGTTAGCCCAAAGGCAGACGGGTTGCAAAAGGTCACTAACGATTTCATCTCTTCCGGAGTGTACCCCCGTGTCAGATTATCCTTGATATAAGATCCGACCACCAAGACAGTGGGAGCCACGGGGAGTTCAGGTAGAGGCTTATCACTGTAAATGGAAATCGTCGACACTGGAGATAGGGAACTGCTAGTCTCCGTCATAGCGGTCGTGTTGGTGAGATCAGGTAGTGCGTTCCTATTGTTGAATCTATAGGGGCTGTGTGCCACGCAATTGATAAATATGGTTACTTTGAGGAAAGGTCCAAGGAAAAGACCCACTTTGAATGTGTGGCCGCAGATCTTGATTGAGGGGTGTATCCAAATCGCGATGCAGTCCTGAGGAACAGAGCCCTGTAATTGTTTCGGGCCTCTTCCGCGAACCCGAAGAAACCGAAGAAAATAAATGCGCAGGCGACCACGAGCCAGCGGTTTAGCTCCAGAGAAATGACGACTTGGTGGTTCAAATGCCAGATAACTGCTGGGAACTGATCCACTTGCGAGTAATTAAAATGGAGGTCGGCCCAGCCACGATACGGAATGAGTGGCCCAGTTGTGAGATTCAGATAAATGGAGTATGCGGCTAATGGAGTGGTGCAAAGAAGCTCGGTTGAAGCTAGGGCCATGAGACGGAAATAACGATTGACGCTGAATGATGGAGACATAGCAAAGAGTTCGTTGAACTCCGTTGAGCGTTTGTACAACGCTCGCAAGGTTAATACTTGATATAGACAGTGAGTAAAATAACATGCAGAATTTACGATAGACCTACCACAGTACGTCGCCGAAACTAACCCAATCACAATTGGCCAGGTTGCGGATAGAGGGTATGCGAGCCAGACGTTATAAGTCACTGGAAGGCATCCAATGTCCTCAAAAATATTAAACCGATGAGCTAACCGCAATTTGTTAGTCATACTACGTTCTTTGCAGAGCGATTCACGGGGTTCCACGCTTACCAGATACAATGTATTCTACAAATGGAAATGAAAAAGTATCAGAAAGCGGTCCCAGAAATAGTTGTGAGTTCTTACGCAGCGCCATTTGAATTACGGGTATTCCAAGCCCAATAGACAAGTCTTCACAAACGGCACGTCGTTTCTGCGTGCTTCGGGTTAGAGTTCCGCTTGCAAGAAATCGGGGATGTACATACCTGCTTACTAGAAGTCCCTAAAGACATCGTCGTTGCGATTTTATATAAGCGCCGATTAATACACAAAGACGCGGCTGGGATAGCAACAGCTACGCCTAGTATAATTCTCGACGCTAAATAGAGTTAGTCAGGTTGAGTAACAATATAAAAGAGGACTCAGGTCATACGCACAAATGTCACACCAGACAGGGGCAGGGTTGAGGGCGTTGTCATGCCAGACGATCGAGTTTACGAAAAGATTCAAGCACGCCAGGGAGGTCCATAACATGTATAGGCATGTTCCTGCATTCCAAGCTTGTAGGTGCCATGGTAAGGGGATTAGGACAACCAAAAATCCTATAAACGCGAAAAATGGGTAGAGAGGATATGTGGGGTCCATAATGACAGACCCAAGATGCTGTCGTCGTGGCTGAAGAAATACAGGTCGGGTTTGGCTGAGTACGAAACAACCGTGGCTGCGTGGCTGCCAGTTGGGACCCACGAAGAGTCGAAGTCCGGACGTGCAGAACGATCACCTCTACCTTTGACCGTTTAAATAGAGAGCTCAAAGGCTCATTTCAATGCTCTTCTTACACTGGGCGTGCTTTGCGCATGTCTTCAGACAATGACAGCCAGATTGTTTTTCACTGAGTGTAGAGTTCACAAAGGTCGATCTGCTGCTTAACTTCGGCATGATCCTATCAAATTTACCATAATTGGGTGATCGGATCGGCGATTAGGACGCAGGTCATTGTTCTCCCCCAGGCCATCAAGGCTGCTGCCAGCAGCAGCTTATATGAATGCGCCGTCGCAGGCTCAGCGCGAAAAGCTCATCAAGTTAATCAAGTTCAAGCCGGCGTCTCTGCTTTCTGACGTGTGTACTTTCGCGACGCCTGTGCCGCAATCCGACACGAACATCCTCGGTTCCATACGCTGTCAGACTCAGAGTGTCTCTCGGCCACGCTGCTTCATTTCGCCACACTTCTTTGAAGTTTGTACATCCTTTGTTAGATGAACTATACTCGTGCGTTCTGTGTGACTTTCAACCCCATCGCACGGGCATACTGATTTGAATTAGGTCTAGTCTCTCGTGTCCTCGTCTCCGTTTCTTTGTAAAGTTTGCCCCGCTTGTCACAGCTTTCTGTACACAGGCAAGTCCAATCCTCGTCTTCCAAATATCGGGCATAGCATTTCGCAACCCACTATCGAGACACTCGCTCATATGCGGATTTAATTTAACTCCAGATAGCATCAATCGGAACAACGAGAACAACTGCTCGAAGATGATTTGCCACTTACGGCGAAGATGGATTGAACCAAACATAGAAAGGAAGAGAGCAGGCGGACCAAGTCAACCATTGGCGCGTCACCGGCGGAAAAAGGCCGGTATTCCCCCGTTTCTGACTATCTGCCACACGTTGCGCGTGTCCGTCGTTCGCTCGGGACCCTAATACCCTCTATCGGACTACTTGCATGGAGAAAATACCGGAGCAAGCGAGCGATAGTTGCGAACGTCTGATGTGTGCTATCAGGGGATTTGTGTCCCTCTTTTAGCTAAGCTGTTGACCGGGGGGAAGGACGGTGACGCAAGCGCATGACCAGGGAGAAAAGTAAAGCCTATGGAGCCGGTACCGACAAGTATAGTCTAACCAGCAAGTTCGTTCTTGCCAGTGATTCGATGGCGCCGGAAAACCGAGGCGGTTCGTCCGTGACCATGCCAATGAGGCAAGTGCACGCGCCGAGGGTGCTCCAGTAAACGTGCCCTACATTTGCGAACCTATTAGCGAAAGAGGCGACTCGGCCGAGTGTTCTGTTTTGCTGTGCATTTTTTCTTGCCTAGGGCCAAAGGTTTCCACCGGCGAGAGAAACGAAGCAGGGTCGAGATCTCACATATGGATGCTGCATCAGACGTCGACGGCGGCTGCGAGGTGCTACTAGCCTTGGTGTCCCCGAGCTTCTCGGCGAGCCGTTAGTTTCTGCGAGGTTATCCAAAGTTTACATTAGAAGTGCAAACAATCACCGACTACCTGCGATTTTTATTTTTTTTATTTTTTTTACACAAGGGCAAATTCGCAAATTCGTATTTTCTGGCCTCTTACTAGATCCATCCGGCGCTCAACGGCCAATTTCTCTACCAAGGATTTTGAGGTATCGTATGGCTTGCTACTGCTTTGCGCAGTTGCACCGTAATATCCGAAACCGTATTCAGATAAATTCAGGGAATTTGTGTTTTCTCCACGATGCACTGTGGACCCACACCAGTAAATGCGGTTTGTGTTGCTCTAACTGATATCTCGCCGATAATCAATGACCTTCCTTTACAGCGTGACCTTTCCGATCGAGCCATCGGGTAGGGTCCGCGCGTGGCGATCGTACAGGACTGGGATCTGGTCCGAGGTGCATGGACCGAAGTGCAAGTTTTCGGCTTATTCGCTGCGAGTACAGGTTTCTCGCGATACTGCGCACCCGGCGTACATCGTGAAATGCAGCTGTCATTAGATCGGGCGCGTATGACAGCCTTTCATGGGCTGCCCTGTCCGCCAATCGCTACTCGGCCTGGTTAATGAGCAATTATATGCTACCCATCGTCCTTGTCTTCCGTGCCTCGGCCTGCGCGCATGTTACAAACTCTAATTAGTTAGTGGACCCGACGCAAGTGCTCTACATCTCTCACTGGTTATCTGGCTGTACTCGGTGCTCTTCTATGACAACACAAGTTGCTGCTGACATAAGCGGTACTGGCTGGCAACTACGTTGCTACGCATGGCATCTGGACGTCTTGTTATTCGTCTTGTGCTCTTGCGTCCCTTTGGATCATGAAGGGTCTGTCTGCTTTCGCTAGGCCTGACAGCATTGTACTTTAGATGCGAAGCCGAGGCAATTCATCGGCACCGCCACGACCCGACCCGATGACGGGGTGTTGATGACTTTGCTGGTACTTCTCGCCCTAACCTCCGAATACACAAGGCGAAGACGCGGGCGCCTTCCTAACTGAGCTCAAGGTGGCCTCGTTCAGGTCCACCTTATCGTCATTCCATGGACTCTTATGTCTCTTCTCGTCTTAATAGGGAACACGGGATTGCTTGGGTTGGGCGGACGTATGCGGGCTAAAGGGCACTTCAAAAACGGCGATATCTAGGCGGGAGCGCTCATAGATAAAATTGCAAGCTAGGTGTTCGAAGACCGTCCTTCGGCGTTCGGACCAGGCAGCGTGTGCTCAAGATCTAATTTTCGTGCCCCATAACAGGAAAGCCTTCTACACGTGCACGATCTTTTTTCAATCTGCCGTGACCGGATAGGCAAGTCCTTTCATACGGAAAAGGCAATCGCGTGCCAAAAACTTACAATCTGCTCACGGTCTTTGCCGGACATCTGTGATTGGCCTCTCGATCTGACCCTTGAGCTTTTTCGGGGCTGTCGTTTGAACCCGATTCGGACAAGCTCTGCTATGCTAGTTGGTCTGGCGGCTTTACTTCAAATACGACCCCATGGCTTTCTGCCGATCCCAGTATCGTCCGCTCCTTCCCCCTCGATAGCCTCGAGATCATTGTAGCTACATAGTTCACCCACCGCCAGCGACATGTTGGATCCGACATACCCACTCTATCCTGTCTTCGTCTTCGTCTCCCTCATCCTCGTCTTAATCCCACTCCCTTGGCATCTGCAGGCATGGAATGTCGGGACCTGCGCGTACATGATTTGGACCGCGATTGCCTGTCTCAATCAATTCATTAATTCCATTGTCTGGAGGGAAAGCGTTATCAACTTTGCTCCGGTCTGGTGTGACATCTGTAAGTGTTTTTCGACGGGTGCCCTCATACTCTATTTGCTCAACGTGCTTTCTTATGAAGCCTCTCGCATCATCATTGCGACTTCGGTGGCGATCCCTGCAGCCTCCCTCACCATTACCCGCCGTTTGTACAAAATATCCCGCGTTCAGTCAGTTATGGCAAGCCCCAAGGAGGTGATTGAACTACTTTGCCTTGCTATTATTTTCTCTAAGCATGGAGTTTTTGCAGAAACGTGCTGAGATGGCAATTGACTTGTCACTCGTCGTCGGCCTTCCCGTGCTCGTCATGATTTTGTGTATGTCGCTCCTAAAATGAATACGTCTCATACCCTGACAATGTTACGTAGTCTACTTCGTCCAAGGTCATCGCTTCAATATTTTCGAGCAGATTGGATGCTTCCCGGCTACATTCAATACTCCCCCGGCGTATGCCCTTGTATGGATGTGGCCACTTCTCCTGGGGTCAGTTTCGTCGGTCTACTGCTTCCTCACGATCTCGTCGTTCCTCAGGCGTAGGAGGGAGATGAGCCAGTTCCTTAACAGCAACTCTCAAATCACGCTTTCCCGCTATTTCCGTTTGATGGCGCTTGCGATGATGGACACGGTTCTCACTATCCCCCTGGCCATATTTGCTATCTGGCTTAACGCAGTTGAGTCGGAGATACAGCCATGGCGTGGTCTCGCAGATGCGCACTTCGACTTCAGCCGTGTGGAGCAAATCTCATCGGTCGTGTGGCACCTGAGCAAGTGGACAACGTTGTCGTTTTACCTTGATCGTTGGTTCATCGTCTTCTGCGCCGCCGTGTTCTTCGCGTTCTTCGGCTTTGCTGAAGAAAGCCGAAAGAACTATCTTAAGGTTTACTGGATCATCGCGTCTCGTTTTGGTTACACCCCGAAGCCAAAGGGCTTTACGTTTACAGCATCATCTTCGCATCGTGTCCCTAACGCTCCTTCTGCGGGAGGTCTCAAGGTGGTCATCAACAAAGAGACAGACTTCGAGAAGCATGGTTCATTTGTTTCGTCAACTGGCGACCTTTCCTCGTCATTCACCGTCGACTCCGTATATGAAGCTCGCAAGGGTGAAAAGTCACCCACCAGAACGATTTCGATGTCCAGTCTACCACCGTCGCCCGATGACATCGAGCTTGCCGGCATTCCGCGCCTCTACTCGACATCGCCAATACCTGAAGCTAATTCGGCCAACAACTCCACACCATCGCGACCGCCTCGCCCTGACTCGCTTGATATCGTATGATCGAACAGCATCCTCCCGTCTCATTTCACTCGTCTCGTCTAGCTTTCTTCCCTCATTTCGAAAAGTTCTCGCTTCTACGCAGTAACTGCACACGCCCGTTTGTTTATATCCCGGATTTTCTTGCGCCGCCTCATCCGGGAAGATTCTTTGCTTTTTATTGTCTCATTATCGCCTCATTATCGCCTCGTTCCTTCACGACTCTCGTTCAGCTCATCTCCTACAGTGTATCATTAGCCTCGCTCTGCGCCTACAGGTCGGTTGTATTCTTTTTATCCTTTATGGTGGGTATACGTGCTGCTCGGATATACCAGGCTCATGTATCTTTTTCTTCTTGCTCTGATATTGTTTCCAAATTAAAAACGAATAGAATGGGAGTTAGTCCTATCTTTTTGCTATATTGAACTATTTGCCTCCTGGTGCCTGAGTGATGAAGTGTTCAACTAAATTCTTCACGACCTTGTATCACCAGTTGCCATCAACGTAAATGCGCGGCGACTGATTTATGATTGAAAAGCAGTTCCGTCGCGCATGTTCGTACTGCGGATTTGCCGCTGTACAGCCGATGCTATTCCTGCATTTAGACCCTCCGAACTGGAGGCTAAAGGTGTGGTCTTGTTTTACTTTCTCGGTGTTAATCATGCGCCATTCTTGGACACAACGTGAAATGATGGATTCCCGACGGAGCTAGTGAGGTGTGTCCGGAGTGGCGGAAAGGGATCGTGCTGGTGCAGCGTTCGTGTACTGATTCGTGTACTGATTGATATTAACCCCATGCGTTCTTCACACCCGAGGCCTGAGACGGAGGACAATCCGGCTCTGAATGAGCTGATGAGACTACGGGCCGTCCGTGATAAACTCAGCACAGATCCTCTTGTAAATCAGATTCCTGGGCCTGGACGTCTCAGCGACGAAGTAGGATACAAGCTCAGATCTTTATTGTCTTAGGAGTATTGCCGGAAACCCAGCTTTCCGAAATCCCTTGTATTTTCGTATACTATTTTTGTATTCAAAGGCGGGGTGTTGTCCTTGAAGTTGCGGTGGCGTCCCTTCACTACATCGTCCATGGTATTCCATTTACAGCGGTAAGGCCCGGTATTAGGAAATTTACCATCTCCTCCGCTCTCCTAGGCGTACCAGAGGTGGCCTCTGAAAGGCAACTCCCCGCCTCAGTCGGCAAGTAACAAAGCTCGGTAACTTTGCAGCTTTCAACTCGCATTAACTGTCGATATCGATATTAAGCGCAAAGAGGCCCACGCAGCTTCTAAACAGATGCACCTCGCAAGGTCAGGACCGCCCGTGTTTTGTGATGCGACTAGCCACGGTGACGGTGGCCGCCCAGTGGCCTCAGGCTTAAGACACCCGAAGCGTATTACTACCACAGTGGATCACCAGAGCCGCCAGGTGCAGATACCGGATTTCCAAGGAGCATTACCAGAGTCTTCACCGGGAAAGCTTGTGAGCAATCAGGATACCAGCTTTTTTAAACATAAAACTAGACGTTGAATTTCAAGCCGGCCACCGTGTTGTCGGAGCTTGGATCTTCTCTGATTATGTCATACAGTCTTATTGGTTGACGCGTAATGATCCTGCCACTAGCTTACTGCTGAAGTTCATTGTGACTGGAGAAGGTCGATGGATGAAGAACACGTGGAGATGTGGCTTAACGTGTTCCAAACGTTTCTTAAGAGCTGCTTGTCTGCATTTCAGTTTCCCCTAAAACTTTAGTGGTCTCCGTGCTATTTTCTGGTAGCTGCTGCTTCATCACCACTGTGATGATATTCAGTCTGTTCTACTCCTCACTGTCTTTCCTTTCGTCTGGTCTGGTCATCTCTCTTCTTCCTTGGTACTCTCTGCACAAGAACGTCCCCGGGCTGTTCACAATCGTGTGGCTCTTCACGGTCAACCTCCTGTTTGGATTAAATGCGACCGTGCTCAAGGATGCGCTTCTCAGCAGGCCCGTCTACTGCGATATAGGTTAGCCTAGACGCAAAAGATTCTGGAGCGGTCCGCTAACCCTCTCCTATCTCCGCAGTAACCAAACTTCTTCTTGGGATGCAGATGGCCGTTCCTATTGCTATGTTCTGCTATTCCTTGTCCATTCGAAATTGGATAGTCCATCCCCAGAGCCAGGGCTACTTGAAGCTTCCAGTTTCTCAAGACATCTTCTATGCTACACTCTGTGTTTTCGTTCCGCTTGCGTACATGATTCTTCGTATGTCTTCCTGCCCGAATCAGAGTTTAGACATGCGTATTCATTTAACGCTGCACTGAATGAATTCTAGATTATGCTGTTCAGGGACATCGTTTTGACATAGTCAAAGATATCGGATGCCTTCCGTCAGTATCTAATAGTGCCGTTGGCTGGGCTGTCGTCTGGGGTATCCCAATGCTCCCATTCTGTGGTGTCAGCGTCATCGCGAGTGCGTCCCGGTACTGGCATGCGTGATATGGTCGTCGTCTGACCCTTCTGAAAGCTCTGACGTTCAAACATATATGCGCACAGGACCGGAGTATATCTGGAAAACGTATGCCCTTCAAAATATCTGACTCGGAACCACCTGCCATTCAGCGCATCCGGCGCTTGGGAGTGATGATTTGCGCAGTCATGCTATGGACACTTGCTTTACCGTATTACGCCATATCTGTTTTTGCCCATTCCGACGGTTTCATCCTTGCCGGTCGGCCTGACGTTATTCACATAAGCGTCTTCGCGTCGCTTTCCAGAGCTTCTACAAGCGTCGTAGCGATTAAGCCGTTCCTTTGGACGGGTCCTGTCTACAGCCTCTTATTTTTCGCTGCCAGCGTGGACAAGGACATGTTCCTCTCCTATCCGTCCTTGTTCAAAAAGCTTATTATTTGCCGTCGTCATACTGTCCCCAAAAGTTCTGGCTCCGTCGTGGACCTTTCGACAGTCACATCCGTGCCCAGTCACCAGCGAATATTCGAGCAAGTGACACACGAGTCGCAACAGTATGATTCGCCGCTTCCGTTTATAGACTACGACACACCTCCAACCGATCCGGCGGAGCCCGAGACGGCTACGAGTGCTCCCCACGTCCCGGAACTCTCCATCCTAGAGGCCGCGCATATATATCCAGGAGAGGAGGAGGAAGAGCGACCGGTGCAGCAACGACCAAGGAAGGGATCGAGGGAGTTTAGAAGAGCGATGCGGCGACACGACAAAACGAGGGATAACAGACCGCTATATACCATTCCGGAGGAGTCGCTTAAATGGGACGACAGCGATTCAATCCAGTACGGTTATGGGGCATCAGTTTCTTCGTCTTCTGAGGAAGGGGCGAACGATATGGTGTAAAGTGCGCAGGTCGCATTCAGTTCGCCCTTTTACAGGTTGTCTGGCTTGCTGGGTCACGCCGGATTTTTCCATCCATTATTTCTCTCATCCCTTGAAAGCTCCACAGTAGAGATATTTTATTTCGCTTCTTATTTGCTCTCATCAATTCAGCGCTAATGCTTCCTATCAATGTATATTATCAGCAGTCACTCATTTATTCCGTTTCAACCTTACTCTTGCAATGCAGAATACGTAATGAAAGTATGCAGACACAATCAGCCGCGCACTGTCAGATGCCGGACAGTTGGAAAGTCCGTTGAAGAATGCAAGATTAAAATTTGTTTGTGTTGGAGTACACCGAAGGAATGGCGTTGTATGATTATACAAAAAAATGCGCCGATACGCGACTTGATACATTGGTAGTCAGCATAGCAAATCATCTAAGAAATCTTCCATCTCCTTCTTTTCGCCCTTCGGAGGTAGGGTATTTTCACTGGGCAATGGTGGAGCTTCCGCAACATGTCCTGGCAGAAAAAATCCCGTTAACATGGCGTGAGGCGTGTCAATAAAGCACCTTCATCACCTTTTGGTCGATCCTTTGAGTGAGCGTTCAATACGGCTCGTGCTTGTCTACTTTTCTGTCGTTCCGCATTCGCGCGGAACCTATTTTTCAGCTCTGTTGTGGGCTTGTGGTCCAGACGGATCCGGCGGATTCGAAGGAAACGGTGAACTCACCCCGGTTAGCGTCGGCGATTTCCTTCTCTTTTCGGATTTCTTCTAATTCGTCATCCCATGCTATTGTTTGAACCTTGCCTTTGAGACTTTTTGGTGCGTTTGTGCTGTTCGGTGCAAGGTATGCTATTGATTCGTCTACGTCGTCTCCGTCGTCCTTGTCTGCTTGGGGAGCCAGGAGTAGTGACGATGGTTCGTTGGGATCATCAAGTCGCTGACGCGCCAGGAGAGAGGATAAGTCGACCTCGGGTTCCTCATCGACTTCGCCTTATGTATATAGAGAGAATTTTATTGTTAATTCCAGTCCAAACAAATAGTTGGCCGGCGCTGGGACTTACCATCGGAATTCAAGACCGGCTCAGGCTCAGCATACCGATCTGCATTACTACCTAACTGACGTCTTGCATACTTTCTTGCCAGTTCCTTTGCTTCCTCTGAGTCTTCCTCAAGTTCGACGAACTCCTCGTCTTCTAGTACCAGCCTCTTGTTGAACTCTGCAGGTCTCCCGCCGCCGCGGCCGCGTCCTCGCGCACGGAGATACTTCCCGAGCCCGCCACGAGATTTGCCCCGACCTCTTCCCCGGGCCGGTTGTGTAGTCGCACCGCCTGTTGGCTCAGCACTCATAGTGTACGGCGTATAAAAGCACTTGGTGATCGAATGTATTTGAAGCAGCAAATCAGTTCGAGAGCTAGCGGGCTGAGTTCATAAGCTACGGTGCGCCTGAAATGGCTTGTCGGACTTCAGTTTTGGGACTCAACGCCGATCCCATCTCCCGCTATCATGAGGGAGATAATTTACATCCAAGCAGGGGATGTCTCCAATCATATCGGAACTCACTTCTGGAACGCGCAGGAAAGCTATTTCACATACGACGAGGAAACAGAGGCCATAGTCGACCACGATATATCGTTCCGCCAGGGTCTTTCCAGTCAAGCAAGTCAGTCCGCTTCGGTATACATCCACATAGCGCTCATGGAGTGTACTATATCAGAACGAGCCGACATTTTGTCCAAGAGTACTTCTGTTCGACCATAGATGTAAGCTAATGTGAGGCTATTTTTCCTCCTCGGGGTTTTCTGACATTTGTGTCAAGCGAGATTTGGCTCCCTGAGCAAGTATAACGATCTGTACTCGGATGCACCTGATGCGGACCAACCCCTAAGTTCTGGAGCACTCTGGTATGCATGACTGCACAACGGATACTATACTTGGCTGATGACCTCTATATTCGGAAGGAATGGCCCTGTCTCGGAGTACAGACAAGATTTAATACCCAAAAGCGAGTACCAACAGCGCTTAGAAAAAGGTGAAGACGATGAGGAAAATGAGCAAGACGGCATAAAGCCAGACGCTCCGCGGTTCTGGTCGGACTATAATCGCGTATTTTATATTCCCAGGTCCATCCAACAAGTTCCAGACCTGCCTGACTGGGAAGCAAATAAAGGAGACTGGAACTACGGCAGGGGCGTTTTCGACAAGTTTAACTCGGTTCGTTCGTCTCAAATAGCCTCTGAAAAAAAAACTGAATTTCTTTACGTCCGGTGGCTAATAATTGCCTTATGTACAGGACAATGACCTGAGCGAAGAGTGCCTCAGACGATTCGTCGAAGAGAGCGACAATCTCCAGGGGTTCCAGGTTTCGTTCGACAATTCCTCATTTGGCGGATTCACGACTGCCTTCCTCGAAAGTATCCGTGACGAATTCCCGAAGGCTGCCGCACTTACTTTTCCCGTATTCTCTGGCACGGATCCGATTAAGATTGATTTTGAGGATGTATGCTCATAGACTTTTAGTATTTTTGTCCTTCTAATTAAAAGGTCATCTCTTACAGGCTTCCCAGCGTAAAATAGCACTTCAGGATGGAGCGTGTTTGTACGCTCTAAGTGAGCTCGCGACACAGAGTATTCCGATCCAGTCACCTACAACCTGGCAACTCGGGGAGTGGACAGACGGTCTCAACATCGACGTAAGTCTTTCAATCCACGGTGTCGTCTTCGCCTCATCTTTCTTTATTGTCAGAAAAACAATGTTTTTCAAACATCGGCCGTACTTTCATCGCATATAGAAAGCGCAACATTATCACTTCGGTAAGCCATACAAATTTAATTTGAACCTTTGAAACATTCTTCGACGCAATGCAGGCTGCTCACTATCTATGTCAACACAGTTCAAAAAGCAGGCAGGAAGATCTCTCCAATTTCTGCCGTCAGTTAAACTGGTCGCAGAGTACATGCTTCTCCCACCTGTCCGGCGCCCTGCCGATCGGCGATCACGATACACTCAGCGATCGTATTCACGACTTCTCCACTGTTGTAGATCTTACTAAAGTGAGCGAATTCATTATGACGTTTCTCACCACAGTGATTGACTAGGCTATTTCTCATCTCATGCTTCACAAAAGGGCGCCGAAGGCTCCGTCCAGTATATCGCCCAGCGGAACGTTACCCGCGGACTAAATGTCGGCCAGGTACTGAATACCGAAGGCTTCTTTTCGTCAAAATCTGGCCTAGAGGCACCGTATCTCTCCAAGTAAATATTTCGCATTTTATTCCTCCAGTTTTAAATACAATTTTAACAACACCTACTCCCCTCAATAGCATTCACGCGCCAGCGTACCCCCTCCCCTCTTCATACCCCAAAATATTCCGAACCGCCACGTCTGCCTCCAGACCTCATCTTCGGAAACCCGTCCCCGCCACGAACGCAAAGTCCGTCGCGCTCTTATCCGCGCTCAGCACGACGACGGCCACAGCTACAGCGCTGCGTGGCTACGCAGCGCTCGCGGGTACATGTGTGCGGCGCCGCGTCGCGGGTGCGGACGCGGCGGGTCTCGGAGCGGATGAGCTGAGCGAGCTTGAAGAGGCGCTGTGGACGATGGGCGACGCGTATGCTGAGCTGGGGGGCGGGGATAGAGAGAGCGGGGACGAGGAGGAGGGGATAGGTGAGGACGAGCTGGGCGAGTGAGGTGGGAGGACCAAGTGGGGACTAATGATAATTCCTGGTTGGGGACGGAGATCACTCGCCCGCGCGTCCTAAAGCCTGACATCAGTCGTGTAGATCGGGTTCGCGTGTTCCACCGAGGCCTTCGTGTAATTCGAAGGTGATCTTAAATATACTGTATGCGCCCTCAGGGAAGAAAGTATCATCAAGCAATCATCACATCCCCCTTGCTTCTCGTGCACTCTTCGACGATGTTAGATGCGGGTCGCGATATCAGCTCCAAACACAGGAACTTGGATTCGAACATGGCGTAATGGTCAGGTCCAGCCCGGGTGAGATAACAGAACTAGAAGCTTGTTTTCCCATGTCGTTCTCGTTATCAGGTCATACGTAGACGTCGATATTGGGATTCATATAGGAAGATCTGGCGAAGCCAGAAGCTATACATAACCCCAAACCTGAAATGTTCGTGCTCGCGCACGTTTTCCAGTCTTAAGGACTAGTCAAGCCGCGTGCCTAGAGACACGTATATATGTGCGTATCTATATACAAATGTACGTTTAAACAAACTATTTATACTCGTCTTTTTTGTGAGGGGCGAATCGGTGAACAGAACGCGAAAAGGAACAGCGCGGGTACCTACTTGACTAGCGAAACGATTACAACAGACAGACAACGGAGTATGATGAGTCATGATGAAGAGGTGAGTACTTGGTTCTTGATGTACATTTCTGCGAGAACGATCGGCGATGGCTTGGTACGTAGAGGGAAAAGATGTGAAAAGTGAGAAGGGAAGGAAGGAATGGGGAATAAGAAGTACAGATGCACCGGTTATATGTGATAAATCAGATCGGCAAGATATACCCATCCCCGGAAGATAGATGAGATGTGTGCACCACATAGGTGAATAACCCAAAAATGAAAGCGAGAAAATAAGGGACAAGGAGGCGCGAGGGGGGTTAGCACGGATGGAAGTTGACGGAGAAAAAGGACTGGATGGCGGAAGGTTCGGGTTCGGGCGCTGATGCAGTTGAATTAGGAAGAGGGGGGGCTGATGGAGGGCTGGCGGGATAGGACGGGAGCTGATGACGTGTGGCATCTGATTCGGACTCAGAGTGTGCAATATTGTTCGTATGTTGTGAGAATGGGTTACTAGTGGTCACTTGGTTTTGCCGTTGGTTACCAGTCTCTTCACCCACGACTAACGGCTGCCCGGTAACCTGCCTCGACACCTCGCTCGGGATTCCGTCGGGCACCTGTATGGCCCCGACCGTGTCTACGTACTGAGGCGGACTGCCCACGTTATCGTATGCAGGTAGCTCATCCTTGTCGTCGTTGCCGCTTTCGCCAACCCTGCCCTCATCGTCTGGGTCGCGCGCTCCGGTTCTGCGTCCCTGAGCGTCGATCTCCGCACCCTGAGCCGCGCGCCTCCCACGGCGCCCGCGTCCTTCGAGCCGTTCACGAAGCAGTGGCAGCGCGGGAAGCGGCTCAGCAAGGACAGGGTAGCGCCCGTTTGTTAGGCTTGGCGGGTAGAATAGTACAGGTGACATGTTGAGCGGCATTGGCACTGGCGGCCGATCACTGCTGTGTGGAACGGAGTGCCGTCGCTGCCGGTTTGAAGATAGGGGATGTTGTAAGCCGCGTTCCCTGTAAAGCACGGCGTCCCGCGCGAGCTGCCTCCTGCGACGCATCTGGGTGTACCTGCATGCGGGGCGATGTGAGATTGGGCGCATAGAGCCTGTGTATATGTGTGTAAAGGCGGTGCGCACCTCCATGAAGTGATAGAAGCAATGGCCATGAGTGCGGCGATTGCGAAAACCCATTCGAGGACCGACTGTTATGGCATGGAATTGTAAGCGTCCGTATGATGCACTGTGGTAGCGAATCAAGCGCACCTTTGTCAAGGTCCCGGTAGGCGGTGGCTGCTGAACGTCGCTAGCGTCCCCTTGCTGGCTCGTAGCCGTCGCTAGCTGCGAGGCTGTGCTGCTAGTAGCCGTACTAGGCAGGAAGAGTATGTTCTGAGTAGTGATGCTCGTTTGGCCGCCGACGCCGAGGGCGCGCTCGAAGACGTGGAGAGCCGTCATGGCTGCATCGGGCTGCGTCGGGCCTGTAGGGGCGGACGACGAGGACAGGTACATGGCTGTTGGCGTAAGAGTTGTCGACGGCGTTGACGAGAAACGTGCGCGTCGGGAGCCGGAGCTGGCGGTGGGAAGAGTGCGGCCAAGGATAGGACTGGTGCTTGGAAGTACTGCTGCTAGTATTCGCTCATGGCACGTGGCCCACAAGCGAGCATGTAAATCCTCGGCGGCCGTTAGCTCTTATTTCTGAACTTTCGACACGCGAACTTTCTTCGTTCGTTTCCCTTCACTACGCGCGATGAATATCGGCTGAAACTCTGAGTTGTAATAAGACGAAGCCGCCTGCTTTGCCGACCAACTTCGCAGACATACGCTTTAGGTAATAAAGTTAGTAAGCGGATGTGAAAGCACGAGCACGTGATCTCACGTAATCATTCCATGGCTTTTGCTATTCCCTCAGCCAGTGTCCAGGTCCAAGCTGCAATGCGTCCGACGCTCGCTGTACTCGGCGGGAGGTCCGCCTGGAAAGGTCTGCCCAATAGTTTGTTGGTCGTACTCACAGTGCTGAACCCCTCGCTAGGCCCCTACTTTGTGTCCTTTCTCAACTTGCGGGACGCGTTGGACAGTAGAGTGCCTATCCAAACGCAAGCACGGGCTTGCACAATTCTCCCCAACTTCGTCGGGTAAGTAACTCTTGTGGCGTGCGTCGCAGTACTTCCCGGGCTAATTTCTCCTTTAAAAGAATCCGGTTTATGGTTCATAATGGGAAAACATACACTCCGGTCACCGTGACGCAGGACATGGTCGGGCACAAGCTTGGCGAGTTTGCGCCGACGAAAAAGCGCTTCACTTACAAGTAAGCGGTGTTTTCTTCTTCCCGGATATTTGTACAAGTGGACCATCTGATGCGGTTGATACAACAACCACAGGGCGACGAAGAACAAGTAGCGATGCGGTGCTAGTAACTTGGAAAGGGCCGGCGTTGATTCCTGTTCGGCTCGTTTTTTGACTGACTTTCTCGTGCACCCACCCCCTTCGAGCAGTGCCCCGACGGTTTCTGGTCTTACGCTGGAATGGACGCCACCGAGTGTCTTGGGTGCCCTGATGGGGGTAGAGGCGAGCGGTGTTGCGGTTGTGGTACATACAAGGACTTTGCAAATGTGTTCATTTCGCTTGCATTGTATAGGTTACAGGCTTCAGTAATACAAGTGAATTTTGGGGTGCTAAGCTTTGCGTCGGCAGTGCCGAGCTGGCAGATGTTTTTCTGTTCTAGTAGGAATAAAAGGGGTTCTGTGGTCGAGCGTCGGGAACGGCCGTGATTCGGTGCTTGTAACTTGCAACCTCGATCTGCAGCAATTTCCACCCTTCGTCTTCCACCGTCGTCGTCAACGCCCGACGCTCTTCTCGTCATCCGTCGAATGCGCACTGAATCTGCCTGCCGCTGCCGTTGTCGTTGAAGGACATATAGCCGTGCTTGTGCCGCCGCCGCCGCACCGCACCAATCTGTAGTGTAACGCTTCGTC
Source organism: Coniferiporia sulphurascens (assembly GCA_002794785.1). Classification (NCBI taxonomy): domain Eukaryota; kingdom Fungi; phylum Basidiomycota; class Agaricomycetes; order Hymenochaetales; family Hymenochaetaceae; genus Coniferiporia; species Coniferiporia sulphurascens. The sequence goes on along the minus strand of NBBA01000008.1, from coordinate 764,889 downwards.
GAACACCCAAGCCTAACTTTGTACGTGCAGCGACCACGTCCACACCCCATTGTCTTCGCGGCCATTGACGATTGGAGGGCGTGCCGGGGCCCCCTTTGAACCTATAGTTGTGTCAACGATAGCCGAATCGGACCCTGATACTTTATAATCCTATCTCAATCTCATGGCGTTTCACCAAGTGACAGCAACCTCGCTTACGCCCTCGCGCCCCGCCCCGCAGGCCCCCCAGCGCCGCGAAACCGATCAGACAATGTACTCGAATAGCAGCACGCTCGTGTCTGCGGGCTACAAGACCTCTTTCCAGTTCAACGGCTCGTCCTATGCCCAATCCTACTCAGGCATCGGCGCGTCGCCTATCCGTTCCAACTCTTCCGTCAGCTCAAGTGAGGTTGTCCGCACCGGCTGGGCCAGCATCAAGGAGGACACTTTCGCCAGCCTCTTCTGGGTTCGCAAGTGGCTCATCCTCAAAGAGCAGTCACTCACGTTCCACAAGAACGAGGTACGCACTTCGCCCTCCCTGGTCGCCCGTCTACACTGCTGATCGCATCGCGTCTGGTTCATTCAGACTGCACAAGCGCAGAGCATAATCAGACTCGGGGATATCACAAACGTTGAACGCGTAGATCTCAAGCTCTACTGTTTGGTCGTCGAGACAGCAGACAGACGCGTGTATCTCTCGCTTAAGAACGACGAAGAGGTGTACAAATGGCAGGACGACATCTACTCGCGGAGCCCACTTCAAAGCGTCGGCCAGCCTACTAACTTCGTCCACAAGGTGCATGTTGGGTTTGATCCCGTCTCTGGGGGCTTCACGGTAAGTACTAGTGCATTCCTCACGTCCATTGCACTAGAGGGATATTTCGCTAATTGATTCCGCTTGCGGTCCACAGGGCCTGCCAGAACAATGGAGCAAGTTGTTGACCCGCTCTGCGATTACGCATGAGGACTACGTCAAAGACCCGCAGGCCGTATTGGATGTACTCGAGTTCTACACTGATCACCAGAAGCGCGAGCAAGAAATGGAAGAAATGACGGGAATGGCGCCGGGTATGTCGCGCAGCGCATCTGCCGCCACCACCTCTACACTTTCACCGTACTCTGAGTCTCCTTCGGCGCCACGCTTTAACGCGGGAACCGGGCTTGCTGGTTCAGCCAAGCCGGGGCCTGTGCAGGCCCTCCAGAATGAACGTCCAGGGATGGTCCGCCAAGACTCTGCACCATCCGGCATCGGTGGCAAATCCTCAACCGCGATTGCTGCTGCGCGTGCTGCTGAGATCGTCAACGGCGCACATGCTCAGTATGCCAACACGATCGGTACCGGCGCTTCCACCCGTCCAGCACTTCCCCTGTCCCCGGGCGCGCTGCAGGCCACGCGTCCCGCACCTCCGGCGCCACAAAGGCCGTTACTCACGGCGGCTCGTCCTGCTCCGCCCGCGCCGAAGCCGCCGGTACCCGAACACACCCCATCCTCACAGGACCTGCGTATGCGTGCAAAGGCGCAGGGCCCGCAGGAGCGTGTAGACGTGCGTCCACCCGGGTTCGAATACGATCAACCCTCCCCGCAGAGGAAGGACTCCTTGCCATCTCGTGATGCTGAGAGAGCAGAGCGCGATGACCGCCAGCAGCGTCCGCAGATGGCAACGTCCAAGTCATCTCCTGCAACGTCCGTACCCGCGACAAACCCCGTCGCAGGTGCTGCTGGCTCTACAGTCGGCCCGCCACCCGTCAAGCCGCTCCAGACGACGAAAAAGCTTCCGAAAGACCATACCCAACAGGCTGCGACCGTGACTGTTACCGCTCCCGCGGAAGATTCGGCGAATGGAAGCGTCGCAGCCGCTGCCGCTGCATTGGAAAAGCCGAAGGAAAAGGAGCGGCGGATAAGCTCGATGTCGGAAGGCCAAATCATGGAGAAATTGCGCAGTGTGGTGAATCCGGAAGATCCTAAGGCACTTTACAGTAAAATCAAGAAGATCGGGCAGGGGTACGTCATTTAACTTTCTTGAAACTGTAGGAGCTGGTAATTTAATTGCTTATCTGCCGCACATTTCTGCACTATTCCCCGTACAGTGCGTCTGGTCACGTCTACGTTGCAAAAACGCTCCCAACTGCCAAAAAGGTCGCCATTAAAGAGATGGACCTTTCGCGCCAGCCGCGCATAGAGCTCATCGTCAATGAGATTCTCGTCATGAAGGAGTCACAGCATCCGAACATTGTCAATTTCCTGGACAGCTACCTCGTTAGAAATAACGAGCTATGGGTCGTCATGGAATACATGGAAGGCGGCGCCCTGACAGATATAATCGAGAATAACAATCTTGAAGAGGAACAGATTTCTAGTATCTGCCTTGAGGTAAGAGGCGCTTGCTTGCTGGCTGGTGATTATGTAAAGCTAATTACGTTTACAGACCTGCAAGGGCTTAGGCCACCTCCATGAGCAGCACATTATCCATCGTGACATCAAATCGGACAATGTTCTCCTCGATGCGCAAGGCCGTGTCAAAATCAGTAAGTACTCGCATCTCATGATGTGTCTTTTGTTTGTTTGCTGAGACGTCCAATAGCGGACTTTGGATTCTGCGCTAAGCTCACAGATCAAAAATCCAAGCGGGCGACGATGGTTGGCACGCCGTACTGGATGGCTCCGGAGGTTGTCAAGCAGAAGGAGTACGGAGCGAAGGTGGACATCTGGTCGCTGGGCATCATGGCAATCGAAATGATCGAAAACGAGCCCCCGTACCTTGATGAGGAGCCGCTTAAGGCGCTCTATCTGATCGCGACGAATGGCACGCCGACGCTGAAGAAGCCCGATGCGCTCAGCCGCGAGCTGAAGAGCTTCCTAAGCGTATGTCTGTGCGTTGATGTTAAGAGCCGTGCCTCGGCAAATGAACTGCTCGAGGTGCGTTATTGTGTTCTGTTTATGCGGAGACATCTGTGCTGATGTCCCTTGATCCCCTTCATCAGCATGATTTCTTGAAGAAGGCATGCGCACTTTCAGGCCTGGCGCCATTACTTCTTTTCAAGACACGGCCAGCCTCTTAAACGCTCTGCAGTCACGACTCACCTGTATGTTTCCGGTACGGAGTGTGCCGCGGCCCGACTTAGGCCGTGGTCCGTTTGTCGCTTCTGCTCTCCTCTCAAGACGGATTTTCCCCCTCCTCTTCTCTCCTCCTAATGTTTTCTTCTTTACGTCTTCTCCTCTTTAGTTTGTCCCTTCTCTCTGTTCTCCCTAGCCCCATGTTCTGCTGGTTATGATTTATGTAATGATACAGCTCGGAGATTCCCTTGACCCCTATCCCGCCTCCTCCTCTTCTTACCCTTACCCCGAGACCCTTGCCCTTTCGACCTCCTGCCTGCTGGTTGCTGCCACCTCTCTTGTTACAGCGTCATGCCAAGCGTAACTCGTCAGTGGCACATCCCCCCGATCGATATCCGCGCCCGTCCGCTCGCTCGCTCGCTCCCGTCCCACCTCCGCCTTTTGCTGGCAGACAGCATGTATTACGATACAATATTACGTGCCCTACTTAGTTAGAATCGCGATCGGGGCTGGTTTTTCGAAATTCAAACTGGGCTGAATTACAATTCTTGTTGATATGCGGTGTAATTGTAATGCGGTGCGGATGCGGTTATTTGCGGTATAGGTGATCCTCTAGAATAGAATAGTTCGGATGCCGGAAGCTCGAAGCGCATTAATATTGTATTGTTACTTCCGTCCGTAGCGAGCTGACGTTTACTGTCAAGCAAGACACTCGCACGAGTACGGCAAGGTGCAGGCGAGGCCACCCCGTGTCCCCCTCTCAGGGCACGCTTTGCCGATGTACTGTATGCTCGGCCAATAGCGAAATGGGTATACATGAATTTCATTTTGCTAAGTACACGGTACTGGACGGTAAGAAGTATGTGTCATATTCATACTGATGGAGAAGAGTAAGACAGGACGAGCATGGATAGATGGAGCATAAAACCAGGGCATGTGCGGCATGAGTGTACATACTGATAGGGGAGTGATAATGGAAAAGAAATAAAAAAATGACCGAAGCAAGAAATTATAGGATAGTACAGAACTTACAGTAAATACTGTACAACGTTATTTCCATCCAATGTATAACTGTATAGCCGCCGCCACCGACTGCCATCAGTCCCTCTAACATTACCCGACGCTTGTCAGAGACTGGGACCAGGCTTGCGGACGGGAAAATCGTACAACGTGCAGCGTATGTGTCACAATAGGAATAATCCACCACCCTCTGGTGAATATGATATGTCTATAAGAGCGAGGGAAATGGCGGAACAAAGCTGACTGGATCAGCCGGCAACACCGGAAATTATCTTCTGAACCTAGAACATTGGGTGCCTCGCTTGCGTTGACCGCATTAGAGATTCACAGTGCAAGGGTATTGCATTAACAGTAGATTTCAAGTCGACTAGAACTTGCCCATGACAAGGACGCGGTAAAGCGCGTTCGCGTCTTCGTACTGGGCGTGTTCAAGCGCAAAATGTGCCATTTCAACAGAGTCTATGTCTGAGCTTGGGTCGACGAGATTAAGCTTAATGAGCGAGTTATAGAAACGACAGAGCTAGAAAAGAAGACAAGGATCGTTTTAGCAGATGTTACCGATTGCAGCGGAGAGAAGATAGAAAAACTGAATCAAATACATTTTGTACACCCTTCGCCGCGCGATCGTCGCTGATGAGTCCATCCATGGCCTGTCTCTCCGAATGCTCGACCCAGCCGATAGCATTAAATACGAATGCACCCAGGACTTCGGTTCGTGTGATGTCAGCAATAGTCGTTCTTCTAGTGCCGGTGCGATCGCCGTTGCCGACGTTGCCAGCCTGTTCATTTTTTCCCAGAGCCAGTATCGATGTTGTATCGTGCAGAAGACGACCTATTACGTCGAAGGAGGGTAATGTCGGAGGCAGCTGACGGAGAACATCAAGGACATCGGACCGTGAAAAGTACGCATCAGGGCTGGAGCTAAGGCTTCCACTCAGAAGCGAGACAATGAGTGGGTGTCCGAGGGCCGGATTGAGGGCAAGTAGCGGCGGGAGCGAATGCAAGGCAATAAGTGAATGCGGCGTGAAGTGAGGAAGAGAGAGTGCGACAATCTAGTAATGCAAATCAGAAATAAGTATTACTAAATTTGAAACGGCCATAAAATGATTAAAAAATGCGCATATACGCGATTGGATATCAAATAAAGAGTAGGCGGCTTACTCTTTGCTCTGACAGCGTCAGGACGCGTTGACTTGCAGCAATAAGAAGGCGCATTCCCCGTTCCACGAGGTCTGATTTGTAGTCGTCGCCCGGGAGTAAAAGAGAGGCCTTCTTTTCATTCATATTCTCTATGGGCGTGCGTGCCGCCGATCGTGCCGGGGAAATTACATTGGTAAGAATGGGTGAAGGCTGTCGCTGCCTCATGATCGACGGCCTAGTACACGTATTGGTGAGTCGGTCTACGGACACAGGCAATTACTCACGATTCGTTCAGGTATTCGTCCTCCAAAGTAAGGGAATCATCTATGGTCAGCTGGGAAGCGCGCAGTTTTGGTGGAAGCGGTGAATGAGCGAGCGTCGCGGGCGAGTATGGTCCGAGCTGCGAAGCAGAGAAAAAAAATCGGAATTTGGAAGAGAGCGAAGGTGCGTTTAAACGAGAGCACCAACATCGTTTCCGTCTCCTTTGAGTATCTTCCATAGTACCCACACGAGTTGTTCATTCTCGCCGACGCCACCGCGATCTGCCTCAACCCTTGCCCCCTCCCGCTCGCGCGCGAACACTTCCACAAAAGCACTGCGGAAGGGGTTGATCACGATCGGATGCGCCGCGTAGAGGAAGTACAGTATGTACCCGGCCAATATGCGCTGATATGTCTACATACGAGAGACGAGATCCGGAAGTGCGCGTCAGCCACCGCATCTGATGGGCCCGCATATGTGGGACGTGCAGCCAGATGGGGAATCAACGTACCTCCTCGCGCCCCGAGAGAAGGGGAAGGAGAATGTCAAGTGCGACCCCGAACCTGTTTACGGGTTGTACGAGCTGTACGAAGGCCTGGGCAGCAGCCGTGCAGGGGATTCCATGTGTGTGGACAAGGAGATGTTTTACGGAGACGCGGATGGGGTCTACTGCGGGTGAGGGGGCAGAGATGGGCTGTGGGCGGTAAGTGACTGTCTGCATGCTGGGTGACTAGCACTGATGAGCGTCAGTGACTGAGCGGATGGTCTACGCGCCCATGCGCGTTATATTCGGACGCCTGATGGCTCATCATCCTCTTTCGGCTCACTTTGCTGCTGTTTGGTCACCTTCTATTCCTGGGGGTGTGCATATCATTCTCCCGGCTCACCGTTTCTGCGCAAATCGTTCAGTCTAACGAGGGAAAAGGGCTGGTAAAAGTACAGTTATTTTATCACACATAAAAACAGAGTTGCAATTGGTCGTAAAATGCCGTGACGGAGTTGGGCAAGCAAGAACGCGCAAAAGGAAGTATAAATGGTGCAATGTGGTGGAAATAGATAGTCGATTCTCTCGGAAGAGCCAGGTTTCGCCGGAGTCAAGGTAATAGTGTACACTGGACAAGGAAAGACGTACACCGAGAGTAGTAGTCCGATAAACGTAAACATGCTGGCGTGAGTGTCAAATATCCATGGGTGTAATCGAGTTCGTTTCTGTGCGTGTTTGTGTCATGTGCGTGTAGTGCCGATTGCTCAAGAAGGTTTATGAGGAGTAAAAGTGGTGCTTCTGGCCTGGAACAGAAAATGAACATGTAGGAGCGATAAAGTGGTCGTGTGTGGTTAAGCGGAAGATGCAGGGTTTGAATTAGGATTGAAGGAAGTTGCGAAGATGCGAATATAACGTCAATAATGAGATGCGATGCAATTGTAAGGGTATGGTCCAAAAATGCAGCCCGGGAGAAAATCTGAGTGGGAAAACGGTCGACTTGTGATAGCGTAACAAAGAGGCTCCGAACTCTATCGTGCGAATGCTAGATCTTGAGCTCTTTGAAACCGCGGACATCCATGCGCCCAGTTCCATTCTTTGACCATTCTGCATTCGGACCTTCTTCCCTTGTCTTTGCTGGCGCTGACGCAGGTTTGCCAAATCGCCCACCGGGGACAATAATCTTCCCTGGGCCGACCCTCTTTCCTCTCGCAGGAGTAGAAGTAGGAGCTCCAAGTGCCGAACGGGGCTTAGGCAGCCCGAGCACTTTACGCTGCCGCCGAGTAAGGGGTCTGGCGGGAGTTACGGGGGAAGGCGGGACGACGACCATCGACGGAGGTGGCGTTGTTGCTGGTGATGAGGACGCTGAGCTTGACTCTTCCGATGAGAGTAAGCTAGGCGTGTCTGCGTCAGGATCGATGTCTGCATCAACGTCCATATTCGGCTTCGTTCTTGTGCTGACAGTACGTCGGCTACCAGTATGACGAAGTCCTAGATTACTGCGCGAACGCTTTGCCTCGCCCTGCGAGTCCTCTGCTGCTTCATCCGATAGATTGTAAGCGCGTTTAGGAGAGCAGTTGACGCGTAGATTAAGCTTCATAGTATTCCGGCTGCTACCCGCTGCACAGTTGTAACCTGGCACAGGGGGCACGGACAGAGAAGAGGAAGCGGAGGCGGAGGTCTCAGACGAAGGTGCCGGGGAAGAAGATCGTGAGAGAGGGAGCGGAATTTCCATCGGTAAGGAAGACTCCTCATCGGCATCTTCAACGTCATCTTCCGTTAATGGGCTCTCGGATGAGCTGAGCGAAGATTGTGTGGCCAAGGCTTTCCCTTTCGCCTTTCCCGGAACCAAATGGACTCCAGCTGGCTTCTCAGAGACATAAGGAAGCCCACTGTGGGGGCCGGTGAGATTACGTACGGAGGAAAAGTGTTCCCAGTCATGGTACCTAGAATTAAAGAACCGACGATAAGATAACCGTGAAGAAGGAGGGAAATCGCAATAAGACAGACACGTACGCCACATAAACTGCGCCAAGCGGTGCGTCTTCCTCGTCGTCGCTATCGTGGTCATCATCTACAATTCGTGATTGACGTCTTGGCTTTATTGTCTTGTCTTTTAAGACTTTCTTCTTCTCACGGCGCACCCTCCGCGCGTCTCGCTCGTTAAGCGAACCTTCAGATGCTGAAGGGACCTGTTCGCTAACAGGCGTCTCGGAGGTCGTTGGTGACAGGTCAGCACCTGATGTCCACTCAATGACGTAGACGAGACCAGGCTGGACGACTTTGACATCCCGCCTCTTCAGATGGGCAAATGCCGTGAGTTCCAAATGGCCACCATAGGTCCCTACGAATGCAGACAATGTGCATTAGAACTATTAATACGGATGACTAGAGATATTTGATAAAATTAATGTATTACCTTGCTGACGCATACACATGAGGTGCACATCCAGGCCACGCTCATCATCAACAAAGGGGGCGTAGCGTTGTTTGTGTGCCTCCATCCAGTTACAAACCTCTTCACGGAGTTTAAGGTGCTGCGAGGGGGAGCCATAATATTGGTCCGATAATGCGCGGAAGAGGCAGTTGCCGTCACCGAGGGTAGGCGCGGCGTACAACCCGAGTGCACTGAGCTGCTCGTTAAGCTGTTGGGTGTTCTTTATCGGGTCTGAGACCAACTAAACAATTTCATATAGACAAAGAGTTGTTTCATAATGTTAGAAAACACGGATATAACTAGATATTCCCAGAAACGGGAACGAATTACTGACCGCTGCACCCTTGTTCTGCCTTGTGCGCGTGCGTGCTGGAGTCGTGGCAACGACGTTGGACGAACAGGTAAGATATCTACTTGGACGCCACAACAGCGGCACCGACAACTACTTACTTTGTCTCGGCGGCGCTACATGGCGCTGATGCCTCTTTGCCATCGTGATAAGTAGTAAACAGAGGGTTGACGTCGGTGAGCCTTCGGGCAGCAAAGACAAGGGGAAGAGGGTAGTCGTCCGGGGTCTTGACAAAGACCCCGAAAGTTAGTAAAGAAAATCCAAAAGCGGTATATATTTCCCATCAACAAGATTAGTAGAGATATGATATGATAGTACTAGATGTACGAGTAGTAGTTACGAATTACTGGAATAAATGCTGGCACACGCGTTAACGTCGATCGTTAGCCATTAATAAAAATACCGTGCCCGTTTATCAGACGGATCAGAATAACTCTTCAGCACTTTTGCGAGTTGCTCGCCCTCAAGCTTCAGGACCAGATCCCTCTCGTTTAGGTAGCGTGCGTAATTCCGCCAAGCTACCGCACCCTTGTTGATATTTTGGAGCTCTTCTCCGGGTCCACCGTCCGGGTTACTCGCCGGACTACTCCACCCGAATTTGCCCTTCTCGAGAGTGCTCATGTTGCCCACGATGAAAAGGGCACGCTTTGACCGTGTGAGTCCTACGTTCAGTCGACGCCGATCTGCGAGGAAACCTATGTAGCCGGACGCATTGTTGCGTACAGTTGAGAAAATAATAGCGTCCTTTTCTCTCCCTTCAAAACCGTCGACAGTCTTCACCTCGATATTTGCAATTTGAGACGCTCTGTCACCAAGGTTTGTGGTAAACCGGTCTCGCACGCTTGCGTCTTTCGTAAGTAACCGTGTGATAAGACTTATTTGCGATTTGTATGGGGCAATCACGCCGATATCTTCTCCCAGAAGATCCTGCCCAGAAATGAGTCCGCACACCCAATTATTTATATAAGCGCAGACATACCTTATTTTTTCGAAGAAGATCCTCTATGATGCTACACACGATATAACCTTCCGTCCAGTTCACTCTGCTTTTGCTTTTCATCGCCTCAGGTCCTTGATGGTCAATGAAAATTACGGAAGGTCGATGCCCTGTGACTGGATTTACGACCAGATGAGTAGACGATGGAGGCAGGAGCTCGGGTATGACCTCTCCCGCATGGACTATCCCGTCAAGCAACATCAAGTCATAGAATTCCGAAGACGGAAACTCCGAAATTTTCGGGTGCATGCGGTATTGAGTGTCCAGCATGACCGATGGGACAGCTGATTTGTTTGAATATGGATCGGAAAAAAGCCAAACGCATACGTACCACCTTCACTTGTTAACCGTTCAAACAGACTAATGGAGAGACCTCCGTCTCGAGCTTCCGGACTCACGACGACAGGTGGTAACTGTTTATGGTCACCGATGAGCGCTAAATGTTTACACTGATTGAATATTAGCCGTTCTAGGTTTTCTCCAGCTGAAACCTGTGTTACGCACTCCTTTCATCAAAGCAACAAGAGATGCAGGCTCGGTGCACATAGAAGCCTCATCAAGGAAAACGACCGGAAAATCTGTAACTTTCAACGTATACGAGGCAGATCTCACGCACGTGGTGCAGATCTGAAAGTACGTTATCAATGCCAGAATCAGACACATAATATATTTAAAAATACTTACAACGTCTGACCTCATAACAATGTCTCGAATGATTTTTTGCTTTACGACGTGGGCTTTCATCGATAAAGAATACTTTTCGCGTTCCAGTTCCTTAAGTCTCGCTTCCTTGTTTTCTGAAAGACAATGAGCACATCACGTGTCTCCACAAAATAATAAGCCTACCGATTCGCCTCCTTACGTTAGACTTCTTCTTAGTCTCTCTTATTTCAGTCAAAAGGCCGCGAATCTGGATGACCACTTCTTTCCTTTCCCGCATAATTTCGTCGTATTTCGGTTTTTCTGCGTGTTTTTCGAATTGGTATTCAAGCATATAGCTCTCGAGTCCCGTTTTCATCTTCCCTTCAAAGCCCACCCGCAACGGCTTCAATCCACCATTCACAAGACTTTCAAGGAGGTTGTCAACAGCAACATTGGTGTACGTGCACACCAGGATAGGATGTGGCACTTCGAAATGGCCCTTCAGTAGCTTGACTGTTTCGACAATCGTCTTCGTCTTTCCCGTACCTGGAGGGCCTTGTACAAGACTGATGCGTTCGCCAACCATCGTTGCCACGGCCCGGACCTGCGATGTGTTCAACCCACATATTTCGGGATCACCCTCAATGACTACCGGATTCGGCTTTTGGTAGCGCCGTGCCCAGCTCCGTATTAAGCAGTTTTCGTCGAATGCGCCACCTAATCGCGACTTTCCACCGTCACGCTCCGACTTACCCACATGATCTAGTCGTTCATGATTAGGATAATGTCTCTCAGCAGGATCCTGGAGATGCTTATGTGTCGAGACCCTGTGACCAGGGGCAGAAGCGAAAGACTCGAGGAGCACATCCCGGAGCTCTGTGCCTTGAAGTATAAGCTCTTGTTCGTTTGGTTTGTTTAACGGGTCCCGCTCGATGACTTCCGGGTCGCTACTCAGTAGATGTATAGCCTGACGCATCCGTTCGTAGATAGCAATCGGGGCCCCCAGATCTAATCTCAAGTCATGGAATGAAGCGATTAGTTGAAATCGTTAAAGCCTGTATGCTAAACGAGACTACCTCCAAAATCCTTCGCCTATCCCTTCAAAGTCTTCTTCGAAGGCGATGTCAATCTGTTCTGAACATATATCCACGACGCTACCCTTGAGCCTATTCTCTTTCAAGGGGTCGACGCGGGACACATAGACTTGCGTTCCGAGTCTGTTTTTGCAAGATATTTCAATGTTGAGAACCAAAGACTTTTACTAGTGGAGACTCACTCGAATGCATTTGGCGGCAGAGTACCCAGCGTCCTGAACCCTGCTACGCGTCGATTTAGGCTCGTCTTGCTTAGAAAGAAAGCGTGAAGCCCAGTCAGACAATAACCCTCCTTCTTCAACTTTTCTAGGCCCCAATCGCGTAATCGATCCAGAACAACATTCTCCTCCACGTCTTGCTCAGCTCTAATTAGCGGGAGGAAGCTTTATTGGGATTTAGCAAAACGTAACCAGGCCTATCCTGAGATCGCTTACCGATTCTTGTAGGTCTCTATTTGCTGCACGAATGGACTACCACCGGTGTATCCGGGAGTCTTTCTCCTGACGTATACAAGTTCTGCCTCCTTGTCACCTCTTGCAATTCGAGAAAATGCCCGCTCTCTCCAATCGTATCTTGGTGAGGCTACAGAATCGGGCTCTGGATGTAACCCTTCCCGTAAGTCGTCTATATGGATCCATTCCTTCTGCGCCTTCGTCAGAACGCGTTCCTGAACTCCCGGTCGAGTACGGAGCTGTGCAGCTTCCACGGCGGTGGCAAAGGCGCGCGCGTTCGAACAAGTATTACCACCAATGAAAGCACGGATACGCGACGATGTTTTGTTACTGGCGACCCTTTTTTCATCGGATTTCCCAGAAACGCGGCGAGACAATATGCCTCCTTCTAATCGACCAGCAGTCCATGAGGTACGAGAGAGAGACAGCGCCAGCTTAGTGAGTGCAGAAAACGCGTTGGACAAAAGCTGTCAGTAGCAGTACAGTAAAAAGAACGAGCGTGTAAATCATTCTATCTTATGTAATATTTATCGCCCAAAGCAAACGTCGATCGCTTTCCGCTTTTCTTTTGCTATCACTTTCGAGCTGGCACTGCTACCGGTGACCATAAACATGCGTGTACACTTCCTGATGTTAACTACTTCACAGGAGTTTTGTTCGGACCTGCTGGCGCTGAGACTCAGGTCTTAGGTAGCTCTAACAGAGTTTACCCACTAGTACAGGTAGTGATGGTTCCCCCGAAGCTGTCCTTACCAGATCTACTAGAGTCACCGACAGAGCTGACTTCCGACTCTATGTTTGACTGTCTGCCTGATTCCCGTTCTCTGATACCTCGTCTGTGCAAAGCCACTTTTACTAGCCCTTGACTCGTAAAAAGCACCGATAGTCAGCGAAGGACAACTAGCCTTTTTATAATTTCTACGCCTTCCCTCCTTCAACTCGGTCGCTAAAAAGGAAACCAATTTATCACCCCTGGTTTTGAATTTACTGCTCAGTTTCGTTTATTCCCTCCGCCCTCGGAAAGACGGTTTGCCAAGCGAACGTGTCTATCGTGCGAAGGTAGCGCCATACGTGTGTTTTTAAGGCTTGATACTCTATTTTATGCCTATCATTCATATTATTTGACACTCCCCTGGCTTCTCTGTCTCATGGCGACTGAGCGCGAATGAATCAACTATCCTCCGGCATCTTGCAATAACTCGTGTCGGCCCGTCTCTAGTCACCCAATGATTGTTTACTCAGCGGCCCGGGTCGATCTTGAATTGAAGGTGCGCCACTTCTCCTCGTCGGTCCCACTGCAAGCCTTTCGCGCTCCGCACATTCTCCCGAGTCATGCGAGAGTTCCTTAATATATCACGCAGCACTTCTCCCAAATGCCGAGGCTTTTTGTTTCTGATCCGTTCCGCCTTCCCGGACTCAAAATACGCACGAATAGAATTGACCAGGCGTTCGCAACATCGCTCATGTGTGCATCGTCGGCACACAAGATGTATCAGCTCATCACGGATATCGTACAATACACCAAGCCCTTTCCGTCTAACTTCTCCGTTCTTATCAGAGCCCGAGGAATTCCTCTTTATCAGATCCTAGGACTACCGGAAAACGGAGGGCCTGCTAGAATTTCAGTAGACCCCGCTCACGACAGTGCACCCGCAAGGACCCCCGAATTTCGGCTTCCCAGCGACGAATCGAATTCCTGCACAGCATGTGAAATTATTGTTATTACGCGCATGGGATAATATTTTGTGTTACAAAGATTATAAGACTGTCTTTCTCAGCTAAAAAAAGTAAGGCACGTATGTTTAGAATGCGGCGTGAGACGGCGTCATGGAAATTCATCAGAATCTGCAAAGATAAGGATACAGAAGGACGGAGAGAGGCTTCAGATCTGTTCAAAGGAGTAGAGAAATGAGGAATGTAGAAACCGTGGAAAATCATCGTGAACAAGCATGAGAATGTAGTGCGATAGAAACGCATAGGCATAAAAGAGCCTTGCGTTGATAACCGTCGCGTAAAGGTACGTGGTTTCAATAAAAATAGACCGGGGGGCGGCATGGCTAGATACCGACGAGTGTCTTTTATGGCAGGTTGTACGAAGAAAGGTTGGTTCCCGCGGGTTAACTAAGAAGATCGGCAGCTCCGAGCTCCTTTCTTCGGAATGTATATGACTAAGCTTCGCAAGTGCGCGTTCGAGAGCGGCATTAGAAGGCTTATACACCGCCCCGCGCTGGCGTCGTCCGATTCTAATTCTCCAAGAGCGCGGGCAACGACACTAACGTCCTTTATACCTTTGTGAATACTTTATGTCGATACGCGATCCGAGCTGCAAGTGCAAAACCTGCACCGGTGAGGAGCATCGCGCCGCCGAAGAACTGCGCCCAGAGGTACCTGAAGTCACCTGCGCCTGACACGCTAGGGGAGTCGTGCGAGCGTAAAGCGAGTAACGCGCCGGCTATAGGCGGACCGGCGAGAATGCCTGCAGTGTGAAAATTTATTAGGGGTCTGATGAACAAGGGGACAGGAACACGCACCCGGTGCCATCGCAGCCATGAACATACCGGTGCGTGTGCCGATTAGTGAAGGGTTATCCGTAATTTGCGCGACGCACGAGGATGCGATTGAAGAGTAAGACGCTGAAGAAACACCAAAGCTAGACCGATTAAACATAAAGAAAGACTGATCAGCACTACTCATAATCGGCGGTAGTGGTCACTGTGCCTACATGAGGGCGAAAATGACTGTCTGGGGTACTCCCATTGCAGTCGTCCATATTGCAAAAACGGAAATGGCTTGCAAAATTGCCACTGGGACCAAAGTATTAAATCGGCCGAACTACGTGGTGGCAGGTAAGGTGTCGTTGCTTCTCCAAATGGATAATAATGCTGAGCACCTACCCTATCTGCAATGTATCCACTGCCTATCCTGCCTACGACCCCGGCCGCGTTCATGATTGCTATAGAGTAGAACGCAAGGTTCGTCCCAGAACCACGGCTCAACATGAACAGTCCGATATACCAAAACGGCGTATATAGTCCTATAAACGTCCCGACAGTCAGATCAAGAATTAGACTGAAGACTGTAAGGCACTCTAACCGAATGCGCAGAAAAACCCGCTTAGAGAATGCAACAAAAATGTGATGTCCTTATAAGCACCCAGATCGATTAGCTTCACATTCTTAGGAGCCGGCATACGCTCTTTAATGAATGGGATGCTGATCGCCTGTAGGACAAACATAACGAGCGCCATGGCACGGACGGCCCATGCAAACCCGATTCTGTCAAATAGCTTGGAGAGCATAATGGGAAAGATGACACCGCCCAATGATGAGCCGGCGACGACGATGCCGAGGGCTATGGCTCGTTTGGCACGAAACCAATGCGCAGGAATTACAAGCTGTAGAAATAGTACGATTTTTATTTTTATTTTGTGAGAAAATTCAGCACAATAACGCAATAAATTGTAAGGCTCACCAGGGGATAGAATCTATTCAAAGACGTGTGTCGTTATTGCCAGAGTCAGAACGAGCGAAAGAAGGAAGGCTTACTGTAAAGCGATTCCCAATCCCAAGCCTACGCCCTGCGACAGAAATATTTGGTAGTACCGCGTCGACAAGGAAAGCATAATGGTGCTGAAAGCAGAAAGAATGCACCCCCCAGTGAGGAGACCCTGACAAAAAATGAGCATTAAATTTTGGCACAACCGAAGCCGACGAGTCCTCACCCTTGCACCATAGACATCAAACACCCTGCCTAAAACTAAGCCCGAAATATAAAGCAGAACAATTTGCACACTCCCGATCCAAGAAATGTCGGAAGCAGAATGCGAGCTGAGCTGATTGTCCGCATAATATGTTTGAAAGGTGCCGAATGCGTTTACTTGTCCTAATATTTTTGCGTTAGTCCAGTACAAGGGAAGAAAGGGTGGTCAATGGCTCACCGAACGCAGTCAAAGAAATAAGTGTGCATCCAGCAACATTGCTCCATGCTTCCAGACCACCATCTGGAAAGGTTATAGGGTTATCTCCTGTATCAACCTCTTTTGTTCGCCCGGTATCTACGAAGGTCTCTGCAAGCATCGTTGGTGTATCGGAACCCATTCCGTTACTTGCTTGTCCAATATTAATTTCCTAAAAAATGACGACGTCATAAATAATAACAATGATATAAGAATTATTAAATTAACAAACCGTCTGATCCTCAACAAGGGATTTGGCGGACACAGAGGCAGGAGAATTATCCCCTCGCTGGGGATTCCTAGCGTTCGATAACATGGCCTTCTCGTTGAGTGTGGCCCAGCTTGTCGAGCCAGAGTTCGTGTTGCTACCGAGTGCGGCAGACATATATGGAGGGAAAGCGAGGCGCGGGAGAGGCGCTACACGGTCTTGTTCTTTAATAAGTCTCAGGTGAACGAAGAAGCTGCGTGGTAAGATACCAAGCACGACTCGTCCCGAATGCTCATTCAAGACCGGAGCAGCGAGGAGAAAGGCCGTAAGCGAGAACCTGAGGCTGTCCCCCAGCAAGCAGTACGTGAAGTAACGGGCGGCCGTTTGGAGGATCCCAAAGGAAAGCGAAAGCGGCGTGTGGTCTAGGGAGTAAAGTGCAGAGGGGCTCTCCGGGCTACTCGACTAGAGGTTCTCATGGTCCGTGAAAAGTTCCAAGTCCGCGGGAGTGATCCCAATGAAAGGGTCGCGCCCGCATACCATCAACGCGTATAATGTCCGACCGACCTCGGACTTCCGTGGAAGTATATTAGGATGATCGATCTAGTGATGCCCACCCGTAGCAACCTCGATTCTCGTCCGAGCATCCATAGGAACGAACTTCTATTCGAACTAAAGGAGTATTAACGCATGACGGAAGCTCGCTGGAGTCTTCGTGAATCAGTGAGGCAGTTCACAACAGATGAAGCCTATGAGGAAGAACGATCGAGAAGAACATCGTATGTCTGGTAATAATAAACCATACCCCTGTTGTGGCGCGCAGCAGCCCGGGCCAGCGGACGAAATCCAACACGAAACGGCGTTCAGTTTTTTTTTTTCACTCAGCAAGGCCACGATGGAGATCCGGCTATGTGCCGATTCCCTTGTTTAACGGAGCTCACTAAACATACTGATAGAACAACTTGTTCGGGACATATGCACGATGTGGCAACATGGTCGTGGTCTTTGGAAGACCGAGGATTGGACTCGGCATTTGTTTCTTTTGATCGGCATCTACAAACGATGCGCATCGCTCGCGTAAACAGCCGCCTCCTCGGCTTGTTCCGTCTTCACAATCGCGCCCGCCTCGGGAGTTTTGCTATGTTCCCTTCTCGTCTCGTAGGTTATACCGATCCTTGTGGACTTGTGCGGACGTATCTCTACCGGATGCCCTCTGATACCGGCAAATTGCTGCCCATTACTGGACACACAATCCTATCAAGATCAAGTCCTGCATGTGCTCCCTTCACTCGAACTCTCAACTCTACTAAATAAAGACTCAGATGATGTCAATGTTCTTTAGGCTCTAGTCTTTCGTATGGCGCATGAAGCCGAGTAGCGAATATGCAGTCTAGGACGCGAGCAAAGCTCCAAAGCGATTGCTGTCCAGTTCGGTTCCCCGCCACCCGTTGCAGACGGGAGAAACGCGAAAAGCGATCATAATGGATACTTCAGTCTCCGGAGCTTTTGCTTTTACCCTTGGAAACCACCATCGCACTATTGCCGTGACCGTCATCGTCGCTGCCTGACAGGCTATGCTCGATAAACCCCCTTTTACGACGGCAGGCCAAAGTAAAACGGCTATTAGGTTTCCCCGGCCATTTCGTCCGCTCCGGTCAATCCCCCACGGAAAAGAATAAAGGAAGAGGTGAAAAGAAAGGTGAAAGGTGAAACTACAAGAGAAGGGCGGCAAGGCCAGTCCAGCGTCGTTGCCTTTGATCCACGGAATGGCGACTGTCTCCATGCTTTTATCCCCGAGGTACAAATACCTTTGGCTTCCAAAGCGGATGGACATTCCGCCTCAAATGCGGTGCCAATGTGATTGCTGGGAGACATGTTGCATGCTCGTTGCTGTGAATTTTCCTCGCGAAATTTCAAAGTGCTAACCTGACATAAAGAGCCCTAATGTTACTTAGATTCGGGTGCTTTTATCGCGCAGTACGTCCCGTTCCTTCCAGACCATTATAAGACTAGCGAGTCAACGGATGTCGTATGCCGACTAGGGTGGTATATTTTACTCTCTCTTAGGTGGCGGGCTCGTTAATCATTCCTTATGCGTTCGAAGGCGTTGGCTCCGCCTACCTTCGGCTCATCCTGGCGATTTGTAGCTGTCCCAGACAGGTGTGTATGAACCCTGTAAGGGGGTGTCTTTCCGTACGCTGACCGCAGACCACCTGTGGACAATTTTAGTCTGATGTGGGTTCATCAGCTGAATATGCATTTTCACAGGGGTCCTGTTTGCTATAATTAATGGGTATCCTTGGGGTCTCTCAAAATATAAATCAAGAAGTTTGGACTATCGTAACATCTGGATAAGACCGAAGGGTGCCAGTTGGACCATGTCGTACTTGGTCTTGGCAACGCACTGGGACGGCATGGCTGGGAGTCACGCTACTACGGATTCGTACTATGAACATGCAGACCCACGGCGTTATGGTCTGATCATTGAGATGGAAGGAAGTGGTGCCACAGAGATGAAGAGCCTGGAGGGGGTTCTCGCGAGTTCGTCCGAGTCCGCCTCATCACCCATGGTCTCTTTCCGAGCCGGCGGGCGATGCTCAGTCAGCCTGCAGTCCGATGACGATGTGTCGCGCACCCCATTTCCCCATTTCGCCTCCTAACTACGTTCTAACACACTTCAAAATGCCGTGAGTTCTAGGGTCCTAGCAGTCCCCTTCTTTTTCCGCCACCGCACCGCCCGTCGTCTCAGGAGTACAAGCTTTCCAAGTCGTTGGTCTGATGCTCGTATTTCACCTATTTTAGGTGAGACGCCCCGACTGGGCTCAGGTGCGCTCGGCATTGCCGCTCCCACTTATACTTGGGAACGTGAGAGACTATGGCGACCGCTTGTGGGGCGGACCTGCCGATGGAAGGTTCGCGTGGGGAATGGATGAGCGGGGACCAGAAAGCTTTGACTTTCGTGCATGCTAATAGAGCCTGAGGCTGTGCCTGTGTTTCTAGCGGGAGTTGTTCGTCACCCTTTACTTTTTCCCCAGAATTCCGTCCGCTCTGGCCAATTACTCCGTATCCAGGACTTACTCGTAGGGACCCTGGTTCCCAGCAGCGTCGTTCTCCTTGCTTTAATGTAAGAGTGATTCATACTTAATCTCGCACCCCCTCACGGCCGACGCGTCCTCGGATATGGGGAAATTCCTCTGAGATTCGTTCTACATACGCGATTCGATCAGACTTGACCGAATACTCATCTCCGCGAGTCGTCTCAAGGTCAAATAAGCGAAGAAGTGGTGAGGTATTAACAATTAAAACGAATTCGAAAATAGCAAGAACCATGTCTATATCTTAAGCTAGAAGCCGCATCGAAAGATCCTCTCCTTCCTCTAAGTGTACGCGTGTACGTGCTTTTTTACCTGCGTGGGGGCGCCTTGACCATACGCATCTTCCGCATGCGCTCTGCTTCCTGCAGTTGTGCGGCGGCCATGCGGCCCGCGTACCACTCCTTAACAAACCGCCCTGTATCCCTCATAGTGGGCAACTTTTTGTCTGGTAGTGGAGGTAGCGGCGCGATCCTGAGGCGACTACGCAGGGACGGAATGCGGAGTATGAGCGTCTGAGCGGCAATGAAGGAAATGGAAGTGATGAAATGGATGTTCAGGCCCTGGTTTATTGTGAGGGAAAGCAGAACACGTTAGTACGGGGCCGGTTCCCTGTCCCAAAATGAAGTTTCACGTACAGCAGGGAAGTACAACATGAATGGGATACTCAGAACAGTGGCTGCGCGAAGCCCATTAAGGATATGCGGTGCCGCAGGGGTCCCGACTGCCAGCATATCCCGTTGGCTGACCTACAAACAACCAATAGATGTGTTTTAAAAAATCAAATTATGACGAAGGGGTGGGAATCCAATGCAAAAATAATATCAACGCACGTATAATTGTAAATTGATGAGCGCAAAGTTCACGACCGGCATAATGAATAGCGGGTCTGGCACTGTCAGGTCTGTTATCCAGCCGAAGCCGCCGACCGTGAGCTGCTCGACGGGAACGGTGCACATACGGCGCAAGCCGATGAAGAACCCAATCTGCACACAGACCTGCGCGACGCTCGTGAGGATCTGGTCGAGCGGGTTAACGCCGGCCTTCTTAAGGATGCCCTGCTGCTGCACCATCGCCTGCTGCATCGCCATCTTGTCGCCGCCCGCACGCGCCTTGTCTGCCTTCTGACGGACCTCTGCAAGGAGTGGTTGGATCGGCGCGAGACGCCCCTGCGTGCGCAGCCCCCGTACTATGAGCGGCAGCAGGGCCGCACGCGCGCCTATCGTCGTTAATATGATCGCGCTCCACCAAGGCAGGCCCGTCGTTACCTGCGTCACCTCCAGCAGCCAAGGGAAGAAGCCTGCGGGTGACCAGCTTACGAGGCCGAGAGCCGCCATGTCGCCGTACTGCGTAGGCCCAGGAATTGACGATACAACAGAGGCGACATCTGCTAGTGAGCCCGTGATGGAGTCAGATAGGGCACTGGCGGCAGTTGAGTCAACCAGCGCAACGTCGGGCTGGACGACTGCCAACGTGTCGACAGCAGAGGCTGCTTGCGACGTAGATTCCACTACCGAAGACGCATTTTCCCGGAGTACCTCGGTGTGAGGAGTCGCGGGAGTCTCACCGACCACTTTATAGCAGCGTGTATTATGAGTAAGGCTTTAAGTTTTACTATAAGCATCGGACATACCGGGTGCTGGAGGTGTTTGGACTTCAAGCTTCGGAGTCCCTGCCCACGGATTCCACGAGAAGCTGCGTGCGCTCCCCAAAGCCCAAGACACCTGGCCAGACTGAACCAACGGCCTGCTCCGCTAAAGCGGTATGAGCAGTCTGCAATGTAGCGGCCAAACAACTCACCTGCAGGCGAGTCAACGAGCGTGCCGGAAGAAACGCGGCATGAGCAGCACTCCTGGTAAATTCTCAGTAAACACTTGCATCAAAGTGTGTACGATACAACGCACCGACTGCCCGCACAGCGTGACGACCGCGCCAGACAAGATGCCAACGACACGCTCATATTCGCAGTCTGGGACGACGAGCAAGAACGTGAAATTCCCAGAAAAACCAAAGAGTTCTTTGCAGCAAAAACGACCACGTGCGCCGGCTCGGCCTTTGCCGAATGGGCGCGTCGATCAATTCCCTAAAGGGCTCGTTCTCCGCTTTTGTCGGCGCCGTCCGTGACCTCCACTAGTGTCCCGAACGTCTTTCCTGCGCTGGGGACACAGGTCCCTTAGCAAGCACCGTCGACCACACGGACATATGCCCGATGGTGCCCGACGAACTTCTCTATACAACTGCCTCACGTGGTTGGACAAAAGGAATGCGTGAGTCACAAGCTCTAACCATCGAAAGACTATAAATATCCAGAAGTATCTCCCGGGAATACAAGCCTTAAGGCCCAGTCATTAGCTGCTACTTCCACCAATCTACAAAATGAACGACGAGCAGAAGATCTCTTTCTATGGCTATACCCCGGTGCCCCAAGACCCGGACGTGCTTTTCAAAGATCATCCGACCGCGTCTGGGGCGACCCCAAAGCAGGATCCTCTCGAGTTCAAGGACCTGCCTCTCCCGGACTCTCCTTTGGTACAGAAGGTCAAGGAATTCGTAAAGGCAAGCGCCTGTTTCGTCCTTGCGCGACTCTCAATGCTATTTCCGATTGATGCCGCATTCTTTCTTATCCGCATCAACAGGGAAGGCTCACCGAGCAGACTTTCAACCATAGCAACCGCGTTTACATATATGGTCTGCCTATTATGCTTCTCTCATCGCCCCACGCACGCACTCAATTCTCGAATCACCGGTTCCTTCTAGGGACGGCCCTCGTCAGGACGCACTTCCCTGAATGGACCTATGACGCTGAGACGTATTACCTCACGTGCCTGCTACACGACATAGGCACAGCGGACGCCTTCCTCGCAACGACCAAGATGTCATTTGAGTTCAAGGGCGCGATCGTCGCCCGCGAACTAATATTGCAGCACGGCGGCGTGGAGGACCAGGCGGACGGCGTCTGCGAGGCCATCATTAGGCACCAGGATATTTTCGTCAAGGGGTAGGTCTGAATACGCTTTCTATCATTCACTTCATACTGGTGCTCATATCATTACCCCTTAATTATCGCGACTTTCTTAAATGCAACGCACTTAGAGGGAACATCACCACGATAGGACAGATCATACAGCTTGCAACCATCCTCGGTACGCACTTTTGGTCCAAATAAGCCATGTCTGCGCCGCTGAAACCGCATTTCTTAGATAACGTCGGGCTGTACGTCTCCGATATCGTCTCTACCCCTGCCAAACTGGCTAACCAAAAGGGCTTCCCGCTTCACCGCGAAATTCCCATCTCCATACCACCATGATCCGGCTTCAGACGCGCAAACTTAATCCACCCGAACCTCATCGCGACAACCTGCGCAGCATTCCCGCGCAAGGGCTGGTCGGGCTGCTTCTCAGTCACGATCGAGCGCGAACTTACGCTGAAACCGTGGTGCCACACATCAACCTTCGAGCGCCCGAACTGGGTCGCGGGTGTGCCCAGCAACTTTGCGACGGACGTCAGGGGTAACAGCGTTATGGCGCCGTTCGAGTGATTAATCGTGATCAGCGCGCCTTCCATTGTTCCCCGCCCATGGATCTCTAAATGCGTGTATGTGCGTGTGTGTGTATGTGCGAATCTGGTTGCTCGGGAGCAAGGCGGGAGACATGTGTACGGAGGATCCGCGTCTCATTTTAAAGTGTGCCACCAGCTTGAATCATTTGTAAATACTAAGTGTACATCAACACTGCGGGATAGTATGTAATGATAGTGTTTCATGATGAAAGGAATATACATACATTAAGACCGAACTACAGCCCTCAACCTTAAAGTAAAGTTTTTTGTCCTTGATCCCCGCCTACATCGTCAATTTGGTCTGTTCACACGCCATACAACCAGAACGAAACCCTCTACTGACAGCCGGTCCGGAAATGCACTTACATGTATATAGACAAAAATATCTCGCCTCCCCCGGCTCCCGCGATTGCATACATGTGGTTGCGTTTCTCCTTTAGCGAAGGGGCCCCACTTGAGCCGTTCAAAATTAGAACAATATTAATTAAAGTTGGCGGAAGTGGCGTTAGCGTTGCGTATTTACACTTGATTTAGTGTGTGTGCGCGCGCGCGTGCTAATATAGTCGACTCTTATTTTCCATTTTCGTGGCTTTGCTGAGCCAGTAGCAGTCGCCTCGTCCTGCTTCTTCTGACGCACACTAGGGTTATATACTATACACACTACTAGCGCGGGTCTAGAGCTTGAATAGTCGGCTCGTCAATGGCAATAGCTAGCCATTCATGCATTCGATATTAATACTATAACGCCTCGTGCCCGAAGAAGTCCGAGTCCGAGTTCCGGGGCGGGAGGCCATCATCCCCTCTAGGTCAGTACTGACTCGCGAATCACCGTCCCATTCACGGGTCAACTGGGAATTCTCCTAATGCTACATGCAACCTTACGCGAAGTAAGGACCCGCTCTAAGTTCCAGCCTGGGAACGAGGACTCCCAAATCAATATCGCATTGACATCACTTGATTGTCTATGTTTATACCTCAGGCTGGACCTGTACACGTTCATACCGTATCTGCGGAGCGTAGCCCGAGGCGAGGAGATAATACGGCTGAATGAAAGAAAGAAGAAAAATGGAGAAGAATAGATTAGCTCCCGCCGCTGGCGTACGGTGCACCGTGACAATACATATACCACTGCAATTGGTATATCTTGGCTAGCACTTGGCACGTTCATTTGCCACTCGCTGGGAGCGGGCGTAAAGCCCTCAACTCGAAGTCCTCAATTCCCCAGGCTCGCACTCACATGAGTAATGACTTACTGTCCACTACTAGGAACAGTTTCCCGTGCGCTTCAATTTCCTGCACTCCGATTTCCGCTATCACCTCCGATACACTAGTATATATATATATATTTATTTATTTATGGGAAGCCTCGGTGAGCCACTGGCGGCTGTCCACTGGGCGGCCGGGTCGGACTTCGGAAATAATATTAATAGCAGTGGAGGCGGGGACCTCAACCTCGCGCTGGCAAAGTATTGAATTGTGTCGCTGACATGGTGTACTAATAATGTAAAACGTGACATCCTGCAACCACATACGGTAGCAGTGCTACTCTATCGCGCGGCGGCGGCCCCGCCGTACCATAAACGGTGCGGTGCAGATGCCGCGCGTACTAGTGCCTGGGCCGCACTCCGCCGCTGCAAGCACGGAGACAGATCGGGATTCAGATACGCACGGGTCGCGGTGATGATGCGAGGTGGCCCTCCAATGAGCACTATTTGTATTTGGATAAGTATATATATTTTTAAGGGGATCTGGATCGCGGTTCTGGACCCAAGGACACGGCGCCGCTGCGAGCATTTCTGCCAATCTAACAATGCTACAAGTATTCATTGATAATATTGGTATTTCAACGTCGGATGTCAGAATGCCTAAACCTTACTTGACAACATCTACATGTAGTCAGCAATATAGTGTACGTACACTGTACATACTGTAAGTATGTGTACCAGTTGTATTGTGTGTGTCCCTTTTTTAAGTGAATAGGTGTTGGATAGATGTATTAATCGTACTAGATCCGCTGAGCCGCTTTTGGATCTGCCGAGCTTTTTTCCCGCCGCGATCGTTTGGGGTAATTATATGTATTTATAGCGCCCTCGCCAGTCTCTGCGTGACTTTCAAAAAAGAGCTGAACGCAATCAAGAGGCTTGGACAATGCTGCCTTCTGTATATAGACAGGCCCGCGGGCTGCGTACGTACTTACGAGAAAGGAGGAGCAAAAGCGGAAATGTAGTCTGAGACGGCGACCTCACGCCAGGACTGGGTTCCCCAGATCCGACGGGAGAGGAGGTGGTGTTCGGATACGCTCTGATCTTGGCGCGCGTTTGCGTATTTGCATTACACACATGTATAAGGAATCCGTCTACTAGATTCATTACGCGAGTGCGGGGACGAACAAAGGGACAGGCCGAGATCTGGGCCAGACTCTCGGAGGCGCGCGCACAATAGGAACGCCCAGGGTGAAGTGGCACTAGCGCCAGAACGCCTAAACCCAAGTTGACGACATGTGTATGTGGTCAACAGATACGTATGTATTGCCTCCGCGCCTAGTACGTGCCAGCACTACAGTACTACAGTAGTAGCAGTCGGTTTTACTTCCGCCTTCCGACGGTATGTACATGTGTTTGTCTCTGTGTATGCATATGTGGGTGGGGGTGGGTGTATTTATAGCTCCGAGCTGATCCCCACCTTCCGTCTGAAGCTTGAGGAAATGGGTCAGACGGGGCAAAGAAAGTACAAGGTCCGCCCGAGTCGACTTCAGCGTGTATGCGGGGTGGGACTCGGACTTGAAGCAGTCAAAAC
Source organism: Coniferiporia sulphurascens (assembly GCA_002794785.1). Lineage (NCBI taxonomy): Eukaryota > Fungi > Basidiomycota > Agaricomycetes > Hymenochaetales > Hymenochaetaceae > Coniferiporia > Coniferiporia sulphurascens. The sequence goes on along the minus strand of NBBA01000008.1, from coordinate 739,376 downwards.
ACGAGCGCCAAAGCCTACCTGTCCTACCTTAGGCGCGTGTCCCCCCCTCGTCACCCACACGAGGAACACATTTATCCGCGTATCACAGATCTGCAGCTAGGACCAAAAGAGGGGGGGGACGGAATCGCGTATCTCCGGTGCTATATATTCCCGCACAAGGGGGGGCGTGGATTCAAGGCGGGGTGAAACCTAAAAGGGATATAATATGTAGGCATGTTGCCATGCTATGCTATACCACTTACGGGATATAGCCGCTCTGGATCACGATGTGGCCTCGTCCAACGGCACAGGCGGGTGAAAGGCGGGTGTGCGGACGGCAGCTTCCGGGCTTCCGAGCCTGTGAAGCACGACCGGCCAATTACCGCCGCCTGCGACCTGGGCTCCGAATTTGACAGGCATCCGTATGTGCGCGGTGGTTCGCGTAAAAAGAGATGAGACGAATAAATAGAAGACGTGAAAAATAGGACATGAAAGAAGAGAAAAGAGATCGAAAAAGGGGGCGGCTGCCCGACGGCCAACGTCAAAGGTCCGCGTATGCCCATTGGCAGGAAACAAGTAGCGGTGTCCTTCAGCCAACTGGGTGGCGTACATGCGCAGTAGGATTAGCGCGCTCGCTATCGTATTTGCATTTGCCTTCGACTTTGCTTCGATGCGCAGTCCGTGGCACTACCATGCCACCGGGCAGCGGAACCACCCGAGAGTCAATTGACACTGATAGCAATAGTGATAGAAAATTACATGTGCGCTGCCTTGGCTCGAATACGTGTAAAAGAGCAACGGCTGTCTCCGACCCCAGCCCAAGCGCATCTTGGCCCAGTCTGCTGGGCTTCTCGGTCGACACGTAGTAGGGAGTGTGTGGGCCGGCTCCAAACCCACTGAGGGGACGCCGATCCATGATCGCCCGACGATCACAAACCGAGGGGCGGCGTTCTTTCCTAGAAAGGAAGACGCAACGTACTATGTACGTCGATCGCCCCCGCCGTTGTAGGGCTGAGGAATCAGGCGCACACCTACTACACGGGCCTGGGGTGGCTCCGAGAACGCCGACGCTGTATGCCGCAGCAACGGTCACGGCGGGAGCGAACTCCATCTGGCAAGTCCTGGTCCACGACGGATCCCAGCCTCGCTCACGCCCGGAGAAACAGAGATTGGAAACCCGCATAAACGTACACATACACACACTGGCAACAAAGTCAAGGCACACTCGGGTATGCGTGTCGTACGCCGCGCCCGAGTCAGTGCGTAACCACTCGGACGGCTTCTTCGGTACTCGACGTTTGGTCGTGTCTCAGACGCGAGATCGATCGCTTCTTCCCCTTTGGTGATGGAGGGAGCGGCCGCACTGTCTCTTGTCCGGGAAGCTGGCGGACTCCGCTCCGCATAAGTGCCCAGGTAATGCCCGCCGTCCAGTGTAACCACTCCGCGGGACTCGAGTTGCCATCTTTTTTTTTCGCACCTCGCTTGCGATTATATTGCTCGTACTACTAACCGAGTCCGCGACGGTCGCCGGTCGCCGACTCGTCGGTACCGGTGACGCAGCGCCGATCCGGTGCAAAGTGCGAAAGAGTTCGTCACTAGATGCGCTGAAAAGAGTACACTACACGTATATCCGAGTCTTGTGCCCGCATACTGTAGCGCCTTGATAAAACATGGGAAGTCGCAAAAACAAAAACAAAATAAGAGAACGCGGAAACACGGAAACACGGAAAAACAGGAAAAGAGCGGGAAGCGGGGGCACTTTGCGGTTGCTTTTTTGCTTCCCGCGTCTGGTAGGTCCCCGTCCCCGTCTTCGTTTCTATATTTCGGTACGGTATCTTTATTTCTCCCCCCCCCCTCGCATAAATCATTTGTTACAATAAAAAAAGGTGCATACATACATACATACATACATACATGTACTAACCGGCGCTCCGCTCTCATTTTCGGGGTTCGGGGTTCGGAATTCGGGTTTCGGGTTCGCGACCGAAGGGGAGAGGGTGGGCGTGGGCGTGGGCGGCGTGGGCATGGGCGTGGGGCGTGGACATGGGCGCGCCGTAACTCGACTCGGAGCACGGGTTGGCAACCCACAGCATTGGAGCACAACACATTAAAAACACCTCTCGTCGTTTCTGATTTAAAAAAGGAAAAAGAAAAGGTAAAGATAGCGAAGTGCTTAACCGGAGGGTCGACGATCAAAGAGTGGATGGCTGCGCGGCGACCTTTAGCTTCCTTTACTTTCCACACCACGCCACACATGTACTCAGGCTGTACAGTACATTAATTGTACGTATTCTAAGTATGAAATGTGTGATTTTTTTCCTTTTTTCCCCCTCTTACGGGAAAACGGAGTTTTTCCCCCCCTCCCCCTTAATGTTACAGTAAGCGTTCGCGAGCGGGTTTACATATTTACACCTACCAGTCGGGACTCGGGACTCGGTACTCGGAGAAAAGATTTTTTTTAAAGAGGAAATTTATTTACATGTAAATGGATCCGGGGTCTCGGGCGGTCCAGTCCTGTTGCAAATCCACATGAGAATCGCGCCGGAACAATTATTGCGCCTACCTATTCTCAAGGAGATACCGAAAGAGTAAAATAAAATGAGCGTTGCAAAATCTATATGAAACGTTTCGGGATAGCCCGAGAGGACGGGGGTACTACTGTAGGGGGCGGTGTAGGCAACAGATCGAGACATACTGTACATGTACAAAGCGGGGGAGCACAGCATACACCATACAACTTTTACAATAAGATCGAAGCACGGAAGGCGGTAACAACGACGAAAGGAGAAGAGGGAAAGCGGGTCAGAAAACCAAAATATCACATAGGTCTCGACCATGAATACAACGACATCCCGCAGTGAGTTCCACGGGTATACACATGCGTGTACATAAGCGGAAGAGGGGGAAGTAAAGGAAATGTGCTGCGCGCCCGTCTCGAGCCTATCAGAGAGAAGGAGAGGGGGGGAAGAAAAAGAAGAAGCACCATTTGCGGAGGGAAAAGGAGACGAAAAAAAGAAAGCACTCGCGCCCATCTTAGGTCTATCAGAAAGAAGGGGGAAAAAGGGGGGGAGTCGAGTTTTACCGCCGCCGTGCGAGCGCGAACGCACCCTCATACCCGTGCGTCTCCGCAGGAGTGAGCGTGTCGCGCCAGCGGCCTACAAGGTATCCGCTCCCGCTCCCGTTCTCGTTCTCGCTGCTCTCTTCGCCCCCGTCCCCTCCGCCGCCGACGAGGTACCCGCGGTAAAGCCACCGGCCGCGGTCGCCACCCGTCTGTTTTGGAGCAGAGTCAGTACAAGACGGTAGTTTGTAAAATAAAATAAAATAAGATAGCGGGAAAATATATGGAATAGAGGACTGAAGGACAACGCACGTATTCTTTCATGACCGAGACAAAGCCATCGTGCGGCCGTACGCGCCCGACGATTCGGAATTCTCCCCACCCAGAGTGGCCGTCCCCCGTCAGGATGACGTCGCGAACCCGTGCATCGTATCCTTCCCCCTCACTATGGTCCTTGTCGTAGCGCCGATAGGTGTACCTCGCAGGCCGCAGCGTATCAGATGAGGTTGCCGCAGGGAGTGTTATATTGAGCCCTTCGTCATTCTCAATCACTGTCACCCCAACGGGCATGTGTCCGAGGATCGGGTCGCCCGCGGGTAGCATATCTTGCCCCTGCTCCTGTTCTGACTCTTGCCTTACCGACAGAGCGAGCAGATGGTGCTCACGCACACGCCATGTCTGATTGTGCTGCGCGAGCACACAATCACGCAGTCTGCTAGGCGACGCGCCAGCAAGGAGAGCTGCGAAGCTGTGAAATTCAGTGTACTGAAACGGGGTAGGTGTATGCGCATTAGAGTAGATACCGCGAAATTAATTGCGGAGAAATGAAAGCCTCACGGTGAACGAGCCCTCCCAGACACCTGTGAGGCTGCCTGGTCGGAACGCCAGATTAGGTGTCTTCCACTGTGCTGCTACAGCCCCATTAACGGTTCCCTCGCCATCAGGGATGGGATGTACACTACGCCGCCACTCATACTCCCACCTCAAGCTACTTACACCAGGCGTCCAGCCTGACCACGCCTGGCTCTGTGCGGTCAGTTCCAAATTGGAGAATGCCGCCACAAATGCGTCGTCGCTGCCGCCGGTCCCGCCGATAGCGCCGAGGCCGCCTGCGCTGAGAAGTGTCGCATGCAGGTCGGCCATAGTCCCGTCGATAGTGAGGCCGAAAATACTGCTGTCGTGCGCGTCACGCCTACAGCGTGCAGCGAGGGCAAGGTATGCGAGGGTCGCGGCGGCGGCGCCTGGTGGGGGTGCGAGTCCAGTAAGAGGAACACCAAAGTGCAATAGAGGCTCTGCGGACGCAGGAGAAGGGGATGCAGAGGCCGGCGCAAGTGGGTTGACAGGTTCGTCCGAGCGGGTGTTCGGCGTGCCGAAATGGATGTGGGACGGCTCGGGAGCGAAGGAGGTCCAGGGGAGGCGGGTGAGCGGGTACTGGATGGGGGATAAGACGGCCGTCGTTAATGAAAGGAGCATCGACACGTACAGCAGGTGCATTGAGCGCGACGAATTTAAGGAGACGATTCGCGCGGCGAAAGTGGTCCGGATCGGCGACGTACGCGGCTGCAAGTGGGCGGGGTCAGTCTCTCGGGTGTTTTGCAAACGAGATCAAAATCGGGGGGACGGCGGGAACGCTAACCGGGATCGAGGAAGAACCAGAGCAGCCACATCGCAAGTGCGTCACGGGCTCCACGGGTCGATCCTGCCGCACTGGCCGCGCCTAGCCCGAACGCGGGCCACCGATCGTGTTGGAGGGCCAGCATCGCACCCGACGCGCCGGCGTCGTCGAACCAGTATACCCGGAGCCACTCGCCCGCGCGGGCGTAGATGCGTAGCTGGGCGGCGTTGCAGCCGTCGTCCTCGAGGACCATAAGGAAGACGGCCCATAGCAGCTCGTCGAGGTCGCGCCCGTTCTCCGGCGAGGGGGCTGCGCGCGCGCCCACGAGGGAGCGTAGGCGCTTGAGGACACGGCAACGCTTAACGAGCTCTGCTGCGAGGACAGGTGCTGTGAGCACGTCTGTGTGGGCGGCGAGGCGGCGGGCGGGTGCAGCGAGGTCGAACTTTGCTGCGCAGATGCGGGCGTAGAGGAGGGGGTTGGCGGCGAGGGCGAGAGCGGCATGGGTGGAGCGGTTGAGAGCGAGTAGGGCGGGAAGGGCGGCGGGTGGGCCGAGGAGGGGGTCTGTGGTGGCGAAGAAGGCGATGTGCTCGAGGATCTCTGGGGGGACAGTGTCGAGCGACATGGCGAGGGGATGACGCCGCCGCCGGGTGGACTGATACGGTGACGATGAGTGGCCGCGGAGTCGGAAGGGGGCCGGGCCGAGCCGCCAACGGATACGGCGGAGACCCCCGTTTGGGAAAGGGCAGGGCCAGTGATCGGAGTACGCGTAAAGTATGATCGCCGCGTGGTACGTAAGCACCCGGACCCTGGCACTGGCAGTGGCACTAACAGACTGGCACACCAGCGTACCACCTCTCCGCTCTTCTTTCCTCTCCCTATACATATCGTCCTCCCCGCAATGTCTTCTCCCCCCCTACCCAGCCATGCCCCTCACTGCACTTGCCCCCGAGCTCGTCCAGAACATCGCCTTTCACACCGCCGCCGACGGCCTCGGCCCGCCCCTCGCCCTCGCCGCCCTCCAGCGTACCTGCCGTTCTCTCCATGCTGTCCTTGCACCCGATGCAGCACCCTACCTCCATGCTCGCGTCTTCCGTGCTTTGTTCGACGCAGCCGCCCCAGAGCGCCGCTTTGGCCCCCACGCCCGCCGCCCTTCCGTCCTCGCCGCAGAACTTGCCCGCCGCTGCGCGCTCCTCAGGCGCATCCGTAGCGGTGACGTTGCTGGCCCTCACGTGCACGCCGATCTCTGGCTCGCGTACCTCATGATGCTCGAGAATGACGGCCGCAACGCGCGCCAGCTCGTCCACTGGGCGGGCCTCGTCCATTTCGTCGTCCTCTTCCTCAGGACCAGGCTCTACGAAGGCTGCGGCGCGAACAACGGCTGGCCCCTCGAAAGCGAGTCCAGCGCACTTGCCGTCTGGATACTCTGGCTGGCCAGTGACGAAGGTGCGTGCACAGCACCGGCCTCCCCGCTATCTAGCTGACCCTGAACAGCGAGCATCCGTGCGGAGCGCCCCGAATACCGCAGATTTATACTTGACGCGTTGCAGCCATTCGTAATCGCCCCCTACAAGGTAAGTCTCTTTTCACCCTCCCTCGTGCTCTTTTTTACTTCTCCCGTTTCACACTCCGCTAGTACCAGCCTCTCTTCGTCCCAGAGGCGCACTTTTTGCTCCCGCTCCCGCAAGGCGTGTACACCTTCACTCATACCCCCCATGGTCCCTTTCCCATATACCGTCCCGTTGTGCCAAAGTCCTCTATTCCGCATGTCTCGCATTTTGGGCTGCCCTTGAACGTGTGTGCGCCGCCCTTGACTCCGGCCGCGCTCCTTTGTATGCACGCGCGTCTCCAGCTCGGCGTCATACAGCCTCCAAAAAGGATCGTTGAGCGCCGCTCAATGCTGCCTCCTGGCGTGATCGGCAGCACACTTGAAGACTATGTCGAAATGAGAACAAAAACACTTACAAAGTGTGTAAGGTGGGGATTGGATGAAACAACGGCGCCTCCTCTTGATGAAGACGTTGACAATGAGAGGGACGCGATGAAGCTGGACAGAGGCCCTGATGGCATACTGTCAGGAAGTTGGCACTCAAGGTCCGCGAGCTTCCAGCACGAGCATGACTGGACACGCATCACACACTTTTACAACCCATGGCTTTCTACAAACAACTCTCCCCGCGCCTACACTCCCGGCATGCTCTCCGGACTTTGGACCGGGAGGTTTTTCGTGAGTTTCGCTTCATTTTTAAATTGGTCGACAGTCTTTTTTTTCGTATGTGAACCACTACAACTTCAAACTCGTATCCCCCTTCCAGGCCTATGATTTTACGCAGTATACTGAGGTTGCGCACAACCCCGATATCCATCCGCGACTAGCGCGACGCACATCTACTTCTGCTGAAGACATTTCGGGCTCGGGCTACGTTGTAACACCTGATGCAGGGTCGTTTCCCGCGGCGTACCAAGCCCCCCTTTTCATGCGCCTGCGCGAGCACCATTGTTTACCGGGAACACTTCCCATCGCCTGGGGAGATGACCTTACCGACCCTGGTGCCGATATCAATGCCCTAAAAAGGGCGTGGTTCCCACCCGAGTGCGATTACGAAGAGAAAAATGTAAGTTGCGCTGTCCCCTCAACTGAGTGCATTTTTTCTCCCGATAAGCCACTGATGCATTTTGTTGCGATCGTGATTTTACACGAAATAGGGAAAGCTGAGCGTTTACAACCGAGTGTGGGATGAATTAATTGAGTACGAGACTTACGTTCCCGGTCGCCCTAACGCGCACGTTGCCGCTGGCGGGTGTAAACGCTGCAACCCTGACTCTGACGTAGACCCGGAGCGCGACGAGCCAATGCCGGAAGGCTCACGATCTGTTTGGCCTACGGTTAACTCCGAGCCCTGCCGTTCCTCGTGCCCTTTACATCCCAGTCTCTCGTCACAGTCGACTGAGTCACCTCAGTTTACTCAAGAAATTTTCGATGGCCTGTGCCACGACCCCAATACATGTTCGCTATACCCCTCACAACCCCCCGCTCATCCATCTTATCCCGTGTATGCCAATGAAAACCCATTGGTAGAAGAGCTTCGCAATAATGAACCGAATCGGGAGAATGGAACCGCGGAAATGAATTGTGCGTGCGCAGGCAATGGTGTCAGAAAATGTGTGGATGCGTCAGAGGACAGCTGTGTGGGAGATATTATTGTCACTGGTGAGGTGAGTCGCTCTCAGCCACTCACGTTCAACGGACTTAAATTCTGATTATTATATCCCAATCAACTTGATGGATCAACTTCTTGTGTTTGACGATTCGTTTAATCTAAAAAACTACTACCGATTCACTAATTTCTAGACAGATCCTGAGCATGGTCGCGCATGGGGAGCCTTCAGATTCATCGGCAGAATTCGTGACAAGGACGGACTGGTCGTCCTGCTCCGCATTCCTGTGAGTGTGCGCCTTCTATTAGCGCCCCACCCTTAACCTTTTTTCCCGTTCTTCCTCTCTCCACCGTGAATTTATCCCGCGCTCCCTTCTTTATTCCCCGCCGGTCCGCCGATGGTTCTCTAATTTCGCTCATCCCTTGATTCTTTGGCTTCCGGCGCTTTGTGTTCTGGGATTTTGGCGCGTCCTGCTCTGTGCTTTTCATCTCCGTCCTACATCTTGCGCTCGTCGGTCTCTATTCACTCTGGATACCCGCCACTGACAACTACTTTATTCTTTGACTTTTTCGCACGTACTAGGTCGAACCTAACACGCGTGGCGCGGGCACGTTCGTCTTCCGCGGATGTAAGCACCTTTCGCTCCGTCTCCTCTTTATCTGCCTTCCCCCCTTTTTTCCTTTTTTGTATCGCCTCCACGCCTCTCCGCCCTTTTTGGAATTATTTTCTCAGCATTCGTCACTGCCATCTGGTTCTGTGCACCTTGCTGTATGCCGTCTTCGTCAAAGCACTTTCCCCGCATTGCCTCCCTTTCCGTACACTTTTGCTGGCGTCACCTCACCGTTTATCTTCCCTCATTTACCCCGAGACGCAGCATCCGACGTTCGTCAACAGTGTCTTATTACCGCGCAATGTTTGAGGAGCTCGGATGATCCCTTTTGAAACTTTAATAGAGGAGAAAGAGCGCACTTCATTAGTTCTTCTCCATTTTTCATCATCATCAAACTCCTCCGCTTCACTAAGTGTCCAGATCTCCGCCCTGCGTCTTTGTTCGCTCCCCTTACGCCCATCCCATTTTTAAAAGTCCCTTGAGTCAATTTTGACATCATTAAATGCGCGCCCTTCCTTCCCCGTCATTGACGCTGCCCTTTTTACCTGTCTGCATCATTCCAGCCCATGCCCCGCTTCCGCTGAGCACATCGCTAATGGAGGTGTCTTGATCCTCGCCCCCGCCTTAGTCAAAACTCTTTCCTCCATCTTCGTTGACTTCTCGGTTCTACTTTTTCCGACTCTATTTTTGCCCTTGTTCCCATCTCCTGCCCTCTGCTCCGCTCCTTGCTTCTTTTCTTTTCTTAATTTGGGGCTTGGCTAGGGCACGCACCTCTCCGCTCGTACGCTTTTGCACGCTGCCTCCCTTGCCGTACCTTCTTTCCTTTCCCTCTCCCTTCGGAGTCGGATCTCACAGTTGCTTTCCGAGTTCTTTCCCATATCATTGGGTCGCATCTTATTTCTTCATGCCTTCTGCTTCGTTCCTTCCGAGTAGCCATTACCCGGGATTTTAGCTACAGTCTTTGATAACTTCCTTACCCATTTTCGACTATTCTTAACTTCTCGTTTATATTTATCGCCTCCTGCACTGAATCCATTGGCTAATCGGTTCTTTCCCTCACTGCAGATATTCACTCGAACCAAAACTTTGTGGGGCGCTGGCGTCCCGCGGGAGAGCCCTCCGATTCGTTCGCCGCGCTGGAGGGTAGCTTCTCGTTGTGCAAGCGTGGGTAGTGCATTGTTGGTGGGATGTTGGGTGAAATGGGGTGCAAAGATGAATGGCCGTGTGCTTCGAGTGAGAGAGGGAGACCCCCCGTGGTATTGTCATCTGCTTGATCCGCTAGCGCTCATGCCGTACTCCCGCCATTCTCCGGATCATGAGCCTACACGGACGCGGGAAGCGGACAAGACGTCGCCGAGCGGGCTTTCTGTTTTCTGTTTTTCTTTTCTATGGGCACGATTTCGTTTTTTCTTCTTGAGAACAATGGTATACCCCCTCTCCGCGCCGCTCTGATCAGTGATAGACTAGGTGCAGCCCTGGTGGTTTATAGCCGCTGTCATTTATTTTCTTTTAAAATATCGATTTCTTTTTGTTTGTTTGTTTGTTTGTTTGTTCTGTTTTTAGCATTTTGTTTTGTTTTGTGGATAGGGTGCGATACCGGAGCGCCGGTGTGTACGCGATGTCCGGGGGAAGCACCGACTTCAGGATTACTATGATATTATGAATGGAAATAAGTGAATGCGCCTGGGTCTCGGGCGATCGGACACGGCAAATGTGTTATTAATAGCGATGGGCGCTAGGGTAACGCTGTCGCTGTCGCTGTCTGAACCGTGACGGGCCCTGGCGTCGTATCCCGATTGTCAGCTGTGTGACGTGTGAGAGACCCTGGGGTTTTCCGAGTCGGCGTCGATCGTAGCCTGCACTGGTACTGGTATTGATTGGATTAATGTCTACTCGGGAGAATTTTTCTTGCTTACGAGTATATAGACTTGGATAAGTCTCCCGCTTCGTGCCTTGAACAGCCCGGGCCGCTCAGGCTGCCCCGCATACTGGTAGCGTTGAAATAGATATTAATATCGATGGTCAAAGGTCAAGGTCCCCGTTGACCTCTGTATCTTCCTTCCTTAATCGACGGCGCATGACCCCAGGCTGGGCTTTTTTCCTCGTTCACTGTGTTTCAATAATAGTGCCATGATAGTTGTATATATTGTGCAGTACATAGTATCTCCGAGTGGGTTCTTTAGTAGTTCCTTTATTCAGCGCTGTTGGCCCTTGGTGCAAATATATTATCGTCAGTCGCGGTAAACTTGCCCTTGGCCGTCGGCAAAACGAGTTACCACCCGCGCCGCTGAACGCCGAACGCCGAACGCCACTAGTACTCGCACTCGCGTCGATCATCGACTTGGAGACGAACGTGTGCCACTCGATCTCGTTCGGCGGCGGCGGACGATCCGAGTCGCCATTCCTAGGCCCAGGGCTCACCTGTCAAACCTGAACGTATTGATTGTATGGGTTACGTATGTATCCCTTTGTTACGATGTGAATATATATATTACATGTAGTATTGACGGGATTAATGGGACAACGTACTATCGTATGACCCCTATTACAAAGTCACATTTTCAGACAAAACGTGGATTTCCGGCCTCCACATCATAGGTATAGGGTCGAGAAAGTCCTTCTGAACTGTTGTACAGTTAATAAATCTTTCTTGCCACTTTTTTCGGCGAAATTCGGAGATGCCTCCCGTTCAAGACTAATTTTTTGTTTTGGAAGTGACTTTGTAAAAGGGGTCATACGATAGTACATAGTACGCTGCGGACGCGGCGAAAACTTAAAACGCCAACATGACACGCCGTGCTCACCTCACTAGCCCTCAGTGTGGCGGTGGCGTTAACGTTTACGTTTTATGTCAATACAGTTTTGTGTTTTGTTGTGTTTTTTGTTTTTGTTTTTGTTTCTTTTTTATGATTGTGCGCGGCGCTCGGAGCGCACGTCGCTCAGCGCTCAGCTAGTGAGTTGCGGTGGCTTCCCAGCTCGACGTCGCGGGGAGGGGCGGGGTGGGGGGCTCCGCCAGGCCTATCTGAGTTCTATCAGTACTAGTGCAAATTCGACTCCCGACGCACTAATGCATATGATGCTCCCCTCTCCCGGATATATGGATGGATGTCCTCATGACATCTACTACGTTCGATCTCCAAGGCACACACTGGCAGTCAATCAGACCGCATTCATATATATATTTATCGCCGCACCAACCTTGTTCTAGTAGTACTCCCCCGAGGGCATCAGCGAGTCGGAGTACTTACTCCCCGAAAGGAATCCACCACGCCGGACGCTGTGAATTACACTGCTCACGGGCCCGCAGTGCGCACTTAGCCGTCACAGTCAAATGGCCCCCCTTGCCAAAATTTGACTAGTTCCCGATATATACAGTGTGATATACGGTGTGGCGGTGCCGCCTTTATCTGGGCAGTACATGAGTACGTAGTGTACATAGATGGCCCCGGGCCTGCGATACCGTATTCAAACTAGTACTTGGCACGCACGCACGTTACTGACCCTCTTCTGTCGATTAATTGCTTGGCCTTTCTCTTCCGTTGTTTCGTTTTGTAAATTCATCGTCTTTCCCCCTTCCCCCCCTTTTTTTACCTCTCAACTGTGGGAGATTGAAAAGCATGAGTGTCCAGGCAGAGATAGGTCTCGGTGATTGGCCACCCCCGTGCGTTTCGGCAGTTACTGGACGACATGCCAGGCAGACCGTGGCGCTCCGTGAGGATTCCTCAAGGTCCTATTTTGTTTTGCTTTCTGCACGCCCCGCGGCGCAGCCCTTGGAGCTTAAGCGATGTTCCCCCTCCGCCGGCCTTTCCCTTAGGCTTGGCCGTGGCTCGGCCGCGCAGAAATAAGCTAGAGTGAAATTGCATGCCGTCGGAGTTGTCCGAATAGTACTTGTGTCTAGATCTGTCTGCTGATATCCACCTGTCACCGGCTTCTTTTCGTAAACTTTCTTTTTCCGTCGGACGAAGCCGACTGCATAGGGCATCGCGAGTCCCTAGGTGTGCCTGAAAACAATTGTTGGCTTACTTAAGAAGGAATCAGAAGTACTGCACGGTTTAGTCGGAGATGGCCAGAACTGATCCTACGCGTACATACAAATACAATGAGATGGTGCATTCGGCGTGAGGATAGTACGATATCGGCTGAACCGACGAATAAAGGGAATCAGGACAAATTAGGAGGAGGGGGGGGATTTGGTGAGCACCTTGAGTGGCCTTCGTGAGAACGACCCAAGATACCGACCGAGCCAAGATTTTTTTCTCAACATCAACATTGAGTTAACGTACTCATTCGGAATTCAGAGTTTATTCGATGGGCGGGGGCAGTTCCCCGCGGTTTGAGTGGAGGTGTGGAAGGGGAGGGAGGACTTCTGGCCGAGCTTGAGTGGGAAACTTTGTGGAAAAGTATTGATTAAGACACGCGTCTAGGGCGACGGCAACGCAGGATTGTATACAGTACTAGTGCACGACTCACGACTGACTGTATTCGTACGGAATTAACCTGCGTTAGCGTATAGTGTTAACGTTGCCCGCCTTGTGTGTGGCTTGGCTTGGCAACACACGCGCCTGAGGGGGCTGGGGATGTTCAAGTTCGCCGCGGTAGATTTGCTAGTGGACGGGCCAGCGTACACCGCCGGTGGCTAGTCTCCATCCTTGGTTACGAAAAGCATTCATTTGTATGTGTGCTTGACCTGCGTCACGGCGCTCAGACTTCATCACAGCGCGGGAAATGACATTCGGTCTGATGGATCGAGGCATTAGTAGGGACGGAAAATGTGAAACGCTCTTTGTTCGGCCACATGCATCATTTCAATGGCGCCAATTAATGGCATTTCCCGTCCCGTGCATTCTATCATGTTTTGGCCCTCGAACGTGCTATGCGGTTGGTTGTAGTAAACCTACGCGTTCAAGTATGCAGCGTCTTCAAACTAGAGGGAAGCCCAGAGCGAAAATAAATGAGGTATGGTGGTACCACTTTTTTTCGATATTGAGCTGTGAACCATTGTTGAGCATGCCAGCACCAGTGTGTGTATTTTCACAAACTTACGAGGGACGCACAACTGCGCCAAATCATGATTACGTAACTCGCGAAGGGCAATGGCGTCTTATCAGTTTTGTTCACGCTGCTGTCGCCATATCCCATGCGCCTAAAAAATAGTATCTTTACCCAATTTGCACGCGTCCAATCCTCACATGCGTGTGCTCGTCGGACCCATTTTCCGTTCGTGAAAAAACTCGTCTCTGGCGGCTGCAGAAACTGTGGATATGACTGCAACGGCGCCGCAACCCGACTCGGAGCCTCGCCAGGTAGCGCTCATCTGGTTAGCAAGCTTCTCAGACGCCCTCTCGAGGAAAGATGTTCAGGCTATCTCGGCGTTGTTCCTCCCTGATGGCTGGCTTCGTGACTCGCTCATGCTGAGCTGGGACACCCGCTCCCTCGAAGGACGCGAGCGCATCGAGGAGTACTTGCGGACCCGCCTTCCTCGCGCGCACTTTGAATCGGGATCGTTGGTGCTCGACGACCGGCCCGGCCTTGCGCCCGCTGCGTTTGCGCTCTCACGAAATGTGCGCGGCGTCGAGGCAGCGTTCGTGTTTGAGACGCCTGCCTTGCATGGCCGTGGATTTGTGCGTCTGCAGCGTTGTGAAGAAGTGGTATCGGATTTGGGGGTTTCATCTGTTGTGTTTAGCAATGAATGGAAGGCGCTGTCGGTGTACATCGCTGCAGACGAGATAAAGGGACATGGAGAGGCGGGTCACGAATTGGGAGTGTACGGTGGCCACACGTTGTCCTGGGAGGAAGTCAGCGCTGCACGTCGTTCAGAGGTAGAGAGTGATCCGCAGGTGCTTGTCGGTGCGTCGTTTTTTTTGAGTTATTACGCAGACTAGTATTGAAGTTCAAGGTTAACTCATTCAAACTTGACCTGACTTACGCTTTGCGTGCATATAGTCGGTGCTGGCCAGACTGGCTTGCAGGTCGCTGTGCGGTTCCAGCAGATGAAGATCAGGACCGTCGTTGTGGAGAGGAACGAGCGCGTAGGCGATAATTGGCGCAAACGCTACCCGACGCTAAGCTTGAATACACCCAGAACGCATCACTGTCGTAAGCTCATTTCTTGTTAGAAAAAAAAACACCAAGGTACGTGGACACTGATCATAACGTCCGAACAGTTCTCTATGCGCCTTTCCCGCGCACCTGGCCCATTTTCACCCCGCGTGATAAAGTCGCGTCCTGGCTAGAGCACTACGCAGAGTCCCAAGACCTCGTCATTTGGACTTCATCCTACCCACTCCCAGGGCCCACATACGACCCCACCGCCCGCCGCTGGTCCATCACGATCTCCAGGTCCGGCGTCCTACACACGTTGCACCCCGCGCATATCGTGTTCGCAACCGGCACACTCGGGGACCCGTACACTCCTCCCGCAGCGACCACGTCCCTCGCGCGTTTTCGCGGGAGCACGCTGCACGCCGCACAGTACGCCGGCGGCGCGCCCTTCGCGGGCTCCCGCGTGCTCATCGTCGGCGCGGGTACGACGGCCGCGGACGTCTGTCAGGACCTCGTCGCGCGCGGCGCGCACAGTGTTACGATGGTGCAGCGTCGTCCGACGTGTGTCGTGTCGCGCGCCGCGGCGGACGTGGAGTTCGCTGCGTGGCCCGAGGGTGTGCCTGTGGAGGTGAGCGACTTCCGCGTCGCGGCGGCGCCGCTTGGCTTGCTGACGCGGATCGCGCGCATGCCTGCGGAGAGGGAGAGGAGGGCGGCGTTGGATCGTGGGATGTGGGAGGCATTGGAGAGGAAGGGCCTGCGTGTGGAAGACGGGAGTGCGGGAGGTGGGAGGAGAGAACTCGTTTACGAGAGGTTGGGAGGTATGTTTGAGCTGACAGTCATAATGAGAGCAAATATGACTCAAGTGCTGACTATTTTCCCTACAGGGTACTGTATGTCCCTATTCTTTCAAGCCGATAGGACAAGTAATACTTAGCACCGGATTTCGTACTCAGGGATCGACGTCGGCGCTGCCGAGCTCATCATTAACGGTCGAATCGCGGTCAAGTCAGGTGTCGAGATCTCGCATTTTGCGGAGAGTGGGACCGGCGTCGTGTTCAGCGACGGATCTTCGATGAACGTGGACGTCGTGATCTTTGCGTGAGTGAATTTCCCCATAGGAGCTTAGGGTCGCGAATTGTTTGTGTTGCAGTCACTGAAGTTGACATACTCGTTTGGCGAATTAGAACGGGGTATGAGAACATCCGGCCTTCGATGAAGAAGATCTTCGGCGCGGAGATCATCGACCAGACACAAGATGTGTGGGGACTGGACGAGGAAGGAGAACTGAAGGGTTGTTATCGTCCCTCGGGGCACCCAGGTGTAAGTCAACTACCTCCGACGGATATCATCCGCACCATTGGATCGTGCTGACGAGCATTTCGGAATGCTGGTGTTTCTTCCCCCCATCTTCCTGTCTAACAGCTCTGGTACGCCGCAGGCGATTTTTATCACTCGCGTTACATGTCTAAGCAGCTGGTGGGTCTTCCCCTTTTGACGTTCGTTTAATGACGGTCTTGAGAGTAGGCCTTGACTTTATGTGAACAGGCTTTGCTTATAAAATCCGAAGAACTTGGATTAACGGCATTCGAGAATCTTGCGTCCATCCCGTCACAATTCTAGCATGAGCTGGCGGGACGGGATCGGATACGGTCGCTATTTGCGAGTCCCTCTTCAAGAGTACGTGCCCAACCCGCTAGCTCGGTGTTGTACGATAGTAAATTCGTTGTGCACAAAGCTTGCATACCTCCGTAAATGATGGCACGTACCATATAATTGTATTTTGTTTTGTAACAAAGGAGGAGAAATTTTTACTGCTGTATTTCGTCTGATCATAAAGATGGTAATGGAAGAATAGAGAGTAGTACAAACGGGGGGAGTAAGTTCGTAAAAGTCAGTCGAAGGTAAGTTACATACAGATACATAGAGGCGCTGAGAAGTTGTCGTGAGTCATAAATTCGTTAAGATGTGTTCGTAAAAAGGGTATCTGTGAAATCGTGTGGTGTCGTAATGTCGTGGATGTTACATTTATCAATCTCGTTAATCCTCGTCTGCTGGGGACGTTTATACCATTCCCATGTGCCATATGCCCCATTCCCGTATCCTTAGATCGCTAGTAGAGCGGCACCCGCAACCAACGCTGCTGCATATATGCACGCCGTTCCTGATGTACCAACCACACGTAAGCCCATCGCCGCGCCCGTCTGAGTAGCGTCACCAGCAGTAGAGCTAGCGCTAGCGCCTGAAGACGAGACTTCCCCGTCGACAGAGGAAACGTTGCCGATCAGGGTGCTTTCTAGCGCGCAGACTTTCTGGATCCCAGAGAGAATACCAGGGAGGGATGAGGCAGGTGCGGAGAGGAAGGAGGTCTGGTTTGTCTTCGTGAAGCTGGGGGAATTGGTTGTACGAATGTTAGATTGATTATTTGGGAGATTGAGCTGCAACGCACCAGTCAACACATTGTGGGTACGCGGATTGGAACGTGTCTGTGCACGCGCACTCTATGACGTCTATGAATGCACCAGGGTTGAATATAACCTGTACAATACGCGCATACAGGCGCAGATGAGACCCAATGGGCTTTGCAGATCAGACATGACTTGTACCGCGGTGAAATTGGCAAGGACAGGCGCGGCAGCAGCGCAGCTGTTTATGTTTGCATAATTTTGGGCGCATATAGGGCACGAGGCTGGGCTGGAGGGAAAGCTAGGAGTTGCGGTACTGTCTTGTCTGTGGAAGATGGGCTTGGATCGCGGGCCAGAGTCGGAACTGGTGCTTATAAGGGCACGACATTGAGCAAGGAGGGCATAAAACAAGAAGTTGAAGCAGACGAGAAGAGCGAGTGAGATAAATGCCATGATGAAATATTTTATAAGCGGGACTGAGAGGGAAAGTGGGGGAGGAGGAAGAGGAGGGAACGCAGACTCCTGGTGGGAAGATCGACATTTACGCGCGCAGAGAGAAGTCGAAGCGTCGCCGTGAAAGTCACATGTTATGCACGTGATGATGGGAGAGCTACGCGGTTCCGCGCTTCCTGGGTTCTCGGGCCAACCCGACTCCGACCGCCGAGGCGCCCATGTTCGCGAACGACGTCCGCCTCCTGGGCGTAGCCATCGCTCGTCGCCGTTATAGGAACGGCACGCGTCCAGCCATGGCCAGCGCACCCATACAGAGGGACTACGGCAGCGTCTCACGCTCGAATCGCTCGTCGTGGTATCGGGCGCCGTCCAGCTCGGCTTCCCGCTCCGGAGACCGCCTCCAGCGCGTCCCGGAGGTCGCTGATGATGACGACGACGGCGGGCCCCCTGCGTGGATCAACGGCGGGGGTGGACGCGGCACGAATGACGATGTCGACGTTGAGGAGGACGAGGCGGAAAGATGTACGTGTCTGCCCGAACGACGAAACTCGCTGCTGAACGACGTCTTGCTTGTTGCGTTATAGCCGTGTATCGCCGAACCGTACGCCTCTACGCCTTCGTGCCTCTTGGATCTCTCATCTTCCTCCTACTCTTCACACTCCTGCCGGCATTGATACAATCTACGTCTTTCCCTCACGCACCCTCGGCTGGACGCCTCGTTCTGGCCGTCCTTCTATCCGCGGCATTCTGGTGTCTCGCACATGCTCTGCGCGTCCCCTTGTACGGCCTACTTTTCTATGCCTTCTACGCTCTAGGTACCGCCGCCCTTGGTCAACACCCCAGATACGACGAGTACATTAAGCTTATACCCGCGATCACCGGGTTCGCACATGTCATACTTCTTGCCGCAATACAGGAGTCTCTCCGTCTAGCTTCCTTCGCAATCTTTGCATTAGGATGGCCTCAAGTCGAAGATCCTTCTGGGGGACCATATCCTCACGGAGAAACACGAGCTATATACACGGTATTTCGCGAGGTCTGGGCACTCGCGCTTGGTTGGGCCCTTGCAGAAGTCTGCGCCGGCGTGTTACAGGGCTATGAGCAATTGTCATTGTACGCAGATGCAGACGAGTACAGCCTGCCCCTCTATATGGGCTCAGATATAGTTGAAACGACGCAAGAGCCCCGCGAATCCTTTGACGAAGAAGGCGTGGAGAGTACCGAAAGCGACGCCTTGGGTCTCATCCGGCAGAGTATGTGGTTATCTGATGCCGACAACGTCAAAGTGGCGAGTTCTCAAGATAGCGATGTTGATGCGGCGCTTTCGAGACTCACGAACATCAGGGCACGAGAGGAGCTTGAGGAGCTTTATGGGGAGCCGTATATTGTACGTAACGTCTTTGACTACCCCTATTTCATTACAGAATCGCGAATTTATTGGTTTCTATCAACTCATCATTTTGCCTACCAGGACATTCCTGTCTTCGTACCGCTCCTCCAGCGACTTGACTCGCTTCTTCTCTCTCTCGGCATTACTCTCCTCCTCGCCGCCGCTTACCTGCCACCCCCACCATTTCCTCCAACTTTACTTCCTCAGCCGCATCCGTCATCGCCATTCTCTTTGCAGCCCTCGCCTCCTCACTCTTTCGCCCTCGTTCCGACGTTTACACTCTTGACACTCACCCATGCTGCCCTCGGCGCGCTACATGCTCCACCGGCCCTTGCATGCGTAGGTCTCCCTGCTGCAGCGTATACTAGCTGCATCGTCGGCCTTGCGCTCGCGTTTGGGGGCGTGGGGGTCTGGAATGGCGTCTGGTAACAAGAGTTGGCGTGAGTTTGACTTTCTTGCAATGCGCTCTTTGTCTAATGTGCATGCTTCTTTACAGGCGGTAAACAGCGTCATTAATGCGTCTATGTCTATCATTGAAGTTGAATGATCGTCTTAGTACGCAGGAATTAAAAGTTGCGAAGGAGCTAACGCGACAAATTCAGTTAGGAACCACTGGTTATGAAAGCATGAAATTTCCGGGATCTAGATGTACATGTATTTTAGTTTAAGCTGTCGATATCATTGATGTGTGAATTCATTATTTTAGTTAAGCTGTTATGACTGATGAATTGCTCGTAATATGAGAAAACCTTAGCGAGTGGAGGAGTGAGGTAGGAAGTTCGAAGCGTTGTGGTCAGAGGATCATTAAGCAACGGATGAACATTCACTTTCTTTCTCTTATCGACACGCTGGTTATAATCGGACATAATTTGAGCTTATACTGAAGGATATCATTTTCTGGAGTTGCAGTTACAAGTACACGTTGGGTAATTTGGCCTTAGATTTGTACAAGGTAGCTCCCGGTGGCGTGTTCAGCTTGTAGACTAGCTCTTGGGCTTAGGGTCTCCGCCCGTCGTGCCATGCTTAGCAGATGTGTCTGAAACAAGACTCTCAGTCAGCACTATAACAAACGGTAAAACCGAGGCAATCATATCCACCTTTGTCCAGGGCCTCCCATCCTTGCTCCTTCCTGACAGCGTCTAAAATAGCGTGCACGCCATCGAGGTCTCCGATGCTTGCTCTGCCTCCCGACCAGTCGACGACAATCGGCCACTTGAGTGCGCCGGGGTTGGTGCGACCGAGCTCTGAGAGTGTCTTTGAAGTCATATCGCCTCCCGGCACACCGGCGCTCGCCGGGTGAGATGATACGAAGGCGGAGGCGGCTGAGGGCGATGAAGGGAGGTAGGATAGGATCGTGTTGACCTGGTCGGGGGTTGGTGCTGACTCGACGACCTCAAGGTCGAATTCGAGCGGGCCCGTCTTGGTGTTACCTGACGGAGACGAGGCCGCGGCTGACCGCAGAAGCTCGACTGCCCGTTGTGATTGTGATGAGGGCGGGTAGTGGCTAAGTAAATAGTGCGTAAGCATGTGTGCTGTACCGTTGAAAGTGATTACGAGGCTTACAAGATAGAGATAGACGGCTAGTTGGAACATGGGCACATAAATGAGAATGCAGCCGTAATAGGTGTCAAATCCCGACAGCTTATTGTGCTAGACGACAAAGTTACCTTGGAGCGGAGAAAGCCCCTGAACATGATTTCTATTCCGAGTCCGAGTTTTATTCCGTTAAATTGTAAATTGCTGAAGAGCGGGCTGTAGTGGCCGCAGTGGTCTGAGCTTGAGGACCCACCATTTACTTACGTCGGTAATGTGATGGGGCTTGCCGAAGAAGATCGACGTCCTAATTTAGCAACACACTTTTTTGAAAGTATCTGCTTCAGCCAAGGCTTGACCTTCAAGTCCAAGTATCTGCCGCTCTAGCCTCTGCATCATCAGCCACATTTCCGATGGGCAAGAAAGCAACAAAGGCGTCAAGAAAATACGCTACGAGTGGACAGCTGAAGAAGGAAATTCAGGCCCGCAAAAAACATCAACAGGTCAAACGCACCGTCGAAAGACGCAAGGCCGGCAAAGACAAGGGGAAAGCAAGTAACGCAGAAGAAAGGGAATACCTTAAAGATGATGGAAAGGAGACAGGAAAGAGGAAGGCAAAGGATGACGAGGAACTGATGGGAAGCGACGAAGGCGAGCATGACGACGTAGAGATGCCTGACCAGGAAACCGGAAAGTAAGTGAAAAAATGGTCATGTTTTATGAAGGATAGATATTTATTGAGAATGCAGGTTCAAGGGGATGAGTGTGGATGATTTCCTCAAGGGAGGATTCATGGAGGGCGGCTCTGAAGTAAGTGTCTCTATGCACGTATACTGCTCGAGAGTACTGAGCAATATGCCAGGACGACGCGTCTGCAGGCGACGAAGACGAGGAGGAGGACGATGACGACAACGCTTCGTTCGCGTCCGTTGACGATCTTGAGGATGACGAGGCTGCTGCACACAAGCTCGAGCTTGAGAAACTCGCCGAACAGGACCCGGAGTTCTACAAGTACCTGCAGGAGAATGACCAAGAATTGCTGGACTTCGAGGCTCCGGAAGACGGTGAAGAGGATGATGAAGACGAAGGGATGGACGAAGACGCTATGGAAGATGAAGAGGACGAGGAGGTAAAAGCGCCGGCGCTCACGAAGGAGATCTTACGAAGGTGGCAAAAGGCGCTGTTGGAGGTGAGATGACGCCATTTTTTCACCTTAAGTCTGAACTTCGTATTGAAGAGGCATTACAGCATCGTTCTCTGCGAGCATTAAGACGTTTGCTTATTGCCTTCCGCGCGGCTGCGCATATGAATGAAGAGGATGAGGTGCTTGCATGGACGATAGACAGCCCGGCAGGTTCGCATCGGCTTCCTCTTCTTTTTTCTTCTTCTTAAAATCTAGCTCATTAACCACCACGATTAGTATATGAAAAATTAGTTACAACATCACTCCGCTACACCCCGGTTGTTCTTGACCACCATGTCCCGTACAAAAAACTACCTGATGGCAAATTGTCGGTTGTTCATCTTTTGTCAAGTCGGACGTGTTGCTAAATTACTAATTTTTAAATCTGTCTCCAGCAAGCCACCCGTTCAGACACCAAAACTCAAGACGTTGCAGAAGCTAATTTTCTCATACTTCCACAACGTGCTTCACCTCATTGAACAACTATCAGCGGGCGACATGCTGTTGCTTGCCGTGAGTGAGAGTGCAAAGCTTGTCCCGTATATCGCTAGTAGCCGAAAGGCTGTCAAAGCATATCTTAAGGTCAGCGAGTAGGTTTTCTCGTTGAAAAGAACCGGAGATTAACTGGAATACATGAACGATAGACATGCCTCAAACTCTGGTCATCCGCTGAAGATAATGTAAGAATAGCTGCGTTCTTGGCAATCAGGCGGCTGGCATTGTCTGGCGATGAGGCAATCAAGGATATGGTATTGAAGGTGAGATTAGCTGGGATGAAAACTATTTGATCCATTTTTTAATATTTTGGGTCCCTATCTAGAGTACCTATCTTACCCTGCTTCGTAACGCCAAATCGACAACGTCACACACACTCCCATCTATTAATCTCATGAAGAACTCGGCCTCAGAGCTCTTCTGCGCGGATCATGCGGCGGCCTACCAGCACGCTTTTGGGTACATTAGGCAGCTTGCAATGCATTTAAGGAATAGCATGAAGGTCAAAAGCAAAGTAAGTACTGCTCGTATTGAATCTGGATTTTCCGAGCTTGATTTTTTTCTTTCATTATAGGATTCATTCAAACAAGTGTACAATTGGCAATACGTACACTCGGTGGATTTCTGGTCTATTGTTCTCGCCAAGGCATGCGACACACAAGCAGAGCTTTTACACGGAAAGGAGAGCGAACTGAAGGCATTGGTACACCCTCTCACTCAAGTATCCCTGGGCGCTATCAAGTACGTTTATCGTCCATTTGGTAAATCCTACTATTAAAACTTCCCCCAGGCTCATTTCGAGCTCGCGCTCCTACCCCTTCCACTTATGTATTCTTCGCTCTCTCATCCACCTCTCACGACACACCTCGACCTACATCCCACTCACACCATACTTTCTTCCCATCGTCACCGCAACGCTTGCACCATCTGCGCGGCCGAAGGCGTCGACATTAAAACCGCTCGACCTTGAAACTCACATCCGCGCACCGGCACAGTACGTGCGCACACGCATTTACAATACGACTGTGCTCGAGGAGGCTATATTCCTGCTTGCCGAGTGGGCTGCTACACGGCACGTTCAAGGCAGCGTTGCATTCCCTGAGCTCGTAGTGCCGCTGCTAGCAACATTACGAAAGAGCGTAAAAAAGGCTGCGGGTGCGAAGGAAGCAGGTGTCGTGAAGGGGCTGCTGGAGCGCGTAGAGGAGGGTGCGGCATGGGTAACGGAACGGAGAAAAACGGTGGCCTTTGGGCCACGGAACCTTGACCAGGTGCGTGCTTGGGAGCGGGATTTGAATGTTGACGAGACGCCGCTTGGAAAGTATGTGAAGTCGCAGAGGAAGATGAGGGAGAAGAGGAGAAAACTGGTAGAAAAGGCTAGGGAAGGCGAGGAGGAGTATTTGGAGGAATGATATATCTCCGATGTTCATACATTGTTCATTTAGGCTTGTACGTGCCATATCATATTGCAAAATTACTCGATTTCGGCGCTTCCTTCAGCTCTATGAAAGTATAAAATTATAATTTAACATAAACTATGCGGGAGAATTCGGCCAAGGGCCCGCGGATGTATCGTGTAGCATCATGTTGTCCAACCAGTCTCTGCTGCAGCCCTTCTAGGCTTCACCAAATCTCAAAAAACCTCTTCCACCACGGGCGCGCAATACCCTGCGCACTTTTTTGAAAGCCCTCGACGATCTGATTATAATGCAGCGGGCGCGAGGCGGGCTTAAGTAGCTTCTCGGAGAGTGGGTACTACAAGGAATCAACGACAAGTTGTCAGTGATCTCCAACGCGTCCCACTACACCGGTACAGGGTGTATTAGTACGTACTTTTTTCTGGAGCTCGTTATTGCGAAGGGCTTGCGAAGCGCGGGCGGCGGCGGGTGTGAGCTGGGGATGTGCGGAGAGAGACAACAAGAAGGACCGTAGCTGCATGTTGGGCCGGAAGGGGTCGGTCGGCCATGACTGCGCGACAGACTTGAGCTGATTTGAAAACTTCGACACGGACATTGTGCAGGTCGTGCAGCTCCGCGCAAAGAATAGCTGCGAGGCCCGCGACGAGTAGAAAACGGGGTTTGCCGGGATTTTTATTCTCCGACATTCCGCCACAATGACCGAGTCAACAAATCTGCTCCCTTCTCGTCTTCGATACCGCAAGAATCGATGTACTAGGAAAAAAGCCCGTAGTGTCCGTAAGGTCATCTCACTATTCGAGGTTTGGTTCCTAGCTCAAATAGTATCTTCCATGCACTCCCAAACCTCCCTTAAAATAGCTCTTTGTATATGCTGATTCAACTTTTTTCTTGATGATGGACTGAGGAAAGCTTTATCGGTCTTCGTATCTTACATCTGCTCTGGGCCTTACTTGGTCTCAATCGGTCTGCTTCATCTCGACCTGCCAGCTGACACTCATATGCAAGAAGTACCCCTGTTGTCGGAGACCCTAGTGATGTCGCCTAGGCCACGACACCCTAAAAATTAATGCTCAGCGGCCGTAGGTCGGTGAAATCGACCATCTATCTAGTGACGAGCTGACGCTCGGAAGGAGAAAAGCCGCACTCATGTTCCTGATTCAAATTTGGACCTGCAGGTATCCCCATTCAACTCCCTAACGACATCGGACCCGTATAACCCCGAATAACGGTTTGATATACTATCGCACATAGTCCCATATGTCTTCAGCGTTTCGTCAAATTAAGGACCTGCAGATGGACCGTCATATGACTTGACTGTCAAACGAATGTGCCCGTTCTAGAGTGTCCCCCCTTCTGTTGTCTATGGTGTATTCTGGGATTCCTGTAGAGGCCGGGAATCTAGCGGAGAAGTATATCTCATTGTGGCTGTCGTCGAGGTCGAATTCTCCGTTTATATGGTTATCAATTTACTTCCAAATTCCTCTGGTGTTTGGTTCAACAGTCGGTTCGTCTATCTACCACTAAACACGATGGGCCTACTTATACAAAGGGGATCATCCTCCCCCACAATTTGGGCGTGACATCTTTCGTTACTGTTCTCCCTCAACACAAAAACAATGAAATTCTCCTAGTACGAGGGTTGGTTTAAAAAAAGAAAGAAAACGTTACTAGATTCGGTTCAAAGTTATCGTAAGTTACCTGTAACAGATGTCCTGGATAATCTTTGACCCGCGAACACCGGTTCCATGTCGTGTCTCCACTGAAATAGTTTTTCTCCCCAAAACGCTGCTTCCCTGGCATTAATCACGCACATTGACTCTTAAGCGCCAACTATGCTCCGCGAGGACTTAGGCCCGGTGATCATCGCAGGAAATAAAAACACGACGCGAATTAAGGCGATCACTTCAGTCGGTCCTGCACTTGACGTGTAACGTATGCAAGTCGCCAGAATGGAAAGAGAAAATGACGTTAGTTCAGTTCATTTTGGTTAGATTTTATCCTACTGGCTGTTACTTCTGCAATGCCGTAATAACGAATGGAAGATTAAGGGCCGCATACATTTTGTGAGCTGTCCCCTGTTTTTCAATGTAATACTAACGCCGTATAAGCATAACAAGTCCAGGCTTTAGGATATTAACGGAGCGCGACAACGGTAAAGATTAATATGGCCATGTCTTACGACAAGTACATCACCTAAAATATGTGTGCAGTGATGAAACGGGAGAATTTTGAATGCCACCTGATACTATGACGTACAGCGCTTCGCCCAAGTATTCCTCGACACTGATAGCCATCATGTTATGCAAGAGGCCTGAAGATCCTGTGTATCATCTTAATCTCCCACTAATCAAAATCTTTCGCATCACTAACTCATCTAGCCGATAGAAAAAGCCGCCACGACAGATGAGATGATGGAGGGGACTGATCAATCACGAAATTCGGTAGCGAGCTGCGCGCTGATCAAAATGATTTTGCCTGAAAGCGTAAATGCAGTGTTCGCAGCAAGCCGCTAGCGCCTGTATTCACTGACAGGATGATATAGATTGCGGTGCACGCGTAAGAACTGTGTACAGAAATACATTGATTGAAATATCTAGCGATTGATTTGCTCCTAACGAGGCTGCAATACCCGCGCGCTGTTCGGCTCTTGGCAAACACGGCACACCGGTACGCTGGTCTTAGATATTATTAATCAAATTTGTTGACTAGGTCCTTCGCAGGAAAGCTGGACTGCAGATTTTCCAATCTGAGGTTAGCTTGTTCGAATGCTCTCTTCGACGACTTACGTTGTTTGGGATCATCCATCGATCGCCAACTTAGCCGAACCACTGGAACTATTTACGTACTTTCTCTTCCTCACCAAAAGCAGCGTATGCGGAGCCATAGTTTGCTGATCTGCCGTATAGAAACAATCTCGCGAAAAAAATCCTCTCGGCCGCCCAGGCATCTTCCTTCTGCTTATGCTACTCTTTCGAGAAAATAAGCCGACAAAGTATTGCGCGGCGGAAAAAAAATGACTGCAGTAGGATTATTTCTAGCAACGAAGAAAATCCTAAATTCTCTTTGAGCCCGGAGGCTCTTACTTCGAGAAGGCCTACACTTGGGTCTGCCGAGAACGCGATCGCTCGGTCACCCCAACGGGGCGCGGTGCCTGCAAAGCTGGTGAAAGGACGCGGATGTCATCACCCCGTTTGCGTGCAGGCTTTCTATGAACCCCTCAAAGCGCTGAACGAAATGTGTTTAGCTACGCTTGGGCATGATGCCGGCAGTGCCTTACTGTCGTGTTATTCGGCATGCCGAATGGACCTTAATCGGCGAAGGTTAATATCCCAGATTGGTATCAAGACTGTATCGGTCTCTGTCGGAGCGGACACAAGCCACATACTTGCTATTAGTTCGTCCCCAAAACCTTTGCGTCTGACGAGACTCAGTACGCGACGATGCTATATTTCTGAGTTATCACCTGATCGGAAGTTCTGTGGTTCAAGCTTTCATTTCGGAAACGAGCAACGTCACTCAGAGCTTGAAGAGGTTCTACATTGACTTCTGAGTGCACAAATCTGTCATAATGGACATCAGGAAGAAGACACGGACTCTATTAATATCCCTCTTCGAGTGTTCAAATCTACGGCGGTGAACTATTATGTCCTTGCATCAATCATTTGCAGAATGCCGGAACCGGGTCCGGGTGGCGGTCTACGCTGACAACAACGTTGCGGTGTTTTCCGGGAGACTGTCGTCTACAATCCTTGATTTAATTTTGCGTACTTCTCGAAGTGCATGAGGAACGTGCATTCACGGTCATGCGCCCTAGACAGGTAGCGCGGGGTTAGCGGACCTTTGGAAGAGTTGTCATTGATCTACTGTGGTTAACACCCCCTGCTTGCCAAACGGCCAGACCTGTGATAGGTGTGAGGCGCAGAGTGACTTTCACGCCCGGTTGCGGTGCCTGGCGGTCTGCGTATTCATATAGCTGAGGGTGCACTTTCTCGCCGACTGTATTTCCGCCGACTCATTTTCCCGGCAGCTGGCGATGTGCGTTAGTCGTGACGACAAATTGAATCTCCTGGGCGCTTGGCGTCATAATTGAAGGGAAGGACAAGGAAAGTGCCGTCATATATTTCTTCCTTGCTGTGCTATTAGCGGCATTTTGCAGCGTCGATTTAATTGCGGCTTGCTGCGCGACGCGAGGTTGCATTACTCCGCCTTCATTTCAGACCGACTTATGCCACCTCTGTTACGGCATGCCAGTACGCCAAGTCCACACTCACCAACATAACGTGCCCTTACATTCCCTTCCCATTCTTTGTTACCCCGGAAAATTGATAATATGATGCAAGGCAAAGCTCTTTATCCTTCAGCTCACTGCTGTGTTGTGGCCCGCCTGTCAATATCCCATCACCCCAGACTCAGCCTCCTGCCCTTCCAGACGTACTGCCTGCAAGCATTTAGCATTTACCTTCGGCTTCTTCACGGCAAGTGTCCTTCGACAAAGCTCCATCCCACGTCTCCTTAATCTCCGCTACGCGGTATGACGGGAGTGCGCTTAAAGCCAAAATAAAGTGCGTCCGCTCATTCGCATGGAATCATGACAATTATGGTGGCATGGTGATGTGCTGCACGTCATACTGTATATGCGACCCTGGTCTTAATGACCGAGTACTTGTGCCTAAGGATTTTTCACCCAGGCGGATTCCGCAAGTCGGGGCCAGAGAGAAAATGCCCTTTACAATTTCGTTTTTGTCGAGAACCGTCACTCATGAGTACTGACGCGGGCCGCTACTGATGTAAAGGTGGCCTAGAGTTTGAATTCCTACCCAGAAGATGGGTTCTATTTGATACACGCTGTGCCCGCACCACACCAGACGACGCGTGAGGCCGCGTCCACGTTAAACAACCTTTAAACAATTTTCCCTTTGCCCGTTCCTTCGAATTGTGATCATAACCGTCTTTCCGCCTGGTCACGCACGGGTGTAGTAGGATGTCTGCTTGGGTGCTACCCAGGCCGGTTGAATTAAGAAGGAACCCCATGTAGGCGAGCGATCGATGATGAAGTGCTAAGAGGCTGTTCTGCCAGCAACCAATTGCTCTCACACGTGGGTCTGGACTAAAGTTTGTATACTGATTGTCTGATCAGGAACCAATCAGTATGAGATGAGAGCTCACAGCTTGACGGCTATAAGTTTTGCCTCCGTCTGCTTTTGGCGCGCGGATCCGGATCCGTCGCCTGCTTATAGTACTTTGATCCGCCCATCAACTCTTCCTCCTTGATCCACATATCCAAAATCCATCTAGCGCGGGGTTCTGAGTCCACTCTCGGGGAGAAAAGGGCGAGCCTGGGAGGGGGAGACGAAATTACTCGTGATCCTGTGATGTCCAAGAGTCTGCTGAAGATACATCGATATCGATGGCCCTGCTCGAGTAATTTCCTCGGCCTTCTTCACAACGATCTCGCACTCTGCTATCCGAAACTTTGGGAGTTGTGTGCTCTCTGCACAGGTAACAGCATCACGTTCGGTGCCGGAGGGGGCAAAAACACTTTTGATTAAAATGCGATTAGAGGGAAACAGCCACTCGCATGCCGGCTCCGGGGATCGAGGCAGCACTTTTGCTTGCGCGAACGTTCCGCCAGTGCTGAGTTGCAAAAGGTGGGAATAGTACAACGGGAAGAGGCTGAACTGCCATATACCGGTCATAAAGAAACAAGCGGGGAAGTTGTATAGAAGATCCTCCACGATGTACTGAAACACAGCATTGCGAAACCAGCGAAGCGGTCCGCAGCGAGGGAGGGAAAAAAGAAGAAGGCGACACACTGAATTAGCGCTGGTACAGTGGGCAGTACAGCAGCTTACTCTCAGGACAATGATCGTGAGCTTCCGTAGATCTTTATCCGGTGCCACACATCTTTTTTGCCTGCAACCCTACTTCTTTCGTTCTTTGCATTCAAATGACCTTTTCATCATGCGATACGGGTCGGATTTGGGATAGAATAGCAGATGTATAAACATACACACCAGCATCATCACCGCCTCGCTGATTCTGGTCTTTGGACCGGGGTTCGGGTTCGACGGCGTCGGTGAGGGATCAATGTGCGGGCTTTCCAGCGTGGGCAACCCGAGGCCGGACCTAGATAGAGAAGGGGGAGGGGAAGAGGGGACTTTGCAACACGGGGCGCACGCGCAGAAGCGTACGGTCGAAGTGATAGGGCCTGGTTCGGGCTCGGGCTTCCCTTTCTCAAGTCGACCACGAGCCACAGTTCGCCGGGTTCTAGCCCGCCTCGCCGCCTGCCAGTGTTGCCGTAATGCGGCGGCTGATCGCACATAGCAGGGCTCCCAAGGCGCTCGTGGGGGCGCGTGGTTGGATAAGGTAGGCCAAGAAGACTGCGCCCGCTGCGATAGAGCACGCGGCGAGGCGGGGAAGTACGTGCTCAGAAATAAACCAAGCAAGTTGCATCTAGCGGAGGGGTCGAAGGGCACATGTGTGCCCGAGTCCACCACCGAGGTCCTGGACTAGGTCCACTCAGGCCATGGCTACCGTTGATTCCCCGGGGTAAGATAATTTAATCCAGAGCTAACCACTTCAGACATGTAGATGTGGAGATCAAGGGATTTCGGACAAGTTCTGAGAAAGGCTCCGCGAGCGTCACGCTAGGCAAGAAGCGCGCTATACATACCAGTGTAAAAGACAGAAACAGCAAGATAATTACGGAGAGAGCACAATTGGTAAGTAGAACGGTTGCGTTACCCCTGAAGGCGGCAGTAAGCGGTGGGTCCATCAATGCGCCGGGGTGGGGAGAACGGCAGCGGGCATGGCGCGGGCTGCCGCCCGAGCGGGGTAATCGCACGAATGTCCGCGGCGTCCGCCCGCAGTAAGGTTACAACTCTCGGTCCTGAAAATAGAGCTTTGTAACCACGCAATATTCCCATGAGCCGCTCGCACTGAGCTAGCGGGTAAAGTAAAGGCCACAGATCTGCCAAGATTCCACTAGTATGCATATCTTGTGAATACGGCCTAAAGGGCACTGTATCGCGAGATCCGGGAGAACCGGACCGAGTCGGGTCCGACGGGCGCGCAGGATATCAAGAAAAGACAGAGCTAGTGAAGGAGCTGGCGGCTGGCATGACCACTGGCTGTCCACAAAAAGGGCTGGACTGCGCATACCCCCGCGGTCCGGAGACGAATGGGGCTTCAGAAACGGCGCTGCTCCCTCCGGGATTGTCAACGTGGAAGACATAACGGTCTAAGCAGGGGTGTCGTGGCGACGGCGGTGGCGGGACATGCAGCGTATCTGCGAAAGAACACGTAGTATTTGAATTATTTGCAGGTAAAGTCCGTGCATTCACTTATATGGTCCGGTCCGAACAAACAAGCCTTGATCGCAGACAAAGGACAGGGGCGTCATCACGATTTGAAATCGAGGGCAGCATTCAACCGCCGTAAGCGAGCTGGACTGCCTTGATCAAAAGTCATAATCCGTCAACTGCAGATAGGGGAGGAGAGGTAGATACGGACACATGACGAATATGGGCATATACCTCGGAGGATTACTATTTTCAAACCCAAGCTGAGAAAAGCTGGGCCAATATACCTGCAACCCGGTCTCGCCGTGCCATCTTATTCAGTATAATGCGCGGCGATGCAGTCGCCGTGAAATTCTACAATAGGCGTCTGCTTGCGGCCAAGGGTCTCTTGACTGCCATCATGCCCTTTTAATCGCATGCATTTCTGCGTACAGGCCTGCGTGAGGTGATGATGATATTCAGAACCCAACATTACCGTGGGAATGGAAGCCGGCAATGGAAATGAGATCGCCGAAGGGATCGGCATGGCCTCGGCGATGCCCAAGGACGACAAATATCCATAGGTATCCCTCACATACAGAGAGCTTCAAGTTACTGGCCTGCGCAGGGCCCGTTTCCCCCAGTATTTCATATATATTTCGCATCATAGGCACCTGTGACATTCGTTGCTGCAGCACATGCATGCACACGAGCTTTATTAGTGAGCGTGGGCAATGTGTGCATTCAATGTCGGCAAGATTATTGGGAATCTTCGAACAAACGTAGGTGCGCGTAGGCAGGACGATCTGGATAGGCTTTCCGAAATGCTGATGATCGACTTTCGTATTTCGACGTGCCTGGACCCTTTGAGTTAGTTGGGTTTTGCTTCCGCTTCTCTTGAGTATCTGCTAAAATGCCAACTGCCGGGACCATCTTCATTTTGTAACATGCAAGGCTCCTGCATCAGCGGTGCTAGCATTACTAGTATTCAAGGCCGGTGTTCTAAGGATATCCGTGGAGGGGTGCATCCGAGGACATCGTGGGTGTTAAGAGCGGAGAAATCTGATTGATAGTGATGGAGATGATTACAATAGGTGGTGGTGCGGGTCGAAAGAGGGAGCTGGTCGGAAGCTCACGTCAGTTCTGCTCACGCTAGCTGCGCTCATCGTGGGCAGCAGGACCGCAGCCAAGGAATTACCATGGGGGGGTCGCCTTTGCCGCGTCCAAATTTGCATCCGTGGGTGAGGGACAAAGAGCGCTCAGGTCGGACCGGGGGGCTGGGCTTGGAGCCTGAACACCCTGAGCATAAAGGCTGAGTAAGCATAGTGGGCAGTGACCAGGGATGATGGCACGCAGTGATTGGACTGGCGAGGACCGGAGGAAAGAAGAAGACGGACAAGGCAAGAGAGGGAAGGCGAAGACGCTGGGGCAGTGCGGCTGCACGCCCGTAGATGATGTGATGGCCGTGCCGTGGACGCAGCCGATAGTAGAATACCGGACGGCGGCCGCCGGCTCGGCCCCAGCGGCTCGGTCTGTCCGAGAAAGGCAAAGTAGCGGCTGCCGTATAAGGCAGGAGAACGAGCGGCAACGGCCGAATGGGTTCCCATATACAACCATCCCAAGCCAGATCCGTAGATCAATCCCATCTAGAGATTCTCAACTCTCCTCTGTCTCCGTCTCTTCCTCCCCCTCCTCCCTCTCCTCCTTTCTATCTCGTCCTACGCTGTACTCGTATCTCCACTAATTACTCTTCCTCCCTCCTTTCTTCTCCGTTCCCCGGCCTACCCTCTCGACTGTACCCGCTCCATCGTCCTCTCGTCCGTCGCCATCACCCCTCGTAACCAAGCGCAGCCGCATAGCCCTTGCGTCTCTCAGCGGTCTCTGAGCCACTCTGACGACCTGACGATTTCGCTCCCTTCATCCGCACCTTCCCCCGGCCGCCTTCTCTAGGCCTTGGTCTTTGCACCACCCTTGGACGACAGACACGCCCGTGCACCGTGTACCCTTTAATCATCCATTTCACTGCAAATCCATTCCAATTTCCGCTTAACAGACGCTCTGCACGCTCTCTCGCTCTGCTCCAAGCTGTTCTGTATCGTCTATCCATCTACTCGTCACTTTTAATCCTACTGCACTCTTATAATACTCCCCATTGTCTCTGGTCCATCCTCATCCCTCACACACTCCATTCCCATACGCACCCGCGATGATGGACGCGTACGACCCCCGCACCCACTCTCACCCCCACCAGTTCGACCCCGAATCCCACTACACCCAGCCCCAACACGTCGCCCACGCAGCCTTCGGTGCATACTACACACAGTCCCGCGCGCTCCCTTCGCACGGTAGTCTGTATAGCGCTATCCCGGCCAGCACGGACTCCTCAGCGCACTCTTCTCCGAACGCCGGTGCGTTCATCGATGACTCCGCGTACGCCCCGGCGGCGTCGGCGGCTGTGGGATCGTATGCGATGACATCGGGGGTGCAGCAGCAGCAGCCTGTTCTGGCTTCTGATGCGCGCAACGGTAACGCGATGCAGGCCTCCGGCTCCCGTTCCCACTCTCATTCTCACTCTCACCACTCTCACTCGTACTCGCTCTCCTCTGCCTCTGGTTCGTCAAGTAATTCGAGTCCCGCGGGTGGCCCCTCCCCTCTTCCTTCTGCACGCGCTTCTTCGTCTACCTCACTGAACACTCTCCCCAACCCGTCTCCGAGCGCTTCTGCGATGGCGAACGGTACGCCGCTCTCACGGGCATTGACTCACAAGGAAACGGAACTTCTTTCCCACCTCGACCGACTCAAGTTCTTCCTCATAACTGCGCCGAGCCGCTGGGCAGACGCAGAAGCGCTTGGTGATGAAAGCGCTTTGGGACTTAGTTCGGGCTCGAACGGTGGTGCGAGTAAAGTGCAGCAAGGCACGCCAATGATGCCGCACCCGAACACGCACCCCGCTCTCAACAGATTTTTGCTTCCGTCTGGTGAGCATTTGCAATTATCAGGCTTTCTTTTATTATCTTCGTCATATTCTACCTCTTCTGGGTTCTCCCGAGTCGATACTGCTTTTTCGCCTCCCCACCCGGAGTCACATCAACTGCCCCTTCCATCTCGTGCGAGTTGCTAGTACCATTCTTACCGGGGCGGGCGGAATTGGTTGGGGGTTCATGCATTTTTTGGACTGGGGCTCGCCAATCGAGACGTTTATTGTCTCTATCCGGCGGGAAATGTGGGTACAGCGACGATTTGGGGTTGCATAGCGTTATTCCGCTCGCTGTACACGCCATCGAGTGGACAAAGGAGGCTACGTGGCAACCACGCTTTTGCAATTATGGCTTGGAACCAGGAACCGAGCGAATTCCGCTTCCTTGTCTTTGCCTTTGCATTTCACTTCCTTTAATTTGCTTTTGTTTCGGCCGAGACGTAATTTTACTGATTAAACTTGCCCCTTATTCTGGCTTTTTCACCGCCTCGCCAAAATCAATTACAGGCGAATATGTGACATGCGTACTCTGGTCTGGCTTGTACCATATTACCGGTACGGACATTGTGCGCGCACTGGTTTTCCGCTTTGAGGCATTTGGTGAGCAGTTCTTAATTTACTTTACTCATTATCCCTTTGCTCATTAATCACACTCCCTTATTTACTTGTTTTTCTTTTGGCGGCGTCTATGAAAACATGAAACTGCACTTCAACTCCAACTCCTGATGGCGCGAATCTAACTCGCTGATCAACGATCATGACCTGCTCGATCAATCTCTCAAACGAAAACATGGGCGATGATAGGCCGACCTGTGAGAAACATGAAGAAGTTCGAAGAAGGCGTCTTCTCGGACCTGCGTAACTTGAAGCCTGGCACGGATGCCTGCCTCGAGGAGCCGAAGGTGCGTCATCAATTTCCCAGCTGTTTAGATTTGGTCCCAACTTAAGTTTGGAATCATTCTTTTTAAATTCAAATCTTTACGGCGACTCGCGTTATCTATCTGCTGTTGCCACGATGTGGACACGGGACTCCCTGGGACGCTCTAACGACGACGATTTAACGGCGCGTGGACACTTGCAGTCGCCCTTCCTTGATCTTCTGTTCAAGTATCAATGCATCAGGACACAAAAGAAGCAGAAGGTTTTCTATTGGTACGTTTTTTCCCGTTCTTTTCTTGCTTCTGCTTCCCTGTGCACTTCGTTCCGAATTTGGTCCTTGACACCCCTTTCCCCAATATGCCTTATCGTCGTGGGATGATGATAACTCTCTAAGTGCGAAAGACCTTTGCTGACTTAATCGTTCTGTTTATTTTTTATATATTGTCCTTCCTCCCTTCGGCTTCTTCCGTCCACGCGTCTCCTCCCGTATCTTTCCGGCTTCTTCAGGTTCTCGGTACCCCATGACCGTCTCTTCCTCGACGCGCTCGAACGCGACCTTAAGCGTGAGAAGATGGGTCTTGAACCAACGACGCACGTCGTCGGCGAGCCCGCCCTCTCATTCACGTATGACAGCAAGCGCACGCTGTACGAGCAGTTCTCGAAGGCTCAAGGCACGCAGGAGGGCGAAGGCGAGCTCGAGACCGCCGTCCGCCGCGCTGAGGAGGCAATGGCCGCGGAACGCGAGGCACGACCTACCGCGTCTTCTGGCTCCGGCCGCTCTTCGGCAGGGCCGTCCTCTTCTTCTGCCTCCTCGAACGCAACTGCAGTTCCCGGCACGGAACGCTCGGGCTCAGGCTCCGCGGCGCCTGGCACGCCGTTTTTCAATATGTTCTCACTATTTGAGGGCAGTCCCAGCTACAAGCAGCGACGCAAGAAGGGCCCACGTGTGGGCCGAAGCGCGCTCGCGCGAGACCCGACGACGTCCGAAGACGACGTGCCGGGGAACAATGCTGGTCGCGCCGACTCGATCGAAGATATCGACGGCGAGATGAGCGCAGCTGAGCTTTTTGACGCGCAGGCTAACCTCGGAGCGGGTGCAGGCACACAAGTGCAGGCCCAGCGACAGGCCGACAACCAGCGCCTTGTGCAGGCTCAGCATCTCGCTGCACTCACTCAGCGTACAGGCGGTGTGGCACAGGTGCAACGGTCACGCCCTCAGAACGGCGGCATATACGACCATCAGCAGCTGCAGTTGTCGGGCCGTACAATGCACCCTTCACTTGCCGCTGTACAAGGACAGAGTCAGCGCCCGAACGCGGAGGCGCGTCACACCTACCCATTGCTTCCCGCTCATGATATTACACACACGCATATGGGCTCGCTCACATCGAATTTGGGCGCGTCAGTGTCGGAAGCTTCGGCGCAGATGTTATCTCAGGTCGGCGCGCGCAAGACAAAGGCTTACGCTTGCCCGTTGTATTCGTGTCGGCAGCTTTTCAAAAGGCTCGAACACCTCAAGCGCCATGTTCGCAAGCACACTATGGAGCGGCCATACCAGTGCGAGCTTTGCCAGCGTCGCTTTTCACGTGCGGATAATCTTAACCAGCACATGCGCACGCACAACCGGGATGGCCTTAATACTGGTACAACATCGGATACGGCGATGTTGGATGTCTCAAATGAAGTCGAGGATGATGGTGTGGATCAGGTGTTGTACGCGCCCGGCGCACAGTACGACTTCAACGCATGCGAGGTCGAGGTCCCAGAACACGCAAATATGCAGTCCGAGGATGACGACACTTCAAAAGCCTACAGGTATTCGTCGAATTCAACGAACGGATATTACGGCCTTGCGGGCGGTGACGTACAACAATTTGCAAACATCGTGGCGAGCCCTGAAAATTCACCGCAAATGACTGCAAGCCAGTTGCAGGGCGACTGGTCGGCACATGCTAACTCGCTACCAGCCGCCCACTCCGTTGGTTATGATTACAACGCGTCCTCGCATCCGTCGCCGGCATTCAGCACGGCAAGTGCTCCGTCTGTGCAGGCACGCTACGCAACCTCATACGGGACACCTGTGACGGGTGCTTACCAAATCCAGGGTGATTACTCGCCGACTTCGTTTTCCGCTGCATCCTCTGCTGGGTCGCTCTCCGCACCTGCTCACAAGCAGACGTTTGACCATGCCGCATTGTATCCGACCGCGCTTGGTCTTCAGGGTCTTGTGAGTAGCCAAAGTTCCAGTACCGGTCCTGTCAGGCGTTACCGCAGCGCGACCCCGACGATTGCTCGCGGGGGCGAACACATTCGTCGCCCGGCAACGGCAAACACACTCGACGGTAGCCCACTGGCCATCGGTTCGACGCGTGGGTACCACCCTTATTCGCATCTGCAGTACACTGCGTCCACAGCGACTGGTTCTGCGCACTCTAGTCCTGCACCTTACCAGGCACAGCTTGAATACGAGGCATTCGATAGGCAGTCACATGCGCTCCCTCATCAGTCCCAGTCGATCGCACAGGGTTCATCGTCATCGGACCCAAGTGCGTTCCAGGATGGTCTGCAGTCGCTGATCGGGCTCAGTACAATGGGCCCGGCCTTAGGCGGATATGAAACGACAACCGCGACAAGCATCGCAGCTTCTGGCGCCACGTACACAGACGTTTACGCTGACGGTGCGCAGTACGCTACTCCGGACACAACGGGTACAGCAGCGGGCTACTACACGAATTTGACTTCACTGGACAACACTGCACAGTACAATGAGCAGTACCGCTATGACGTGAGTACGAGTGGAAACTGAGGTTGAGACGTACGTAGCCGGGTGCTGCGTCCGCGTCATCTCTTCGTTTCTTCCCCCCTTTTCGGCCTTGCTTTTCTTTCCTTTTCTTGGATCTATCCCCGAGCGCCCCGCTTGCACTAAAAGTTGCTCATTCTACTTTATGCTATTTCATATAATATACGGCCATGAATTTGTTAAGCTATTGTCTACGTCTTGTTTTCCCTTTCCCGCTCCTATTCTCCGGCCCTTTTCTTATTCGACCACAACCTAACTTTTAACACGCTTAATCCTAATTTTTGTGACATTCGCGTTAATTTTCTTGTTCTGTTTTTATTACGAATTTACTATCTTGCGCTAGTCCGCCCACCTCTTATTCTACTCTATCCTACTTGCACCTCGCTTCAATTCATTGGTCGCTGCCTGTGTTCTGCCACTCTCGAATTCTTTTCCCCTCCTCTCAATCTACTTACACCTCATCTAGTGCTTATCCCTCGATACACTCGCCTAGTAACTGTCGACTGCGCACGAGCTGAGCGCATATTAAATCGCCTAAATTTCAGTAAATAGCTCGACGGACTCCGAAACAATGTATCTGCTTCCGATAAATCCTCTTATTTTCTCCCTTCCCCCTCATTCGAAATCCTTTTGACCCGTTCCCGAAAAATCAAAGGTCTCCTCAATATAGGCCGTCGTTTTTGGTAGCATATCTTGTAGTAATACGAACTGCTTGTGAATATAAAACAACACGTACTCTAATGCTTATACGAAATTTATCATCGTCCGGTCTGCAAAGAGCAACGCTATTTAACCGATATGGTGAAATTAACATATAGTTGCACGCGCTTTCAGCTGAGAGCGCCCGTGGCTATAGATCCGCCCGTGTATGCGCAGTACCGCCGACCGGTAAGGACCTTAACAATTCCTTGGCTCATGCATGTAGAATAGCACGAGCGGCAGCGCTGGGGGGTTGACGCTTAGTGGAGACATACGGACTCGGGCGGTCCCGCTTGCAGTAGAATGTTGGTGGTCCCGCACCGCCGCACGGGTACACGGTCTTTCTCCGAATCACTGTTATGATCGGCGCTCAGCAAGTTGCGAAGGGTTACCCGCGTGTGCGAACGGGGGTTGGGCTGTCCACGCGGTTCTGCTTCCGCTCTAGCTACCGAGGCGTAGTTATCGCTGGATGTGGCTCCGGATGACAACAACTCACAGGTGGGAGCCGTCGGCTACGGCTGGCCAGGAGATAGGCGGGCAAATACCTCGGAGACAAAAGTGACCGGAGACACGTTTGTATGCATTTCGCGAATGCCGGGAGTATATGAGACGTGGAATATGGATTAAAGTTTCACCTTGGAGAGCTACGCAGTTACGCACGAAGATGCGCCTTCTAGCTGGCGCCCTTCACTAGATTCAGATCTATTCGTGACGAGAATCGATCGACGAGGAAGGTACTGGTGTGCAGCCGTCGGCAAACTATTGTGACGAAATCCGAATCCCGTCAATTTGTGTCGTACAGATTTATGGCATCCGAGCGCTGGTGATCCGAATGAGCGCGGGTGCATCTGTGATGTGCATTCCGGGGTGAGTCCAGAAGGCCGGACCTTGTGTTCTGGTCTGCTCGAGTGCAATCTCCCAAGACCATTAAGGGCTCAAGGAGTCACGGATAAGTTGGTTTGTTACGTTGCAACAAAGAATGCTTCGGTGGCTGAATTGGTGGCTATACCTGATTGAAACGGAATCCATGGGTGCTGAATTGCCATTCATACGTCAGGCTGTGGTGCCTGCTGCTGGCGGCCAGTCGCTAGCCCACGTCACCAAGCCTCTCCACACTACCAAAAAGGTTCAGGCGGTTAAGAAGGTAGGGTCGGTGTTGTAATTGAATTAAGACAGGGAATCCGGTCACCAATATTTTAGGTCCAGACATTTGCTCGCAACTCTGCGCTTCGATGACGAAACCTCGTGTGTAGAGAGAGATGGACTACCTCGAGCCTGCCACAGCAAATTAAGCAAGGAAAACGCGAACAGACGAACGACGGCGTCCGCGGCCGTCTCGGTGAGGTGTACTTCGGTGTATCATTAGCGGTGGAGATGAACAAAAAGTCGATCTTCCTGTATCTGATTAAAGGCATGCCACCTCGGCTCTGTCATGTAACTTCAAACCAACAACCTCGTCGTGCGCGTTGCACGAGTTCAAATGTCACGGTAACTCCGTGAGCTGGGGTCGAGCTCTGACTTGTGTGGAGCCCTATGTTCCGCCAGTTGCTCGGAACCTGAGCGCTTTGCGGCGAAGGGGGTGAGAGTGCAGGAAGGAGCGTGTCCCTTCGTCACAAAGATGGCGGTCTTGCTCCTGTAATTAGCTACCCATTCAGGGACAGGGGCGCATAAGTACGGCGTGCACAAACGCGCCTAAACCACGACAGACGCAGGACGCACTGATAGGATGGGCCAATGACTATTAATTCAAAGTAAGCAACTCGACATTGCGGTAGTTGAGTGCAGTTGCCTCGTTACCAGGTCTTCTTCACTTATCAGGGAAGTTCCAGACCAAGTTGGGGACAGAAAAATTAGATGAGCACGCGAGAAAGGACGGAGGTTCCGGAGCGACCTAGAAGTTTTCCCTTGGACAAATAAGTAAACACTTTCGTTTAGCTGTACGTGCCCAAAGCACCGGAGCTAGCCTGAGCCTAGGCAAAAATCAATTGTGTTGACAGAGTTAGGAAAAACGAACACACAGAAGGGATACCAATCATCCCCCCTAGAAAAGAGTTCAGGTTGATCTGAGATTTCAGAAGCCAAGCACACTCCCAGCCTATAGAACGATATACCTAGCGGGAAGGGGCCTCTGCCTGTACGCATCACCTGAGTGGCAATTGAGTTCACCTTTAGAAGCGACTACTACAAATTGGAAACGCGGTGGGAGTTAGAGTGTTGTATTCAAGTTCCTCTAGTCAAAAGAGAACAAATCTTATATGATCACGTGGCAAGCGACGCGCGTCGGGTCTTTAAAGCAGCGGCGCCGCGGGAAAACTCGCGTGTTCCCCATTTTCAGTACCGTCTTAACCCGTGTCAAGCCTAAACTGTAACTGGCTTAATCCATTGCAAGCACGCTTTCTTTTTGCGTCGACTTCAAATGCTTCAAAGAGTCTGTATTGTCTGTTTATGGTACAGTGTACATTGCACAAGTAATAGATACCGAAACGA
Source organism: Coniferiporia sulphurascens (assembly GCA_002794785.1). Lineage (NCBI taxonomy): Eukaryota > Fungi > Basidiomycota > Agaricomycetes > Hymenochaetales > Hymenochaetaceae > Coniferiporia > Coniferiporia sulphurascens. Next base: position 698,923 of record NBBA01000008.1, on the reverse strand, counting down.
AGAGATGCAAAAAAGAAAGGGCCGTTAGGACGCACTATTGATAGCCCCGCCATTGCCTCATGCCTTGACCCATACCAGTCCCCATCCCACCCATCACATTCATATTCCCTTCTTCTACGAAGCTACCGTCCCACATCCCACCAGCACCTGCGGCCATAAATTGTTGCTGCTGTCCGACTGCGCCAATGTTATTGAATGCGTTTGGGGCTCCGCCCATCCAGGCCCCTTGGCCGGCATCGAAGCCGCTGTATCCGAGCTGAGGTTGTGCGCCCATTCCCATACCCATACCTGAATTCATCTGACTCATGCCACTCATTCCGTGGTTCATACCGCCTACACCCTGACCTATGCTGTGGTTCATCCCAGGGTGCATGGGCATCATCCCCGCTCCTGACCCATTCCCCTGCCCGACCCTGCAGTCCCGTCAAAGGCAAAGTTGAATGCACTGTGACTTCCGAGTGGTGCATTCATAGGCAGGCCCATGTTGTTCATCATCATACCTCCCATCCCTGCACCCACATTGCCTGCCATCCCCGCGTTTGCATTCGCCCTAGCCATGGGCCAGTTCATTCCATTTCCCACATTCCCCATACCGTTCATGTTACCCAGTCCGCCCACGCCAACCACACCCCCCATGTTTCCACCCATACCCCCCATGTTCCCCGTCCCTAGATTTCCCAGATTGTTCATGTTTCCCATTCCACCTATTGAGTTCATGCCCATCATACCCATCGGTTGAGCCATTATCTGCGGGTTAAAGTTCTGCTTCGGCCCGCCCATCATAATCCCTCCGCCTGTCCCTCCGCCGCCCCCACCACGAGCAGGATTGTTCGGGAGATTGTTGGGAGACGCAGACATAGGCGCCGCAGATACTGTGATATTAGAACCACTGGCGCCGCGTGGAGGAGGGGATTTCGGGCGAAGGCTCTCGATTTCTAGCATGCATAAAAATAGCGTTAGTTATGCGTCAGACTATGCTACTTCGAACCGATACTCACCCGCCGTATTTGGTACGACACACTTCCCGCCCATCGCTAATTCCTTAATCTGTGCTTCCCACTTCTCCCGTTCGAATGGGGCCGCATTATCATTCTCCCGTGCCTCCTCGGGAGTTAGACTGAGTTCATCAGCGGTCACAGTGACCCACCCGCGCCGTAATGAGTGACACCGTCCAAATATTTCGAGACGACGTGTACCAAGACAGAAATTCTCAATTAGCTGGTACATCTCCGGGGGTTTGCGAGTAGGATCCGAAGGGTCCCCCTCCCAGATGATCACATCCGTATCTAACCGATGAGATTTGTACACGTGGTCAACGACTATCGTAATCGAAGCAAAGCATAGGACGTACCAATATTACAATGAACAAACCAGCTATCTGTAGAGCGCCGTACCGTCCCACGAATGCCCATGAGACAGTGTTGCTTTGTTCTCGTGAGGAGAGACGTCGTCGGAGGATCTGTCTGTAAAGTGGCGACATTCCTCAATATCTAGACTCTCAAGTACATTTAAAACATACCCCAGGCCCCCTGTTTGTATCCTTGTTCGTTTTTACCCAGACAATGTCTTCACACCGTCTGTAACCCCATTTTCCAAGAATTTCACGTCCGCGCTCCAGACCTTCTCCAGCACCACTTCCAACCCACAAAAATATAAAGCTTGGGTCTGCTGCGAGTGCCTGTATGGGAAGGGCTTCCAGCTGCTCCCATGTGAACGAAGATGAAAAGGGCGGGTCGATCAGAATTGAATCAAACTTGAGGCCTTGAAGCGCCTTTTGGGATGCAGACATGGAGAGGTAAGCTGGAGGGAAAGCATACTCAGAGACAGAGGCTTTCTTTAGGGACAGGAGCCGCTGTTGCTTGGGGTATCTGTCGAACAGAGCATGTTGGGTTTAGTGGTTCACGGGAATGAAACAAGTGCAACACATACTCCTCGAACCGACGCTCCATCTCAGCCCCGACCACCCAATTTTGCGGCCACTCACCCCCGTCAACATACCGCTGACTATAGTCATTCCTTATGGTCTCTTCTTCAGGTACATAGTTTGCGTAACGCGCGCAACGAGCCTTCTTCGCAGCTGGCAAATCCGGTCGCACCACGCGAGAGTTTGGATGTGCGACAGATGTTGACGAGCTTGGGCCCAGTGAATCACTAGGGGAAAGAGGGGAAGGGAGTGGAGATTGAGGAGAGGGCGGTGTTGTGATCAAGGGTAGGTTTAGGAGTACATCGAGAGAGTCAGTTGCACCTGGGGAAGACGCGCCAGTGCTAGGATGAGCAAAGTCGTGAAGTGCGCGTCGATGGTTGCGCTGTGACGTGCGAACGTGTTCGAGTATAGACGAGTGAGAGGCGAGGAGGGCATTTGCTGACGACAGAACTTCGGCGGTGCTCATCATGCAGACAATGAATGCGCTCGACGCCAAAATGTAGGCTGCACGCAGAACGCGTCTCCGGAAACTTGCAAGTAATGCTCGTGAAATTAGCGCCGATCACAAGTACAGTCACCAGCCACCTATTTCCTAATGCATATCTGTAGATGAGGTGTACGCATTTCGTATTGTAATTCATACAATGTTATAACATTTTCTTACTTGTTTATAGACATACAAATCGTCAAGAACATGCCAAAGCGAAAGAAAAACGAGAATGATGCGAGCATGAATCAACGCGTGCCACAGTGACACAAGCAGTTAATCCGGGCGTAAAAAGACGTATAGAGATGCAATGCTAGCCGGACAATTCCTCTTAAGAGGAAATAATAGCCGTAAGGAGTCGCAAAGTAAATCAATCATCCGGGTTGTAGTTTAAACTTCGCTCCGCGAGGTTTCGCACCTTCCTCTTGTATCCGGGAAGGTCCTCTCTCACTTGCTTCTGCTCAAGCAAAGCATTTATTTGAACCAGGTGTGTCGAGGGGCAATGGGCAAGGAAAGAACAAAACAAAACAATTTGATCAGAGAAATTTTCGCCAAACCATTTGTAGTGCACGCTCACCGCCGCGTCCACATTTGCTGGACTATCAGTATTTGGAACGTCGGCAAAGATAAGTGACATGACACTCATAACCTGTATTCCAGGCGCGAGGGCATGCATAATCAGAATATAATACGATACGAAGAGTAGAAGCACCCACAATCGATTCTATAGAGTGCACAGGTCGCCACCGCTCCCCTGCATCTTCATAACCGTACTGATCATCCTCTGGAGGGTGCTAATTGATTTAACAGAAATTAGTTCCAAACGGAAACCAGGTAGCACCTGGTGAGGGAGAGTAAAGCTTACCAGAATAGAGATACATACACGACCATCGTGATAAACTTTGGGAGTAGTTAGCGTGAACGCCAACAACGTAACTATGTAAGAGACGAACGCGTATCGCGTATGAAGAAACGCACTGTTTGGATGCCACATATCAACGACAAATCTCATTGTTGGAGGCTCTTCAGGGAAGCCTGTTGTAAATATAAGATCTGCCGGAAAGATTCCGCCATCGCTGTTTGAGCCGCTCGTCAAAAAGGATGCACATCGACACAATCGGGTATGACATACTACGGCGTCCCTTCGCGTCTGGACGCCACCAAATGCTCAACGGTTAATAGAATCGAAGGCCACATTGACGAATTTGCTCACCCGAAAATAGTAACTCTCCACTCTAAGAGATTGTCCCCATCTCCTTTAAGACCTGATATACGCGTCCCGAAGAGGTTAGTAACATTCCAAGTGTGCATTGCGTCGAAGAAACTCTGAAGCAGGCGAATATATTTATTCAAGGAGAGATGGCTGAGGGACGCATAATGTTGAGACAAATGTTTAATAACGGGGCGCACGCGAAGGTGCACAATCCCGGTAAAAGGTGTCTCATGAAGTCAAGACAGGAAAGAATGCAGGCAGAAACGGAGATAGGAGGTCTCATGGAAGGCGTCACTCACCAGCAGAGAACTCGGAGGGTGGGTTCTTCTTGAGATCTTGTAGCTGGCGCGCAAGGTGAATCTGCGCCGTGTTAGCTGCCATGCTTGTAGTCTCTTCCTTCGATGCGCTGGGCTACTTTGCTGGCTCGGGGTGAGTACACCTACTCCTCAGATGAAAAAGTAAACTTACAGAACGGGCGCTTAGCCTTATGAGTGTATAGGAGGTAGAGACAGGTAGAATGCAAAGCAAGGGTAGAAGACGGCACTGGTGGAGGAGGCGGAAGGGCGTGAGGGTCTCGATGTCGATAATCCGGCTATTTCCGTTGTCACGTGAGCATACGCCACCTGGGCAACGAAACTCGGTAACAAGAAGCTCAACTTGTTGACTATGTATTTGAGTGCAAAGTTCTCGGAGGCTGGTCGGTTTCCTGGCCTGGGAGATAAGAAAGCTTCTTTCCCTTGCTAATGACACCTCCGACGGAAGCGCTGAAGCACTTTGCGGTTTGTTCCCTCAATTCTGCTTACTACAGTACCGGTAGTATGCGGGTTCCACTGGGTCGTTGCAGTTTGCAAAATCAAAGGGCCGTGTCGATAACCGAAGTCAGATGCGCCTTACGACGAAGAAGCCTCAGATTGGTGTAGTCCATGTCTATCTTTGCTAATTTAGCCAGGTCAGTTCCCTTTCGAATCTCACGACAGCCTCGGACAAACGTGTTCTCCCCCTTCGTATACTGCATAACGCGAGCAATATTGCTCTGGCACCCATTGAAATAGGAGTGCATATGGGACAGCTGCGTCAGAAGTCAAGGTGAAGCATATAACGAACAAGAGACACAAGGTGTCGCTGCAAAAGGTAAGCTCCGCCACTGGGACCATTTTTTTTGTAAACTGAAGCTCCTGATAGAAATGAGTAAACCTACCTCAGGTACTGAGCACAAAGAACTTGCTGGACTTGTTCCTGGAGTGTTTTTAAATCCTGTTGAACCCGTCCGCAAAAATTCGATTCTAACAGAACTTGAGCCGTCTAAAAGGAAGTCGCCATCAACTACATCACAGAAGGTTGGAATTCTCGTAACTACGGGTGCACGAAGAAAAAGTGCACTAGTATTCGATTCCACTTCGAAAAAAAAAACCTTGGACACTGATAAGACTGGAAACAGCACAGCACGATCGAATAACCGCTCATACTGGACCCCTCACCTTCCAAGCAAGTCTCTTGACGGCGTCCTTCCGATAACCTCGACCAATAACCTGCCTGAATTTCCCATGACTCCAGCTCTAAATCCGCCATCTACTCATGTATCATTACCTTCAAGTCACCCGTCGGCCCGATACATTGATAACAAACGTCGTCAATTGCATTCGCCCCCTGCTGAGTATACCCACGAACACTCCACTATCCCTTTCCCCTCGCGTTCTTCATCAATATCCCAGTTCCCGGGAGCACAAGACTATGAGGCTTCTCTATCTGCACCACTAGTACCGTTCATCCCTCGAAAACTTAACCGTGCAAAGTCGGTCGTTTCTTCAGGCGATACCTCCACCTCTACTCTCCATCCTTCTCTTCCCCGGAGACGCACACTTCCGACTCCTCTTCAGCGTGGCCTGCGGATTCCGTCCCAGCCTCCGCGTTCGGTAGGTATGCAACGACATATGTCATCTAAGCGTAAGATCATGGAAACAGGGACGGCACGAAGAAAGCGATCGGTAACGTTTGTGCTCCCCCCAGGGCATGCTGAGCATCCGCACCTCGAACGGCGGTTAACGCCATACTCCAAGCCCGTAACACCTATGTTTATGAGGGCGTTCGGCCAAGTTGTCTCTCTTTTCGGCTCGAAGCGAAAGAAAGAGGAAAGGGAGAGAAAGTTAAAAACTAGCGTAGAAGGAAATAAGTGATGACGTTCCTGGAAAGGAAAAGGGTTCAAAGAAGATAGCCATCACGTACCTAATTATATCAAGCGCAACGTTCTTGCGGCTGGCTGCTTCAACTTGAAGTTCTAGTCTGGGAAGCGATTGGTCAAATTGTTTGGCTATGGTATTAGTCTTGTCTCTGACTGTCAAGTAGCAACTGAACGAACGAGTCCTAAATGTATTTTTCCTTCCTTAATCATATTTCCAGTGGACTTTCTTTAGTAGTACTATGTAGTTGTCCTGTCAATCCCTGCTGGATCCCATATCATCGCGTCAATTGTAAATACTGTGATTAATTGATGTCCGTTTCATGCCATCCAGATTGATCAACTAAAGAATGCATTTGTACCGACTTCCGGAAGTGTAAACTTCAGGTTAATTTACTCACCTTAATTCTTGAGATGGCCTGCTCATGGGCTCCCAAATTATAAATGACCTTCTCGAACCGCGTATTAATCTGCTGTTCTTCTTGGTTGCTCTTGTTCTTACCAGATGTCCCCTTCCCGTGTATGGCTACCGTCTTATCTAGACGTTAGAGGCTTGCCAGTCAGATCAATCCTTGATGCCATCTTCAGAGTACCGCGTACAAAAGTGCAGGCCTGACTCTCTATATCACACATTTGCATACATTGTGTTCAATGAATTTAATACATTTCTTCTGACCGGACAACTAGGCCCGGGACAACACGCCCTGCAGACAGAGTATAATGGCTTGGGATCACATGGGCTTTCCAGCCCTCACACTCCCCCAACCCATCGGTAAGTGTCGGGAACAGATGGTAGGCACCCCTTTGTTCACAATCAAGATATATGATTGCACTGGCAGCACTGGCAGAGGCTGAATCGGAGCAACTAGCAACGGTTGGCCGTTAACGCGTCGACAGCTGTCGCCCTAGTACAGACAATATATTAACAATGGAATATGCCCAGGGAACCTCCCTTTGAAGACTAAGTCTATGACAATGTCGCCCTGGCGACTTTATAAGGGGAAGCTTCCTTATAGATAGCTATTTGTTCGGTCAGAATTAAGCTTTAATTCCGTAAAGAGGACCCAGGACACTCCGTAATATTTATCAGCGCCTATTTCCATAAGTCAACGATGGGATTTATTGCAAGGGACTATGCCTCGTCTATTCGGCTCATGGCTCTGTTAGCATTTAAACGTAATAGGCATCATGATCAAGAGAACAATCAGCACTTTCCGGCAATTTTTTTTTTTTTTTTTTTTTGAATGCATTTCTATAGCGCGTCATGACTATCTAGTACAAAATACGCTCCAGGGGCCTTTAGGCCCCTGTATTTGTGGGAGATGGTAGTTGGTATAAAGGGAACAATAGTGACGGTAAGCCATAGGCTGAGATGGGGGCTGGCAATCACACCAGCGACTAAAGAAATGTGGTATCTAACTCAGTTGCCAATGGCAAAACCCTGGTCAGAAATGTGAACCACAGTAGGGCCCCCCGGGTCAAAGACGAGGATGGGCTCTGCTTCGAAGGCGGGGTGAGAGTCGAGGAACGAGGCCAGAATTGGGAGGCCATCTTTAGAGAACCATTGGGCTTCAGTGGATGGGAGGGGGGTTTTCCACACCGCTCATCGGGCGGGGAGGGTATTGGGGCAAGAGAGCAAGAGATGGGCTCGAGTCTCTGGAACATGGCAGAAAGGGCACATGGGGTCGCGTCCCGGAATACGTCCAAAGTACGCGCCGAAGCCAGCGTGACCGAGGAGTGTCCGGAAAACTTTGCACTTAGTGCGACGACCGAGTGTGAGGTTTTGCATGAGGGCAGACGGCTTTGTAGAAGGGTTCTGTGTGGCGCCCATAGAGTGGGCGTCTGAGGTCCCTCGGGATTTTCGACAGGCGTGGGCCCAGTCGGATTTCCATTGAGTTAATGCCGTAGAGGAGGCGGCTTCACGAAGGAAGCGGATGGTGGGCGGAAACGGAGACGTGTCCGGGGGAGGGTTGTCCGCAATGCCGCAGGCGAGAACGTCGGCAAATTCATTGCCCTCTACATCGGAGTGTCCCGGGACCCAGTGCAGATGAAAAAAGACACTTGGGAACCGCTTGGTAGCGATTTTGAGACACTTACGAATGAAGAGGGCGACATTGACGCCTGGGGCCGGACGAGGGTCGGCGAGGAGTGTAAGGGCCACTTCGCAGTCGGTGTAGATCTCGACCTGGGTAACCGAAGGGTGGAGATCGTAGGAGTAGGCCAGAAGCCAGGCGGCATCGGCTAGGGCGGCAAGTTCACAGTCCGTAGCATGGACCGCACTTTCCGGCAATCATGATGATCGTTACTTGTACATAACCTTTTTTGGTTGCCAGATCTGCGTTCGAGGTTTCGGGGGTCCGTGGCGCGTGTGCGGTCAATGCACAATTGGTCCCGACCTCAGCGGGATCCCAACTCTTAAGGCTGTCTTCCTCGGCCAGTGGGTGATTGATTTTGGGCCCCCCTTCCTTTCCTTTCCCTTCTCATCCCCGTCCACTCCCTTTTTTTGCTTTTATTTCTTCGCTGCCGGCTCGACGCTTGCTTTCGCGGTTCTACGACCACGACCACACTTTCTTTTTTCGTACTACCATTTTACGACAGGATCGTTATTTTCTCCGTGTAGGAGGCGTCGACCATTCCATATCGTTTTAGACTGCTAGCACAAGGCTCAATAAAAGGGATACAGCATGGTCAGAATAGCTCAGAGGTTGGGAATATGGATCAAGTCAATGGTATGTTACTCTAGCATTCAAGCAACGCTGTCACCTACTTACGAACAGTTTATGATAATCTAGTACCTTCGGATAACTCTCACCAAATCTATTCTGGCATTTTTTCTTTTCAACTTTGCACACTGTTTCGCCCACGCGATTGTCCAGTCTTTCCTTTTCTCCCTTGACTGGAATGCAGGCGCACTCACCACCGCCATCGTATCCACCGCTGGTGTTTCGGAGAACGAGTTCGCATGGCTGGTTAGGCAGCAAAACGATACTCTACAGGATACCATGTATATATTAAGGCTTTGCGATGAGGTCCCGCTCGGAAAAAGTGTGGAGGATGACCCATGCTCTGTTATCTTTCAGAGCGACTCGAGCGGCTTCCAATTAGGACAGGTATGTTTAGTGCGAAAACTGATGTTACAAGCAGTCTTATCGTTTGTCTTACAGAGCAGCCCAATTGCTCCAATCTATGAGCAACCTTATAATCGTTCCTCGAATACAGACCTGGTTGATCATCGCGTTCAGAGTATAGGTGCTTTCTTAAGACCTGTCCCTGATGTCGCTACGGAAAATTTGTTTGGTGTTGACCTCGTGATGGCCGGCGTTGGAAATGGAAGAACAACTTTTTTAAATGCTCAGTGCACGAGAGTCGCACTCTATGCCGATCAGGTCCTGAGAAACTCGAAAAGAGAGGAATTGGCTCTTATTGGCTCCGAATTCTGGCTACTCGGCATTTCCGTGTTTGCAGTGAATATCCCTCTCACTTTTATTGTTGGATGGTAGAAGTACTCACAAGACCGTCCCACCTTTTTAGATAATGTACGGCTCAATTCCACATCTGTGCGTATTTTCTATTTTCCACGTAAGACGGTGCTGAATGACTTTTTACGATATCTTATTTGTTACCCGCGGCACGAATAATCTCTTTCACTTGATAATTTCCCCTGTGGACTTGTTTTGCACAATATGGTTCTCCGAAACCACCCATAGGTTCGCCGCCCTTGCATTTCGCACTCTTTCCACCGGATGGTCCGCGTACTCTATCTGGCGTACTCATGACATTGGTTGGCGCTTTGACGTGCTCCTGGTCCAGGGTGCCTGTGGTGTTGATCTTTTCCCCGGTTACTTTAGGACGCGCATAGCGATCCAAGTACGTGGGTTCACCATTTTTCTCCGAGTCATGAACTGATCATTTCGTAACCTTTGAATCTTTTCTTTTCTTTTCTTTTAACTCTATACTACACAGATTGCAGATCTCGTCCTCAATGTTGTTGCGCTTCTTCTCTTGTCTTGGCTTGTTTCGCGAATCGTTCGATCGTACACAACCTTCATGTTCCAGTGCGTCGGCCCTCCCGATCATGTTGTAAAGACTTACCGGGTAAGTATATTCACCGTATGCATATCAAAACTCTTTAAATTGACCTTCTATACAGCTCTTGCTCGGCCTCCTTACGTGCCTTCAACTTTTGGTTTACGTTTTGGTCACATCCGTCTCACTATGGGTTGATCAGCTCACCTCAGGCGCGATCGCTGCTATTTCTTCTCACACTACCGTTTACATTGCCCTTTTTGTTTTTACGATCGCTCTCCTCCCTCCGTGGCTAGCTGTTGGCTGGCGCTCGTTATGTCGCGAGCAGCCGCGCGCCTTTTTGGCCTTCCTTGGAATTGCCATCGCACTTGAAGCGGGCTGGTCCGGGATGTACGACTCTCTCGTATGGCGCTGGACGTGGATACAGTGGCCGTTTTTCGCTTCGCTGGCAGTCGCTGCTCAGCTTTTACTGCTTGCAAGTATTGTGCTCGGTGCCTTGTGCCGCAGGAATTTTGGAACAGGGCTGAAGGAATACCTGCATGTGGCGAGTGTACTGGAGAAAGACGATTTCGAGCCAGAAATGTTCGACCGCAAGCGCATGTCGTCTTCAAGTATCAGTAAAGAAGACTGGATGCTGGATATCGAGAAGCGGGACGACAAGGATCGCCTTTCCCAAGTCCTTGATTTTGGCGCTCACCAGCCATCACCGCCGATATCACCGCCCCCGTACGAAGTACACGCTCCTGTAAATATTCTTGCACCGTCCAGGGCAGTTGTGGAGCCCACGTCAAGGGTGTACACGTTATCAAGGGCTGCACCCCCGTACCAAAGAGGCCCGGCTCGTCCACAGAGCTTTACGGCTGTACTCCCAACGCTACCTACACTCAGAAAAAACGATCCTTGGGAATTTGTAGCAGATCAAAAAGATGAGGATGGTTTTGACAGACTACACCTCTAAGCCACAGATCCGTGTGGCTGGGACCTGTGTGCCGCATGGGAGTTACTGGTCGCGTCTAAGTCCTCCGAGGCGATCTTGACGTGTTGAACGCGTCGGGTTTGTACAGTTTCTTGGTTTGCTATATTGTGTATCTATATGGGAGTTTTTTGTACTTCGGACCGTGGGTGCTTCCCGGGAAATGTATTGTTAGGATCAAGCCATCGTTGACAAATTCTGTTCGGCGGAGGCCTCCCGTTCTGTTCGTCTGCTGAGCATCAGAAGCTGGCAAATGCTACGAGGATGTTGTCTAGACTGCTTCTGCGTTTCTGTTGGAAAGCGTACTATACGTATTTGAGCTGAGATGGGGATGCATCGGTACGACGTGGCCACTATGTCGGAAGAGAACGGTCCCAACCCGGACGATTCGCACCGTCTTCGAGTTCGGGGGTTGTCGACCGGGAGTTCGTATAGGGCGCTGTAGGGCCGTAGAAGCTATTGTATACAGTCTGGTGACCGCCGATATGCTCCAGGGAGGACATTCGGAGGCTGATAGCTGGGCGTAATTATGTACAAATCATAAGAATCTAATTGAAACTCGTCTTCCGGTCGCACGTGGGAAGATGGTACGAGGAGAAGTATGTATTTACGGAGTTTGTCGGTGAATCTGTTTCGGGGCTGGACCATGGACCCATGGGGAAACCTGCTGGTCCTTGGTGGAGCAAGCGGCACGTACTCCGAGTTTGGATATGCGCATATAAACAGGCCTGGGTCCATTCTCCCTTGTTCCTTAACCCAAGGTCGTCCGCCGTCCCCAGCGGTGTCGACCCTTCTCCCACCATGACCTCCACCATTGACCCGAAGCTCATCGGCCAGCCCAAAAGGCAGCGTCATCATGTCCGTACCCTCACAGGTCCGTCTCATTCCAACTTTGCCACTTGGGACTGTGACGTCAAGTTTGAACTGACAATTGCCTGCCAGGCTACATCCCGGACAAAGATGCAACGGGGAAAGAGATCTGGCCGCGCGGTGACGAGAAGACTTGGAAGGAGAACATGCGAACCTTGGACGCCGGTGGGTCTACGACCATTGTGTTCGCATCACCTGCGACATTCGCTTAACGACTGTTCTGTGGCAGGCGAGAGGGACATTTCCAGGTCTGCCGTCAATCACGTGCAGACCTCGCTTGCGCGTCAGGCCTACAATCTAGACAATCTCGGCGCGTACCAGGCCATTGCACTTTCCGCCCGCGACGATCTTCTCGTACGAATTTCATTGTTCGTAATTTTACGGTGTGATCGAGCTAACTTCATCTGGTTATTTGTCTAGGTGAACTGGAATGACACCCAGACGCATTACACGCGTAGCGCACCGAAGCGCGCATACTATCTGTCACTCGAGTTTCTTATGGGACGCACGCTTGACAATGCGCTTCTAAATCTCGGGATGAAATCCGAGTTCAGGGAGTCTACCGACAAACTCGGCTTCAACCTTGAGGATCTCATTGGCAGGTGTCTTTTAATGACTTCGTAAACTTAGACTCATATTTTTTGCACGCAGACTGCGAACGTGATGCGGCTCTCGGAAACGGTGGCCTTGGGCGTCTCGCTGCTTGTTACCTCGACTCGAGTGCGAGCACGGAACTGCCCGTGTGGGGTTACGGTCTGCGTTACAAGTACGGCATTTTCCAACAGCTTATTGCACCGGATGGCTCCCAGCTTGAAGCTCCCGACCCATGGCTAAACCATTCCAATCCTTGGGAGCTCCCACGCACCGATGTAACGGTCGAAGTACGCTTCTATGGTCATGCGGAGCGCATTGGTGACAGCAAGGCCATTTGGAGTGGAGGTCAAGAGGTTCTTGCCGTCGCCTATGACGTGATGATCCCCGGTTATCACACGAAAACGACGGTGAGCAGACTATTTGTTTCTTTTCTTCTTTTCCTACCCAGAAATATGCGTGCTGACTAAATGGTTTCCTATAAAGAACAACCTGCGCTTGTGGGAGAGCAAGCCGAAGAGAGGTTTCGATTTGAACTCATTCAATGCGGGTGACTACGAAACAGCCGTCCAGTCTTCCAATACCGCGGAAAACATCACAGCGGTCCTATACCCAAACGACAACACTATGGTCGGAAAAGAGCTACGCTTAAAACAGCAGTACTTCTGGACTGCGGCGAGCTTAAATGATATAATGCGGCGCTTCAAGAATCTTGGGAAGCCAATAGAGGATTTTTCTGACTTTGTTGCTATCCAGTTAAACGACACTCATCCGACGCTAGCAATTCCTGAACTTATGCGCATCCTGGTCGATGAAGAAGATGTCCCTTGGGATAAGGCGTGGACCATTGTCACCAATACGTTCTTCTTTACGAACCACACTGTACTCCCCGAGGCGTTGGAGAAGTGGTCTGTGCCGCTCGTCCAACATCTTTTGCCTCGCCACATGCAGATCATCTTCGATATCAACTATATCTTCCTCCAGCAGGTCGAAAAGGTGTTCCCGGGCGATAAGGACAAGCTCACGCGTATGTCTCTCATTCAAGAAGGCTATCCGCAGTATGTGCGCATGGCGAACTTGGCGTGCATTGGCAGTCGCAAGGTCAATGGTGTTGCCGAACTGCATAGTGAGCTCGTCAGGACGACGATCATGAAAGACTTCGTCGATTTCTTTGGTGTCAGCAAGTAAGCAATTAAGTTTTCCTCGAGTGTGCATGAAATGCGTGTTTAATATTTCTCGTGTATCGCAGGTTTTCGAACGTGACCAACGGAAGTAAGTGTCATTATTGCATGGATGATTTAAATCTTCAATTCCCCGACAGTTACTCCTCGTCGCTGGCTCGACCAGTGCAATCCACTCTTGTCTAACCTCATAACCGAGACGCTGAAGCTGAAGAAGGAGGTCTGGTTGAAGGACTTGTACAAGCTCGAAGGTCTCCTTGACCACGCTAAAGATCCAACGTTCCAAAAGAAGTGGGCAGCAGTCAAGCAGAGCAACAAGGAACGACTTGCAAACCACGTTGAGAACACTCTCGGGGTGCGTCTTTCTTGTTACCCCTACAATTTGAGTAGCAATAAGGAAACGAAGTGTCTTTTAGATCAAAGTGAACACGAAGGCTATGTTTGACGTGCAAATCAAGCGTCTGCATGAGTACAAGGTAAGTTTAGCATTTTAGAATTCTGATAGTCTGGGCAGTGATCTGATCTTCGGAAATCCTTATGACATGTGCAGCGTCAAACCTTGAACCTCATGGGAGTTGTCCATGTGAGGAATGCGACTTCCTACGCTAAAGGATTTTCTGATTAAAACATATCGCAGAGATACCTAGCATTGAAGGCGATGACAGCTGAAGAGAGGACAAAGGTCAACCCGCGTGTCGTGTTCTTCGCTGGAAAAGCTGCACCAGGATATTATATCGCGAAACTGACGATCCGTCTCATCGTAAACGTTGCGCGGGTGATCAATGCGGATCCTGAGACCTCCCCATACCTCGAGATGTTCTTCCTTCCCGATTACTCTGTCACCCTTGCGGAAATACTCATCCCGGCATCTGACCTTTCACAACACAGTACGCGGTCATGTTTACAACCGAGTGCTGTCATCCTTCATTGATTATGCATTTTACAGTCTCTACTGCTGGAACGGAGGCCTCCGGAACGAGCAACATGAAGTTTTGCTTGAACGGTGGTCTTTTGCTCGGTACTGTCGATGGCGCAAATATCGAGATTGCAGAGGAAGTTGGAGAGAGCAATGTCTGTAAGTACAGCAGGGTTTGATATTAAGGCGGACGCAAAGTTTATTGATTTTCTGCAGTCTTCTTTGGACACCTTACACCTGCCGTTGAAGAGCTGCGTTACCAGCATGCATACGTATGTATCGAATTACAGGCAACCTTGACCTTTCGGTTCCGCTAACATGTTGCTCGTTCAGCATCCGGTCCCTATCGAGGAGAAATGCCCAGCACTCGCGACGGTCCTGAATGAGATATCTGCAGGTCGCTTCGGTGATGGGGCCGTCTACGAACCGTGCGTGTCAATCCCAGTTTGCGGTTGGAAAATCGATTAACCTGGGTGTATAACCCAATCCAGACTCCTTAACACCATTAGGACTGGCGACTACTACTTGCTCACGGAAGATTTTGATTCTTGTTCGTGAACTCGCTTTCTATCATTGGCTCTTCTGATGCAGATGAAATGGCGAACGTACAGATGTTCAAGCGCTCGCGATGGTCGATGCGGCATACCAAGACCGTACAGAATGGATAAAGAAGAGTATTCGAACTTCCGCCAAGGTAAGGAGTTAGCCTCGTAATTTATCTCACCTCTCTAACACACGTCGTACGTACGTGTAGATGGGCAAGTTTAGCTCTGACCGTGCGATCATGACCTATGCTGAGGAGTACTGGAACATCGAGCCTTGCAAGGTTCCTTAGAGCCTTAAATAAAAACAGCGCCGCTAAAACTGTAAGAACATTCGATCAGCTGTCGGTTACACCCGCTTTTGTTCCGGTCTCCCATTGCAGTACTCATAAAATGTCTTTTAACTTTTGCGAGCCCGTGTAAAACATAAATAACAGGATATTTATGTCAATTTGTTGTCCCTTCAAGTGAATTCCTGAGTTTTCTGGATAGTTGTTGCGATAAATTACCGCAATACCCGCGATGATTTACTCCTGTGGATTTCGGGAAAGTGAGAAATTAAGAATACTTTGCCATCATCGCGGTTGATCTAGTCTTACTGGCGCAGGTGGTTATTATGTAATACGTTTGCGCGTAATGAGAAAGCTTCGATTTCTGCCAGTACAGCCGTCGCGAGGCTAACACGTTCTTCGTTGCCTCCCTCACTCTCCTTTCTATTGCCGACAACGACGACGACGGCAGTCACCGCGATACCCATACCTCGACAACATAAAGGTCCGTGTGCCTCTTCTATAGTGTCCGTCAATATGCTGACGCGAAGTTATCCATTCAGCCGTCGGCGCGCTCGTAGTCCTTGACGTGCCCGGACCTCTTTCGTCCCATCACGTTCCTTACTCGCAGAAGCTCCAATGCCAACATTTTTCACTAAAGTTTTCTCGCGAGGGAAAGACAAAGACAAGGATGGTTTGAAGGAGCCGACTCAACCCACCACCAAGCAGAGTAAGCGATCATCTCGCGCTTCCATTCAGTCGTTGCTAGAGGGCAAGTTTGAAGCTGTGTCTCCGACCGTGTCCCTGTCAGCGCAAAAGTTTGATGAGAAGGAAAAGGCGCTAGGGAAGGACAAGGGAAAGGACAAAGACAAGGAGAAAGAGAAGGAGAAGATCGCGCTATTCCGCCCAAAGTCACGTACAACCGGCACTGGCGCCGCGCGGAAAACCGAGGATGTGCCCCAACTTACCCTCGATCTGAACTTGCCGTCCGTCAAGAGCGATCCGAAGAGGAGGGACTTGGATATCGTCTATGAGGGCATAACTTTGCTCGATGATACTGCACTTGGCGAGAAGAGACTGAGCTCGGGAGAGGCCTTAAAGCTCATGCGTGCGTGCATGTCAGTTATAGCGAGCCGAGGTGCGTGATCTACTTCTCCCGATTTTTATCTAACTGATATGAAATCGGACCAGGTCTGGAGACCCTGGGTGTCATGCACCCTCATTGGCACTCCGCGTCGCCTGCTGCCCAGCGCAAAATTATATCCCTTTTTCTCTCGTCCCTTGATGCGGCTCCCGCTACTGCGTCTACCTCCTCTCCTACTAGCGCTGCCTCTGCATTCGAATACGAGCTTGAATATGCGCGTTCGCCCCACGACGTCGCAGCCGTCTTCCGATGGGCTTTACGTCACCTTAAGTTAGATGGTGACGCGTTTGGGAAGGATGACATGCCCACACTTGCATGGTATGATGGGTTCTCAGAGCAGGAGAAGACGAAGTCGTACCCGCAGACGGCTTTTAGCGAGCTACTATTGCCTGCCGTTAAACCGCCTCATGCAGAATTATTAAATTCTACCCTGAGTTTGATTTCGAACCTAGCAAGTCACTCGGAAATGAACGGCGTTTCCGGAAGCAAGTTGTCGATGTTCCTCGGACAATACCTACTGACAGGAAACAAGGTGGACGGCCTGGAGGACTGGCTGGCGTTCTATTCGCATTGGGAGCGGGCGGGTCGTGCACTAGAGCACATCTTCCTGGCTAGCCTCCGGTGAGCAGCATGTGAACCCATAAATATTTCATATTCCCTTATGGACATCACAAATCACAGAGACGAGGCGTCGAAAACAGGGATACCAAAGCGCCTTTCGGAATTGGTTGTTAACTACCCTTACTCTAAACATGCAACGGACAGTCAGTTCCCCCGACCCGCTCGGTTTGCGACGCGCGCATATGACGCGCTTTACGTTCGTGTTACTTCGGAGCTTGGGGCCGGTGTGAAGGCTAACGAGGAGCTACACCACCCTCTTCGCATTATCGAACATGCGTTGAAGGCAGATGTAAACGATGCTATTGACGGCGCAGATACTGTTGCACTTTGGGAAGAGGTCAAGAAACTCAGCTCGAAGGTGGAGGATGTGGCGGTCGATAAATCGCTATCGAACATATTGTCAGATGAAACAATACGGTTGCTATCCCTCAAGTCCGACGGTACAGACAAGGGCACACCGACGATTACAATGTTCACAGTCGTTCCTGAACGTGGGGATCTATTCTCAAAGCAGAATGGCTCAGCTGCAAATGGATCTGCGAAAAGCGCTAATGGATCCGCTTCAGTATCCAGGAAAACCTCCGAAGGGACGAAGGGGGAAGCAAGCCCTATCGTGACTGACTGGAATATGTTTTCTTCGGCAGGCTTTGGAGAATCTAGCGCAGGCCAAAGTCTTGCCGCAACGCTTATGGACAGCGATCTCGAGAAAACGGAGCCTTCATCGCTTGTCCCACGCCGGTCGCTTCGAAAAAGCCGTTCACCAGGGCGCGGTGATCGTACCGCAAGACTGAGCCTTCCTGCGACACCTGTAACCAGGCCCAGGCAATGTAAGACTGCCTTAGTCTCGCTCGTGAAGTTGGATGAATCTTTTGTTGACTTCTGGAGTGATGCCCTGCTTGATCCCGTCACGTATACGTGGCCCGCCTTCGTTGTGTGCCAGCTCAGATCCGACGTCGCGCCTGTGCACAATGATAAAAAGGTTACGTGGTTGATCGTCGAGCAAAAATTTGTTACGCCTCCACCTCCAATCCCGTCAGAACCATCTTCGCCTGTACGCCGAGCGAGTTCGCCCCGCCCTAGCGCACGTAGTGAAAGCAAAGAACGTCCGGGTGTCATTGGCCGCGTAAGCTCGACCTTCTCACCCAGGAAGCGCCTGAACATTTTCGGGGGCCAATCCGCATCGAATGCCGTGCCGGCGACTGTTAGCGGTGCTGAGAAGAAAGAGGGCAAAGTGACTAAGGAGGCGAAAATAGGCGAGATGGGCGAAATTATTCCCGAGGAGAATACCGCTATCCTACCTCAGGAAACGAAGCCGGTTGCGCCTGAAACAGTCAACGAAGAGCCCATAAAGGAGGCCGGTACCGAGTCTAGCGCCGTTGATGGTAGTGTTGCCGTTGTTGGTGCAGGAGTTGTAGCTGCTGTAGCTGGAACTACTGAGGAGGCCGTTTCGGCGATCCCAGGGTCTGAATCGCCAATGAAGGAAGAGGAATCGATTTCAGAAGTGAAGGACGAGAGGAGAGAAAAAGTTGTTGACCTCCCCATCAACGAGGCAGATATTACGACGCCCTTTGCACCTCCCACCCTTGAAGACCAAGATGAATTAGCCAACGAGGTCGACCAACCTGCGGAAGTAGGGGCAGAAAATACTGAACCTTCCACTGTTGGCGGACCCCTGGATAGTGAATCTGCTCCAATACATGCCGATTCTACTTCAGTCACGGTTTTGTCCACTGCAGCCGAGGAGGCAGCTTTAACCGCACCTGAAGAGCGTTTAGAAGAGGCGGTTGCAGAGGCTCCAGAAGCAACGGTAGCCGCTACAACGGAGCCTCAGGCATCAATCGACACGGAGTTGGAAAGTGTGGAAGTGCCCGTTTCTGATGCAGTTCCTCAAGTTGCGCAGACAGAGGGGGCTGCTGCTGGCGTGCACCTTGGCGCAGGCAAGTCCCGGTTTGTCGAGCATATTGAGACCCCACCTGATGATGACATTACTATAGAGTCGGCCGAAGAGCCTATAATTGAAAGTAACGACGCAGAATTGCTTCCTTCCGTTGTTGAGGAACCGGACCCTGTCTCCGAGACAGTCCAAGTCGCCGAGATCGATCAAACCTCTGCCGCACCGCCACAAGCGGAAGCAGAAGTCGCGCCTGCAGACGAACCCCTGGAAGCTGCAATCGAAGTCCTGGCTCTTCAGTCGGAGGAAGCTGTGGTAGCAGAAGAGTCTTCACACATCGCCGTCCCCGAGGAACCTGAAGCGGAGCCCGAGCCTCAACCCTCTGAAAGTTCCTCTGCTCCAGTGATCGATGAACCTACTGCTGCCGTTATAGAAGAGTCTGTCGTCGCTGATGCAACGGAGTCAACTACACCGGTCGCTGAAGAGCCAGAGGCCCTCATCGTGGAAGAGGTTTCCTCCCCTCAGATCGCCGATACAGTTGTTGAAGAGTCGGAGGTGCCAGTCAACGAAGAAGTTGATTCAGCTGCCGACGAGACTCCAGCTGAGCTCCCCGCAACCAGTGTTGAGCAACCTGTTGTCCTTGTCGCTGAAGAAACGGTTACTCCGGAAGAATCTGGTGATGCGGCTGAGGAAGTCCCAGAGTCCGCAGAACTCATTGCTTCAGATGACGTCACGCCTCCTGTAGAGGTTACTCCGGCTGAAATTATCCCTTCTGAAAGGGAGCAGTCAGAGGCGGAGCACGTTTCGCTTGAGAGTGTAGCCATTGTTGAGCCGGTAACAGAAACCAGTGAGCCTTTGGATCCGATATCAGCTGTCGCCGAGGAGACCGTCGAAGAGGATCCCGAGGCACCTGCCACAGGGGAGACCGACAGTGCTGAGCCCATTACAGATGGGGCTGACGTATTGCCAGAACCTATATCAGTTGAAGGTAAGAGTAGGCCAGCCGGTCCGAATCATGCAATCCAGAAATTGACTTTTACGTTAGCAGCCTCCCCTCCCCACGTTGATGAGTCTCCCGCAAGACCAGAGACACCCCAACCTAGTGAAGGGAAGGATGGTATGTTGCCGTATTATTTATCGGAATTATCTCTTACGTTCTTGTTTTTATTTCCATTAGAAGACCAACCATCCTCAACTTAACTTTGTGTACTACTCCCCGTTTCCCCCGCTTCTATTTATCCGTCCACCATAGCGTCTACTCTCCTTAGCTTGCTTTCACTGGTTCCTTCAATCTCTTCATGACTGGTTTACTGCATTCGTTCGGCCGTCTGACAATATTTCAAGATCCTTGCTTTATCCACTTCTAGTCTCTGCTTTGTGTACTGTCACAAAACCGACCCTCTAACAGATACAATCGTTCTTTACCTCCATTATCATGCCGCCTATTCCCTGCCGCCAAGGTCTTATTCCCATCATGCTGTTTTCGGCGCACTATTCCCATTTCCCTTAGCTTTCTGCCGGATCGGCTGGATTCCTATTGCCATTTACTTCCCCATATAGTGCATCGTTAGTTCTTTGCATATTTTGCCGAACCTGCAGTTCGTATATCTCTTCGCACGTTGCTGAATTTAAGATGTGAAGATCTTAACTTATGTTTGTCTGATACGTTTGCTGCCAGGAAGTCTACGGTTCCCAGCCTAGCCGACTGAGAGATCGTAATGGGAGGTTCGTTACTCTTGACCGGTTCGGAGGCAGAGTTCCATCTCCCAAGGTCAATTTGTGACTGGCGGTGCTAATGGATCGGTATGGGTAACCGAAAGCCACCTCGCCTAGTATCGGCCAACGCGTGCACGTACTAACTATCGGCTGTGCGCAATATGTCCGGACTCGTCCGATCGCGCAAATTGATTTCAAGCCTTTTATGCACGTCCTCGGACCAGCAGGTTGACCTCTTTTACCTATGTATGCGCTTCAAGTTATCGTCATATTTGTACTAATACGCAGATCCGATTCCTACAATTGTGCACTCCCTTTCCGTGTCTGTGAATGGTAGATTTTTCGAAGCTAACTACTGTCTTTGTGTTACACTAGGAAAGTAATAAATGCTAACAACTAAAATTGGGTTTCTTCATTTTCAGATCCAAATCGTATGAATCGGAAGCAAACAAGACCGTCTGTAGTTCGCACTTAAGGCTGTCCCTTCAATTTGAAGCACAGCCAGCCGCCGTATGAAGAGAAGAGACGAATACAACAGGCTTACTATTTTCTCAGTATGATCTCCTACCTTTCCCCGTCTATCTATCTATAAATGAACTCCGTCTTACTCGGATTTCATATACTGCAACTTTTAGCACCATTGACATGTCATCACTTTTAATGTACGCCCCAATCCGCACCTGATTGCGCGACTGCCGTGGAGTCCGCACGACATTTCGGAGCGTGGTGCAAGATCGCGCCGGTTTGGCTATATGGCTGGAGAATTCCCTCTCTTATATTATAGCCCCACGACCAAACATTCGCTGCCTGCGAGCCAGGCGCTCCGGTTGTGCTTGGGTTCCTGAGCTCAAGGGGTTCCTTACTGTGGTGTTTTTCATTCATCTACTCTGCTGCGCTCTATTTGCCTCTGCTCGGGTTCCTTGCTTAAAAAACGCCACTGGAACAATCAGTACCATGTACTGTACCCACCCTAATCTCGTGCGTTTCTCAGGTCCCTTACTGTATCCGTATCCTTCCGAATGGCCGGAGACAATCGTTATATGCCATGAGCATGATGCGCCATACTAGGAGCAATTGAATTACTGTATATCATATTATTGTTATCCAAATACTACTACTAATAGTGCGTGGGATAGTCCCTACATCAGCGCCTCATGTATTTCGAATATTTTGTCAGAAAACGTGCACAATTAGCTTCTCGGAGAGGCTGCGGTTAAACACAGTCATTATCTTTGGAGATGTGCCCATAGTCACCACGCGGTTCATAAACTTTGTTAATCAAGTGTAGTTACGTCCATGCGAAGACAGGTCAGAGCGTTAGGAATGCTGCGTTATTCCGGCATTCCTACCTCCACCTTCTTCCAGTATATTGAGCACTATTTTTGCCTTGGTCGCACATAAAAATGTCCGTAAGGGTCCATCGACGTCTTTGTGGGCTCTAATGAGCCTTTTTCGTTCAGGTTAACTCCACGATACTACCCATAGTTTATACAGGGTCGGGACACATATGTAACAAATTGTAATTAGCTCCTGCATAAGTCTGCTGTGTATACTCAAGATACACATATACATATTTCCCTCAAATACATTATCTCGGATCGCGTCCAAGGATTATGCCACTCAAAACTCCTGCTGCGGAGCTCTAAAATCAGAACTCCGATTGAAATATGCCGCCGATTTACGCGTTGTATCACATGATTATTGTTTTCGGCATGACCACAAATTAATGATTAATGAAGAGAATGGACAATACATTTACCCTCCTTAACGGAATCCCTCGAGTCTTCTTCCGATAGAAAATGTTTATTTTCGCTGCACACATAGTTGGAAGCGATAGCGATGCCAGCGCACGAGGTGCATGGTCTCGACATTGTTAGGGTGACCGCCGCGCACCACGGTATTTTTTCATTTGAAATTGACAGACATACTGGAAAGTAACAAAAATATGGTAAGAGGCCTGTAGTCAAGTCGAAGCGTTCAAAGTGCCCCTAACGAGGTGATGAAACGCACATTCGTGAAATTTTTTCCCTCGGACTTGTGTGTTGCCTCGTCCCAGTTCGACTACACACGGAGCCAGGACAGCTATCTCCACAAGGTTGCAATATAATACGCGACTATCCGTCCCACGGGTCTGCCATAAGGTCCTCAAACACGAGGATACGCTTCTTTGTCAATTCAAAGACGACTGAAGTTGGTGTGGCTCTCTCGCGATCGCTTCTACGCTACCGGGCTCGATTCGAACTTCGCAATTCAAGATTTACCACTCGTCTAGTGCGGAAGCGAAGACACGTAACGAGGACACCGCCTGCGCCACAGCGTGCTCCGGAGACGCCACGTTGATCGAGAAAGGTACAGAAAACCCTCGGAGTACGGAGATGATGAGGACTTCATTTTAGTGCGTGTACTTCTCGCGAGGACGCCGTGTCTGTGGGAGCTGTCGGTGGTTCTGATAACTAGACTTCCTCGCTCGAAAATATAAACACGGGCATGGAATCTGTTGAAGAAAATGATGTTCATGGTGTCATTGGGTTTTCGCAGGGATGTCATGACAGGCGAAAAGGATGTATACTACCGATCAGTGTAAAGAGAACCGATAAGCCTCCCGTTAGTGTGTAGCCACTCTACTTGCAATACAATTTAACGTGCGTTTTTTTTTCCCATTTGAAAAAAAACTGAGGCACACTTGAACGCGCCATGTGCTTCGCAGTCGGCTCTGTTTATGGGTCAATTTTCTTTTCAATTTTTATCTGATACAATTGTAATATTAATATTGTCCGACAGATGATCGCCCTCGAAATCATTATGCTTTGGACCTTCTCTTCACTCCGCTTAAGATCGTCAACGGCAAACGCTTAAACGTTCCGTCTTCTGGGATCGTCAGGCAACGGGCTTTTCGTTTCCCTCCATTCATATCGCCGAGGGACCGCCGCACTTGGATTTTTTTTCTGTGTGCGCTTGGAACCTCCGCACCCGTATAGTTCCGTGCCATATAGTTTTCCCTATATTGAATCAACCGCGCAACGAATACGGATACTGTATCGCCCGCATAATACTTCCGGACCCTTGGACTCCGTGCATCGGACGCATCGTACGGGCAAACCGGGCCCGCCCCTTTTCTGCCTTCCGATGGAGGTGGGTCCATTACCCTAGTTTTTTCGGTTATCTTAGATAAAGAGCCTCGGAGGGTCAGACATATGGCCTCCGTCCACTTGGCGCGGCTGAACCCGAGAACGAGCCTTTCGAGTTGCCTAGAACCTTTGCTTGGTCTAGCTCTGATGGTTGATCGGAGCTCCGGTAGATACCTCAAATTTCTTTAATTAGTGAAATTCACAGCCAAGAAGACCATCACATCATATAAGCGTTAACAAGTTTGGGGGAGACCCGTTAAGATGTTGTGAAACCACGAGTTCTGTCTTGAGTCGCAGACCAAACTATATCATGGCTGCCTTCAGCTGGTGTGAAGGGTAGTGAAGAAACATTTTAAACAAATCCTTAGGAAATGTGCGACACGGGGGGCAGGGTCATCGCAGTTATCGTATGCCAATTATGTGGGCCAGGTCGGTCGATAGCAGCGGACATAGTGGACCGAGTAATCTGGGGCCCAAAGTAGTAACCCTAGGAAGAAGACACTCTCGCTTTGGCAATGCCAGTGTGACAAGACCAACGTCACGGTGATTACTGTGTGTAAACTGAGGCCATGACGACCACAACAAAAAAACTTGTAGGATGGCCCATGCAGGTTGATTTTTGATGGGAGGACTTCTGTGGGTGTCGTCGAATTCAGGATGCTTAACCAAATGTCGGAGGTCTTTGCATCCGATCGTTGGTCGCAAATTGTTCCCGCGACTGATGCGTAGCCGCTTCAGGTAACGGTCCGTTTACCGGCGGATGTATCACGATATCGGTGTTGCTATTAACGGGCAGGACGACAATATGGTTGGCTGGATGCGTGAATTGGAGTGAGCAGCTAACTCAGTCAATTGTCGTCATTTCTTGAATCAAAGGAAGGGCGAGGGCTATCACCAAGTAAGCTATTAGTAGCTGTGGGTTGTCCTGCGTGACTGGTACTGCCACAAGCGCGCGTCCAGGCCGTGCGCCAAGGGGCGCCGCAGTCCTACTGCAAGCCGACAGGCGGCACTTCTCACCACGACGACGGTCACCGCGACAAACTCGATTTCGTAATGGGTTGCTGTGGAGAGCCTTACGACCAGACTGCAACGAATTCGAAAAAACAGGATGTACTCGACAGTCCGCACCCGACAAACCAGCAGCCATCGCCGCACCCCAACGCGCAGTATAACGAGAAGCAGTTTCGTCCGCCAACAATACCACCGCCGCCTCCGACCCAACAGTTTGGTGGACAACATGTCGTGAATAGCTTCCAACAGCAGCCGTGGCAGCAACAAATACCATCGGGATCGCCTCCGCCGCCATCTGCTTCTCCTCCACCGTTCAATCCCTATCTGCTTTCTGGCTCACCATCGCCACCGTCCACAGCTTACCAACTCTCCGGAACAACATTGAATGGAATACATGGTTTGTCAGCTGTTTCGGCTGTCCAAAGACCGTCGCCGTATTATTCGGCGATGTCTCCGCAATCATCTATAGCCCTAACGTCAACGCAATTCAGTGGCTTGAAGGGTCCAGGGCCGGTGTCTGTGGCCGATGAGGGGAGAATGTCTGTGTCAATTGACTTTGGTGCGCATCCTGTTACCAGCCGTAGAAATGATTTTTTTAAAAAAATGGATCACTCTTGAAGGTACCACGTTTTCCGGTGTGGTAAGCTTATAGGATTTTTTGTATGCTATTCTTTTACGAAACTGTTCTTACTTTTCAATAAGGCCTATGGTTCTTCGCGAATTGAGCAAGGCAAAGTACAACAGATTCTTCGTTGGCCTGGCTCTTTCGAGACGTTCCGGAAAATCCCGACTTGCCTCCTCTATGACGAGAGTGGGCGTGTGCTGGCTTGGGGATTAGAGGCAAAGAACGCGAGTCCGATGGCGGGTACAGTGCGCTGCGAATGGTAGGCCGTTGAGTTTTTGTCACTCAAAGTTCATATCAAAATGCGTCCGTTGCCTCAATCATACAGGTTTAAACTCTTCTTAGAGCCTCGTGCGTTGCGCGAGGGGAACGTTGATCCACGATTGCCAAGTCTACCGGTATATAAGTTTTCTTAATTATTAACAGAAGCCGTTGATATCTATATTTATCCATAGCTTGGTAAGGGAGCCAACGACCTTATTGTTGACTTTCTCTCGTGCATGTGGGAGTACGCGAAAGAAGAGATTACGCGTGCGATCGGTGCTATCGCTGACTTAGGTACGTCTTCACTAGGAGGGAGAGAATATCTCACGGTTTTAATGTTTGTACTATTCTAACTAGATTCCGCGGACGTATGGCTTACCGTGCCGGCAGCTTGGGACGCCAAGGGCTGCGAAATCATGCGCAAAGCAGCTATATCGGCCGGTCTTGTTCAACAATTTTCCGCGGCTGACAGGAATTGGGTTGAACGTCTGCACATAATTACGTATGTTTTTTCAGGACTAAGTGGTCTCGAGCTTTTCTTGCGAAAAATTATTCATTTCAATTCAGTGAACCGGAGGCCGCCGCTGTACACTGTGCTCATTTGACGAATCTTCACCAGTTGAAGCCTAGTCAAAATTTCATGATTTGCGACGCTGGGGGTGGTACTGTTGTAAGCCTATTCTGGTATCTCGGGTGTTTTTCACATTTACCTGACGGCTTCTGGTGAACACTATGTTGGAAATATTTAGGATATCGCAGTATACAAAATTATTGGCGAACTTACGAACCTCGAGATAGCCGAGGTGTGTGCACGTTCTGGCGCTAACTGCGGCTCCCTCTTCCTCGATCTGCGCTTCCGCGAGCTTGTATGTACGCTACTCGCTGATCATCCCGCACATTTGGACCCTGCCTCTCTCGCGTACTTTATGCACGCGTTCAGCGAGACAGACAAGTTGTCATATATGGGCGAAAGTGACGACGGTGAGTATTACAAAATGGTTTATTAGGAAGAACTACCTAATTCACCCCTCTTCCTTAAATGTAAATCATTCACTGAAGGACTGCTTTCACAGGCAATATGTTCCATTTCACGTGTTTCAATGTGGACGATCCCGACGATCCTACTGTAGGGCTCATAAATGGCGAGCTCGCTATTCCTGGGAACCTCCTGAGACGGGAAGTGTTCGATCCTGTTGTGGACCAGGCACGATTCATTTCTTCTTGACTCTTTCAAAATATTGTAACTAATGTTAGCATATAGGTGTTGGACCTCCTCGAGGAGCAACTTCGGCGAGTGGACCAGCGCATTGATGCGCTTCTACTTGTCGGCGGTTTCTCCGGAAGCGAGTATCTTTTTAAGCGAGTTGATGTAAGTGATCCTGTTTTCCCCGGATATGAGGAACGAGAGTGGAATGTAGAGCGGTGCTACGCATCATTACTGCCCCATTTTCGCTTCGACGCTTTATTACCCTGAGTTTTTGGGCTGACCCTTTCGATTATTTAGTCGCAATTCGGCTCACGAATCAAGGTTATCGCACGTCCGTCTGACGCTGACACTGCAACTTGCCGGGGGGCCGCGCAGTACGGACTAGCACGGAGACCTCTTGTTTCAAGCGTGATTGCTCCGCGGTCATATATCATGAAGGCAAGCTCAAATTTAATCTGAGTTTGCTTTCATGTGTGTGATTTACTGGTGTATCTCCCGCTTTCACGACGCACAATTAACGCCGATCTAAAAATTACGCCGGTACTAATATTATCAATTCAGGTGAAGCTCCCAGCGGAGCAGGAAGACTGGCAGAAGCGCCCGGCGTACATCAAAGTCAATAACGCCGGAGTGAATATCTGCGAAAATAGGTACGTATCCGTGGCTCTCAAAAGATCTGCTCCGCGATGCTGATTCCCAAACTGTGTTACAAATTCTTGAACTCCGCGGGAAAATATGTTAGGCTGCAATATCTTGTGACGAAGGGCGCCATTCTGCGTAAAGGGTGAGTAGATATGGTGCTTCTGACACGCTGTCATTCACCTTTACTAAAGTGTATACTCCCAGGCAACGTATACAGAACGGATTCTGGTAAGTAATTTTTATAATTTAATGCGTCCGATCATTTGTGGGCGTCCCGATTTAATTATGGGCTGGCACTCACGGGCGTTTTCGTCTTATTCCTTTTCCTGTCCACCGATGCATAGCAAATTCTCCCAGAATGCGCAGGGTGAGTATTGTTCAACCATTACCATTTTCTTTCCCACGTCGCGAGAGCGACCCAAAAATTGGCAGAAATGACGAGCTAATGAGATGCTGACCTGTCTCTTACCTTTGTACATGCTGCCTTCCGGATCGTCGATCATTTCGTCTAAACGTTTGTTACAACATTATCTCGCGTGGCAAAGATCGCCTGTTTGTCGCTACCCTTTACACCTCTGACTCGGATAAAATAATGAGGTACACCGATGAGGTCCGTACCCAGTTGATGGAAGTTAATTACCTTAATCTTATTTCCATTCATTCACAGGGAGAAACAATGGAGTTGTGTAAATGGACCGTCGACCTAGGCAACCTGCCGTCGTTCCAGCAACAGGCTAATATGATTCAGGGTGGATTTTACACTGGTGCGTGCAAAGCCTAGTTGTGTCACAAGGTTAATGTGTCCGACGCCAACACGTCTTCCCAGAGTTCGAGCTCGGTCTGGAGTTGGATAGTGCGGAAGTCCGAGGGATACTCGTGTACGAAGGACAAGAGTGGGGTCGCGTCGTCTTTGACTTCCTACATTGATATCATCGGACATCTATTACCTGGACCGAACGCGAACGGCTCACACCGTAACGTTATCCCCTATATTGCTTCCTATGTTTCTGGCGCGCGGAAATGGTACTTATTTAATTGAAATTCTACGGTGGGCGTATTTTCTTCCTTCTACGTGCTTTGGTTCTTTCGGCCTTCATGTGTAATCTAAGTCCGTCCGCGCTATGGGAAATTCCATGTCCTTTTTTGTTCCTCCGTGTGATTCTGAAGATACATCGGGTGCGCTGTTAACGTTTTACTTACTCGGGACCCCCGTTGTTGAGCTCACGTCGACGGCCATTCATGTGGTTTCCTTTTTTTCTTTTTTTCCAATGTGGCGAATTTGCATCTGTACGTGTACACCGTGATATCTGACCTACAGACACCGGATCCTGACTGACACGAATTACAAGCGATTGACTGAATGGATCAGACAGGCAGCCTACTGGAGCCGGACAAAAGCGTACACGGATATGCATTGCGACACAGCTCTGGAGATATCCTGCCCCAGCCTGATCCGCGAATCGCTTGTCCAAACCCGGATAATCAGATACATCTGCATTCTGTGCCGTCGCCGTACCGACCTTGCGAAACACAGAACGGACGGGCGTTTCCGCGCGAGGGCCCCGGCCGACCTGAGGGTGCATGTTGTCTCAGGTCTGCCGGCCCTTATCTCGCGTGCATTACAGGACCACAGTCTTCCACGATTACGGAAAAGGGTTCCAAGACACTGCTACGGTAAATCTCATGCACATGCAATGCACATGCGCACGGCTAGGCTCTGGCCGGGGAAACGGACACGAGATTATGACGAAAGAAGAGGAAATGTTTCGCAATTGCGCATTGAGCTTGATTCTCTCAGAACATCGTGCTTGCGCAACCTGATTTTCTGTGCTTTATAAGGGCCGACGGGAGTACGGCCGAGGACGATTCGGCACGGCCCTAACCTCGATCGGCGTTGCGCGTGCTTGGTGGCTGACGCTGCCCTATAGACGACTTTTCAATTATTTTTTTTGCAAGACCTTCGACTCGCGCGTTGCCCTACATCCCTCGGAGGTATTAACGAACCTTCTTGAATCAACTTCCAAGAATTTCGAGTTTCAGTTCGTATTCGAAGGTGAGTATAGCCTGCTCCTGTCGGAGTCGTGGGCGGCTGCCGGTTTTCGGCCACTGCCGACACAATCCCTGGGGTCTCAGTCTCCGCTAGCTGTCCTGCCTTAATTTTTATAAAATCGCCCTGTCTATCCCATGGCATCCACAATATTCGCCCCGCCACCATGCTGTACCCTTCGCAGCCGCCACACTCCCAGCTCGCGTCGTTGACGACCGCAGGGCTTTGCAACTTCCTCCAGCCTATAACCGTTCCCTCCAGTTCCCCGCGTGCGCGCTTCACAAACTGGGGACGTACCTTCACATGCACACCCCTCGCTATCTTTGAGCCGGAGACCGATGACCAATGCGCACTTGTTCTCGAGCTGGCAAGGCGAGAGGGAAGGCGCGTGAGGTTTGCCGGCATCGGTCACAGCCCGAGCGATCTTGCATGCACGAGCGAGTATATGCTGCGCACCACTAGGCTCAACAAGGTTCTAGAGGTGAGTACTCGCCCATCGCACTCGTCCAGCGCTCAGACTGCCGTCGACGGCGACGCGGCTGGAACCTCTTTGCAATGCGGCCTGCTGACCAAGGTACTTGCATAGATTGACACGGAAAAGCATGTCGTCGTGGTCCAGGGCGGAATCGTACTGAACTCATTACACAAGCAGCTGGCTGCGCACAACCTCGCCATGTCCAATATCGGCTCCATTTCGGACCAAACACTGGCCGGTGTCATCACCACCGCGACCCATGGCTCTGGAGTCACGTTCGGCGTCATGTCGACGATGGTACTTGCGCTCACGCTCATGCTTGCGGACGGCTCGAAGGTTACTTGTTCGGCGCAGGAACGGCCAGACATCTTCAAGGCCTCGCTCTGTGGGCTCGGTGTGACAGGACTCATCCTGGCCGTTAAACTTCAGGTCGAACCTGCGTTCCGCCTCAAAGAGGAGCAAAATACAATCGAATTTGATGCGTTTATTAATGAGTTTGATGATCTAATCTGTTCCGCCGAGCACGTGCGTTTCTGGTGGTTTGTCCAAAACGGGCTCGTACGCACGAGCATCGCCAATCGTACAACCGAGGTCAGTCTGACTTTTCCTGCTCCAGCCGAACCTAGACTGACCTCATGTCACCTGTTTCCAGAGCGCCAAACCTGCGGGAAGTTGGCTGTGGCATGGCTTCTTCGGCTATCACGTCGTACAATTATTGTTATTCCTGGGCCGATTCTGGCTGAGAATCAATACCTGGACTGGTCTGTTCGCCGAGTGGCTGATACGCGGGAAGTCCATTGGTATCGACGAGTCTTATCGCATTTTCAATGTGGATTGCAGAGTAGGTCTTCTTATTTCTTCACGATACGTGCCTGGTAACTGACATATTGATAAGTATCCGCAATACACAACAGAATGGGCAGTACCGCTCGAGAATGCTCAAAAATGTCTGCTGGAACTACGGGACTGGTTGGAAAAAGAATATGCGGATCCCAATGGCATACGCCCGCACTTCCCTATCGAAATACGCTTCACGGAAGAAGACGACATCTGGCTCAGTCCGGGTTACGGCCAACGCATGTGTTGGATAGGACTCATCCAATTCAAGTGCGTAAATAGTGCACGCTTAAGCTAATTTAGCCGGAGCTGACATGACCCTTTCATGGATCCTTTTTCCTTCTTCCAGACCCTATGGCTTCATAGTACCGTATGGCCGGTTTTTCGCCGCTTTCGAGCGCATAGCGGCAGAGCTTGGTGGGAAGCCGCACTGGGCAAAGACCCACGCACTGTGTCCTGCAGAGCTGCGCGCTTTGTATCCCAAATTTCCCGACTTCATAAAGGTATTAGAAGACGTCGACTCCTCTGGCCTGTTTCGAAACGAGTATGTTCGCCGGCATCTTTTCGGCGAGCAAGGAGAGGATGTGCACGCTCGCGTTTTCAAACCGCGACGACAATTAGGGCAGCGAGGAATTTGAAATGGATGATTTAATAGAATGCAAAAATGGACTCACTCGGGCAAAAGACGAAAAAAAACCTTGTACATACACCGTCATCTCATTTAGGCTTTGTTCTCGGCTACGGCATTTCTGTAGCATTCATATTTCAGAGGGTTAAAAGGAAGATCGGTTCCATGCGGACACATAGTAACGGTAATTTTGCCCCAGGGCTACTTCGGCTGCATGCTAGCGGCGCTCGAAGTTCTAAGGGCCGGACAAACTTCTTAGCTTCGCAGTCTGGGTCTAGCACGCATAACTGCCACAAGGGTACTTCTTATATCGACAGAGTTGCGGCTTAAAGTGTCGCCTCCGTCCGCAAACAGCCGCCCGGATTGTCAGCCGATGGAACATATCCAGTGTAGAGGCTTCGTCTCTTCTCGGGTTCTATGCCCTTACAGCTCGGAAAGACCCACAAGGTTTCCTGCCTGGAAAAGCAGCTAATTTTGCTTGATAACGCTTGTGCTTCGTACAATATCGATCTTATAGACAGACACCAGGAACCTGGACCCGACTCGGGCAGTTCCCATACTGCAAGGGCCGCGAAGTTACACCTCCAGCTGTTCGCGGATTGAAGCTTTGACAAGCCGAATATACTCCTGGGAAAAGCAAGAACATCACGTTGAATCCAGCCTAGAACTCCGAGAGTCGCATCAAAGCAGTGCTCACCTCCCTGTTATCTCGGTAAAGTTTGCAGCAGTCAATGTTCGCGCCACTCTCCAGGTTAGGTTCTGCGAAAAAGGACATGTACAATCGCGGGTGTTGATGTGTCATTCAATGATCGATTAGAGATCTGTACGCGACAAGGATCGATTGAAACGATACCTGCTAGCATGGAGATTACACTCAGTATCACCTTCTCGACGCTCTGAACTGGACTCCAGCGCTCCGAAGCCTGTTCATAATGTGTGGGATCGTCGCCAGGGGTATGAAGGATAGAAATGCACACTGTTCCATCAGGATAAACTTGGGAAAACGCGCAGTTAGAATAATTAGAGAAGAGAAGAGAAGAGAAGAGTGAAATCGGGGGAGTTCTGAAAAATGATATGAACTCGAGGTATTTACCATTAGGATGGAACAAGGGAGGCTCGAACTTCATTTTGAAAGGGGACAGAGGGTAATCATTAGGCTTTTGTCGCGGAATGAAAACATGCAAGTATCGAGTGAATCATACTGTTCGTCAGCTGTGCAGCCACAAAGGCTGTTAGGTGCTCACAAAGGTCAATTTGGCAGCAAAGACGCCACCTTCCTGTAGAGTCCACGAGAGTGAGAAACGCACAGTGAATGGGGCTGCATAAACAAAGACGCACAAATGGCGTATCTTTGGGACCGCAGATAAGAGCTTCCCACGTGAAGAGGTCTTCCTCGGATATTGGGCCTTGAAACCACAGTAGAATATAGCACATGGACAGGAGAGCAGAAGAACAGAGCGAGCCGAGAATGTGTGATCACTCAAAGCTACATGAGCAGGGGCGCTCACCAGCAGTGAACATCCCATCAGGAGACCCTACGGAGAGTACGTAGACTTTTGATTCGCAACTCCGAGCTCCAGCGACCGTAATGAAAGCTACGCACCATTAGCGGTCAGTTGCTTGTATTCAGTCATAAGACGCCTTAGGGCAGTCGATTTGTTTCCGGTGCGCGATGCCATTTCCGCAAGTAAATCACCTCGGGTCTTGGTCAAGTATAGACAGTGATGGATCTTGTGAGAGCAGCGCAGAGTGGTTTACTACCGTGTTACTTTCCCCAAATGCGGCTCTTCGGCCATCAAGTTCTGTCTTACATAAAGCTAGTTCTGAAGACTGGGCTCCCGCTCGACAGAAACCCTAATAGAATCTTAATTGAGGGGGCTGGGAATTTCGTAGCTAGCTTTTGTGAAGTCGGTCCTAAAGGACTAGCCCAAGCTCGTCTTCAAGTTCACAACGGGTAAATCACTAACCCTGAACACTTGAAGCGGCGTGTCTTCATTATCGTCATTCAGCCAGATCGCGAGGCCTTAGAAGGGAAGCATGGCAGAGGCAACTGTGGGTATTGTCGGCGGCTTAGACTGGCGTATGAACTTTTATTTTTACACCATTGCTACACGCGTGAGCTATTCAGGTTCAAAGTCCACACATTTGTAGTCTGCTTTAAAAGAGAGTTTGGTGTACAGTATCGTCCCTATGTGAAACTAATGAACTTAAGGCGATCGCAGAAGCAAAAGGCTATGGGAAATCCTTTGGATCAGAATCCGAATTGAATTCGATTTCAAAGCGCTTGAATTGCAACTTGAACTTCATTTTATGGTGACAAAGTCGACAATCTCTCGGCCGAAATAAACCGTGCCAGAAAAGCACGGAATTGATCCGAGCCGAGCCGAACCGGCCCTTACGGCCGCTCAAAGTGCACGCGACCGCCGCTCAAGCGCACTCGACGCTGGACACACCTTCCAGCAACCACTCGCTGCAATGGCCGAGCAACAAAAGAAGTGCACGTAGATTTCAGCAGCATTATTATTTAATGCGTTCTCTGATACACCAGGCGAACAGCTCTCCCTTTCATCGCGAACTTCACGGCCGGAGCTATTGCGGGGATTTCGGAAATCCTCACGTTCTACCCTCTCGGTATGTGCTATGAACGTTGTCCAAGGGCTCGGAGCTGACGACCTATCTCCATAGATGTTGTATGTCTCGAGCTTCTGCCGAGTAGACGTATGACATTATCTGATGTTGTCCTAAGGTCAAAACGCGAATGCAGCTAGAGAGAGGAAAGGCATCGCATGGTTTGGTCGGAAGTTTTAAAACAATCATTGCTGAAGAAGGGTACGTGCGCATTTCGGAAGGCATGCCTGTCCAAGTTCTTATTTTTCTGTCTAGGTTCGGGAAGCTTTACAGAGGCATGAGGATCACTTGATACCTACCGTGGATTTACACTTATCACTCGTTACTTCTAGGTCTGGTCCCCCCGTTGCTTTTAGAGGCACCCAAGCGAGCTACGAAGTTGTACGTCAAATTTTTGGAGCTATAATATATTCAATCGCATTCTAAGCTCAGCAGCATACTGACCGGCAATTACCCGTAGCGCCGCAAATGAATTCTGGGGCAAGACCTACATGGCCTGGACCGGAGAGAAGAAGATGACGCAATCGCTATCCGTCCTTACTGGCTGCAGTGCAGGCGCTACGGAAAGCTTCGTTGTTGTGCCTTTCGAACTAGTCAAAATTAAGTATGTGATTAAATTGTTCGCTTGGCGATACCAGACTAAGTTTTCAACAGACTGCAGGACAAAAACAGTGTGTACGCAGGACCAATGGACGTTGTTAGACAGATCGTTAGAAGCAATGGTATCCTCGGCCTTTACGCTGGCATGGAAGCAACTTTCTGGAGGTAACGAAAGCATTTCGATGGGCGTCCTGTCCTGGGTCATCTTAACTCCTGACGTTCATCTTTCTTCTTTCCTTCCTTCGCGCCATGGATGGGCTCGATGAAGACATTTCTGGTGGAACGGTGGTTACTTCGGGTGCGCCTCGCGCTCCTTATCTCGTCATGCCCTGACCCTTTATCGTTTTCCACAGATCTATCTACCAAGTCAAAACCATGTTGCCAAAAGCCGAGGTACGCATTTTGGCTAACTAGTTAGCCGATGTGGCTTTTTAACTATTTTACCTTTCATTTCCGCTGATAAAAAAAAAGACTCCACAAGGTGCACTGCTCAATAACTTCATCTCAGGAACCGTCGGCGGCTTTATCGGGACAGCTATGAACACTCCGTAAGGGAATTTCTCTTCATCCGTATTTACCCCGGACGGGTACACAGGCTGACTTAACGAGATCACCCCATTTTACTTGAACAATCTCAGGTTCGACGTAAGTTGCTGGTCTGAATGCTCTAGATGTGGACTAATACAGTTATGATGTTTTAAACTCCGAAGGTGGTTAAATCACGCATACAAGGCGCAGAGAAGGTAGCAGGAAGTGTGCCTAAGTATAATTGGACATACCCAGCGTACGTCCACACCCCGTTTGTTCGCTTACTGCCGTGTGCTTTCAATGCGCAAGGCAGATGCAGCATACGGAAACTTCAAAGAGTCGGGACTAATACAACGAATCTCTCAGGTTGGCAACGATTCTTCGCGAAGAGGGTGCTGCGGCTTTGTATAAGGGTTTCGTGCCAAAGGTACTTCGGCTTGCGCCGGGGGGTGGCGTCCTACTTCTTGTTGTAGAGTTTACACTTGGTGTCTTCCGCAAAGGTGGGGCTATCATTTAGACTACAGTTCACATGCTCATGGTTTGGTGCTGACACATCTCCACCCAGCTCTCGGTCCCCCTTATATATAACGACCTTTAGACTGTCGATTTAGACGAGGAAGTATGGGCTGTGCTTAGAGGTGGATGTGGTTAATTGAGTATTCTCACGCGTGGAAACTCTGGGTAGATTTGCCCAGAATATACCTGGCCGAACCCTGCTATTCTCAAGAAAAGAAAAGCCGCAAGTTGTTGAGATGGCGAGGTCTGCGCACGCGTGACGGCCCGGTAGCTCTATGTTAATGGCTCGGGGTCGAGTTATGCCTATCCTTCGCGAAGATGTCTCGACTCTCCGCATCTACGTCTGACAAATGTCCGGTATTTGGATGTCCGTCTATCGTTGTCGGCAATGGCCGCGGCACATATGCTACCGCCACTCTTCCCGCGCTCCACCCGTATGGTCAGGGCAGAGACAGTACTTTCTCAGGCGCCAGAATCTGCTACCACCTGCGCGCGCGCTAAAAGCCCCATAATGCTAAAAGCGCCGAGCAGCTTGCATCCTTCATCTGTGCCTCTTCGCTGGGTTACATCCCATGTCTTCCATTGTTGACAACTTCCGAATCGTGAGTCGCAACCGAGAGGAATTCACACATAGGAGTGATCCATGGTCATAAGATTAGCTCCAGCGAAGGACCCGAGAGCAGTCTTGTTATCCAACGGCATATGTTTTTACTTTCTCTATTTCCTCGGGAAAATGCGTGATACAATGTCCGCGACCCACTTGAGGTAGTTGGGTGTCTCGGAAAGGGCGGCTCCTAGGTGGCTTCTCGGTAATCTCCCGAACCTTTTCCACTGAACTCGTAAGAGACGTACCTCTTCACTTCTGGTGGATCGAAGTGCCCCGGACCATTCAAACACAACTGGAAATGCACGTGTACGGTAGATTGGTCCTGCTTTGCTACGGGGAGGCTGGGAAATGTTGTTAGCGTATTCGAGAGAAATTTAGTCCGCCTCTTCTGGACGGTAACTCTAAGGTTGGAAGTTTAAAAGAATATGATGAGCGTCGACATTAATGCCACCGCCGCGATAAGCCCAGAAACTTTTCCAGGCGCCGCAGCCTCAATACCCCAGCCGGCAACTGTTCCGGTGCACTTTATTATTCCTATATGCGTCTGAACCTATTCTTGACCTGAGATTTTACCAAACTTTTAAAGCTGCACACACGTGAGAATAATATTAGTGTTCATTGTAGATTGAAGTCTTTTTGAAGAGCTTCGCCTACCACGTACCACAAGGAAGATGGGAGTATGCCGAGTTGCCGATGATCGACGTAAACTTCGTATCATCGACGATATGGATGAATTGAAGTCCACGTTTCGCGAAAGTGCTCCCCTGCAATGTCCATAGACCTCACTTTGCAGCGTATCGACCTGCTTCTGTCCTGTTTTGAGAAATACACTCGGCCTACCGTTCATATCGCCGGGACTAATGGCAAAGGCAGTGTCTCTGCCTTACTCACGCACATTTTTCTCGCGGCAGACTTGTCTGTGGGCCGCTTCAACAGCCCGCATCTTGTCAATGTGTCCGACAGCATCGCAATAAACGGAACGTCCGTCTCCGAGTCTCACTTTGAGTCCGTAATGACAGAGGTACGGACGATGAACGAAGAGCGGACCATTCATGCGAGCAGCTTCGAGGTACTGACGGTCACCGCCCTGCTCCTCTTCGAGCGTGCGGGAGTAGACGCTGTGATCTGTGAGGTTGGGATGGGTGGCAGATTGGACGCGACCAACATCATCCCAGACAGCAGCATTCTCATTTCTGCTATTACGTCTATCGACTTGGATCATCAGGCATTCTTAGGGTCAACCGTTGCCGACATCGCGCGTGAAAAAGCTGGAATAATAAGACGAGGGCGGTCCGTGGTACTTGGTTCTCAAAAGCACGACGACGTGGGTGGTGTGGTGAGGGCGGCCGCACAATCGGCTCAAGCTCAATTAATTTTCGCGTCCGTTGCAAGCGACAGAGAATGGGACGAAGCAATCGACGGCCCGTCTTCGCGTCAATTCTCCCTGGATCCATTCTTCCCACCTCCACCCCGGCCGGTGGAAGTAAGAATTTCCGAGGCAATATACAAACTGTTATTGCCTTTGCACGGAGATCACCAGCTCGCGAACCTTGGGACGGCCATCGCGGTCTTCCACGCGCTCGCCACGGACACGACGCACCCGACGTGTATTCAAGAAAACCTTGCCTGCTTGAATACAGAGTCGTTACATAAGGCCGTGAGGAGCTGCTCGTGGCCTGGAAGGCTTTCTTTTCACGCATACAAACCCCGTGGATATGGAGCCCTGCCTTCGTCTTCGTCGCTTGGTGCACTTACCATTCTTGCTGACGGCGCGCACAACTCGGCCGCATCGGAAATGCTTGCATCTTACGTCGCAGACCTCATTTCTTCCCTCGCTCCCCCAGAAGGGAAGAGGAAGTCGGTCAGCCTGACATACATTCTTGCGCTTTCACACTCCCCACCGAAGACTCCCTCATCAGTGCTACTACCACTTTTATCTACAGGCCCTCTCATAGCGAAAGCGCATGGACTCGATATACAAGCAAATGCGGCCTTTTTGCGCTTCTCTCCGCCCGCTGGCATGCCATGGGTAAATGCAGTTCCTCCGACAGAGTTGGCAGAGATCGCGCTATCTGCGAATAACTTAGCAAATGAAAGTGATTGCAAATGGAACATCTGGACACCGTCGAACATTTCAAGCGAAATATCCCATACTCGAAATCCTCAGCATGAGCTAGAACAGGCAATCGCGTGGGCTGTAGATCAAAGCGTCAACTCCGGTGCCAATGCGGGGCCCCGCGAAACGCTGGTTGTCGTTGCAGGCAGTTTGTATCTTGTTGCAGATCTGTATAGGCTTTTGGGATCTAGTGAATGAACGTCAATTTTACATGTTTGATTTGTAGTTCATATTCATTCAGACTGGCAGACAACTTAGGGAAATGGAATAGAATATGCGGACAGATGAAAGATTAAACTGGTTCCACCAACACTCGGTGAGGGAAGAGGTCGATGTACGGCAAAATACAGCGGGTAAACAACTGTCGGAAGGTTGCGTTGTTGGGCTGAAAAGCCGCACTCTTCAAGGATTGTGAACAGGGAAATTTTAAACACAGGAGTGTCTCCGGGGGACGAAACAGCGCGGCCAGCGTTCAGGCGCGATGTGAAAAAGATGGGGGCATGCCCCGCCATTCGGACTGCTCACCAAGACCTCCATTCGTGAATGGTCGCATGTCTAATGTTCAGTAGTACATGTTACTTGCAACGGAAATAGCTGTGAAAAGAGACGAGACGTGACGCAAGGCAGGTGTTGATAGAATGGATTGATATTCTACTCAATAAAGAGTATCCCATTAGCCTCCGCACAGTTATGACAATATCCCTCCATTGTGCGTCTAGATAAGGCCTTCTAGTCCCAAACTCAGAAAGTTCGTATTCTCTATAGTCGACGACGATGCCCAGCTGCCAGCATCCGTGATAAGGCTTTCACTAACCTAATTGAGCTTGTTGGAAGCGGGTCTGGTCTGTTGGAAGGAATTGGGCAATTTGACCGTCGCAGATATGGAAACGAATTATCCGCGCACATGCACCTGAGATTAACACCCCCGTTCGCAGCAGAGCGAGGTTCATTAATCGACGTTGAGACAGGGAAGGAAAACCGACACCTCGTCATGTCTTCCTGCAAGCGACGACCCATGTCGGGGAAATAACCTCCTTCCTTGCCGCTAAGCATATAGGCCGTAACCCTGGAGCGCCCATTCAATTCCGCTTGTAACCGATGAAATCGGTGCGTTGAAAATCAGCCTGGGTACAAGAACGTACCGACCCTAAAAATTGTTGAGGAACAAGCTTCCCTGGCCACATTCTGGCAGCTGCCGTTGGATCGTACTTTACGGCCGGGTCCGCAACTTTCATCTTACCTATGCCCCACCTTATAGCCACGCCAAA
The DNA here is from genome assembly GCA_002794785.1 of Coniferiporia sulphurascens. NCBI lineage: Eukaryota > Fungi > Basidiomycota > Agaricomycetes > Hymenochaetales > Hymenochaetaceae > Coniferiporia > Coniferiporia sulphurascens. The sequence goes on along the minus strand of NBBA01000008.1, from coordinate 659,259 downwards.
ATACACCGGTGACAGCGTGGAGTTCTCCGAGTGCAGGAAATGAGCGCTATCGTCTAGTTCAGTGCTGGGATTTCCGAGTTTGAACCGTCAATGAGCGATGTGTACCCGCGAGACTCCCGAGCAGCTACAGCACGGCTCGCTCAGGGACACACTTGCTCCTGTCAGACCGTATTCCAGGGGGTTGGCCCCGAGTAGCCGCAGTCTAAATCACCCCAATCGGCGTCCAAGAAGATCGGTGATGCTGTCGAGCGACGATACCGTGTATTTGCATTCCTGAGGTCCAGGCCATCACTCGGTCTTGCCTCTTGATTCCATGTAATGTAAGCAAAGTTTGAATAACCGAAAGAACGAGGATCATCAGACGACGCACGCCAGGGGCCTCGAGCATGGGCAACATAACTGTGGTGCACTGTCCAGCATTGGCGCTGTATGTACAGTATGACTTTATTACCTCTCACGGACCACCTCCTTTTCTCGCCTGCAGATGAACTCAGAATGGGAAGTGCGGGAAGACTGTCAAGCTGTGATGCGCGCTCCATAGTAGTATTCGGGACCTCAAATGCGCTTGCGACACAGTACCGACAGATTGCGCATTCCGATCCGAAACCGAGGCACTAAGCCTTACCAGAGGAAGTTAATTGTAGTGAATCATATTAAAGATAGATCTGGTGCCTTCATATTGGGAGACGGTAGTTGCGATGAGGTCGGAGTCCTGGTCGAAATCTAATATGCTTCGCTTCTAGCACGGGCAATGTTACGATCTTGAAGCCCGATACACTAATAGGGGGGAGATCCAGTCTAGGCACCTGAGACTAAGGAGGCCCATTAATGGCTAAAACAAGTCGGAGGGACGATCTTTGTTGAAAGAACGTTATTTAAATGGTTCATGAGATCGTAAGCACCTTTTAGACTTGCCATATCATTACGTCCTCCCGCATGAAGCATTGAAACGGTCCAGACCCCTGAGGTTCAATAGAGAGGGACTACAATCACGAGATGAGAGCTCTGGCGGTACTACTGCGCTTGCGGGTGCAATCCATTCGTGCTGCATCTTGTAATACATAGAAGTAACATCATCATGCTGCTTCAAGTTTCGACGTAGAACGCCGACAAAAGGACAACAGCTCGTCGGACTTTCCGCCGAATTGGGGGACTCAGTATTTTGGGGTATATCCTGGTCTTCCGGACCTCTCGGTAATTAAAAAAAGGATCGTTAGCTACGATGGATGGACTTTTACTTTAAAAATACTTACTTCTAAGATTTGAAAATACGAAGAAGATGTCAGCAATCTTCTGAGGGTCGAAGTACTAGTGGCGTGGAAATTACTCTTCTCTTTTTGGGTATCCGAACTACCAAGTTCTGCCAGTGAATTGTAAATTTCCGAGTCAGTACCATCCCTCGGCCTTGCCGCTATTTCGACTGTCCCCGTCTTTCCTGTGTCTGGGCGAAAATCTAGCGTGGACATGGAATACAATTCGGACATAAAATCGAAGTCGTTCGCGATGTGTCTGTTATCTGGCCAGCACGAATCCCAATCTCAGGTTGCAAGTTCTCCCTTTACTAGTACCGAGCGTTGGCACTTACAATTGTTTGAATTTTCAGATAACCTAGCTTGTGCCATATAGTTTATTTGTCGACTTGAGCACTGAGCATCGACAATCGATGAAGCTTTCCTCGGGATAGATTTCCCCGGCGGACAAACCCCCAGGCGGAAGTGGCATGCGAACACCCCGGTTCATGTTCCGGGATAACATTACAGGGGACTCAATAAGCACCTGCTGCCTGCGGCTTACTAGGTGTCGAATCGATACTGCCTGTAGGCCCGTTCTCGCAAATAAGTACGAGGCTTGGGGTATTGCAGGTACGACAGTTGTTTTAATCCTTCGCAGCAAGCAGGGGCTGGAGCAAGTGCTAGGTAGCGGACCAACGGTCTTTACGGCCTCAATTGCAGCTAAAGGGTGCTATTCTGGACTTGGAATTTTCTCCCTCGCGATATGGATATAAGACTGCAAGGCTCGACATAGTTCATCCGTGGCACGAGGATACCACATCAAATGCACGACTGGCACCATCATCAACTCGAGACATGGAACATACCACGAACTTCGTGTAAATAATCCCATATCGTTAAGACTCGTACATTAGCACTCCGAGATCCTCCATGTTATCGTGCGTCCGGAATGCTCACTGAGGCCACAAACTCGATACTACCACTGCGGGAGCTCTCAGTACATGTTCGCCACTTGTGAAAATTCGCCCGATGACTGTAGATTCAATTGGCTTGCTTCGTCCCAGAAGACTACGGCACAAGTTTCCGCCACTCTTTCCCTCATAAGGGATCGTGTTCGAGGCATACGGAATTTGCGAAGACCAGTGTTCTTCTCGAGGCGCTTACGCTTGGGATTATGTCGACATCTGGTATCTCCAGCGATGTATCACTCTGTGTGTTACTTGTCGATTAATCCCCCCCCTCAAGAATCTGCGTGGATATTTACTTCGCCTTAGCGCAAGTGACAAGGAACGGTGTCCTTCCACCTCTTAGCACAGTGCTTCAAATTTTATTCCTTCCCCCGGAGAAATCGCACGTCACTTCCAGATCAAGGTTCTTCACGTCTGGGCGTGCATTGTCGACATCACATCAGAGGCAGGATTCAAAGAGCAGTGTGGAGACGTTATAAAGGCCTTCGTCTTTTTCATGAAGTACTTACGCCAATAAATCTCAGAAATCAACATGTTTTGAAGACGGCAAGCGCTCAGCCAAGTAATGTTAGTCACCCTTCATACCCATTAGACCGGTGGATAATGCTACGGATACATCGACGGGCACACTAGGGAACCAAACATGCAATATTTTAATCACAGCTGCAATAATCGCACGAGTGCCTTTTAATCATAATCCTTTCCTGCGCATGAAGGCGAGGTCAATAAACGATGGGATGGCAAACGGATTTATATCTTGTTAGCCTCTAATCTCAATACTCTGTTTGTTCTACAAGCTGATTCATCTCTTCCACTTTTATTCTATAAGAAGCTAAACGTCACTGACAAGCGGATTTTTTAGCCCAAAACTTTGAACTTGACTTAAGCAAATACTAGTTCTTGTCAAGATATTAACACGGATTCGCGCATGGATTCTTCTCGTCCCGGATGGCCCAATCTCATGCCGCACGCATGCATGACCTTTGGCGCCACGTTAGCACGAACTATCAGCTTGCAATCGGAAGTTCGCGCGGTTAGAATGTCCAATGAATCCGGTCAATCCCAAAGCCCGTGCCCCTGTCCACCGAGGGTATGGTCGTGCCATCGTGCCGAATTTCCAGCCTGTACACCTATGGCTTGTGGAACGCTCACTGTCTAGACTCCCTAAGGCCACTGAGAAATTCATTATGGCGGACGACCACCAGGCCCCTCGGCGTATGGACTTACTAGGGAAAATGCATGACGAGAAGCACTTGCAGGGGGGGGGGACTATTTGATTACTCCCAGGCTTAAACAGTAATAACGACTGTCCGCCTCCGGTGACCTCAGGTAAAAAATGCAGTGCTCAAGTTTCGCTAAGGAGAAAATGATGGTTTACGGGAGTATACACCGACCATCCGCAACGGTTGTAACAAAGTGAGTAGGTTAATTGTCAGACTCGGATGTTCTTCCCGCAGTCGGGTGGAGCGGAATTTCTTGGAAGGTATTCTATTCGTAATTTGTGTGTATTCCATTTTGCTCTTTTCATCGTTCATCGTTGACTTACTAGGGAAGTAGATCTGATATACATTGTGAGTCGCATGTGGATAGCTCTCCCCCGATTTGTACCTTGTCCCCCGGGCCATTCGACGTTCCGTCGCCTCTCACGACACTTGGTCGATTGATATATAGCGGCGGACCAGCTCGCCCGGCTGCTCCCACTTAGATACCGGTGCTGCAGTCCCGTACGTTCATATCCTTAGCTACGCTACAGCTCAGTGGCATATTAATCTAACTCATTATAAACAGCAAAGTAATCGCCGAGGAAGGCTTCCACGTCGTCCTCATTGTACAGAACGCGGGCCATCTGAAGAAGACCGCCGACGAGATCATCCCTGCCGGAGCAGAGGTATTCTCTTCTCAAATATTAGCTCCCTAACTACAGTACATTGGCACTCACGGGCTGCCCCCTTCCCAGGTCCTGCCGATGTCTCCGTCCAGGATCCCAGTCCAATGAACACATCGTCCTGAAACTCATAGAAGGGATATTTTCAAGGCGTATTGCTATGCAACCCCAACCGCCAGGGATAAAAGAAGGCTCTGAAAGAGTGCACAAAACTAAGAGTGTAGGGCCCCCTTGAACCCTTAGGATTTGCGTCCACCTCCGCTGTATGCCTATATTACAAGTCACGCGAAGCCAAGGACATCTTGAACAGGGAGGCATTTTCCCTCCGGTTTGTCTGCTAGCCTCACCCTACTTCACGCTCCTATGAAAAACCAATCTCCCGGTACGCAGTTAAAAGAGGGAAGGGGTCAGAGACATGCCTCTAGATGGTTAGGTGTATTTTATGACTTCATGCACAAGCCAAACATGCAGCTACATGCTTCTTATCCCCCCGGAAGCGCGGAAGTCTTGGCCTGCCCCACCCTATCCCGGTACTCTTCGGGCACTCGATAGCAGCGATCATCAGATGGACTTTTACGATACAGAATGACAGGCGCAAATCAAGGGCCAAGGGATCGCCTTCCGGAAATTTTAAAAGGAGGATAGGCTCGTCCGTGTCATATTTACATCTATCTTCCCCCCCCTCTCTCGACTTGAGACCCACGGCTCATACATTTCACGAGTTATGCATTTCACGACTCACAGCGCCTCCCACCCCACCTCACCCCCAGGCATGCTACCGCACTCCGGGAAGCAAGCAAGCAAAACAGCAAAACGGCGCAGGGACTTCGGACTCGGACTCCATGAACTATTGCGGCTCCCGGGGGGCTGGTTCGCCGGGCTGACTTCAGTTGGGGACTGCGCTCATCCGAGTCGGTGCAACGCAGACACGTACACAATAGCGTGATAACAGTTCGCTGGCTAGTGTAGGGTCCAAACGATACTCGGACTTGGAGCTAAAGCTAGACAGACTTACTAAGGTGACCCGCCCCCGTCTGTACGTCGAACTGTATCGCGTATGTACGCGTATATATACTGGCACATCCCATCCTATCCTCGGTGTACGCGTCAGGCGCATATGTAAGTACTCATGCTTACTTACCAACTGGACATCGGACATTGTTGCTCTTTTCCCGCGGGAGTCAGGACTCGGATTTCAGATTTAGACTTTGGGGCTTTGGACTCGGATGCGAATGTCTGTGTTGCTATCGCCAATCGTTTCAACCGTATTTCGCGAGGTCGCGCGTTTTTCTAAAGTCTCGGGCTGCACTCGGGCCGGTGGTATCCAACTTTGCACACTGTCATGGATCATGGATTCAAAACTTTCATCTCTATCTTACTCCGCTGGGACAAGTGTTAAATACTGCTTTACTACTCCACGGAGTATACAAGTTTATTCCCAGGATAAGGTCTTACGACACATATTCGGTCGTGAACCCATTATCGACTCGGATCAATAGGCTAGGTACCAGTTACCGTGTGTTACTAGCTTATTGTATGCCGACTTGCCCCAATGCTCAATCCCTAGCCAAAAAATACATCATACGGTTCAGGTTAGTGGAGGGGAAAAGGGGGGGGAACACAATTCATCACGTCTCCATCGCATCGCAATGCCACAATATCAGAGGAAATTACGTTACACTTCCCCAACATCCACCGTGACAGAAACCGGATCGGTCCGAGTCCGCTCTCCACTTTCCATTCTCCACTTTCCATTCTCCATCCTCCACGATCACTCCCCACCCTCCACTCTCTGCTCCCCGCGCACCCACGCATACCCACGTACACCCATACTAGTATGTAGAGGCACAGTACAGTATCCACCTGCCGAATCCACGATTCCTTACAAAGTAAATTCCTCCCCAAAAAGGGGAGAATGAAGGGCCAAGACAAGAAGGAAGGGAAAAAAAACTTGAGGGAAAAGACTCGCTGACGCGCCATAGCCCATGGGCCTAGTGGATTACTTAGGGAGCCAGGGTCCTATTGTGAATGCACTGCGCATGCGGATCGTCAAGAGTCCAAATTGTCGTTCTGTATCGCATCATGCTATGTGTGCATGTTGATAACGAGGTAAAGCAAGACAGTAACTAGGAGAGCCAGGACGAAGATACATACTGTATAGTCGCACATGTACAGTACACGGAGATGGAGTAGAGTAGTGAACGAAAAGAGAGAAAAAAACCCTCGTATCAGGGCTCAGGTTCAGGACTCTCCACCCTTTTTCACCTCCATCTTCCCCTCCTGCAGCTCATTCAAGTTATCCTCATCCTTATCAAGATGCCTAAACGAGAACCAGAACGCCACACCCGCAATGAACGCAAGGACCCCCATAGCACCATAATTCCACACCAACAACGGGTCCGACGAGAGCGACACAAACGCCTCACCCAGTGCGCTCGCAATCGCACTCATAAACAGGAACACAGCCATAACCAGCGACCGCATATTCTTCGGCGCCTTCGTGAACGCGTATTCCAGACCCGTGATCGACGCGAGGATCTCCGACAGCGCGATTAAGACGTAACTCCCTGTCTGGATCCAGACGTTCAAGGGGGACACTAAGGCATTCCCTTGTGCATCTTCGCATGTCCCTGCTGCATAACCGCAAGGACTCGTTTTGTAGATGTAGTGCTGGAGAACTGCCGCCCATACCATCGCTGCAGAACCTGTGAAGAAGCCCAGTGTGATCTTCTTGAGCGGCGTAAATCTATACCCAGCGCGCGCGAGCGCGGGGTAGATGAACAAGTCACAGATGGGGATGAGGATGATGAGTGCAAAAGGGTCGAGGTTAGAGAGGACGTCGTTTGGAACGCCGTGCGTTGACACGGTCGCTGCCTGCGACGTCAGATTGTTGTTGATTTGGTTATACGTGAGCCCTAAGCGGGAAGAGCGTCAGCAATCCGCAATGCCATAAGAAAAGAGAGGGACACTGTAACTCACAGTAGATGGGATAAAACACAAACACGACGCATGCCTTGAACCCGCGCCGCACCTCATCGACCCACTTGTCATCCCAAGTCATCCACGCAGGCTTACCACCGCCCTCAGACGCAAGGTCACTCTCGATGCGGCTCGGCTTAGCACTCTCCCAAAAGTCATCCGCTTTGATATTCCGCCAGGAAGCACGCAGATTCCAACTCAAGCGGCCGCGGGCGGCATGGCGCAAGATGCGCAGCGAGCTCGGGAGCACGGAGCCCCCGGGCGGTGAGGTGGTATAGCGGTTGTTCCCGATCCATAGTACAATTGGTGCAAGGAGGAAGACGAGTGTTGGGAGCAGGTAGGCGAGCCAGTAGCCGACGTACTGGGAAAATGATCACGTGTCTTTTAAATACACAGCCCATACTCCAAATCATCATTGATGCTTACCTTTTCGGAGTAGGTCATCCCGATTTGGCCCACGAGAGCACCAATATTGATGAACAAATAGAAGTACTGATGATAGTGATTGATGGCGGGGAAGAATGTGCATTCAAAACGAAACTGAGCACGCGATACCTTAAGAAATGGGGAGAATTGCACCACTCACCATGTAAATGCGCGAAATGGTCATGGTGGGGTCGACGATGACACGCTCGCCGCTCTTGAGCGTCTCGACACGAGTCTTTCCTTTGTACTGCTCAGCGATTAGCGGAGATATGTTACTTTTGAAGCCGCCAGTGCCGATGCCCATGATGACTATAGCGATGCAGAAGCAGGCGATGCCGCCGTGAGGGTTAGTGATGACTGTGGGGACGGCGGAGACGACGAGGAGAATGTGGCCGACGATGGCGACGGCGACGGAGTAGCATATGGTCTTGTAGCGGCCCCAGTAAGTATCAGCAATGTAGGCGCCGAAGAGAGGGGTGACGTAGACCCAGAAGGAGTTGAAGGTAGTGAGACCTGTGGAGGCACGTTGGCCCATACCAAGGGCTCCACCTATAGTACGTATCTTTGAGTAGATGGAAAAAGGGAGGGAAGGGGGGGAGACGTACTCTGGCCATTAGTGCCACCCGCGCCGGTACGGGAGCCAGGGGGCAGGGGCTGCTGAATGAAGTTGGTGAATACGACGACGGCGCCATAGTACGAAAAGCGCTCCGCAAGCTCGACAAAGGCGATGAGATATGCAGTCCAGGGGACTCTATCGGAAACGTGGCGGAGTGTGTCGCGGTCTTGGTCTGAAGGGAGCTCGAGGGAGTCGTCGACGAGGGAGTCTGCGCCGGAGTGAGCGGAGTGAGCAAGCTTCTTCTCGTCGAGGTACTTGTCGTGCTCTGCCTCAGCGAGACCCGCGAGGATAGCGTCGTCCGTCTGGAGGGAGGCCATCGAAGAGGGGGGGAGGGGGAGCGATTGGCTGAAGGCGCGGGGGGTGCTGCTTCTGCGTTCGTATTGTTTATAGGAGCCGGGGCCCTCACTCGCATCCACCGGGTCGCAACATGCGCCATACGAGCATCACTTAGCCGACCGTCCGTAGCCGGAACTCGCCGCAAAAAGAGAGAAAACAGGAGTCTAGGGGCTGATAAGGCAGTCGCCGCCGTGGTCCGAGCTCGACTATTTCCTGATTTCGCCTAATAAGGTTCTCGACATACAATACCCGGTCCAATTACAGACTCCGCGACTCCGATGCACGGGACCCCCGGCGCGCGTGCTCCCCCAGCGTTGCATATGCTCAGGAACCATGCGCCTACTTGGCGTAACAACGCGTCCCCGGTCCCGACTTGGCGTACGAGAGTACCCGAAGAAGGCTGAACTTGCCCTCTTCCCCCCTACACGAGTCTACGCGAGACTCTGACTCTGACTCCGTCCACGAATACGACTGCAACTACGACCTCGACCCCGACTCAGACGCCGACTACGACTCCCGACCCCGACTCCCGACTCCCGACTCACCGCCGGCTTCCGGCCTCGCGTCCCTGCCGATCACGATCCGCAAATCCCAAATTTCACATCCACCGTTCAGTCCCGTTCAGAGTTGTCCCGCGCTCCACCGAAATACTCCATCTTACTCCAGCACCGAGAAGAGGAAAAAAAACACCCGAACCGGTTCCGAGTCCAGACAGGGGGAGCCTGGCCGATAAAATTTTCCCTATAAATTTTCGGAAAATCGTGCCGCCATTACGTTGTATTGTCTCTAGGTTATGGATCACCACAAACCATGAAATTATCGCGCAATAAGTACCAATCAACAAGTATCAATTTGCAGAAGTATACAGTTTAGTCGCTCAACCGCTCAGCAAGAACGCCAAGTCTCGTGAATAGCGCCTACGGTATGGTCAGGTACACGCGATCAATTAATGCCATATGTCATTATCGCCCGCTGCCTTGAAGAAACCCCATACTGGTACTAGTACTCTTAAAAATTCTCACACGCTGGCTTCTCTCCGACGTCTACAGTATCTCCTGACCCGGTCGCTCCATTAATATTCCGACCTTACGCATAAACACAATTTCTAATCCGCACAACCCCTTCCAATTTAAAAGGTTCTTAAAAAGAACCAACCATCCAACTATCAACATCAACAATCAAATCGTCCATTCAACAAGTCCACCGCCATCAACTAATTCTAATCCCGGGTGAATTTTTATTTTATTTTATTTTTTAAAGTTACTACTGTAATCCCTTTCAGGGATCGCCGGATCAGCTATGTTTTCCGTGATCGGCTGTTTTATATATCCGTGACCGACCTCCGAGTCTCCACTCACTCCCAGGGTCCGATACTGTGACCGTGACACACTCCTGAGTATTACGAGGATTTTCATTGGCTCCCCTTTCTACAGCATAGGCACCCAAAAAAAGCTACAATACTGTATCATGTCACGCTTGCATACGCGATTGCGAAGTGCTGCCCTCCCTCCCGTGAGAACCTTCCAGTCCTGCGCTTTATATCTTTGTCCGCCTTTCTATTATGGGCGACCCACACATCAATTCATGGTTTTCAAGCCTGAGTTCAAGGTCTAACAAAAAAGGCAACTTTATTTCATCATTGTTGCGCTGCTCGAGTCCGAGTACTGAATAGTAAGTATCACGATCTGGCATAAAAATACTGTATCAATACTACTGTAATACATTTTACATGCAAACTTGTGAACGGAATGGAGTCAATGGACAATTAATTACCTCAGCTCGCGTAGACCTTCTTCTCTCTCTCTAGTAGTCGTAAGTAAAACTATACACAGTCGGGGCGCATACATAGTAGTGCCCGAGGCATCCGCGCACCTCAGCCCTATCGACCCGGGCTGAGTTCTTTGCACAAGACACAAAACTAACACAAGTTACGTAGTACTCATTTTTTTTTCAACTCGAAGTTATCATTCATCATTTATCCAAAGGGACTTTTCTTCCAGTACGCGAGTACGCCGCTCAGGCTAAGCGCCACTGGCAAGTTACTCAAGTTCTTTTCTTTTCTCTTTTCTTTTCTTTTCTTTCTCCCGGGCCATTCAAGGTGCAGATACATCATGTACAGTACACTAGTACTGTAAGATCGACAGATCGTCGGGTCGCCAAAAACTGAGGTCCAGCAGCCAGTGACTAGCACCGACAGAAAGAAAAAGAAAAAGAAAAAAGAAGAAAAAAGAAAAAAAAAGGGAGGAAAAGACAGAACTCACGCACACCCCATACCGTCCTATTGACCAAAACCAAACAGACTCACCGAGCCGAACTCAAAGAGGTTTAGGAAGTCGGGACCACTGGTCAGAAGTTGCCCCCCCCTTCCCCCCATAACTCGAACAAACACTGTTAAATATAGATATGTCCGTACGTATACATTTACAAGCCCCCCCCCGGTCTATCTGTGCCATAGCGATTTATATGCATAGCGAGCGACACTGACTCCGACACTAACACTAACACCAACACCGGGGGATAAGAGAGTAAAAACCAGTAATGATAACCGACATAAAAAGGGGGGTTATGGAGAGAGGCAACATCGGAAATGAGGAAAAATCATCCAAAGCGCCTCCAGATCCGGATTCCGGAGAGGGAAGCGTGTAATCCATAATGCTTAACGGAGGATGAGCAGAGAGACCGAGGGTGGGGAAGGAAACCGAAAACAAATAATCGCAAAACGATCACTCGCTGACACAGAACTAGGACCTAGACCGCAAACCGATATACAGTAAAAGAAGAAAAAAAGGAGCCCGGAGCGTACAGGCATACAGTACAGGCAATCGTCCCGCCGACGTAAAACAGCCGGAAGCAAGACATTGAACTGTACACCTATAAGAACTGTATGTAATCGAAGAAAAAATCCGGAGGGAGACACGAGAGAGGAGGGAGGAGGACGGAGGGAAAACCCAAGGAAAAAAGAGAATAGACGGGAAAAAAACAAACAGGAAAAGGATGTTTAAGACGATCGGAGAGTTACGACGAGTGAGAAATCGCTGTGGAGGAGCTCGATTCAGGGCGGCGGTAGCGGTGACGATAACGGTGGCGCATGTGCAGAAAGACGAACACGATGAAAGATAGCGACAGCAGGTAGTATATGCATGCGTGAGATGAGGAAAGCAATAGGGCGGGAGGGGAGATGCGGATGCGGATGTGAATGCGAGTGCGGCGAATGACGGGCGAGTTTAAGCTCGGAGAAGTGGTGCGTCTGGGCATCTGGTGGAAACAAATAGAAATCTGGTAAGACGAGAAGGAAGGGGGGAGAGGGCAAACGCGTACTGGCGAGACAATTGTAGCAATACAGTAGTGCTGTCCCCCAAATTTATTTCTAGATCGCGTCAATAGCTATTGACATCGGGCGCGAATAAAGCGACTCATTCGCACTTCGCACTCGGGTGGGGAGACTATGGCTGGGCTGTGACGGCACACACAGTTGCAGAAACGAAGAACATGTCAAACTGCACACGGAAAGAGCTATCAGGGGGAAAGCAACAAAGTTTAAAACTGCGCTGAACAAAAAAAAAAGGGGGAAGAGGAGGGGGGGGGAGGTAGAAGGCCTCACTCGTATAGAACACAGAGCACAAGGGAGAAATCGGCAATTCCGATTCCGATCGTCTGGAGGAGGGAACGCGGGAAAGCCAGCAAGCCGGAGTTCGGAATTCAGACACATAAGTGAACCAAGACCCAAACAAAACGAGACCGGAAGGGATGTATAATGGAGGCGGAAGACCAAGTAGGACTGGGGAGACGAGGGAAAGGGAAGGGGTGGGGTAGACATCCAAGTCCAATTACCCGAGCCCGAGCAGTTCAGCGATTCCAAGACTCAAACGAGACATAACGGGACAAGAAAATGGCGTGGGGCGTGGTGTGCTAGCGGAAAAGCGAGTGGCAACCAGAGGCAGCGTGGGCACCCGCAGCAGCCTACGCAAGCGTGTCTACGTGACTCTGGGCAAGCACAGCCCGCTCCGCGCCAAGTCGCGCCGCAAAACAGAACCGGAAACATCAACAAGCGACCGGGGAGAAGGCGTCGGGGTCAGCGTCTTCAACCATTTCTCCGACCAGTCTGACATCATCACACTGCAGTCCGCAGAACGCCCACTCCCATCACCGCGCACGAGTGCGGCCGCATACCCCAAGCCCGAAGCCCGAAGCCCGAAGCCCGAAGCCCGAAGCCCGGTCCACCGCACAACCAGCCCTAAAGCATAAACATCCCCGGAATCGCGACGCAAAGCCAATCAAGCCGCCACAGCGCAAGCCTGCGATTCTCCTCAGAGCAGCGCACACATACGCCAGGACCTTCCCACACACCGCCCCCTCCCGGCCCGTTCGCACTTTCCCCACCGCCTCCCTCACCTGGCGGCCATCCTCCACCTCCGCCCCAGGCTCTATCATATTCGTACACGGATCCAGGCGGCCCACACACCGTACCCGATCCGTATCCGTTTGTCCCTCCATCCGAGCCGTGCAGCGCAAGTGACCCGCGCGGAAGCGTCGCCATGCGATACAGCTCACGGATGAGCCATGTGCCCCATGCGCGGCGCGGGTCCGGTGCGAGCGCACGACGCCATACGATGTCGAGTACAACACGGCACGGTGCGGCTCCAGGGCCGTACGCTGGACAGAACTCGAAACACGGAGGTACAGGCGGCGGCGTTGCCACCGGTGGCGGGGGCGGTATGCCCGACGGCAAAATCGTCGACGCTGGTGCTTGCGCACGCGCCGGGGATATGGTCGGTGACTGTGGAGAGGGCGACGGGGCGGGGGAGGGCGGATAAGTCGTGTTGAGGAGTGAGAATCTAGCGGCTTTGGAAGACCAGTAATTTTCGACCTTAGCCATTACCCCCGGCATCGATGTTATGTCGCAGTCGCTTCCGGGAGTGACGCTCATGCTCGGACTGAGCGTAAGCGGTGCCGCCACAATCTCGACGAGTACGTCCTGTAGCGCCTCACGCCCCGCGACGAGGCGACGGAGGTCTGCCGGAGAAAGCACCGCATGCGCCCGCCCACCGTCCGCACCGGTGCGCCACTTTTGCACGGATAGCGCATAGAAGGCAGCGGGTAGGATTTCGGGCACATTACACAATCGCGCAAGGGTGATTGCATCTGATCAAAAGGATAGAGCACAATTAGGTTTCTAGAGCCCCGTCATAGCGGTGATAATAGAGCATATAGGGGTACAGGGGGGGAGGAGGGGAAGAGGGAAGATTCGGGAGGACTAGGAAAGGAGGCGCTAAAACGTACCTGCTGCATGCGGCAACGCCATCGGGGCCATCTGGTCTAGGTTCATCGGCCACGTCGTGCGCATCTGGGCTATGGCCCATTCGCGCAAGAAGCGGACATCGTATTTCGTTGATATGCGCAGTGCGCCCGCCAACGTGTCAAAAATAACCGGGCGAACCTGGAAAGTTCTGTTCAAAGTAAAGGAAAAAAGGAAAAGAGCCTTGAATCCAAGAACCCTCAAGCACATGAACAGACTCGAAGAGGGGGTGCTTACAAAAAATCGTATATTGCCTCGAGTGCAACGACCCAGTCACGTGGGGTGTCGCCCTCGAGAGAGACGAAGGGACAGCCGTCGACGTACTCTGCGCCGCTCCCGGCCACGCCCGAAGCCTCGCGGGCTTTACGGGCGACTTCTTCCGCGGCTCGTGCGCTGCCGTCGCGATCACCGGGGAGTGGACACGGGCCAGAGAGGAGGTTGGCAAAGGCGCCCGCTGCGGCAACGAGGCGTACGGCGTGGACACGGAAGACAACGTCGTGTACGCCGAGGACGATGTCGCCGTCCTCGAACCAGATGGAGTGGGAGGTAGGGCCGGGTGCGAGGGAGGGGGGCTGCGGGGAAAAGGGGGAGCGGTTGGGAGATATGGAAGGCGGCGAGGGAGCGGTCTTTCCCGGAGACGGAGGGAGGGCGCGTGGGAAGGAGAGATGCATGGTGTCGGAGTCGGCGTCGGGGATGCGTGTGCGGGGGCTGCGGCGGGTAGTGATGAGTAGGCTGGCGCTGACGCTGACGTCGTCGCTGTCGTCAATGTCGTGCATGGGTTCGTCGAGCTTCGGCCGCTTATAAGGTCTGCGGAGTATAGAAGCTGGGACGATGACTGCACCGTCAGATGGAGAGTCGAGGGCGGAAGGACCCCGTTTCGCGCGGGGAGCGCCTAGGCCGTGATGGCCACTGGTATTATTGTTGGTGGTGGCCATCGACAGGCTCACGTCACCGTCTGAGTCGACTGTCCGCATCGGCGGCGCGTAACAAATGACGTCGGCGTGCGCGGGGGCGGGATTAATACTGGCGGGCAGGACTGGGTAGGACTAGCTGGTGGAGCAGGGGCAAGAGTGTCCAATGCAGACCTGGCAGGCATTTGAGCAACAGATCGAGAAGCACCAGGTCTGGAACGCCGTATACATAGCAAGTGACGTTCGAGGGCGCGCTCTACTCCAGGCCGAGACCTATTTAAATATCCTTATGTAACCCCGTATACACAAACGTAATCCCGCTCATTTCTTCTTCTTCCCCTTCTTTTTCTTCACCACCCCCGATCCTGCCGTCCCAGTCGCGCCCACACTCACGGGCGTTCCCGCGCGCCCCTCCCCCTCTCCTCCTCCAGCGTCCCCGCCTCCTACCCTCCCCACCACATTTTGCATCTTCTGCATCAGCGTCAGATTCAGCGCCTCGAACCGGTTCAGGTAGATAGACGAATGCGTCTTGTACTTCAGGCACTGTTCCACCCCTCTTTATTAGCATACACCCGCATACAATTGCAACCCCCCCCCCTATCAGTATCACCACACGCACCGTCGTGTCATCCGTGATCTTCAACACCAATTTGCCCTCCTTGCCGTTCCACCGCACGCAGTAACGCGTCTGCCCATACCACTCAGTCGCACAGGCCCGCTTACAGCACATACGCACGCACCTTGTTCGGCGCACCCGCGTACAGCGCCTCAGCCGCCTCCTGATACTCCTGCCACGATGCGATGTACACCATGCTTCAGTTTCCCCAAGTAATCTCGAGATCGCCCGGCCCGTTAGGCAGTCGTGCGTGTGTGTGTCCGTCGTGGAGCCCCGTTACCCGGGTGTAGTGTGTGAGGAGGACGAGGGTTCGGCGGGCTCGGCGGGTCTCGAACTCGGATCGGACAGAACGGAAAGTGAATGGACGGTGCTCGACCTCTCTGCCCTCGCCCTTCGCCCGCTCCTCTCCGTGGGAACATCTCTGCCATCTGCTCCTTCCATATCGGGATTGCTTCCGCGACCATGGATCTGGATTCTGGATTCTGGATTCTGGACACACGTCGCGCGTGAAACGGCCCCCCGGCGTAGTAATTTAGTTCGAACCTCGAACCTCAACTGCAAGCGAAATGGGTGTCTTTTTTATCTTATTTTATTTCAAATAAGTTTGGCATGTATTCAAGGCTTGGCCGCTGCCCCTCGAGCCACCGGCGAAGTTCAGAATGGAGTAAATAGGGCACAAGCTCTTTATTAGCAAGTATTAAATATATATTGACCGTGGGCATCGGAAGGCAGGGTTGTTACACACTGCATGGATGTCGTCGATCCACCCTTTAATATGCCCTGTCCTTCCAAGAATCTTGACACGTCTTTTTACGTACTTACGTGCGTATGTACGGTATCATCATGTCGGCTAGGCTTCGACTTCGGCTCGCCTGTAGGAGGGTGGAGAAATTTTAAAGGAGAAGCGACCAGGCCACTGGCAAAGGGGTGAGTGATCATGCTGCTGCTGCTGCTGCTGCCAGTGTTGGAATTAACTATGTTAATGTATGTGAGGAGCCCACATAGAGGGGTGGGGCGCAATGCTACGCCACAAAAGCTAGGTATATTCACTCAGTATCTTTGAGCGGGTGATGGCCTTCAAGTTTTTCTAAGGCTGGCTTAAGGCAAGTTGAGGGGTCCTCACCAGGCCTAGGGGAGGCCACACAGCCATAAGCTACCGCTGACTAATCTAGCTTTTTGGTGCCCCTAGCCGGATAACTGAGGGCTTCCGAGTCGCCCCCCAAATGATCTGGTAATCTCGACTATTGCAACTTTTCGGTATTTACGTCACATGCTCTGAAGTGATATTTCGTAGTTACCTGCATGTACTGTACATATGCTTCGTCGGAGACGGCCACGAAGAAATCCTTACTCGACTCGGGACCGACTCGGGCTTGTGCTGCGACGGCACTGGCAACGCCTCAGGATTTCTTACAGCTGGCATTAATTGGCGGTAAGATTGCGCGTCGATAATGATTTGTGACTTATGATTTATGATCTATGATATGGTGGCTATACCATTCCACCGCTACACCGCTCCAGGCCCTACGCTTTGCACGCTTTGTACGCCTTGAGTTTTGACCCTGAGCCTCGGCCTGAGCTTGGTTTTTCTCCAAAGCCAGACCGCTGCGGCGTGCAGCGTGTCGCTGTACGATATCAACCCGGGTCTGTCGGTCCATTAATATCTGCGCTGGCAGGACTGGGATTGGGACCGGCCAGATCAGCCTCAGCCTGAGAGACGAGACCGGGGCTGGGGCTGGGGCCGGGCTCGGCTCAGATTGGACTGGATGGGATTGGATGGGATTGGACTGGACTGGATTGGATTGGATTGCTGCTGGCCTAGGCCGGGGGCCGGGAGCCGCGTGCGCGTCGCGTGAGCGTTGCTTAGGCTCCGAGATATGGACTCGGATCATGGATATGGATGTTGATGTTGATGTCGATAACTGGCAGCCTGAGGGTGCATCCAGACTTGGGGCTGTCGATCGTAAACTATACGATACCCGGGCCCATGTAACGTGCATAGGATCTCAAGTTTGTCCGAGTCCAATATGGACCCTCAAATAGCCGTACCGTGACTTACATTTTTTTTGTACATGTACACTACCTGACAATGAAATACATGTAATAGGGAATAGATCACTCGGTTCGTCACTGTAGTCACTGCGGTCCCTGGGTAGCCCTGGGGACTCTGGGGGATCTTCCAAGTTCTAGCTAGCCAGAGTCGTTTAGCTTAATTCAATTGCAACTTGATAGCCATAATCGCGTGCGTGTTTGACACCGGTATTGGTATTGACAAGATTGATGGTAGAACTGTAGTGACATTGCGCATTGCATTATGGGGCACACCATGCGACCCGGCCGCCGGAATGAGTTGAGAAGTGGGAAAATGACCAGCCAGGGAGGGGACGTCCATACTGTATCTGTCCGAAGTCCATCACATAGGTGGAAGCGTAATTACCCATTGGCAATAAGTACATGTAATCCCACATATGCATATGTCATTCTTCCGTGTCATTTCCTGATTTTATAAGTATACTGTAGCTATTGTATGCATATGCTGTGTATGCGGATAGACTCCTAACGACACAGGTTTTAGATCGCTAAATCCACTGCAAAACATTGACAATAATAAATATCCCCGCACATTCTCTATACCAGAGAAAAAGAGTGGGGAAAAAGCGCACCTTCTTCCCATCATAATGCACGAAGGATCCCGTGTCTGCCATCGTGCTCTTCTCGATCAGCGCGAGTTGGCTCCGAGCAGAGTCTTCAACTGAGACGGGTGAAAAGTCGGGAATAGTGACGCGGACCTGTTCAACGATCTGGTTGAATATTTTGTCTACAAGTTCCTTGGCTGGTGGGGACTCGAGAAACGAGGTGACGTTGTGCGTGCATCATGATACAGTAAGTTTCAGTTCCCTGAAAGGCAGAAGCTATTTAAAAAAGATTACTTACGGGCTCGAGCTGTTTTCATCAGTCCCGGAGATATAGCGAGGAATATGATGCCTTGGTCCTTGTATGCGGCGGTGAACTTGGCGAAAACCATGTTCACACCTGCCTTTGAGATCGAGTAACCCGCTCCGATCACGGCCTGCGTCCTTATCGCATAATGCGGCGAGCCCATCTCAGACGTTATGATAGCGACTTTTTTAGTCTTCCCTGCGCAGACAAGAGGTAAGAAGGCGTTGAGTGTGTACGTTACACCAATGACGTTCGTCTTGAACTAAAGGAGATGTCGTGAATTAACTTGGCCCGACAGGAAAGAGCAAAGCCAATGAAACGTACGAAGGTCAACATGTCGTTCTCGAGCGTCTCCTCATCAGGACTAAGCCAAACGTGAGCGAACAGTCGTTATTCTGTCAGCAACGCTAAGGTGACCTCACAATTCATGTATAGGCACTCTGCTGCGCTCGTGGTAGAGAAGTGCGCCGTTGTTAATGAGAACATCGAGCATACCACCCGTTACTTTCGACACCTCCTCCGCTGCCGCCTACACGCCACACATTCAATAAAATCTGTATTAGTCCGGACCGTAATTCAGAACTCAGAGAACATACATTAATCGACTTGTAGTCACGGAGGTCCGCATGGAGCACGTAGATATTCTTGTACGGGTTGGATGCAACAAACTCGTGCAGCTCCGTCGCGCCGGATACATCCCGCACGAGTGCGAAGACAGTGTTGGACGATTCTGCACTGAGGTGACGTATAAAGCCCAACTTCCGGGGAAATCCGGTGTCAGTTTTCAGGTACGTAGGGAATGGGAGAAGCCGCGGCGACTCACACCCAATCCGTGCGAGGCTCCGGTAACAACGTACGAAGGCATTTTTCAAGGCGCCTATCAGTATCAACGAGTCTACGAGGGATCACATCGTCTGCTTTATACTCGTTATCAGACTCCGCATAATTGCACTGGGGTAGCGGTCAGCGTCCCCACCACGATCACATGAAGACTCGAATCTGAGTCTGAGACTCTGAGCCGCCTACTTGAATTAACAGAGTGGGAGCCGGGGGTGACGCGCTAGGTCGGCTTGACCATCTTACCGTCATACCGTCAATAAACCAGTCTGCCGGGACGACGCGTCGACTGCTGGCTTTTATAAGCTGAGACTACGGCTCCGAGGCTCGGATCTGCAAACTAGCGAGCGTTGCGCACGTGACCGTCGCGTCCACACATGACTCTAGATTTGAAACCCGACTCTTTTTTAATGGCATAAAAACATCTTCCATGCCATTAATATTGCGGAAGCTTGTTAACATTTGAAGGGAGCGTACGGCTCCTTTCGAATTGGCTGAGCCATCGGAAGCTTATGCCCCGTTTGGCAATCCCGTATTCAGCCTCCGCCTTTCAAGGTGGACTGTTTGCCCAAATCGACTTAAACAGCATCTGAAGTGACCAGAAGATACTATCGGAGGAAGTTATTGAACTAAATACATGCTCAGCGCTCGGTGTATCGAGCGTATACATGAGGAAACAAGTACCTAAATATATGCTAGGTAATTGAACCGGAGCTTGCCGGATTCTAACAGAAGTCTGAGACTACTTATAATTGAAGGGAATTTTATGGTTGACATTGAATAGAGGTGTGTATAAAATATTAAAGTCAAAGGAATATTTAACATTATGGTAATGGCGTGATTTTGTAATCGTGAGAATGCAAACCAGAGGTTTTCCGGGCACAATCTGGACAGATATATCATTACTAAGCACCATAATGTACAATGTACATCCGAGTCTGTCTGAAATCTATCACAATACGCAGAAGCTCAATTTCCCACTGGTAATAAGTACATGTAATATTCCCACATATGTCATTCCCCCGTGTCATTTCCTGATTCTATAAGTATGACTATGCATATGCTGTGTATGCGGGTAGACTCCCAACGATATGGGTTTTAGATCGCTAAATCCACTGCAAAACATGGATGATAATAAATATTTCCGCAGATTCTCTATTTCAAAGAAAGAGGGAGAAAAAAGCACACCTTCTTCCCATCATGATGCACGAAGGATCCCGTGTCTGCTATCGTGCTCTTCTCGATCAGCGCAAGTTGGTCCCGGACAGAGTCTTCAACTGAGACGGGTGAAAAGTCGGGAATGGCGACGCGGACCTGTTCAACGATTTGTTTGAACCGTTCGTCTACGAGCTCCTTGGCTGGGAGAAACGGAGTGACATTGTACGTATATAGGTTTCAGCTCCCTGAAAGGAAAAGGCCGTAAAAATAAAATAAAAACTCACGGCCTCGAGATGTACTCATCAATCCCGGAGATATAGCAAGGAATGTGACGCCTTGGTCCTTGTACGCGGCAGTGAACTTGGCGAAAACCATGTTCACAGCCGCCTTTGAGATCGAGTATGCCGCTCCGAACACGGTCTGCGTCCTTATCGCATAATGCGGCGAGCCCATCTCAGACGTTATGATAGCGATTTTCTTGGTCTTCCCTGCGCAGACAAGAGGTAAGAAAGCGTTGAGTGTATGCGTTACACCAATGACGTTCGTCTTGAACTAAAGGTGACGTCTTGAATTGACTTGGCTCGACTGAGAGAATAAGGTCAGGGAGACGTACAAAGGTCAACATGTCGTTCTCGAGCGTCTCCTCGTCAGAACTGAGCCAGACGTGAGCTGCCAGCCGTTATTCTGTCAGAAAGACTAAGAAGCCCTCACTATTTATGTATAGGTACCCTGCTACGCTCGTGGTAGAGGAGGGCACCGTTGTTGATGAGTACATCGAGCGTACCGCCTGTCACTTTCGACACCTCCTCCGCTGCCGCCTACACGCCACACGCCAATAACATCTGAATTAGTCCGGACCGTAATTCGGAACTCAGAGACATACATTAATCGACTTGTAGTCACGGAGATCTGCATGGAGCACGTTGATATTCTTGTATGAATTGGATGCAACAAGCTCATGCAGCTCCGTCGCGCCGGGCACGTCCCGCACGAGTGCAAAGACAGTATTAGACGAGTCTGCGCTGAGGTGACGTATAAAGCCCAACTGCCGGGATTCAGGTACATGGGTGATGGGAGAAGGGAGAAGCCGCGGCGACTTACACCCAATCCGTGCGAGGCTCCGGTGATAACGTACGAAGGCATTTTTCAAGGTGCTTTTTTCAGTATCGACGGGGGATCATATCATCTGTTTTATACCCGTTATCAGACTCCGCATAATTGCACTAGGGTAGCGGCCGGCGTCCCTTGGTGCACCACGATCATATGAAGATCCGAGTCTGACTCGGAGCCGCCAACTTGGAGCCGCCGAATCGGCTCGACCATCTTGCCGAGACGACGCGTCAGTCTTGCTGGCTTTTACAAGCCGAAACTAGTGCCGTTGCGCACGTGCACATGACTTTAGACTCAAAATTCGTCCTCGGCACAAGAACATCTTCCTCACCATTTCGGTAGCTCGTCAACATTTAAAGACGTGGATACATCTCCTTTCGAATTGGCTGAGCCACCTTCTTGGAGAAGAAAAAAAGAAATCGCAGGAGACATGCCATGTCACGTAGCCCTTCCCGGTTTCTCCTAAACCACAGATTCACGTTCACTATTTCATTTTCGGAAGAGTAAACGTACTAGGCCACCGAACTAGAGCAAGTCACTAGTGAGCCCGAGTCTGGATATCAGAGTCGGCTCGGAATGCACGTGACTCGACGCGTCTGTCGATCGCCCAGGCGCGTTGCGTCGCGTCGCCCTGTTTCAGAATAGGAACGGATGTGCGCCCACTACGTGATGTGGCTGTGCAAAACGTCCAGTCAGTGTTCACACGAAAGCCGCCGTGCGAGGAACCAACGCGGGAAGGAAGACCACTGAATAGTGCGGCGAACTTACAGTATTGGGTGGGGTGTGAGGTTCCTGAAATGTCGCCATTTGGAGAAGCCGGCTTCGGCGCTTTTCGTGCTTGAGCTTGCGCCCGGCGCTGCGGCCCGCGTCGTACGCGTTCGTGTTCTTCGTCCTGACCCTGCCGGCGTTTCACGGGGAACAAAACTGTATATAGTTACCTTCTAAACTGTAAATATGATCAAACACTTGTGATTTGCTATGGCCTTTCACCGCATTTTGAGTAAAGCGTACCTACTTATCCATCAACTGTATTGTTTTTGGGATATGGGGACATGCTAAATCCAGAATATAGAAGACGGCCATTGAGAAATCACAATTAGCA
The DNA here is from genome assembly GCA_002794785.1 of Coniferiporia sulphurascens. Lineage (NCBI taxonomy): Eukaryota > Fungi > Basidiomycota > Agaricomycetes > Hymenochaetales > Hymenochaetaceae > Coniferiporia > Coniferiporia sulphurascens. The sequence goes on along the minus strand of NBBA01000008.1, from coordinate 636,847 downwards.
GACAAATTTACAATTTCAATAAGGTATAGGAAGCGACCATATCCAGATTTGTTCCCCGTGTTTGCTGATCCTAGACGCATTGGCTGTGTTTGAGGGGTACCGGGAGATGTATGGAGATTACGTCGGGGAAGAAGGGATGCATTGTAAATATTAGACCACCGATTGATGCACTGCAGCTTTGCTGCAAGCTATCGACGGCCTTTTTCTTTTGCCGCCCGATGTCACGTTTTGGGGGGGGAGCTTGCGACCCACAGATCCAAATATATCAATACAAGCCAAGACAAAGGTCAAGGCTATATACTACACCGCGACGGGAATATTTCCTTCCATACGATGGATGAAATTGGAAGCTGTGGTCGCCAAGTTCCAGCCCACCTCAGTAGGACTTGCTCATCTTTATCGGTTGACTCAGTCCGGCTCCAGCTAGTGTCTATAACCACAAACTCTGGCTGGCGGAAATGCGACCCCGACGAACTCTGTCGCTTTTTAAGGGCCAAGGCCGATCATGAAGCATATGGCCGTCGTCAACCTCCAGTCCGCTGACATAAATGTGCTTATCAGTGTCTACGCAGAACTGCGCTTGGTGAGCACAACAGAGGTGCTATGGGCACGGGACGATCGGGCTCATCGGTGGGCTTCCCGATAATGCCTGAATTGCGGATCCGAGTACCTAGATCTCAAGTCGACTCATTGCAGCTTAGTCTACATAATATCACGGCTTATAAAGACGTTGTGAAATAACTACCAACAATTGAGATAGTCTATGGAAAAATCTGAACCGGAATCATTGTTGAAAACCGGCAAGTTTGTGAAGAGTTTCACGGGCATCACTTTCATCCACGAGAGCACGGAGTAATCCTTTTTCTTTCCCCAAGAGCTCCTTCGGACTGCCAAACTCGACAATCTGCCCCGCATCAAGGACCATCTGAAAAACACATTATTGACCGCTGCCGTTAGACAAATGTGCGACAACCCACTATTTTATCATAATCCATAATGGTCTGCAGACGGTGAGCAATCGTGATAAGCGTCGTGTCCCTGTCAAATTCAGTACGCAGCGTCTTCTGGATTGCCGAGTCCGTGTTATAATCTGTCGGTAGACACGCGTCAACGCAGGTAATATAGAACGTATAGCAGCCTAATGACTCGCCTATAGCAGCCGTCGCTTCATCCAGGATAAGCAGCTTACTTCTCCGAACGATGGCGCGCGCAAGAGCGATGATCTGGCGCTGACCAAAGGAGAAGTTCGTCCCTCCGCTTTGGATCATTACGTCAAGTCCTATCTTCGCATGTGTGTTCGTCTGCGCATCCGCTGCACTTTCCTCTGAACCAGTTGCACTAGAAGCGCCTCCACTCGAACTCTGCTTAAAGGTATCGTTCTCAAGTGGAACCGCCTCCGCCTCTTTCATATTGAAGAACCCCGCCGCCCGCAATGCGTCGTTTAAAACAGCGTCGTCGTAGTGTTCAAAGGGATCAAGATTCTCGCGCAGCGTCCCGTTAATAAGCTCTGGCTGCTGCGGAATGAGAGTGATGTTCGAGCGCAGAGCATCTAAGTTAATCTCGTCTATCGCGAGGCCGTCGTAGTAGACTTTGCCTGTCGTTTTAATAGCCCGGAGCAGGGCTAGTGCAATGCTCGATTTTCCTGCGAAATAAGTTTAAAATACAAGGTAAGTGTAAAAGAGGGCTGCCAACCTGCGCCAGTCCTTCCGACTAGACAAAGGAAGGATAGTCTATGAGAATCTCCTACTATAACGCCAATAGAAATACATACCAACGCCCACGCGCTCACCGGACTTGACTTCAAATGAAACGTCTCGCAACACTTCGGGTGAGTCTTCGGACAGGAGGGATTTCGTTAGATTTTAGATATGCCAGTGTAAAGATGAGTCACTTTACCATCGGAATATCGTGCACACAACCTTTCAACACGAAGCTCCCCGCTCGACGGCCAGTACGCAGGAGGTTTCTTGTCCTCGCTTGGTTTTGGCTCGTGGTCTATGCGCATAAATTCGAGCATTCGTTCAAGACTAGATAAAGCATAAGTGTCCGACCCTCCTTCTTTAAAACAACAAACCTGTTTGCTAAACGGGATAAAGTCAACTAAACATCGGGCAGCGAAAGTCAAAAACGTGACGCTTACTTTGGATTTCCAAGAAATTATACGTTCTTACCCAGTAAAGGATGGTACTAGTAAACGATAGGACCATCGACAGGGTAAATCCAGCGAAGCCGGCTCCGATTTGACCGCCATATACAATATACGCGCTCACCACGCCAGCAAATACTGCACCTAGGCCGTCTATACGTATGGAAACCCATCGATTAATGGCGTAATATGTGTACGAGGCATGAGTGTAAACATCAATACGCTCTTCAAGTACAGAGCGGAAGAGGTTCTGAGCGCCATAGGCTCTAATAGACGCTGGAGTGGAGTAAGAAAGATTAAGGGATTGTCGAGCTTCGCAAGTACGCACGCAAACCAGCCAGTGCGGTCCCAACTTGACTCATGACCGGAGCTTTTGCATTGCTGTGTGTGGTTTGAAGTGCATCTGCTCAGGAAGATCCGTTTCCAACGATCAAGTCGAAATACAGACCTCATCTCTCTCCTAACGCTGATCTGACCTTTCAAGTAGATGCGGCCTATGAGACCACCCAGGCCAGCGACCACGACGCCTGGGATAAGCGCGTACCAGCCGACCATCAATACAGCGGCGAAGTATTGACAAATTAGGTTGATCGTGACCGAAATGAACGAAGACGCAAAGAACGGGATATTATTGTCTATAGTTCCCATATCCTGAGTGCATCTGCAGAGCAATAAAGTTCAACAGACACGTTTTGACCACTTTCAGAAAATGCGGGCTCGAAGGTCCCACCTTGTGATAATTCTCCCGACAGGCGTGACATCCAGCCATCTAGAAAAGAGGGGTGAGCATTGTGCTCTAGCGAACAGGCATCAGACCCACCTGAACGTCGACGCGAATATGCTTTTTTGTAAATCAAGATGGATGACTCTCAAAGCTCCGATGGTTCTAATGACCCATATCGCTAGAAAGATGAAATCGGCGATATAACTTGTCATATTTACGAAAACAAAAATCCCAAGATACCTGTGTAGACAGAGTTTGGACGTTTAACTCAATTGACGGGAGTTAAAGAACTCACTTCAGCGTGGGTATCTCCGACACCGGGTATTTCTCGTACTGGTTGGACCAGTACGCTACAAACCATGTCTGGAGTATCATAACCAGCATTGCAAACCATTTGGTACCCAAAATTGAGGCCCACGTCAAAGGCCCACCCACGCCTCGCACATATAGCATGATTGCCGCCAACTCCACGCGTCCCATTCCCTTCTCTTCTGCGACAACAAGCTTTCCCGCGCCCCTCTTTGCATCGTCAGTTTCTGCGTTATTCTTGCCTTCAGGCTTCTCGCCTTCGTCCAACTTGTCCTCAATGTCCTCGCTGACCTCCCCACGCTCCTTCTCGACTTGCGCACGCAATTGAGAATCATTCTTGAGGACGTCTGATACGGATCCCTGAGCAGAGACGGTCCCGTTGCCTCCGAGGTCGATAACGTGGCTGGCAATGGGAGCAGTAAGGGCAATGTTGTGGGTGACCAAAAGGATTGTGCGCCCCTGAACAAGGTCGCCCTTGAAAGCTTTCTCGACGATCCACTTTGCAGTGTGCACGTCGAGGGCAGCCAACACGTCGTCGAGTAGAAGGATAGAAGCTTGAGAGTACAGGGCTCGGGCGAGCGTCACCCGGGTCTGTAGGGCATAGACTTATAAGAACCATACGGTGATGTATGAGGAGGGAAACTCGTACCTTTTGACCACCACTAGCAAGTTTGCGATACCTCAATCACAATATAAAAGTGCAAAACTGAGATGGCCTACCTCAGTGTAAGACCCTTCTCACCTACTTCGGTGAGATCACCAGCTTCCCAGAGGTCGAGATCACGCTCCAATGCACATTGGTACAGGACTAAGTGGGATAACGGCAGATCAGCTGGTCGTTACTTGTATACGTTTTTTGTCGCCATCTCACCCTTTTTGTAGCGCTCCTCATCGTAGACTTCGCCAAACAATATGTTTTTCTAGACTTATAAATGAGAAGGTGCAGTGACCGACAAAAGGATCGGAGGACGTACCCTTATGGTCTCATTTAGGACCCATGTTTCTTGAGGAGCGTACGAAATCCCGGCATCTCGCGGTAGATTGTACCACGAACCCAAACCATGTGGCTTGTAATACATCTCGCCGAGGAGCGCCAAAAGCACAGAAGTCTACGTTTCGTAAGAAAAGTTAGATATGACGGTGTGCGTGTGAAGTCCGAAATTACTTTCGCGCACCTTTCCAGAGGCCGTAGGCCCGACGATGAGGTTTATGTGGCCACGCTTAAAGGTGATCCCGTCATCAAAGCGCAGTTTGAACTGCTTGCGAGTGTAGGGTCTCTTTGACCGGTAGGACCCTTCGCTGACAAACGGGTCCCAAGAGAACGAGCAAGCATTGAAGCCGATGATGTCTTTGTCGGGTCGCTCCGACATTAAATCCTGGTCGACTACGTCTGGAACCAGCGAATTCTCGCCTTCATCCAAGAGCTCTGTCTTCAAGGAGGAAGTGATTGTCGAGGGACAAGGTGCGATCAGACGAGATGTTTCAATTTGGTTGAGGGACAAGGTGCTTACGAAATTTAGGAAATCGCTAAAACGATCAAAGGAGACCTTGGCTTAAGACCGCAATTTCTGTTTTAGCATTCATGATATATCTAGAAGAAGCAATCTAGGCTGCATTACCTTGAATCACACCGGGAATGGTGTACATAACGCGGAAAACGTGCCCCTCCATCATCTCGAAGATCTAATATCAGCGGGTGTGAGTATCCCCTCCTTCTCAGATCTATCACCACATACCATGAACGCGGAGAATATGCGAGAGGCTGAATGATTAAAGTAAGATGGAGGCTGCTGCGTCAAATAAGCCGGCTTACCCACAAGTTCACCCTTCGAAACGAGCGTCTATAATAATGAGATCCTTTTAGAACACCGCGGGGCCCTGCTACATGCAGTACAGACACTCACGTAGATCGAGAGTACGACCAGCTTTGACAAGAGCGGGAGCATCTGGTTCGTAAGGTTCATAACCACATCCAGGAGCATGAAGTGCCTCATCTTCGACAGCTCTTCTTCACGCTTTCGAGCAAGCTGCTTGAGAATGAATGGCTCCCACGCAAAAAGTTTAATCATCCTAAGAACTCCCATGGCTGGGGCATAGTTGGATACCGGAGCAAAAGGATCATGCATATGAGTAGGACTCACATTCCGTCACAGACTGCACGCGCTCGTCTGTCTTGGGTTTGTGAGGCCATACTGTCAGATAAAAGGAGTAACAAGACTCACTATGGACATTTTACTCCGCTGTACGTTCGCAATAAGCTTTCCAATATATGCGGAGGCGGGTGACAAAAGAAGCATAGCAGCGAAGCCGACCAATGAACTGAAAAGGTTTCTTGGATATAAGCATGGCGGGCAGGCACAAAATTTCCATGTACGACTTTCCTCCATCCCAATAAATTGTACAGAAAGGCAATGGAGATGACGAGCTGGAGGACCGCAGTTGCTTCAGGAAAAGAGTTCTGAACTTCCAAAGAAATATAAAGAAGAGACATGCGAACACTTACGAAAGAGAAGCGTATTCTGAGAGTTGGCAATCGCACTCAGATCCGTGGTGATGAGGTTATTAATCTTGCCGATGAGGTGGCCCGTCTTTTCGCTTGCGTGTCCTCCCTCAGCGGCTGGCTCCACATCATCCACAGCTGTAGTTATTGTCGTCGCATCCGAATCAGTAGAACTGGGAGCCTGGTCATCGCCAGAAACTGCGTCGGTTTCTACGTCGGTGGCCGCTGGTGTAGTTGGAGCCCTAGTATCAGCAGATTTTGGGCCCTCTTTCCCTTTCCCTTCTTCTTTCTTGTCAAGCACGTCGCTCTTCAACCGGATCCGCAATGCATGGTGAAACACAATATACGGCAATACACTCATAGTCTCCACCGCGATAACACTCTGATGAGTTCGAGCCCCATTACACGCGTCGTAAACGAGGATGTACAAGGTATTTATTCGGTACAACTCACAGAAAAGTAAAGGAATTGTGTCTCGATGAAAGCCGCGATAAGTGGACCGAAGGTAAGCACGGCTATCCATATCCAAGCTTGAACATTATGCGGGGAGACACCGGTTTCAAGATATCTGCGGGAGTGGTTAGTCTGCTTCAATGGCGACGCCAAGTTGACGACGGAGTCTCACTCAAGCAAATTCTTCATCCCATAGGGACCGGTGAATTCCAGGACGGATTTCAGGGTCAACCAAAATATATAAAGGGCGTACTCCTTCTCTAAAAAACAGTAAGCGTCGTTTTCTCGCCTCAACAACAAAGACTCACTCCAAAAACGCATCATGCCCCAGATGATGTTCCTCTTTCCAACTATGACTGGGTCGAAAGCGGCAAGGGCTTTTTGGCTGAGCATACTTATCTTTTCGCGCTCGGGCATATGAGGCATATCTGCGACCGTGAGGTTGGGGACCCTAAATGCATGGAATACGATACCATCGAGGAACGAGTAGGTATAACGCGACAACAAAGACGCAGTGTCCTCGAGACACGGCTGCGCATCGGGTGTCAAAGCTCGGAAAGGGCGTGGCATTACGAGTGGGATAAACAAGCCTCCGAGAGCGAGCAGTACTAGACGCGCCCATGTTATCGGGTCCGAGGCAGGATCAAACGGTACCGGGGTCATTGTCGCGTAAGGCCACGCGTCCAAAACGAAGTAAACAGTAAGTTCGGCGAAAAGGAGGAAAGCCAATTGTCGCGAAGAGACATCCCTCCAGCGCGGCGACGCGACAATGGACGTAATAGCCAAGAGCGAGGCATATACCTGTTATCCAAGGAAACATATTCAGTATAAACGCACTAGGTGATGTTGATAATAACACGTACATAGAACGGCGGTTGATAGAAACGCGCAGTTAATCCTCTGTCTTCGACAAGCATATGGACCTCCAGCGATAGTAATGCCAAAATAACGAGAAGTCTGATAAGTCTAAACGCCGTAATAGCTAAACTATCCATAGCGTTCACGGTCTCTTTGACACCCCAGTGCTGAGTTGCATGGTAATCAGAGGAGTCTCCTTCAGAATCTGCTGGAATGGATGCTTCATTGATAAAGTCGGTTCGAGGACGACGAGACGCTAGCAGCCATTTTAGAGATACGTAGGCGAGCGAGAGTACTGCGAGGGCGGGAGAAAGATACAGAAAGCCTTCGCGAGTCCAAGGCTGTGATGCCTGCGCATACATAGCCAAATCCTCCCGGACGGTGAAAAGGGAAGATGGTGGGCACTTTGCGTCCTCAACCGAGTCAAACTTATTTGGGCGTTAATCAGGCTTTTGAGGTCCAAGAACGACGGTGAGAAATCTCTCAGCAGAATACCAACCATACCATTGAATGCGCATATCGTCAGTCGTGATGGAAACAATTCAAATTCCCGCTACCTTTAGGTGGAGGGTTAGCAAGAGATCAATAATTCAGGAACAGCACGGAATTGCCGGGGTTGTGTTGTGCTTATTAGTTGACATTTTGTCATTATGTTTACGTTTTGCTGACCAAGTATTCCTCATTTGTACGTCCCTTTAGTTGCTGTCGCTGCAATCGCGCATAAGCCATTACAATTGAGAAGGACTAATACTGTAAAAAAAGGTATCGGGTCCTGCCAGGGCAGCTGGCCCTAGCATTATTCGTCGCGGGCAAGTGAATGATCACTGTTCATGTTTACAAACCTACCCTGCTACTTCAAGTTACGTAGGGGCGCAGAACAAAGCCTTAAACAGCCGTCGAACTGGATGTATCAGAGTTAAACTACGGTTGGGACCTGTTGTAACCACTCAGACAAGTACTCGGACAAGGTTTTATAACAATCCCTAAAGCCCTAAAACGCCATCGTGATACCATCTAATATACATGTGCCTACTAGTATAGTAAGTGACCGGTCAGGATGAATTTCGAGTGTTTTGACAACTTCTCTTGATCAACTCGTTTTCTCCCTTCCGAAGCATTCAAGCATGTAGACACATTGACCATACAAATACAGGTTTGGAGAACAATACAACTGGTTTTGCAGTTGTAATTTAGTAAAGACCTATTCCAAGGAATGGCCCCAAAAAGCGAATTTGAGCCTCCCTCTCCCTCATAGAAACTCATCTGTATCATACAATCAGTCAAAAATTCTTAGATGTGATCCATGGTCTGCATTGAACTTCCACTAACACCTACAGGTGCCACACTTGCATTAGCATTAGATTACAATCAAAATGTTTAGATTAAACCAATTTATATGCATGTTTTCGAGCCCAAAGTTGCTTCATTGTAGTTGAAGTATATACGCTGCTCAATTATGACTTCACAGGAGCATGTATTCTAGACCTGTGCATCCATATTTATAATTCCAGAAGCAACGGATGCTTTGTTGAGGGAAAATTTGTGAATTATCAGAGTGCTCTCGAAATGGGGTGAACGGTCATTTATGGTAGACACTTGTACCAACACTTGAAGGCAAAGATCAAGGTTATACAGTTACCAGTGGCCCAGTTACCAGTGGCCCGGCTTTCAGGCTGAGGGCTTGGATCCGGGCGTCTACTACACACGTACATGTTCGATTGTGGTGAACTAATGCACATGCTCACTAGTAATGAGTAATCCCTCATATATTTAACTTACTTCCTGTTATTTTCTGATTTTAAGTACAACTATGCATATACAGATTTACTTCCAACGGTACAACTTTCGATCGCTAAATAAACTGCAAAATCGGATGATAAATATTTCAGCGCATTCTCCATTCTGAAAAAAGAGGGGAAACGCACTTTCGTTCCGTTATGACGCAGGAATGACCCTGAGTCTGCTATTGTGCTCTTCTCGATCAGCGCAAGTTGACCCCGGACAGACTCATTGACTGTGACAACTGAGAAGTCGGGAATGGTGACGCGGGTTCGTTCGACGATTCGGTCGTACAGTTCGTCTACGACCTCCTTGGCTGGAAGAATTTTTTAAAACGAGGCGTCGTAAGTTCTCTGCAAAGCGAAAGCCGTAAAAATACTCACGGCCTTGCATTGTTTTCACCACCCCCGGAGTTATGGCGAGGAATGTGACACCTTGGTCCTTGTATGCGGCGGTATATTTGGCAACAACCATGTTCACACCCGCCTTTGATATCGAATATGCCGCTGCGCGTGGGTTCTCCGTCTTTACCACATAGTGCGGCGAGCCCATCTCGGACGTTATGACAACGACTTTCTTAGTCTTACCCGCGCAGACAAGAGGTAGGAATGCGTTGAGCGTATGCGTCACGCCGATGACGTTCGTTTTAAACTGAGGGAAATGCCGAGAATTAGCTTGAATTGATAAAGAAAAACTAGGGCGGAAAGACACACGAAGTTCATCAAATCGTTTTCTAGCGTCTCCTCGTCAGAACTAAGCCAAGCGTGAGCAGCTGGTCGTCACCACTGTCAGCTAGTTAATAGAGGACCTACAACTGATGCAAAGGCACTGCGCTACGCTCATAGAGGAGAAGGGCGCCGTTATTTATGAGCACATCGAGCGTGCCGCCCGTTATTTTCGATACCTCTGCCGCTGCCTCCTATACGCCACATGCGATAAAGCCTGCATTAGCCCAAGGCCCTTGGCTTCGAACCCTGCGACATACATTAATCGATTTGTAATCACAAAGGTCTGCATGCAAGACGTGGATGTTCTTGTATGCGTTGGACGCAACAAGCTCGTGCAGCTCTGTTGCGCCAGGAATGTCCCTCACGAGAGCAAAGACAGTGTTAGACGGGTCTGCACCGAGGTGCCGTATAAGGCCCAACTGCCAGATAAAAATCTGGGGTCAGTGTGAGGGGCATGTGAAACAGGGGGGCAACTGACACCCAGTCCGCGCGAGGCACCGGTGACGACGTACGAAGGCATTTTGGTGGTTGTCGGAGGCAATTGGTGAGGGGGTGTCACATTGAATTGTCTGCTTTATACCCGTTCTCGATCTCCGCATCATCGCGTTGAGTAGCGGCTGGCATAAGCAAGTGTCTCTTAGCGCGCTGCAATCATATGAAGACTCAGCCTCAAGTCGGAGCCGGAGTCGCTCCAACGGCGGAGTTCTAAACAGACATGCGCCGGGTGCATTCTGGTCACCCTTTGTCATCCCCTCGGTGCCCTCACCAATGCAATTTTTAACAAAAACAAAAACAGTCTACTAGAGTCTACATGAATTCTTCCGAAGGTAGTTTAGTTGTATGGAAGCTCAGAAATATGAATTTATAAGAGGGGTCACGCATTTGTAGTTATCTGCATGCATGCTCTTGATCGGAATCGACCACGACAAAGATTCTTGGTCGACAAGGACCGACCCCGTGCTGTGATGGCACGCCTCAAGATTTTTTTTACAAATCTCGCCAAACTCGTCGGTGATACATGTATAACTAAAGTCTTCTACAGTCGGGTGCGTGTAAAGGTCGCGTCTCGGGATCTTCCGAAACGACCATATTTTGTAACTGTATCTAGTCCCTCAATATACTGTATAAGCCAACGAAACCCGAGATTAAAATAGCCATAAGGAACATTTATAAGACTTGTTGCTCAGAAGTTTGAAGTTTGGGGGGTGGGGAAATTTCCCAGGAAAATTTGACACTGAATATTTAAATATTTAAAAAATATTTAATTTATTACAAATACTCCATATATGGTAGCTTATGTGATTAGCGCCGCGCAGTTAGAGCGTAGTGTATCAGGTATACAGTGATGGGACTTGTACTTCTTGACCGTATATGCAGTCTGCACGAAGTCAAGTCCCTTGCTATGGTTAAATAGGTTGAAGTTCAAGCTCGATGCCAAGATGGCGTCGGAATTTGAATTATTTTTCGTAGTATTTTTCCTGTTGTATGCGCGCTCGGTTTCCCTCGTGCAACTATCTACTGGTTAAACAATATACTTGGATACAGAGTGCGTTTGCTCGCGCCGTGGATTTCCGAATTCCAACAAGATAAGTAGGTTAGTAGGTAATCAGATGGTTCAGACCAACCATGTACCTGTATGAATCCATATAACACCAGCATTGCACTGTCACAGCTCCATTAGTTCAAGCACTCAACTCCTCTTGGGTCATTTGGCTACACACAAGTGCCGGGTTGACTTAAACTGATGCTTTTAGCATGCTAGCATGTTGCCTTGGCTTCTTTTTTTTCTTTTTTTTTCAAAAATAATTTGACACTAATCTATTTTTAGAATGTCCTCAGAATATTCTGAAAAATGGAGGTTTTGGCTATTTTGTCTACTTTTCTGTTTAAAATTTTCATCTTGGCCCGAAATTTGAAAAATTCCGGGCCCGGCAGAAGTGCGGCTTCTTAGCGCACCCGACTGTAGTATTTGGCGGGCTTGTCTTCCCGAAGGAAGGTGACTGTAGCTAAGTGGTGCGGGCCAGTGCTATTTCTGGTTCGACAACTCGGAGTTGATGTCACGAGAGCGAAAAGCATATTTCTATTATGTTGCTTTTTGTTTTCGAGATTGACGCGGGTACAAGCGATCCAATCATCCAAAGCGTAAGGAGGTCACAAAACGGACTCATCCCTGAGATAGAGACTTGCGAGTTGTATTGTAAAATTGTTTAATTATTCAAGTTGTTACTATGCAGTTTGGATAGGAGAGGATGGGCAGAAGTCCGATGTTATGCGTGGTTCAAAGTTGAACTCTCCAATATATTATGTAATGCGCCAGAAAGCGTTCAGCTAATTTTAGATCCCCTGTATGCTGCCCCAATGGATGGTCCAAGACTATTTCCATCGGTTCTCAAGAGATTGGGGCGCGGACCTATGCCGGTGCCACCATCGGCGCTGAGTGCCTGAGAGACACTTGCATAGGCCGGCAGGTGCTCCAGCGCGGAGTCCGAGAACGAGGGTATAAAGGCGATCAATTGACTCTGACAAGCACCAAGATGCCTTCGTACGCTGTCACCGGGGCCTCGCGCGGACTTGGTGTCAGTCGCTCATCCTCCCATCTCTCACGTACCTGAAACTGATGCCGGGTTTACCTGGCAGTTGGGCTTTATACGTCAACTTGGCGCGGACCCGTCTAACATTGTTTTCGCACTCGTGAGGGACGTTCCTGGTGCGACGGAGCTGCACGAGCTTGTTGCCTCTAATGCATACAAGAACATCCACGTCCTCCGTGCAGACCTCTGTGAATACAAATCAATTAATGTATGTCACAGGGTTCAGAACCAAGGGCCTCGGACTAATGCAGGCTTTACCACTTGTGGCGTATAGGAGGCAGCAGCAGAGGTATCGAAAATAACGGACGGCACGCTCGATGTACTCATCAACAACGCCGCCCTGCTCCATCACGAACGTAATATGTTGCCTATGCATAAATTGTAAGTGCTCCCTTGGCATATAATGACTGGTTGCTCACGTCTGGCCTAGTTCTGATGAGGAGACGCTGGAGAACGACATGCTGACCTTTGTACGTCCCCCTGACCTTTTTTCTTCTAATTGGTCCAAGTCAATTCACGACATTCCCTTCAGTTTAAGACGAACGTCGTTGGCGTGACGCATACACTCAACGCCTTTCTACCTCTTATCTGTGCAGGGAAGACTAAGAAAGTCGCCATCATAACGTCCAAGATGGGCTCGCCACACTATGCGCTCGAGACACAGAATCCGATCACAGGGTCATACTCGATCTCGAAGGCGGGCGTGAACATGGTCTTTGCCAAGTACACCGCCGCATACAAGGACCAAGGCATCACACTCCTCGCCATTTCTCCGGGGGTGATGAAAACATTGCGGGGCCGTGAGTCCTTTTTCACGGCTTTTGACTTTTGCCTTGCAGGAAGCTTACGTCGTCTCGTTTCTTGAAACCCTGCAGCCAAGGAGGTCGTAGACGGACTGTACGACCGAATCGTTGCACAGTCCCGCATCACCATTCCCGACTTTTCTATTGTCTCAATTGGCGATTCTGCCCGAGGCCAACTTGCGCTGATTGAGAAGAGCACGCTGGCAGACACCGGGTCCTTCCTGCAATATGACGGAACGAAAGTGAGTTTTTCCTCCCTCTTGTTGAGAATGGAGAATGTGCAGAAAATTGATTTTTTCATGTTTGCAGTTTATTTGAGTGATCAAAAATATTTTACCGTTGGGAGCTGTACACAAGTAGTTTACTGTAAGAATCAAGAAAAGTTAGGGAAAGAACATTTGTAGAATTACTCAATGACAAATAACGGTGAGCATGTGTAGTTTATAGCGAGCGAATCTCCACGTTTGCGGCGGACACACCCGGATGTTCAGCCGCGGGTCGCATTTTCCGGCTTGAAGGCCAGTTCGGCCTTTAATCTCGATCCTGTCTTGTGTTGATATACAGAGCTGTTAGTCGAATTGAAAAAGGCTGAAAAATATTTTCTCTATGTTGTACCAATTAAAACTCAAATTGTGGCAAAGAAAAGTCCAGGATGAAAAAGGGGCACTCGACCGCTCACAGCCGATGTCTTCTGGCTCGTCGATTGATGGGCCTATCTTTATTTCGCATCCCCCTCCTTCCGACGTGATCTCCATACATTTTCCGGTATCCCACAAACGCAGTCGGTGCGTCTGGAGTCAACAAATACTGTACCAGCAGACCAAGACACGAGCCCATGCGACACGGCGGCAGGTCGGTGAAAGAATGCAAACAAACGTACCACGCGTCGCATAGCCACAGCACGTGGTTCGGCTTGCAACGCGCCGAGACACGTGCATTTAAGCTTAGTCACACCCATACTTATTCGATTCACTTCGTTGGTCTTGAAGCATGGCTGAACATGGTATACGCCGAGTTTACTGGGGTATCAATGACCAGGAGTCCCCTCGCGATAACACCAGGGCCAACGAAAACGACGCCAGGCTGTGAGTTTTGTCCTCAGGTTATGCCGCATTGCGAATTTAAGAGTGTCCTGTGTTTCAAAAAAATACTTCAGTCTTAAAATCTACGCACGTTGTGGTAGACAATGAGGTGCAGTGGTGAATGCAAGAGGAGAAGGGGTTATCAGTATAAACCGATGTATTTCATGGTAGAGACCAGCTCTCCTTATATACATCTACCATGAGCTACATATACTATAACTATCATAGCTCTTATTGTATGGTGTTATCGTTGCGTTATCATTGTCTTACTAAGGTACATGTTCATATGACTATGTACTATGTTAAGTCGTTCGTTATATTTATTTAATATTCAGCCAGAGAGCTCGTGGACAAAGTTTACGATACAAATGTTAAGCCTATCCGCGCGAACTTCTCGAATTTTCGGTCGCCGAAGACTTTCGCACAAGGGCAATTTACGTTGATATAAAACGCCTCAATAGTAATTTTGGAGCTTTTCTTGAATCACAACTTGAATGGAAAAGAAGTTCTACCTCTTTGCTCTTTTAAGAACGTAACTTGCTATCCGTGTCCGCCGTGGCTGTGGATCTAATGATCGGTGATTGTATCGTTAGAGGTCAGGCTATATTTATCTCAAAGCAGCAAAATACAGAACGGCTTGTACGTGGGATTGATAGACTGTCACAACTAAATATGAATCTCGAAGGGGATACTTTCATATTATCAGTTTCATCCGCGATTGATCAACGCGGTATGCTTCTCGCTGCGCGGCGCGATAGAGCATTTGAACGGTAATGGATGTCTTCAAATGTGTTTCAAGGACAAAGGAGGGACCACCATGAGCGATAAGAGCACATAAGAGCACGGAATCTTCGTACCTAGTTGCGCCGGTAGTAAACTCGATTGGAGGCTTTGTTTCCTTTCCCGTGATGGTGTCGACGCATGGCTTAATATTAAAGGCCGCCAGAACGTTGGACATGACCATCCAAAGCGAGGCGTCCACAAAAAAGCGCCCGGGGCATAACCTGAAGCACCACGGGCCGAGTTCAGAATCAAAGCAAAATATTAATAGTCGTATTTGGTTTAACCACTGACCTTCTCCCGAACCCGAAAACCAATGACGCCGGTTCATCAGCGCTGAAGACGTTCAGCGCATGCACCGCCCCATCTGGGCTTTTGTGCGCGAGCACTTTCTCTAGGAAACGATCCGGCTTGAACTCTGCCGGATCTTCGAAGTAGCGCTCGTCGCGTGCCATTTGCCTACATGTATGCGGCGTCAAATGTCGGATGATCGGAGGAATATCCAAGGACGCTCACCAGACATTTGGGATGATCAGAGTTCCTGCGGGAATCATCTTGTCCTGGTATGTATCTTCCTCCATAGACTGGTGCGGAATACCTAAATGCATACTGTCTCTGTCGGCGGAAATACGAAATTAGAACCAGTGAAGCTCACCCAAGGGCAGAGGAGGATTGATGCTTCAAACAGAATTAGCCATTATACCGCTACCATATATCTAGACTTCATTCTTACCGTAGCACCTCCTTTAGGATGCATTCAACATAGGGAAGACGAGGACGATCATCGAGAGTTGGCAGACGTTCGGAACCAATCACATTATCGATTTCCGCTCGGGCTCGCTCGGCGACATCAGGGTGGCACGTCATCATCAGGAAAAATGTCACCAACGCCGCTTCCGACTGAAACAGACAAACAACCTAGGTGAGGAGTCGCACAGGCACTTTAATTTTTTTGAGACTAACCGTGTCCACGCCCGCTTAAGGAAGAAATAGCAATCCGAATTGGAATCAGTCTGGTTTCTTCATCTTCGAGAAGATATTATCGTACCTGCGTGGATGATACCGGAAACGTTCTTCATATTCACCACATGATCTGGGTCCTCTTTTTGTTTGGCCTCGTATTCGTCAAGCATGCGGCTCATCAAGGACGGGACAGCCTCCCCAGCACTCTGTATGGCAATAAGATGTCACGAACACATGTACCTGGAGACAGACTTACCCTGAGTCTTTTCACGTCATTATAGGGAACATTCAACATGTCGTCTGTTATTTCGCGCAACTTGGCCGCCTCCTTCCGAGAGCACGCTCCAGGAAGCCAGAATGGCATGTGGCGCACTGTATTTGGATTAGATTATTTGGATTTTCTGGCCTCCCAGATAATAACCACAAAGACAATACGCACGGAAAGGGACGAGATCAACTAGAGTTGCTCCGGGGACGCCAGCGGCCGACACTCTGGTAGCAGCATCAACTGCTAGCCTAGTATACTCATCGTCATTCGATTCAACTTTGTGCCCATACGTCGCCATCACTAGCGTCGCTGTGTTCATTCTGAATAAAATTGGCACTTAAATACCCAGGATTGAAAAAAAAAGGAATGTGCTTACCGGTTAATGTGGTGCACAAAGTTCTCCGGGGATTCAAGGAGGTTCTTGAGTAAGGTCTTAATCTCCTCGATTTGGTTTGGACGGAAGGCTGCCACAGCTTGCGAATTGAAGTATTGCTGCATGAGCCGGCGCTGTGTCCGAAATCTGCTTCCATACGGAAGGAAAGTGAGCATCTTTCCCCATCCGAAACTGTGCAGCGTTCGGAAGAGACGTCAAAAGGTGGTAATAATCTTTACGGACAACGGACGTACACGTCCCCAAGAAGATAGAAATGAGGCCTGTCTGAAAAGTTGGCTCCCCTCTTTTCCATGAGCTCACGCGCCACTTCCGCTGAGTTGATGATAAGCGCATGACGGCCAAGTACGCATGTGTGAATTATGTCGCCTGGGGGGTACAACCACAGTATAAGCACGTATGTATAATACGATTGAAGCAGACAATACCTAGCGTTCTTCCCCACTTGGCAAACGTCTTCCACTGTTCCCTGGTTGGCATGATGCGAAGATGACCAATTATAGGATCGGACGGAGGGCTGGGATGATACTGAGAGCGTCCATTGGAGCCCCTATATCGAACATGAGTATACACGGCGACCGCACTTAAGCTTATGCCAACAGCTGCAAGAAAACGAGGGTCTAGGTTGAAGAGCCACTGAAACGCAGGGCTGTAGGCGGTATCTGTGAACATGGTGCCGCGGGATGGGGGATGGCTTGGACGCTCCCGCTCGCTTCAGCTAGAGCAGTCTTTTTATCTTAACCAGTCCCTTCTCTTCACTATCTCGGGTATATAGAGTGGGGCGCCGGCCCCAATATAGGTGGGATTCCGAGTACCAACAAGAGTTAGAGGAAGATATCCGATGCGATGCTAACTGGTTCTCTGTCAGATAAATTCGCTCGAGCCGTGTGACTATGACCATGCGATCAGTTACGTACCCTTCTCGGCTCAGGAACCAGCCTTCTTCATTGCAGACACCGTTGAATAGTAGCAGAAGTAAGGTGTAGGTTAAAGGCATAGAAGCGAACGCTCCGCCCCACGTATACTGATCAATATGGTATGTTCGCTTCAATTCTTCTGAGCTTAAAGTTATGGTTAGGTTCAGAAGTTCAGTGCTCACCTCACCCCCGAACTCGCGTTTTTCACCAGCCAGGTCCGTGGTTGTTGTGGCCACTCGGTCATTGTTCGCCCGAGTTTGTTGCAAGGGAAGTATGACGCTTTACAGTGCATACGTGACAAAGCTCCATTCCGAAACTCCGGCAATTGAGTCTCGGTGAACCACGGATCTAGCACAGAAATACCGGGCTTAAGCTTGCTCCAAAAGCGTGGTTTTGCCTGAGCGAGCAATGTTACGAGACTGCAGACACAGGCTTCGATCAAAACACAAGGCTCTTTGTAAATTGGGCGTTGCTTACAGTGTTAAATGAAGTGAATACTCACGGAAAGTACGTGATAATTTGATTTTGAAAGTAGCGGCTGAACGATCGCATAAACCCTTGAGTATCTTCATAAGACAGTTGATGCGCAGAGCTAGTCTGATTGTCAACCATGAACCCCTTAGACTTGTGGTTCTAGAATATTAGATCATCGGCACGTGGATACCAGGAGGAATTCGATATTATGGTCGCATATTACGAGCCTCTAGAGTCCAAACGTCCTGACTTGAAATCGGTAGAGTTATCATAAGTTTGTTACTCAAAAAAGGGTATATCCGTTCGCACGACAGCCTTAGCCAGCACGAATGCCATAGAATTGCGAGGAACCTCCGAGATTTGTATAGTGGCAGGTCGCACTGGCCTCCGCAGCACCGAGTACCTGGCTCTTGTAGTATGCCATGGGGTCACGGTGCCAGATTCACCGAGGGTATTTTTGATAGTTCTTTATATCAATCCAGGCGATTTTCGGAAATGAAGATCCTTCAAGGATACCGTAAGGGATGCAATAAAATGAAAAGACTGAGTCTCCCGACCGAGCATGGATGGGACCTTGCACAAGGGCAGGAACTTTTTTCTACAGTACTTACAGGTGGATGTTACGGACCGGCCAGCACCCCTTGACCTCTGACCACCATCATCACACCTTAAGCACAGCCACATTCGCCGCCCCTAAACTCTCTGGGTTAACCACCCACACCTGGTCCTCACTCACAGTAGACATCCGTCGAGCTGTTTTACACTCAACTTCACCACATCCACTTCCCAATCCTCCATTTCCCCTACCCCCTTTATTTTTCTTTCCCCCATGGCGAACTCTCCTAACCCATCTTTCAGCAGCCAGACATTCGCCAACACCCCAGAAGAGATGCGTCAATACAACTCTCAAAACCTCAACATTCCTCTTCAAACTCACCCCCCGCCCTCTTCCGTCTCCGCCCAAAGAAAACCCAGAAACCGACAAAAACATTAACATAACAGGTTATCAGCAAATATTACTGTCGTCTCAAACCCCTTCTGTCTTATCTATGCCAACATCTCAAGACCCCTCTTTCAATGCTCATTTTCAAGACTTTTCTTCCACCTATGCCAATTACTCAGATATCACCCTAGCTGCACCAACGGTCACTCCAATGGACGTAGTTTTCCCCTTGGATTCTCAATCTCTCGTACAGGCTGCCTCCCCAACTGACATGACTCGTCCTGCCACTATACATGCACCTGCCCCTATACTGTCACACCAATCTTCGATTCAGTCACATCAATCTTCTTCATCTTCCGAAAGTCACACGCAACAACATCGACACCTTCGATTCACACCGACACCGGACGAATCAAACATTGAAGATCAAATTATCATTTCTGAAGCACGTAACGCCTTGGAAAACATTTTAGCCCCAGCATCTTTTGACAAATGGACCCTCTCCATCGAACAAATCCTTAACCTCATTGCAAAAACATGGCCAACCAAATACAATCAACACCTTACCGACCACTCCATGAATTCACTCGCGAATGCCATACAACTTTTTCACCTGCATTTCGTTCCGTCTAACACCAAAGTATCAGTCATACACCCAGCCGATATAAAAACCCCGATTACATACAACAAAATTACCATCGACGACGCTGGCCAATTTGACTTTAAAGTCCGGAACCCCATTCTCTTCCCTGACTCCATGTACGACAATGCTTATGATGACGAGGACGTAAACACTCCGACAACCAAACCAACGGAAACCAATTTCTCGGAAATTTCAAATATGATTAACTCCCTTCAGTCAACGCTTCAAGAACAGGCAAAAAAGCATGCTCAAGATCTCGAATCTCGTATTCTTTCCCGACTCGTTCAGCTCGAAGAAACAGTAGCCACAATCGATAAACCAGCGCATCAAAATACCGACAAACACGTCTCTTTCTCCGAAAATACATACGAACCCAATAACGTTAGCCACGGTTTCATTTCCCCTATTGTGCAAGATACCACCCCTCGGGCCCGTCCATTAGGACCAAGACAACGCACCCCATCTCCTGTTCTCGTCCGGAACCCAGTAGTTAACCAACCAATAAGCACTCTAACCTACAAGGATCACCTGGGCCTCAATATGCCGAATACCCAACCAAAACTTTTACCATCAGCACCAGCGTCTATTTCAACTCTGACCCGTTACGTCGCTCGTTTCCAAGGACAGAACATTCCATTATCCGTCAGACCTAACTCAAAAACTCTCATTGACCGAATCCAACTCAAGCTTGACCGCATCCCAACAGCTCGGCATATTCGGATCATTGGCGCGGACTGGAACATGGCGGGAAATTGCATTTTCTCATTCCCCAGCAATATTTCTACTAATTCTATTAACACGATTATCCCAATTCTCAAAGAAGCATTCGAATTACGACCCAACCACCCCCTCACCATCACCCGTGACACCAAATGGTCCAAGGTTATAATCAGCAATATCATTACGTCAAACGGACCTAATATGCCAATTTTTACCGAACTCGAAATTCTCTGGTCTCTTCTCCTTAACGACCTATTCCGATCCCTAAAAATTACCCAACCCCCATGCTGGGCTTGCAATCCCGAATTCATCACTAAATCTCGGTCATCCATCTCCTTCGCCTTCGAAGATCCAAACGGAGATTTATTACGTAAAGTAATGACGTCAGTTTTCTTCATTTTCGGTCAATCTACAGTACCCGTCGAGTGGAAAGCAAAACCTCGGTTCTCACAATGCACCAAATGTTGGAAGTTTGGTCACCTCACAATCCAATGCAATCAACCCTTAGGCTGTCAATACTGCGCCTCCAAACATCATCTTACTTCTCAGCATCGAGAAATGTGTTCAGGATGTTCCAGTGCCCGTTATCAAGAAAACCAACCCTGTGATCATTTCTATTGCGTAAATTGCTCCGGCGCTCACCCAGCTGACTCCATCGATTGTCCACAACGGTCTATGTATTACAATCGTTTTCCAGCTCCAGTCCGAATGACCCTTTCGTCTCCACCCTCACCATCTGCAACTAACCCAAATTTGATTAACGTCCACCCATCCAGACGCAGCCTTATTACCAACACATCCGTTACCCGCCCATCTTCCCCGTCTATGCACATCGACCCGCAAAACTCAGTTCACGACGACACTTTATGAATCACACGGCCCTTCGAATTCTTCAGCTAAATGTAGCTAAAAGCGGCCCACGTACTACTCGACTCCTCAATAACCCAAAATTACATATCCTCGTACTTCAAGAACTGTGCATTATCTTCTCCGGCCTAAACCGATCTGATACTAACCCCGAAGGGACTCCTATTTTTCTCCCTATCAAACATCCATCTTGGGATTATTTTATTCCCGCTTATGATACTAACTCTTCCATAAAACCCCACGTCATCACCTACGTCAGAAAATCTTTTCCACATTTATCAGCAATCTCGCGACAAGATATCATCAACCACAAGGACTTTATGACCATCGACGTCACGTATTTAAACAAAACCTTCCGCATCATGAATTGCTACAATTACGGCTCCGGCATCATGGGAGAAAACATACGCACCCTCACTGATACAGAACTCGATTACGACATACCGACATGCGTTATGGGCGACTTCAATCTTCATCATCCAGAATGGGAACTACCCAACAGACAACCGCGCCGAACGACTGCCGAAGCTGAAACATTCCTAACCTGGACTCAAGATCAATCCCTTTTCATTATCAACGACACCGACTTTCCTACACGAAAAGGACAACATCGACAAGCTGACTCTATTATTGATCTAACGCTTCTCAATTTTTCAGCAATCCTCTCTGACTTCTTCTACGACTGGACCTGCATCGATATCGCAGCATATTCATCCGACCATATCCCAATTACCATTGCGTACCTTCCTATCAACCTCGATTTTCAACCCGAAGACGCTCCAATAACCTATAAGTATGACCCAGAACGTAAAAAAGAATGGATTGAAAAATTCAGTTTTCACCTCGATGACCAACCACTTCCCATTTTCACCGATAATGACTCTGTGCATGATTACGCTAATAAACTATCTGAAAAAATCTTACTAACAACCACAGAAATCATGCCAAAAACTTCTTCGTCTAACTTTTCCTATTCGTATTGGTGGAACAACGAATGCGCCCAAGCAATACACGCCTTTAGAGATTGCTCCGAAAATTTCGAAAAAGAACATCTACACAAAGAAGCGCGTATTATCTTCAAAAAAGCGAAACAGTCATGGGCAACATCAGTTCTCGAAGGAGCGTCATCATATGATATCTACCGATACGCAAAATGGTCGTCTGGGAAACGAAAAACTCGAATGCCACCAATATCATATCAAAATCAATTCGCACATACGCCCGACAAACAAGCAGACGTCTTTCATCAATCATTCTTTTCTACTGACTGACAACCAGACGTTACTAACCTTCCTTACGACCCACCAAAGAAACCAACACGATCTTCCCCTCGTATCACTCAAAATGAAATAGACACATGCCTCAATCTCACACATAATAACTCGGCACCAGGCATATCTAACATTTCATACGTATACATCAAATGGGTTAATTCAGTTCATCCATCAATTTTATTCGATCTATTCAACGAATGTTTCTCGCGTCATATTCACCTGTGGAAAAATGCTAACATAGTACTTATTCCCAAACCTAACAAAACAGATTCTAGTAACCTGCGTTCTTACCGACCCATCGCCCTCCTTGAATGCATCGGAAAAATCTTGGAAAAAATTATCGCCAAACGCCTCACATGGGATGTCGGTCGATTCAACTTAGTTCCCACTACGCAGTTCGGGGGCCGTTCCAACTCTTGCACTATCGACGCTGGCCTCTCTCTTATTCACGACATTCAAATCGCTCATAAAAAGAAACTTTGTGTATCAGCTCTCGCAATCGACATCAAAGGATACTTCGATAACGTCAACCATTCTCGACTTTTACATTCTTTACATTTATTAGGATTCAATCAAAAAATCGTTCTTTGGGTGCAAGCATTCCTTTCTGACCGTCTCATTTCCTTTAAAATTGACAATTTTATTTCTGAACAAAAACCTATCCACAACGTTGGCATCCCACAAGGATCGCCTATCTCTCCAATCCTTTCAACCATTTACACCGGTTTCATTCTTAATGCTTTCAATTCATCTTCAGATACTTGCCTCAAAGCTTACGTCGACGACCAACTCATTTTAGTATATTCCGATTCTTATCAGGAAAACATTCGCCTCCTTAAAAATGCCTACCACATTATTTCTAACAAACTCAACGATATACAACTCTCTATCGATCATTTGAAATCTGACCTTATCCATTTTATCAGACGCGGTTTTTCCCCCACTTCATTTCCATCCATCATTCTTAACAATATTAATTCCCCTCCGGTTACCATCACACCTTCTCCAGTCATACGTTGGCTCAGTTTTTACCTTGATCAGAGACTCAACTTTAACGATCACGTCCACCGCATGTGCATGAGGGCACGCTCAACCACTATGGCCCTTCGCATACTCGGCAACACAATTCGTGGCCTTTCTTTTGCCAACTTCCGGACCCTACACTTCGCGAACGTTTTACCTGTTCTCACATACGGATTCCAACTTTGGTTCACCGGTATTCGACAAAAACCCAAACTAAACAAAATGTCCGTCGCACAAAACCAAAGCCTTCGACTTCTTACCGGTACTTTCCGAACCACACCGTCTCATGCCCTACACCGCATTGCCCATATTCTTCCCATACCTATTCTCTTACAGAAACATAACCAATCCACCGCCTTACGACTCAATAGACTCCCACTCAATTCTCAACTATTAAACCGACTACCTTCATCTTGGCCTCGCTTACCTACATCTAAACCACCCATCACTTCATGACATTTTTCCACCTCAAATAAACCAAAAACCCAACTACATCGTCTCGCTTTCATCGCCGACCCACAAACCGAACATATCAATCCTTACCTAGCACATCCATCTCAACATTTCCCTTCTAATCCGTCTCAATATCATTACAAAGCTCTTTCCTATCACCTCGAGTCCGGAACATCTTCCCTTGATCGAAAAAATTCCCAAAAAAATCAAATTATCCTTTTACACGATTCATTATCCAAAAATATTCACAATTTAATCATTTATACAGACAGTTCAAAAAATTACAAAAACAACAAATCCGTCACCGTTTCTTCATTCGTAATATATCACAAAGGACTCGTAGTCGATCTCGGTCATTTTTATTGTTCACCATCTGGCTCTTCATTCGACGCAGAAATGTATGCCCTCGCAAAATGTACTGAATGCATCACCTTTTTCCGTCAACGTCACATTCTTTCCTCTATCCACATCTCTAATATTCACTTTTTCTCTGATTCATCATCATGCATTCCTGCCATTATTGATCTATCCCCTCACGCCGCACAATGTTCTTCAAAAATTTTCCGTAGTTTTTCTGACTCTTTTACTTCCAACACCCGTCATCATATTCACCTTCATTGGTCTCCAGGTCACCTTGGCATTCCTGGCAACGTCATCGCCGACAAGCTTACCCATTTCTCACCAATTGGCCGTCCATTCCTTCAAAAAACATACGCAGGCGAAAAGGAAGATATTAACCTTCAGACGATATCATCTTGGGCTCACCTCATTCAAAACACAAAAAACATATCGGAGTCGATGTCATTTAATACCATCACCAACATACCATCCTCCAAATTACCTCAGTTTTGGAAAAAATTCTACTACCCTCGAGATATATCTTCGCGCATCTTCCACGCCATCACCGGACATGGCCATTTCGGAGACTACTACAGGCGTTTCGTTCCAACCGAAAACATTTCATGCCCATGCGGGGAACATATTCAAACAAGAGATCATATTATTCGTCGATGCCCTCTTCTCAAATCCGCACGCATACAAGCCTTCGGGAATGCCATCCCACCTCCAGACCACATATTATTCACCAAAGAATCTTTTCTACAAAAGCTCGCTTCCTTCTTCAACTCTTCGAACGCATTCACCAAATCTTTTACAGTACACGACCCGATTCCCAATTCCAGATTCTTTCCACCATAGTTCATTTTTATCTCACTATCCGAAACACAAACCTCTTACCTTTGATTTTCATGCTTTAAAACCAGAAACTTTATACCTTGTTAATCTCCTCTGACACGACACTTCATTTAGTCTCACATCCGCGTCTTTTACTATGTAATGTAGCGGTATACAAATGCAGATTTAAAAAAAAAAAAAAAAAAAAAAAAAAAAAAAGTTACAGACCGGCCAACCCCTTGACCTCTGACCACCATCATCTCACCCTAAGCACAGCCACATTCGCCGCCCCTAAACTCTCTGGGTTAACCACCCACACCAGGTCCTCACTCACAGTAGACACTCGTCGAGCTGTTTTACACTTAACTTCACCATATCCACTTCCCTTCCCCCATATCCCCTACCTCCTTTATTTTTCTTTCCCCCCATGGCGAACTCTCAAAACCCATCTCTCAGCAGCCAGACATACGCCAACACCCCAGACGAAATGCACCAATACAACTCCATGGTCCCCAACATTCCAGCTTCACACTCACCACCTCGTCCTCTTCCGTCCCCACCTAAAGAAAACCAAGAAATCGACAAAAACATCAATATAACAGGTCACCAGCAAATATTACCGTCGTCTCAGTCTCCTTCTGTCTTATCTATGCCTACATCTCAAGGCCCATCCTTCAATGCACATTTTCAAGATTTTACTTCTACTTATGCCAATTATTCAGACATCACACTTGCAGCTCCAGTAGCAACACCTATGGACGTCGTTTTTCCCTTGGACTCTCAGTCACTCCTACAAGCCGCCTCCCCTTCAGACACGACTATACAGGGCACAACACATGCACCAGCCCCTATTCTGTCACATCAAGCTTCGATCCAATCACAATCGTCTTCTTCCTCCGAACCTCCCACGCACCAACAACGCAGACTCCGATTTACTCTGTCACCTGATGAGTCAAACATTGAGGATCAAATAATCATTTCCGAAACACGAAACACGATCGAAAACATACTCGCGCCTGGTTCATTTGACGAGTGGACTCTCTCTATTGAACAAATCTTGAATCTCATTGCGAAAACGTGGCCCTCCAAGTTTAATCAACACCTCACAGATCATTCCATGAATTCTCTAGCCAACGTGATCCAACTTTTCCATCTTCATTTCATACCTTCAAACACAGCGGTTTCAATTATTCACCCGGCCGACCCAAAGACACCAATTACTTACAAAAAAATCACCATCGATGACGCTGGCCAATTCGACTTCAAAGTTCGGAACCCTATTCTTTTCCCAGACTCCATATACGATAATGCTTACAATGATAACGAACCCACTTTGGGCAACGCCAATTCAGGACCCGACTTCTCTACCATCACGTCTATGATCAACAACCTTCAAACGACGCTTCAGGAACAAGCAAAGAAACACGCACAAGATCTGGAATCTCGTCTCATCTCTAGATTGGTCCAACTGGAGGAAACCATGGCCTCTATCGAAACACCTATCCAAAAAGAAAAAACTCCATTCAGTCATGACAATAGACACGTTTCCTTTTCCGAAGACACTCATGAACCCGATAACATCAGCCATGGGTTTATTCAACCCCCAACTCAAACCGAAACTGTTAGCCGCACCCGACCCTTAGGACCTAGACAATGAACCCCCTCTCCTGTCCTTATTTGTAACCCTATCGCAAACCAACCTATCAGCACTCTCACGTACAAAGACCACCTGGGACTCAACATGCCAACGAATCAACCCAAACTCTTACCATCGGCTCCAGCTTCAATTTCAAATCTTACGCGTTACGTTGCCCGCTTTCAGGGTCAAAACATTCCTTTATCCATACGACCAAATTCAAAAACACTAATCGACAGAATCCAGTTGAAACTCGACCGCATTCCCACAGCTCAACACATTCGTATCATTGGCGCCGATTGGAATATGTCCGGTAATTGCATCTTCTCATTTCCCAGCAATGTTTCGATAAACTCCATCAACACCATCATCCCGATCCTAAAAGAAGCCTTCGAATTACGACCTAATCACCCTCTTATGATCACCCGAGACATCAAATGGTCTAAAGTAATACTCAGTAATATTATAACATCAAACGGGCCCAACCTTCCGATTTTCTCCGAACTTGTAATCCTCCGATCTTTATTACTCAACGACCTATTCCGTTCACTAAAAATTACTCAACCTCTGCGATGGGCACGTAACCCTGAACTTATCACCAAACCACGGTCATCTATATCATTCGCATTTGAAGACCCTAACGGAGATCTATTATGCAAAGTAACAACATCGGTATTTTTCATTTTTGGTCAATCCACAGTTCCTGTAGAATGGAAATCAAAACCTCGATTCTCACAATGCACGAAATGCTGGAAATTTGGACACCTCACGATTCAATGCAACCAACCACTTGGATGCCGTTATTGCGCATTGAAACGTCACCTTACATCTCAACATTGCGAAATGTGCTCAGGATGCTCTAGTGTGCGCTATCAAGAAAATCAACCTTGCGATCACTTTTTCTGCGTAAATTGTTCAGGAGCACACCCGGCCGACTCTATTGACTGCTCACAATGCGCACTCTATTTCAATCGTTTCCCAGCACCAATCCGCATGACTTTATCATCCCCGCCATCACCAACAACGACCAACCCAAATCTTATCAACGTTCACCCATCCCGACACAATCTCATTTCCAACTCATCAATTACACGCCCGTCATCCCCATCCATGCATGTCGACCCATACAATTCAGTTAACGACAATACTTTATGAATCATATGGCCCTTCGAATACTTCAGCTAAATGTAGCAAAAAGCGGACCATGAACGACATGACTACTCAATAACCCGAATCTACATATTCTAGCATTGCAAGAACCTTTTATCGGTTTCTCTGGTATCACTCGCTCTGACTCAGATCCTGATGGAACTCCCATCTTTCTTCCGATAAAACATCCGGCTTGGGACTATTTTATTCCTACTTACAATACTAACGCTCCCATTAAACCTCACGTGATCATCTACGTCAGAAAATCATTTCCTCATCTTTCAGCTATTTCGCATCAGGACATTACTAATCATAAAGACTTTATGACAATTGACGTCACGTATTTAAACAAAACATTACGTCTTATTAACTGCTACAATTACGGCTCCGGCATCTTAGGTGACAACATTCGCTTCCTTACCGATATCGAACTCGACTACGACATTCCTACGTGCATTATGGGCGACTTCAATATACACCATTCGGAATGGGGACTCCCTGATAGAAACCCACGACGAACAACAGCAGAAGCCGAAACCTTCCTTACATGGACCCAAGACCAGTCCCTTTTCATCCTTAACGACACAGATTTCCCAACACGCAAAGGACAACATCGACAACACGACTCTATTATTGACCTAACGCTTATAAATTTCTCAGCAATTCTTTCCGATTTCTTTTATGACTGGACATGCATCGATATGGCAGCCTACTCATCCAACCATATTCCGATAACAATTGCATATCTCCCAATCAACAATGACTTCCAACCCGATGAATCACCTACCACATACAAGTACGATCCCGAACAGAAAAAGGAATGGATTGAAAAATTTAGTTTTCACTTAGACGATCAACCGCTTCCTACTTTTTCAACCGACGACTCCGTTTATGAATACGCTAATAAACTTTCTGAAAAAATATTACTAACAACATCAGAAATCATGCCACAGACATCGTCGACAACTTTTTCCTATTCATACTGGTGGAACGACGAATGTGCCCAAGCAATACATGCATTCAGGGA
Organism: Coniferiporia sulphurascens; assembly: GCA_002794785.1. Classification (NCBI taxonomy): domain Eukaryota; kingdom Fungi; phylum Basidiomycota; class Agaricomycetes; order Hymenochaetales; family Hymenochaetaceae; genus Coniferiporia; species Coniferiporia sulphurascens. The sequence goes on along the minus strand of NBBA01000008.1, from coordinate 608,173 downwards.
CTGCTCCGAAAATTTCGAAAAAGAACATCTCCACAAAGAAGCATGAATCATTTTCAAAAAAGCCAAACAATCATGGGCCACTTCCGTCCTCAAAGGAGCTTCATCTTACGACATTTACCGATATGCCAAATGGTCCTCTGGGAAAAGAAAAACACACACACCACCTATTCTTTATCAAGACCAATTCGTCCATACGCCAGAACAACAAGCGGACGTCTTTCACCAATCCTTCTTTTCAAATATTCGACAACCAAATGTCACCGACCTTCCGTACGACCCTCCCAAAAAACCTACTCGATCTTCTCCTCGTATCACCCAGAACGAAATCGACACGTGCCTCAATCTTACACATAACAACTCAGCACCCGGCATTTCAAACATATCATATGCATATATTAAATGGGTTAATTCAGTCCACCCAACAATTTTATTTTATTTATTTAATGAATGTTTCTCCCGTCATATTCATCCGTGGAAAAATGCTAACATTGTCCTAATTCCAAAACCTAACAAAACTGACTCTAGTAACCCTCGATCATACTGGCCAATTGCACTCCTCGAATGCATAGGAAAAGTTTTGGAAAAAATCATTGCGAAACGTCTCACCTGGGATGTCGGTCGATTCAACCTAGTTCCCACTATTCAATTTGGCGGCCGTTCCAATTCGTGCACCATCGACACAGGCCTCTCACTTATTCACGATATTCAGATCGCCCATAAAAAGAAACTCATTGCATCAGCACTCGCTATCGACATCAAAGGTTATTTCGACAACGTCAATCACACATGACTTCTACATTCTTTACATTTACTGGGATTTGATCAAAAAATTATTCTTTGGACGCAAGCTTTTCTCTCTGATCGTCATATATCTTTTAAAATTGACAATTTTACTTCTGAACAAAAACCTATTCATAACGTCGGTATTCCACAGGGATCACCCATTTCACCAATCCTTTCCACGATATACACCGCTTTTATTCTTGATTCATTCATTTCCTCTTCGGACACTTGTCTTAAAGCATATGTTGACGACCAACTCATCCTAGTATATTCCGAATCATATCAAGAAAATATCTGTCTTCTTAAAAAAGCCTATAACATCATTTCCAACAAACTTAACAACATACAACTCTCCATTGATCATTTTAAATCTGACCTCATTCACTTTATTAGACACAGGTTTTCTCCAACTTCATTTCCCTCTATTACCCTTTCAAATATTCACGCTCCTCCCATTACTATTACCCCGTCACCAGTCATTCGTTGGCTTGGTTTCTATCTCAATCAAAGACTCAATTTTAATGACCACATCCACCGCATGTGCATGAGAGCACGATCAACCACCATGGCACTACACATTCTTGGCAACACAATCCGTGGTCTGTCATTCGCCAACTTTCGGACCTTACATTTCGCCAATATTCTGCCCGTCCTTACATACGGATTTCAACTATGGTTTACCGGCATACGACAACAATCCAAAATGAATCAAATGTCTATTGCTCAAAATCAAAGCATTCGCCTTCTTACCGGTACCTTTCGCACTACACCATCGCACGCACTACACCGAATCGCACATATCCTCCCAATTCCAATCCTCCTTCAGAAATACAATCAATCCACCGCTCTTCGCCTCAACAGACTGCCTCTTAATTCTCAACTTCTTAACCGACTTCCAGCAACCTGGCCACATCTTCCTACTTCGAAACCACCAATTACATCACGACATCAATCCACATCAAAAAAACCAAAAACACAACTTCATCGCCTCGCCTTCCTCGCAGACCCTCGCACTGAACATATCAATCCATACCTCGCCCATCCGTCACAACACCTTCCCTCTAATCCATCGCAATACCATTACAAAGCGTTATCTTATCATCTCGAATCCAGAACATCCTCTATTGATCGAAAAAATTCCCAAAAAAACAAAATTATTCTTTTACACGATTCTTTATCAAAAAATATTCACAATTTAATAGTTTACACAGACGGTTCAAAAAACTACAAAAACAACAAATCTGTCACCATTTCATCTTTCGTTATCTATCATAAAGGCCTAGTAGTCGACCTTGGTCATTTCTATTGCTCTCCCTCTGGCTCATCGTTCGATGCAGAAATGTACGCCCTTGCCAAATGTACAGAACGAATCACATTATTCCGACAACGTCATATTCTTTCATCTATTCATATCAAAAACATCCATTTCTTTTCAGATTCATCATCTTGCATTCCTGCTATCATTGACTTATCCCCTCACGCTGCCCAATGCTCTTCTAAATTATTCCACAATTTCTCTGACACTTTTACTTCAAACACCGAACATCATATTCACCTTCATTGGTCCCCAGGTCATCTTGACATTCCTGGAAACGTCATCACCGACAAGCTTACTCATTTTTCACCAATTGGCCGTCCATTCCTACAAAAAACATACGCAGGAGAGAAGGAAGACATCAACCTTCGTGCTATCACATCATGGTCCCACCTAATTCAAAACACCAAAAACATATCGGAGTCCACGTCATTTAACACTATAACCGGAATACCATCTTCGAAATTACCACAATTTTGGAAAAAGTTTTACTACCCTCGGGACATTTCATCGCGCATATTCCATGCCATTACTGGACACGGCCATTTTGGAGATTACTACAGGCATTTCGTACCAACCGAATCAATCTCTTGCCCTTGCGGGGAACCTATCCAATCGAGAGACCATCTTATCCGACGATGCCCTCTTCTCAAATCCGCACGCATTCAAGCATTCAGGAATGTCATACCACCTCCGGACCACATTTTGTTCACAAAAGAAACTTATCTTCAAAAACTCGCCTCCTTTTTTAATTCGTCGAAAGCCTTTACTAAATCATTTACAACACACGATCCAATTCTTAATTCCAGATTCTTTCCGCCTTAAATTCACCTTTAACAAATTCTGAAACACAAACATCCTACCATTTCATAGCCTTAAAACCAGAAACTTTATACCTTGTTAATCTCCTCTGGCACGATACTTCATATGGTTTCATATCCGCGTCTTTTACTCTGTAATGTAGCAGTATACAAATGCTGAATTAAAAATAAAAAAAATAAAAAAAATAAAGTTACGGACCGGCCAAAAAAGGAAGGAGGTTCACATTGTGCATCAAACACTTTTTTCGCTGCTCATGCGAGACAAACAACTTGACTCAGTGTGAGAGGACCTTATAGTCAGTGTCAGAATATATTGACACGTCTATATACAAGCTGCAGCTTTGATTTGGCTCACAAAAAATATTTGTACGAGGGCGTTTGATCTCCTTCCTTTTTTGGTCGGTCCGTTTACATCCACCTGTAGTCACGATAACGGCGTTGATTACTAATCGCGTACGTTTACCGTAGTTATTCTATTTCCCGTTGATTGCTACGATGTTTACGACGTCTAGCTCTTAGCTTCCCAACATCTAGTCTAGTCTTGCTGCACAATACTGTTCCTAAATGCCGAATTCTATAATTTTGCTGTTATTAACGCATGCGCTTGGAGACATCGTTCAACCGATCGGAAGATGAATGTGCTTTTTCCAAGCACTCGGAAAGCTGGCTGAAGGCAGGCATCGTCATTTTCGGTGGAACCTGGTAACTTGGTAAGTATACATTAAGTGGACGGGGCCTGAGGCCTAACATGTGGAGTCTCGGAAAGCACACTTCTTTCAAACCCTCCTTTTGGCGTTCACTATGCTTAACAAAAAAAAGCTGTGGTTCAGTGTCCAAGAGGCGATAGACGACTTTGTGGCCGCAGCTTTGATGAGGTCTTTTTCCATTTCGTGAACTCAACGGTGGCATTGTTAGACAAAGCGGCTCAATAATATATGCAATGTCTCGAGCATGCTGAGGTCTATAAAAGCGGGCGTAGTGGGCACATATCCTGCACCGAACATCAATTTCGGCTCAGTACGGACCTCTCGTCAGACTGGTTTTACAGCTCGTTTGCGTGTTGCAAGGTAAGAACCCACTAAATCTAGTTCGTTGAGGAATACGAAACTCATGCGATGTTTCAAATCTTACTGTCATTAAATCCTAAGGGTACCGAATTAGCATACGCGGAGAACTGGATTCGCTTGAAATTCGATGACTCTTCACAGCTGTACTTCAGGAAAAAGATCGGATTCGCATCGCCAGTGCCCTGGGATAAGTAGCGAAAACAGGGCTGTTAACCTCAGCTTCTCTGTCTCCCCCTCCGGATTATCTACCTACCGCGTGGCGGGGAGGGAGCTTTACTCGCATTGGGACAAGACTCTACTGAAAGATGAGATTGTCATACACGTGGGAAGCGAGGAGAACGAGCCCACGAACTCTAAGGGATTAATGCGCTGCTTCTGGGCCTTACCGCAGACCACTAAAAGGATACATCATTTCACGAGCCACCCAACTTCTATCATCTCTTCCCCTTCCCGCCTCTTGCCTATAAATCTCCTCCCTGCGACATATTTTCCGTCATTCGCACCTCAGGCTAGATCTCGTCTGAGCACGAGCGCAAAGCCAGAATCCACAGCTCGGGCTTTTCCGACTCAAGTGACGCCGACCATGTCTTTCCCTTCAGGTCTCCTCAATTTCGTCGGTTTGTGCGACCAGGCGCGATCCGGGGACGTGCCACAAAGCCCGACATGTTCTAACGCGAGTTCTGGAACTAATGTAACTATCAAGACGGATTTGCAAAGTTTTAGCACCTTGGACAATGACATGCTCGAAGTGGATTCGCTCCTTGGGTCAAGTAAAGACGCGGAGAGTTTCAGCGACACCGCAGACCACTGGCAGGAGCTTGACGACGTGCGAAGTGTGGTGGGATCTGTCGAGCTTGTTTTTGATGACGTACCCGTCGAATCTCCCTCACCTTCGTTCTCTGACTGCAGCGACGTTCAACAGAGCTGCAGCGCGCGCCATACCGCCCGTATTCTCCACACACATCAGCAAGAAAGCTTGAACGTCAACTGTGTGTGCGGACGCTGCCAGGCCCGTGGCTCGCTATGTGCAGGCTCGTCACATTCCCTGCACAAAGAAGGAACCGGAGGATGTGAGGTGGTTACAAAGGACGAGAAGTTATCCAGTGATTCAGTCGAAAGCATCGCGGAGCGCGATCCGTCAGCGAGTATAGATTCTGATTTGCAAGCAGATTCTTCTGGGTCAGAGTCCTCAATGCGCGCGAACGCGAGTCGGTCGTCCTTGTCGATCGGGTTATTCGGAGACTCTCGCACATCATCCGCTCTGTGTCTGTCTCCAAACTTCCCTGACTCTGATTGCGGTCATGTTTATCCACCTGCATCCGGTCACAAACCACTTGCGTCCTCGTGCGCGTCGATCTCCGACTCCGCCGCAGATTGCGTTCCGAGCATAAGCGAGGAGGACACCGACCGGTCTCGTGTGTACCAGCGGGCCCTGCCACTCCAATCCCCAACAAAGTTGCGCGGTCTCTTCGCAGCAGCGAGGCGTCGCGTTAAAAGCTTCGCGGGTGCTGAGGGGGCGCAAAAGCGCCGTCCTCGTCATAGGTCATTCTCCGACATGTTGAAATTGTCGAAGGAGCACGCCACGGACGACATTTTGGGAGGCACTGCGCTTTTGCCGACATCGAGTGCTACCACGGATCTAAGTCAATGTACCGAGCGAGTGCGCTCTGATACATTGCGACCTTACCAAGATTTTCCCGGTCCCCCCGGCCCCAGTGCAGCTAAGCTTGCGGAGCCAAATTCGAAGAGAGCGCGCCGTATGAGCCTGCCAGTGAATACAGGGTTTGTGCGCCGGATGTCTTCTCAGTTTGGGTGGCTCGATAGGGACGAAAATCCCGAGCCTTCTTTCTTCCAGTCCTCGACGCGCACTTCTCCGAAAAAGGCAAAGCAACTGCGGGCGCGCTTGTCTAGCACATTTACCTTCCGCGACCTCAACTATAGGCGTGTGGAGCGCTCTGGGACACATACAGCTTGCGTCGAGGCTGACTTTGAAGGCGGTCGACAGGCTCGAGGGATGGGCGCACCCGTTCGGCCGATGAGGGGAAGTGACAGCCTGCTGTCTTTGCTTGAGTAAATGTAATGTTTTTCTAACGCTTTGCTATTGCCATCGATATGGGTTTGTGTTTATGACTGCATAAATGGGACTTTAGCACAGGAGCCAGCAAATGGCGTAAAATCAAACTTATTGAAGTAGCTAATCTTCTTGTACACTTTCTTGTCCGCAGCTAGAGCATTTTCTTTTTGTTTGCTACGAAAATATCGTAAAGGATGGATTGACTATCCGCCTGTTTACTTCTTCGTCGCGCAACAATCATATTAACACAACTATAATTTTGGCGGAATTGCGTTGAAACAATAATACAAACAGCATAAGTGGGAGCATCCATATATATATACAAAAGATAATACGCCAGAGACCCTACGCGGCCCCATAGGATTCGAGATCAAAAGAGCGTCCTTCCGAATACCCTTAACTTTTCCAGTAGCGTACATATGAAGGTGGAGGAGCTTGGTCAAGTAAACGATAGCGACGGGCTCATATGCCTTGTCCCGCTCCTGCTGGTGTCGACGACGATGGCGAAGGTGCCGAGCTAGTCGTGGACAAGTCATTGCCCGAAGCCGTCGCAGCCCCTCCTTGTCCTGCACCCTGAGAGGTCTGAGAGGTCGGCGCAAACGTCTGTGATACCTGAGATTGCCCCGCCAATTCCGAGGAACTGCTTTTGTGACTGCGCGTCCCGCCCACGGCACCGCCAACGACGGCGGCGATGATGACGAGTACAATTACAACAATCGCGATGATCCCTGCTCGCGTCTTGTACCAAGGCGTTTTGCGCAGGGCAGGCGGCGGGAGCGGTGTGTACTCCTTCGAGTGCATGCGGCCATTTTCGAGATCCGGATTCGAGCGCGCGCCCGCTGGTGCTGCTGCGCCTACAGGTAGTGTGGCCAGACCGTCCGTGCCACTCCCATGTCGCTGGTCCTCATCGTTGAGCAGGATGTCCGCATCATAAAATTGCTGTTGGCGAGAAGGAAAGAGGCGCGCTATCATCAGACACTGTTCTGATCCATACGTTCTGGACGGCGTACCTGCCGCTGTCCTCGGGTGATCTCCGGGGCATCATCGAGGATGGCCTTGTCGTAGCTCGCACCGTTGGACATGGCGAGTGGCGAGGGGGGCGTCGTGGACGTTCGAGCTGAGTCGTGGACTGGGACAAGCGAAGCGCCAGACGGACTGATGTACAGCCCCGGCCCTGGGATGCCTTGGTACGCTTTAGCGTAGGGCGCTCATCTCGGCATACGCCGCACCGCCTTTGACCGTGCCTTGCCCGGACCAGGCGGACTCTTGCCAAAAATCTTCAGCTCGAACGAACGCGAACGATGCACGCAAATGCATCCGTTATCCCGCCTCACGAGATGCTCGAGCAATTCGAGGGAATAAATGTTGCGGGTAGGTTTCGCCGGACTTCAATATTTTTGCCCTTATTTGACACGTTTGCTATTTTAGCTCCCATGGTCCGCTTCAGCAAGCGTTGAGTCCCAATACCCCAAGGGTGTCCCCTTATCACAATGGATAGCAACTGATAATTGCGTATTAGTACCATTTCGGCATCTGGTCTCACTATACGATTGTCATATCACGCATACACCCATGATGCTCGCTGCTGAATTCTCTCGTTCAGCGAACGCCAGGCTGTCGGATTTCTCAACATCGTCGTTGGAAAGAGGCACCTTCGACTTGCGCGAAAAAGGCATGTCGACTCTAGGGAAACTCGACGAAGCCCCGTCGGAGCTATCGATAGAGAAATACAGGCAAAAACGTGTTCGCGGCGCGCTCATCGCCCAATTCGCTGCGAATGAATCACAGGTTTTTGCCGATGCGGTAGAGCTGATTCGGCCTCACGTCGATGGCGTAGACCTGAACTGCGGTATTTCATAACCAGCCTGCGGTTAAATTGCTTGAAGATACCAGCCTGTTGATACAGGATGTCCGCAGGGGTGGGCGTACGAAGAACAGATCGGCTGCTGGCTACTCCGCCATCCTGAGATCGTCTCTGACATAGTACGTGCGGCAAAGAACCGTGTAGAGTCCTCTTTTCCGATTTCTATTAAAATAAGAGTTGATGAGGACGAAAAGTAAGTACATAGGAAAGATATTTTAATTAGCATATTATATGGATTATTCACTTATGCATTTCGCACTTTATTAGGATGACGGATCGGCTGATCCAAACAGGTTGGCGGATCATGATTCATCTATACGTTATCCTAGCTCAATTATATTCTCTAAGCAATTCACGCCGGCGTTTCGCATATTACAGTCCATGGTCGAACGAGACGTCAGGCGTCCACACGGCCTGTTTCACTATCCTCTATTGCATTCGCCGTATCTTGCGCCAAGAATGCCGTCCCAGTCGTTGCAAATGGGGATGCATGGGGCATGACCGAAGTGAAGACGATCAGAAGGAAGACAGGTGCTAACGGTGTGATGAGCGCCCGAGGGCTTCTCGCAAATCCTGTAAGATCGGACGTTCAAATATCCCCAGGCCGTGATTTTCTAACGGTTGCCCTCGAACAGGCACTGTTTTCAGGTTATGAAGTCACCCCGCACAAAGCTATAAAGGTTTGTCTCTCGAATTTTCTATCCCGTTTTTTAATTAAAACATATGTCTTCAACTTCCTCCAAATCAGGACTTCGTACACATTGCCACCGATTACGGGCTTCTCTATCCTCTCTTCCAGAGACATCTGTAAGCTTCCCCCCCTGCCGATGCTTTAGATATATCTGAAGCAACTATTATTACCTGCAGATCGTATATGCTCGAGTCGCAGTTATCCCGTCATGACCGTGTCCACTTCAATACCCTGAATTCATACGCTGGGGTCATCGACTACTTAGAAAGCAAAGACATAGACCTCGCTCGTCCCATCTTGTGATTCGGCCTCACACACACGGCTGCCATTCCCTCCCTCATTCACATTATAGCCCATAGAATCCGAACCTGTCGTGTCAGCCAACGTTACCCTGCAACGACACATAGTTGCGGCCATAACGACCACGCTCCTTTTGAGCCTGTGCGCACAAGACGCTGCCTTTACATGCGACGGAGAAAAGGCACTTCGGTCTCGAAAATGATCACACAATCGTGGCAAGACGGCACAGGGAAGCTCGTGGAAGCGCATTTCGATGCATCCCCTCCAGCGTGCATACATACATGTATAAACAAATGGATTATGGATGCATACCCGTAGAGGGTTAGCTATCCGCCTTGTTACTCTAGCCCCTTCACCCTGCTACTTGAAAACAACGAGTATCCGTATTACTAGTACCTGACACCGTCAGTATACGCCTTTCTTGGTCTCCTCAAATTCATACGGGAATAGCTCTCACAGATAAGTAGCACTTTTCTAGGACCACAGAAACCTAATGTACACACATCTGCTTGTCGCTCCGTCCTGAGGGGAGAAATTAGCCCATATGACTTGCCGAACTCTTACTTTCATCAAGACGCGCGCGTCTTTTCGCTGCTTTCTCACAACCAAGTACGTCAACATTTCGGGTTCTTCATTTCGAAGACGAGAAATCAAACGCCGATCAGCGTGTACGAGAGAGCACAGCCAACTTCTGCCTTCTTGAAACGAAGAAAAGAATATGCCGATCAGACACTTACGAGACTTACTAAATGCACGATGGGATCGACCGCAGCCGCGGTGACTTACTAGAGACGGGGTGGATCTAAAGGATTTAATTTTGGATTTAAACACATGCATATGGCCGCATTTACACAAAGACAAAGATGAGGAACTCGGCGTCGCAATACAGTATACTCTTGATGCTAGTGGGAGCCTACTTACACCCACACCGTTATGAGACCTAGTAAAGAGCGCTTAGCATATAACCACTTCAGTTAGGATTCGCACCACGTACTAAGTCAGGTGTACAGTACTACCACCTTTCTGATCTCCAAAGCTCCATTCGAGGACATGTAACCTACCGTCATCCTGCAGGACTCCGCCAGCCACTGCAATATTAATGGCGTCCGAATGTACTGCGGGTCCGTCACGGTGCGCACAAGCGCGAAGCCGTTCTTCGCGAAAACGCGCGCGCTCCCGACGTTGCCTGTGCGCACACATACGCGCATGTGGCGCGCGCCCATACGCGGGACCATCCACCGCGTGATGATGGTCTGCATTACGGCGGACATTATCCCCCGGCTGTGGTAAGCCGGCGAGAGGAAATCTATGTCGATTCGTTTAGGAGGAGGTAGGTTTAGGAGTATAATATACGAAAAAAAATAATAATAATAATAATAATAATAGGAATGAGCGCTCAGCGTTGTACTGGCGTTGCTCTCGGAGAGTACACTCACTTGACAACGACCAGATGATACTTGGGTCCCCGAGCGGCTTCGTGTTGTTCTCCGCGATCAGCCGCTGTGCCTCCTCCGGGTCGGCAACGTCGAAAAACTTGTGGCGCTTTGCCATGATGTCGCCTATATAGACGTCCGAGCCGTCTGCCTGTACTTGCCTGATACACCGCAAGGGGCAGCCATGCACAAGTCGCAGTCCCGTCTGACCTCGCGGTGCCTTCACCTCCGAGTGACCCGAGTCCGAGTCCGAGTCCGCGCCCGACCCTAACTCCAACCCCGATTCCAACCCCTCCGACTCGAGTTCTTCACGAACCTCAGCATACTCCTCGCCGGCGCGCTCGACAAACGCGTGCGCGTCGACGAGCGTGAACGGGAGCGCGCGCAGGGAAAGCTGAGTGTGCACGCGCGGATAGTTGAGTATGGGTACTAACGCGGGCGCGTCGCTTGCTCGTGGTGGGGTGATGATGATATCCGCGAGCGGAGGCGGGAGGGCTAGGTAGGGCTCGCCGGTGTTAGGGTTCGTGAGGAGAGGAAAAGGATGCTGTTGGATTGGGGAAGATGCCATTTATTTTGGACTCTGTGTTCGAGACCTACAGCAGGGTCAATTTATTTATAAAGGATGACTCGAGTCGAGTCAGACAAACGGTAAAGACATGTTATTATAAACTTTATATCATAACATCATGCGGGTCGCGTTCGGATGAGTTATAGTCACTTCTTAGCATCGGTTACAGGGGTGGTAGAGTCGGAACACGGACCCGCGTTCGAGCAGACGGGGTGGGGGTACGGTCAGACTTCTGAATACACAATAATTTCAACTCGAAGTTCGGAAACGCGGGGCATAAGAGTAAGGATTCGCTTCAAACAACCACACAAATTCTATCTGCGAAACTCCAAACCTCGCTCCACGAGTCTGGGTCGATATCGACGTAGCGTCCATAGCTCCCGCCCATCCTAGAGGGCAGCCCGAAATCCTCGAAGCAGGCCTGCAAGCGTAGGTTTGGGTGGTCACCAATGAACTTGTTGACACTTGTGTCTTTGTACAGAAGCTTAATGATGTATTTGAGTGCATACTGTTTCTTCAAGATGAGTGACGGTTTTTGTAGAGTCAAACGGGTAGCTCACTGTGTAATCTCTCTAAATGATAACTGGTCAGCGAGGGTGTTAAACGGAACGAAAGTGAGGCTACTTGCCTCTGAATTGTTTGCACTTTTGATCAAGATGTGTCGAGAAATGAGGATCGCCTTTCCTTGCTGGTCAACGACTTCGGCGAGCGACTCCTTGACCAGAGACCGCCAGCGCTCAGCCGCGCTTTCATGAGTTTCCACGGTCTTCAAAGCCCCAGAGCCATGCGAATGCAAGTGCCCACCAGCCGCGGCTTTCTGCTCCATATCACAAAAGCGAGGGATAGCTAGCCTGCCGAAAAGCGATCTGGACTTGGGGACGCTCAGGCTTTCGGTGGTGAGGCGCGGACTGCCCTGCGATGACATATGGTGCGTGGAGGAAAGCGACCCCTGCGGGGACTTTATGCGTTGTCGACCATCTGCGCCGAAGTCGGAAGTAAGAGAGCCGCCTCCCGCCTCCGCCTGAGATCCTTCTCCCAAAGTGCGTGCTTCCGCTTCCGCGTCCTTTCGCTTCTCTAGTTCCATCTCGAGATTTTTAAATTTCCTGCGGCCAGCTGAGAGAAGAGCCATTGTAGCCTTCTTTTTTGTACAGTACCTGTCATGCTGCGATACTGAGCGTTGTGATTTGAACTCCTTTCTGCAGAAGAAGCACTCCATCTTATTTTGAGGTGAAGTAGGAGTGTTATCAGAGAGCAGGGAACCAAGTATGTAATGACGTCACTCCGTGTGGGAATAACTTTCTTCTTTAACTGCAAAAAATTCCGCGTTGGCGAGTCAGGCGGTGCTGGTTACCAAAAGCGGAAATTTAACGCGTATGCCTAAAGAGGCAGATATTAGTGGCGGGACTGGCGGCTTTCAGATGAAGCGACGGGGAATGCCGGCGCGGTCCCTCCGCCACGACGTCGACTCAGAGACGCGCCGCTCGTCGTCAACGATGACGCCAGCGAAATATCCGGGCATATATATATTCATGATCTTATTTTATTTTATTTTCCTTACAGTTAATTCAACCACCTATTACGATGTCCGGTATCGCAGACAACGTCTCCTTCGCTGCGGCCTCCGACGCCGCACGTTTCACCAAGTGAGCACCCCGCCAGCGTCGATATTCACAACTTAAAACCATGCAGTGACGCGCGCACGGAGCACCCAGCCGGGTCAGACGCAGCACTCGCCGCCGCGCAGGACGCCGCGCGCATCACAGCCGAAGACCCCGCGCAGGGCCCGCTGCACGACGTGCCCTCCGTGAACCTCGCGCGCATCACCCGCGCAGAGGCGCAGATCCTCGCGTCGGAGGAGCACCGCGGGCTCGGGTACCGGCCCCCGCACGGCTCGCTTGCTGCACAGGCGCAGAGCGCTGCTGAGCGGAACCGCGGCGACTCGGGACTCGGGGACGCGCGCGGCACGCAGCGTACGAGCGCGCTGAAGGAAGCTGCGCGCGTGGATGCGGCCCGTCTCGCGGCGGAACGGGGCGATGCGGTCGGCGCGGTCCCGACGGTCGACCTTAACAATATCACGAAGGACGAAGCGGCGCGTCTGCAGAGCGAGGAGCAAAGGAGGTGGGTGCACACTGAAGCTAGCTTCCCTTGTGATTTCAATGACTAATCAGACATCTGGAAAAGACTCGGACATCGTCCTCCACCTGGCTCACTCGCGGCACAGGCTCAATCCGCCGCAGACCTCAATTTGACAGGCAATCGTATTAATGGCGGGCCTGCGGGTATTGATCCTAACACGATCACGCAGGAGGATGCTGATCGCCTCATGAGCGAGGAGCATAGGAGGTGAGGCAGCAGGACTTATTTCTCTTGTTCGATTGAAGAAGCGCTAATAATTTGTACAAAGGCTTGGACACCGTCCGCCCCGCGACTCACTCGCTGCCCAAGTACAGTCCATCATTGACAGCCGCGGCGACGAGTAAATCCATCAGGTCATCTAAAAAAACACATAACGCTCTCGTTATTGTGAAAATCCTGGTTGAGCAGTAGTAGAACCACAGCTAGGAACAAGAGTGTACTAGTAGCCATCATCACCGTATGTCGTCCTGTAGCCATGAACAAACCATTTCCACCGCCCACAATAAGCGTGTGTCGCGTCAATGCATTGATTTACTCGCATGACCTTCGTGACATTGATAAACTCGCAGAAACCTCGCGAATGCGACCACATTCCTCTTACCTCTAGGAAAAGGCACGATGCACAAAGAAATCGAAGAAAAATAAAGAAAACAATAATAACGTGATCATTCAACAGGATGGAAAGAGAAAGACAAAAAAAAAGAGGATTACGCAAGGAATAGAGGGGGGAAGGGCAAAGGTGGGATTCGGATTCGGAATTAGGAAAGAAAGAAATTGAGTTTATAATAAAAAATCGAAACCGAACCCAGCAGCCTATGGTCTTTGGGAATCATCCAATATTTACGAGCACAAAGAGCCGCCGGCGGCTCCCCGGTGCTGTAGCCCTTCTCGCAGGCTCTCGGCTCAGTCGACACTGACGTAGAATCCCGTGACCTGAAAGAGGTACGCAGAGCTGGCGAGGTCGAGCGTGTGTACGTCGTCGTGTGCAGAACGGCCATCGTATCCACCGAACACCCACAGACGTCCGTCCGCGAGCACCGAGGAGTGGTATCCTCGGGGGGACGGTGGCGGTCCGCGCGTCGTGCGCGGCTCGTATTGTAGGGAGACTGCAACAGGGAAGAAGGACAGGATGGGGTGGGGGGGCTAACAGTTAGCCTCGATCAATGCACAGGTATTCCGGGCAGAAGAACAAACCGAGATTGAAGAGGAGTAGCTCATTCGTATATTGCGAGCCGTCGTGTCCGCCCATGATGAATAGATACGACCCGATCTGCGTCGCAGTGTGTGCAAGACGACGGTGCGTCCTGTCCGCATGCACGGAGCTCCAGCGCCAAGTATCTAGCAACTCGATCGTAAGAAAATATTCAACGCCCCTTAAACGAATTGAAAAGGAACTGACCCAGGTTCAAACAAAATATGTCAGAAAACGTCTGCCGTCCATCGCTCCCGCCGACAACGACCATCACATTTCCGACGAGGTTTGCAGTGTGGTAGCCACGCGGACTGGGCTTACTTCCCGTCGTGCGCTGGCACATCCAGCGCATACGCTCGGGCTGCACGTTGACGTCGAGCACCCACACATCATTCAACGCCATCGCACCATTCCCACCACCGAACACGACAAGACGATTCTTGTAAAGTACAGCAGTATGCGCGCGCCTAGGACGCGGCACCGTCTCCTCCTCGCTTTCCGCTCCGCTGCCGTCCCCGGCGACCGCCGCGATGGCATCGAAACTTTGCGTGGTGGGGCCGGTCGAGCCGGAGAGTGTATGCGCATGCGTCGAGTTGGAGGCGGAGACGGGGGGAGAGGTAGGGGAAGAAAAGGGAACGTGCGTCCAGCGACGTGAGGCGGTGTCAAGGATGTAGAGCGTGTTATAATACATGTTTCCCTGGCCGCCACCAAAGACAAAGAGTCTACGATCGACGAGCGTCGCAGTATGCGCACGGCAGGGCGGGGGCACATCACCGATCGTTTCCGGACGCGTCCATTCCATTGTTTCTGCGAAAAACAGGAGCGATCTGTGGAAGTGGGAATAGACAAAGATATGAGTATCTGCGTACCTATGTCCAAGCACAGCACATCACGCCAGAATTCCCTGTCGTCGCACCCACCAAACAACCAGATCGTCGTGTTATCCACAAAGGTCGCACTGTGGCTACGCATTTTGTGGGTCGGCAGCGCACCCCATACAGGCGCTTTGCTCCAGTACATGAGAGTCGGCGGGGCGGGCTCTGCGTCGTGCAAATGCATACGCGGGGCACCCCGATAGCCATCGCGTTCGTCCTCATCTGCATCGCCCACTCTGCCGTTATCCCTGTCCCTGTCCTTATCCCTGTTCCTCCTCTCCCGCTCGCGCGTGCGCGACGAGTCTTTCGCGCTGCTCGATCCGCGCGTGGTGGATGTAGACGATATCTTGCGCGACGAGCTGCTCGCGGCCGTAGAAGCACCCCCTACCGTCCTGTTCGAGCTCTTGTGGGTGAGGGACCGCTCGCGCTGCTGGCTTCCATTCGGGCCACCCGCCGGCACAGCATTGTTTGTGATAGCATTCGATGAGCCCTGCGCGGTCGACGCTGGGTGCAGATACGGCGGCGTAGAGGCAACTGTCGGTGTGAGCGCCGTGTCCCCATCGCGGGTGTCCCCCGACAGTCCGTTCGCAGACGAAACCTGTGGCAGGGCCGGCAAGGCGCCTGCAGCGGCCTGCGTGTTCACACTGAGGAAGCGAGCCGCGGAACTCGACCGCGAGCGCGAGGACGGCGCTGCAGACGAAGCACCGGGGCTCGAACCTGTGGTAACAGGGCTAATAGTCGTCCCGCTTGCTGTGCGGCCGAGCGAGACGGACGCGCTGCCGCTCGACGCGTGCATCGTGCGTAGGTTCTGGTGCGAGCGGGCAGACGGAGCGCGGTGAGTGTAGGCACTGGCGCTGGCACTGGCACTGGCACTGGCGGTGGCGGCCCGAAGTGTGTGAGCGTTTGCGGCGTAATCCCTCTACGGGTAGGTCAACGTCAGCGTCCCCCAGCAGCGGATTTTTTTCGAAGACGGAAGGAGGTTTTCGCGGGAGGGGTTGGGAAATGAGCGATCAATGCAGAGATCTGATGAGGATGGAAACGCACGTACCTCTGCGGAGGCAGAGACGGGGGCGGGGGATGTTGAGGACGCGGTGACCGTCGTCGAGCGTGTGCGCGAAGTGTACACTGGAGCGGCCCGCTGGCTCTCAACCTGCATACCGATGCGGGGAAGACGAGGAGGAGGAGGGCAACGAGCAAGACACTTTTCCGCGCGTCCCACAACCGAGACGGTCGATCACGTTTGTACTACAGCCACTAGGTACTTATTCACAATAACCGGCTCATTTTCACCCGCCGTGCGTATGCTCTTATACCCATATATTTCCGTCTTCAACACAATTCTATCGAAGAAACCAGAAAAGAACGAGACCGGTGCCCCCACACCCGGTCTGCCGTCAAGGCAGGCCGTTCACTACTACTATCACCGCGCCCAGGAACAGTACATCCCCAGGTTCAAATCCGCCGGGAATCAAATGCAGAGGTATCAATAACACAACCGAAATTTAAAATAAAAAAGAAGCAAATTCGAAACCAAATGCAACGGAAAAAGACACAGATGTACAGAATGCCCGAAATAACAAACACCAAATAAATTACGCGGAGTTTGGGCCAGTCGGCACTGGGGGCGACGATGCCATGTCGCACTACGATACGCTTAGTTAACGGTGAAGTACACCATGTCGTCGAGCGAACCGTGCTGCGCGATCGCGACAAGCACCGGCTGGTGGTTTGCAGCTGCGTTGATCGATGCCATGCGGTAAATGCCAGCGGGCAGGCCGGCCGTAACGTCAGCAGTGACGATGCCGTTCACAGCCGCACCGTTGATGCCCTTGAAGAACGCGAACTTGGACGGGTCAGAGAGGGCCGTCGAGTTGAGTGAGTCGATCTGCTCGATAACGACGTGCGAGTGGCCGATGATGTCGCCTGCGCTGTTCACCTGCTGGGGCGCCGAGTAGTAGTTCGAGTCCGCGTTCACAAAGTTGCCAGTCTCGAGGTTGTTGATCGCCATCGAAATCGTGAACGCCGTGTTCGCCTTGACTGAGCCGAAGTTGGTGGGGAACGTGAACTTGGAGCTCGGCATGTTGGTCTTCGCTGCGATAACACCCATAGGGGCAGGGTTGCACGAGCCTGTCTGGATCTGCTGTCCGTTCGTTATGGGCTTGTTGACTGTCAGGCAGAAGTTGATGAAGTTGTTTGTCGAAGTGAGCGACGCAACCTGGCCCGCTGCGGGGGTCGCCTGTCCGTCCTGAGCAAAGCCAGTGGCAATTACGGCCGGGTCAAGAACTACGTAAAAGTGCGCGTCAGCCTCGAGTATCCATACTTTTTTTTATAGCGGAAGAATAAAATACGCACCGTTCGAAGACTGCTCAGCGCTGGAGCTGCCGGCAGAGCTTGAGGACGTGGACGAAGCCGCAGACGAGGACGACGCTACAGACGAGGACGCTACTACAGACGAGGACGATGCTACAGCCGTGGACGATGCTACAGCGCCATTGGTCAAAGCGGATGACGAGGAGGAGGCAGCCGTCGCCGAAGATCCACCAACTGTCTTTCCCTGGTTGTTGACAGCAGCCACGTTCGCAAAGTTGGACTTGATGCCGAACGCAGCGTTAAACGCGTCAGCCTGCGCACCGGTGCCCGCGGCAGCGGCGTTCGCAGCAGTAGTGCCGGTCTTGCAGTCCGCAATCGCAGCGGCGTTCGCCTTGCACTTGGATTGCAGCTGTTGGCATATGAAATCGGTTATGACCGTGATCGCGTCGGCAGAGCCGTGGTTGAAAGAGTCTGAGACGAAATAATCATCAGTCCGAAGTGCGCAGACAGGGGCGTTTGGACTGGACTCACTCGTGTTAACAGGGGCGAAGGATGTCTCCTTACGTCCATCGAGGCCAGCCGCAAACTTGATCTCGGGCGACGAGCAGCTTCCGAAGCTAGCAGCCGTGGACGACTTGGCGGTCGCGCTAGGAGCCGCAGCCAGGGACGCTCCGGTAGCCTTGGAAGCACCAGTGGACTTCCCAGCGGCGCTTGACTTCACGGAAGTGGCAGTCACTTTCGCAGAAGAGCTCGCGGCCTGGGTGGCCTTCGCTGACGAGCTCACAGCTTTCGCGGAAGAGCTCGCGGCCTGAGTGGCCTTTGCCGATGAGCTTGCAGCCTTCGCGGAAGAGCTCGCGGCATGGGTAGCCTTCGCCGAGGAGCTTGCAGCGTGGGTAGTAACCTTTGCCGAGGAACTCGCAACGGAAGTAGCTTTCGCGACGGAGCTTGAGGCGACAGAGCTTGCGATATCGCTAGCTGCCGCAACAGAGGACGAAGACGACGCTCCTGCGGCCGGGCATGACAATGCGGGTGCAGCTAAGGCATTCGAAGCGAGAATAAGGAGACTGAAAGCCGTGAGGAGGGTTTTCGGGAACATCGTGTCAGAATTTTAAAAAAAGTGCAAGTGGTCAAAAGTGTTTCTTTCTCCTTAAAAGTGGTGCGTGAGTTGATTTAAAAAGAAAGTGACTGCTGGATGAGCTTTAGAAATCGACACCAGGCCGCAGAAAGGGAGAAGGGATGAAGTAGAAAAAAGTGAGGGGGAAAGAAGAACGAAGGAAACGGGGTTGAAAGGAGAGATGAAGGACCCCTTGCAAAAGATCCTCCCATTTTATACTCATCAGCTGATTGATCAATGGACGGTGTCCCTTTCGTTCCTTGTTGTATGACCTAAAGCAACCAATCGGTCGCTAAGAAGAAATTAATTCGTGGGCAACCCGAGTTCGGCATGCGCGCTTCTGTGGGCCTGCTTGATGCACCGGTGTGGGAAGGAAGTCACTGAGGGAGAACGGCCACATGTAGACCTGATTCCAAGGAGGCAGTCCGGACAGCCAACGGGCAATCAATTTGATGAAAATCATATCATGTATGCAAGGCGACGGCTCTAAGCAGCCCATGTTTGCTGGCAGACTAGTCCCTAGAGTAAGCGGCGAAGACTTCCGAGCGCCAGACCATGGCTAGACGTCCTTCATGTCGATGGGACAGTTGTTTATTTCAAGCCCAAGGAAGCAGAACTAACATAAAAAACGCGGCCAGCTGTTAGTTAGCACTGGGCTGTACCTGGCAACGGAACAGAAGGTTGTACGTACACGTCTCGGTAGCAAGATTCAACCGCCACAACTGATCTGACGCTTCCAAATGTGGTAACATATTCCATATGCGGATTGCAAAATGCTCGGTCACTACGCGACTGCCGTCAATCACTTGCGACGAACGTTCGGGATAGAAACCAGAGACGTGATTATAATAAAAAGAAAAACTGACACGAACTGAGACCTCGGCATGACGATGTCGATTTTATCGAAGGACGTCGTACTCCGTTAGTAAAAGTAGCGGTGAGTCATTTGTTCCGTGATAATTGAATACTATAATATCCTGCGGGCTGCTACTAGCGCCGCGGCGGCGAAACTCGGTGTTTGTTTCTGGGGGCGCATCAGCAGCCGTTCCTTCGTTTATGCGAGACCGACATACGTGAGACTCGCGCTATACCGTGTTTTCAGCCAGGTGATCAGAGACACTCATGTGGGGTCCTCAAGACTACCCTGTGATATCTAACATCTTGTCTGATCATCAGGCCATTCCAACCGCCGCCTATAGCCTCCTGGGTGTTTAGACGGTCCGGATTTGTCGTAAAGGTTTCGGCGTGTCTCGCTAGAGCTCCTGACGATCCTCGGCGTCGTAACAGCCGATTGATATCATGATCTGCGCTTAGCACACTCTGCGGCAATAAGTGATGGCTTGGTACTGTCGAAGGAAAGCATAGCATACGATAGGTCCACTCACCACGCACCGTACCTTGGCATTTCCAGTTCTGAAACAGCTTGGGGTGAGCCATCACGACCTTTCGAGTTAATAATACATATTATTTCCACAAACAAACAGGACAAACCAAAGATGTACCTATGCCGTTGCGAGTTCCAAGTCTATTTGCGGCTGTCGCGAGCTTGGCCAGGGAAAGGGGCCCGGTCATAATAACAATTATAGACGCATATCCAGCACTGGCTGCGCCTCGCTCGGGCGAATTATGTCTTCCCGATATTCACCTCAAATGTGATACGAGCAGTGCACCCTTCCCACCCGCTCTCAGCCCTCTCGACCTCAAGCGCACATATCAGAGGCACGATCGGCCTGAAAACAGGCGCGTCGGACCTGTGCGTCGCATGATGCGCCCATTCACCAAGATGGTATCATGTCCGTATTCCCTTCGGCGCACTCAGAGTAGGCGAGAATGAACTCATGGGCTGCTCTCCGTCTCCCCATTTCTCCCCAACTTCTCCGATTTCCCCCGTGCTTGCTGTCTCTTCTAATCCCGTTTCTGCTATCCGCCCTTCCACCTTCGCCTCATCCTCTCTCTCCTTCCTTTTCTCCCTTCATGCCATGCCAATGCCTCCAATACCTCTCCAAGCCCCAGATCCAGCCTCCTCGTTAAGCGCATTATCCGACCGAGCCCCTGATCTTCTGTTGCATGCGTCATCTGTCCCAGTTCTAAGCCTTGGGAGGGCGCCCACGCTTCAAGTCCGTATCGTAGGAGCGCGGCAGTTTGAGGATCCGTCGCGTCGAGTAACGAACGCGTCTGGGCATCCAGCTCATCTGTGAGGCGTCCCCACGCCCCGCGTGCGACCTCCGTCACGTACGGGTGCGATGTATACGACGCCAGCAGGAAACAGGGCATTGAACCTGTGTGTCGTATAATACGACCATCGTCCAGGACCGGCGCGCCTCCTTAGTTATATCAAAGAGAAAGTGGACCTAAAACGTACATATGCCGCTTAGTTGCTGTTCTCTGAGTACTTGTGGAGGCGTGCGCGAATCGCACACATCGACCGGCTCGCCGTTAATTGGGTCAACCAGCGCGTCGCCAAGTCGATAGAGCCGCTGGCAGGCGGGCAGATGCGCCCGTACTTCCGCGTCTTATTGTACCAAACGATCTAAGGTTTTGCAATAGAGGTGTGAATGACGCTGGCCACATTCTGTATAGGCAATTCTAAGGCGTACAAGGGCGACCTCTCTCGGCAATACGGCCTCCAGCACCGTCAGCACTTCCTCGCGTGCGAACGCTGCGCACGTCTCCTCTTCAAGCGACAGAGGTGGGCAGAAGAAGGACGTGAGGAACGCCTCCGCGTTCTTGACGCGAGGTCCATTCCCTGGGTCTGTTATAAACGGGTTCTCGAGATGCGGAAGGATGAGGGACGCGTCGTCGATTCGGGGTTCAAAGTCTCGCGAGAGGACAGGCGACGTCTGCACGGCATGAGGGTCGCACTTCTGGGAGTTCCCATTTGTTAGACGCGTTTCTGGGTCTAGAGAGGCCTCTGAATACCCCTCGACGGTCCCAAATACCGGAAAACGCGTCCTATCTCCGCGTCTTTCAACTCGTCTACAGGCACGTCCTTTGAACCCAACACGTTCTGCTCCACCTCTTTCAAGACGGATATCTTCGTTTGCACCTTGACCTTCCCCGTACTTTGCTTCCTTTTCTTTTTTGAATTGCATGGACCAGGCATTTTAGGGCGTCGAGTAGTCGATGTCGACAAGGACGGACCAGTGCAAAACCAGGGAGGTCTGAAGACACGGGTGCTGGCACGAACGAAACGCGCCACAACCGCGTTCGCGCGTCGAGTCTTTCCTAATGTGAATAAATGATCGACGCTAAGGGTATGCAGAGCGAGAAAGTCTCTACACAGAAGTTATTTTATGAGTAAATAAAATACCGGTCTAGATATTTGCTTTCGTGAGTCTAGACAACTGAGACAGAAGAACAGGTAACTGTGATGGAATACTAGTATTTTACGTAGTTCAAAGCAGACGGCTTTCGACTAATTATTGAGCTATTTGCTTACCGACAACTTAATTATTAGGTTTAGCACCCTGCAATCCAAAGTGCCATTTAGACATGCCAACGGCGTGCATTAGTAATGACCTGGTAGCCTTCTATTTTTATTGTTACAAAAGAGGAACAACCAATTTGCCCTATATAGCGTCGCCTCAGAACCTTGATCTACACGTTGCGGAACTCGAATGCCGGGCTGCCGGGCTCTGCAAGTTCAATGATGTTCTTGGTGTACCCGGGTTCGTCTTTTGTAAGCGCCTCATCAGCCATCATCACGTCCACGTCAATGAGGTTGAGCGACTTCTTGAGATACGGAAGGAGTTGCAGCAAGACATCTGACTCGGAAAATGACAGGGAACGCTGGAAGGCGGCCTTTGCTCCGATTTGTGCGATGCGTTTCTGAGTGGAAAGGAACGCAAGAAAATCAGCAATGTGCGGCCTTATACCAGTTAAAAAATTAGTGTGTACCTTTAAGGCCTGGGCGAACGGCATGACACGTTTGTCCTTGATCAAACCTTGGGCCTGCAGCAACTCGCGAATTTTCAGGTCATCAACAGTATCCCCCTTCGGGCCGTACGCCTCCTGCACGATCGCAACAACCCGGTTCTGCCACTCTGGGAAGTGCGTTGCAACGTACACGCGCACACTTTTGGGCTTCTTGGGGTCAAATGGCGCGCTCTTGCTCTTGCCAAGCTTCTTGAGCATCGCGAGCTCTGAGTCGCGCATCGTCTTCAGCGTGCCACGCATGTACTGACCTGCCTCGAGCAGCGAACGGTCGACAGGGCGCGTCGGTACTGGCCAAAGCGCGAGTTGCACAGTCGTTGATTCGCCCAGGACCTCGCTCCAAATGTGATCCGCGAAGTGCGGTGCGATGGGTGTGATCAAAAGGCAGGAAATGCGAATCCAGTACTTTACGAGTTCTGCGTTCATTCCAACGTCGGATGTCACCTCGCGATACCAATCCCTAGCCATCTGCATCTCAAAGAAACCATACTTCAAGGCATCCTTGTAGTTCGTGCTGATATGACAATTCATTAGTATTTTCAGTTATTTAAGGCCCTTTACTCACGTTTCATAGTGACTTTGGGTCAGTGCAATCAGTTCGTTGATTTCATTCTCGAAAATAGCATCGTGGTAATTTCTCTCGGTACGCATGTTTGGTTGTTCCTTGATCATTTCCTAAAATTGAACCTCCATTAATAAATGACCCGCTCCCACGAGTAATTTTTCCCTTACCTCACACCAGTCTTTGAGAGTGTACAAACGCAAAATGTTCGCATTAGCATTCTTCTCATCGAAATTGGCGTCCTCGATACCATCTCCCGCATCGGCAAGAGCAGTGCGTGTCGCATCAGCACCGAACTTCTCGACAGCCTCGCGCAGAGTGAGCGAATTGCCTGTGCTCTTGGACATCTTCTTGCCGTTGAGCATTAGATGCCCATTCGTACGCATGCTGCGCGGCCATTTGTCTTCCGGGAAGATTGCAGCATGGACATACATCGCGAAGGTCAAATGGTTTGGAATGAGATCCTTGCCGGACGAACGTATATCCATTGGGTAGAAGTAATTAAATTCGCGCTTCATAATATCGGCCTTTTCTCCGGGGAAAGAGGCGTCGGACGGCCATGGACCGTCGCACAAGACGTATTCAAATACTTCATCCGTCATCTGTTCAGGTGTGACGCCTAAAGGACCGACTTCGCTACCGTCTCGAACGCCGCCTAAAGATTTGTTTAGCAGTGTACGCATATGTACCAGAACAGTGCTCGCCTTGCAAAAGATGCGCAAATGTATAGTAACTCATGTAGATTGTCGAGTCGCTTAGACTTTCAACCATGAAGTTGTGGTCCCAGGGGAGTTTTGTGCCGAGGCCGTATGTACGTGCACATGCCCACTGGTTGAGCCATCCAAGTGTCGCCTCAAAGCCATTCCGCGTTTCCGAACCGTATGTGTTCATTTGTCCAAGAAGCCTCGTAGCCATCCCTCAATACGAATAACCGAAAATTTAACAAATAACAAGGGAGCTTACTTTTCCGTCTGTGCCCTCCAGGTCGGCTCCCCATAGTCGAGATACCACTGATCCATGAGCGAGATCACACACTCATCACCGCTGCGAGAGAGGATAAACCCTTCCGGTTCCGCATACGCGAATGCAAGGCCTGCGTCGATCATAGCACTACGAACTCGGGGCTTCGCATCTTGCACACTCATGCCTTTGAACTCTCCGATGAGCATCGTGCCGTTGTAGAAGCCCTCTTTATACGCGATCTCCTTGGCCTCGGCAAGTTGCTTTGTGTCCTTCTGTGAATTTATTTTGAGCTTCTTCACGAGCACGGGTGCAGTGAGCTCGCCGTATGTCGGGGTCGCGATAACGGGTACGGGGTCAATTGCACACCACGAGGGTTGAATCTTGTAAAACTCGGGCTTCTTCCTAAGGTCGGAGAGTGCGGCGAAATCGTCGGGTGAATCTGACGGAACGGACGTGACAACACCAGTACCCTGTGAAATAATAAATAAACTATTCTTGTAACTTGAGAGGGGAGTGGCTTGCCTTCGTCGCGAGCACATTCTCCATAGGCAAAACATAAACCTCAGGATTTATCGCAAATGGAGCCTTGATTTTGGTGCCGACAAGCTTCGCGCCATCAATCTCCACTAGTTGTTTTACCTCGCTCGGCGTTTCGGATATGCCTTGGAATGCCATATTACGCGCCGCGCGGTACGTGCACACGTAGGCTTCGCCATTCTTGGCCGCAAAGACACCATACTTGATGGTAGTGCCCACAAAACAATTGGTCTGGCCGTACATGGTCTCAGGTCGCAGAGTTGCCGCTACCAAGAAAACTTTTCTCGCTCCAACAGCCGGTTCAATCAACTCCTTCACACCCTCTGGCCACTCTACAACCTCCATCTTCACGCCGGTATACTCCTGCGGGCCGAGGGCCTCACCCTCCGAACGGTCATGGTCCATACATGGCTGACCGTCCTTCGGCGAGTAAACTGTGTAGCGCTCTCCAAATTTGATTTTGTTCATCTTGTAGAGCTTATTAACCTGCCATCGCACAAATGCATCGTAATACGGATTCGTATCAGTGGTTATGAAGGAGCGGCGCCAGTCAATGCGAGTGCCAAGCGCTTTTTGGTCTGCCTATCGGGTAATCAGCATCTTTGCAAAAACTTCACATCTGCAACATACCATAGCGATGGGAGGGAAATAGGTTATCCAATATTGAGGGTCTGCAAACTTCTTGATTTCGGAACGGGGCACACCAACAGACTCCATAATTTGGAACTGGTATTTGTGTCCAGTGGCCTTGGCTGCCACTTTCCCTTTCTTCGCCTTGCTCGGAGCAGACGAAGCAGGCGCATCTCCCGCCGAGGGTGGGAGTGCGGCAGTTGCTTCTTCCTCGGGATCACGGTATCCCTCGAAATCAGGACCAAACAGTTCAATCTCGCGAATAATTTTATCTGACGCGGCCTATTGCAATTGTTAGTTAGCATCTCAGCAAAGTGCGAGCACATCACCTTGATCGGCATACCCGTGCAGTGGAAACCGTGGGGGAATAGCGTGCGTTTCCCCAGCATGCGCTCGTACCCAGCCCCGAATTCGATCTTTGAGATTGTGAAGGCATGCCCAAGGTGCAGCGTCCCATTCATGTACGGGTAAGGAAAGTTTCCGAACCATTTAGGCCACTTCTCTCTGATTTCGGCTGGCGAAAGCTGAGCAGTCTCCTCCGGTGTGGGCGCGTCGACCTCGAAAACGCGCTCATCAGCCCAGCGCTGCTGATACTTGTGCTCAATAGCCTTAAGAGCGTCGCGCTTTCCTGTCTGAATAGGTCTTTTAGAGACGTCGGAAATTGTGCAATTAAAGCGCGTTACCTGCTGAAGAGCAATAGGACCGTCTCCTGCGGTGTTCGCCATTCTGGGGGAGCTCGAAACGAAAGTACAAATATTTACAGGGCGAGTATATCGCAGGAAACGCGAAGAGCGCCTTAAAGAGAGAATCTTGGTTATCGGAGTCAATCAGGCCCAGTACCAGTTTTCCAGATGTCAGTTAGTGAGCTTTAAGGGTCTGCTAGCTTTTTTGCTCGACGAGTATACACAAGTATGACTCGACTTTTTAGGAAATAACGTAAAACCCAAGAAACCCTTACTTGGACGAGTGCAACTCCGGAAACGTGTTATTTCCAGATTCTTCAAGGTCGTCTGCTTGTTCTCTTGTCTTTTTATTTTATTTTAAATGCATTTCTATAGCGCGTCATGACTATCTAGTACAAAATACGCTCCAGGGGCCTTTAGGCCCCTGTATTGAGTGAGATGGTAGTTGGTATAGAGAGCAAACAAGTGATGGGATGCCAGAGGCAGAGATTGGAGCTGTCGTAGGGCAGCGGAAGAAGGGAAGTGTGGTTTTCTGCCTAGTTGCCCTGGGCGAACCCTCGGTCAGAAATATGTACCACTGTGGGGCCACCCGGGTCGAAGACAAGGGTGGGTTCCGCCTCGAAGGCGGGGTGGGAGTCGAGGAAAGATGCCAAAATTGGGAGGCCGTCCTTAGAAAACCATTGGGCTTCCGTAGAGGGCAGGGGGGTTTTCCACACCGCACGATGAGTGGGGAGGGTGAGTGGGCAGGAGAGCAAGAGGTGAGCTCATGTCTCCGGAACATGGCAGAAGGGACACATAGGGTCACGTCCCGGAATGCGTCCAAAGTACGCGCCAAAGCCGGCGTGACCGAGGAGTGTCCGAAAAACTTTGCACTTAGTGCGGCAACCGAGAGTGAGATTCTGCATAAGGGCAGACGGCTTAGTAGAGGGGTTCAGAGTGGAGCCCATAGAATGGGCATCCGAAGACCCTCGGAGTTTATGACAGGCGGAAGCCCAGTCGGATTTCCATTGTGAAAGCGCCGAAGAGGAGGCAGCTTCGTGAAGGAAGCGGATAGTGGGCGGAAACGGAAGAGTGTCCGGGGGGGGGGGTTGTCCGCAATGCCGGAGGCGAGGACGTCAGCAAATTCGTTCCCTTCCACATCGGAATGTCCTGGGACCCAGTGTAAGTGAAAAAACACACGGGGAAACCGCTTGGTAGCGATTTTGAGACACTTCCGGATAAGGAGGGCGACATTGACGCCTGGGGCTGGACGAGGGTCAGCGAGGAGGGTGAGGGCGACTTCGCAATCAGTGTAAATTTCCACCTGCATGACCGCCAGGTGTAAATCAAAGGAGTAGGCCAATAGCCAAGCTGTTACAATTTTCCTTTACTTTCCTTACTGCGCTGACTCACTTCCTCTTCGTCATCATCAGTCAGCGCAACTCCCCCGTTTCTCTACCTTACTCATCCTTATTTTGCCTTACACCATAAGACGCCATGATGACGCCTTCTTGCACCATCATGACGTGCTTTGCTTACTGATCACCATACTTGTATTACCAAGGGTTTCCTTGCGTTTCCATGACCTTCCATAAGTCGGGTAAACACACCTAACCAAGTCGCTACAGTAGCAAACACATAGAGTAGCATATAAGCATGTAACTTCAGTAGCACAAGCCCTAAGCTTGTGCTCTTTGTTCATACAAGCCCATTATCTGCTACCACCAGTATACTGTGTGCCACTTGACCAATAGTCACTTCGTCGTAACCCGACTAGCCACCGACGCAACTCGCGTCCACATCGCCGATCAGGAAGTCCCACTGACGATCCTCCCTCGACTTACGACATCTAGGAAGCCCTGTTGCCGTACAATCAGTTCCGACGATCAGGAAGCCCCGACGTCGATCACCGCGTAACCGTTGAGCTTAACACAAGCGGCATCGGCAAGGGCAGCGAGTTCGCAGTCCGTAGCATGAACTGCAGAACCTAAATAGGATTCGCAGGTGAGGACGGTCTCTCCACAGTAAAACCAAACGCTGGCAGCACTGCCAGAGAAGGAGGATGGGGACGTGCCCTTACGGGAGCCGTCGGTATAGATGAGGAGGCGAGAGGGGACATCTTTCAGCTGGTCTATGAGACCATGGTGTGACTGAATGAGTGCATCTTGAGCTTCTTGAGAGTGGTCAATCGCACGGTCGATGCTTATGTGGCGTAAAGCCGGTAAAGAGATCCAAGGTGGGCGAATGTATCGGGGAACTCTTTCGCAGCCGGGGGGAACCCGGTTGACGAAAGATGTGGTAATGGTACCTTTACGCGTAGTGCATATTGGAAGGAGGGTGTGCATCGTGGTAAGATAGCGAATGGCCGCACGAGACTTGGTATGTTCTAGACGAAGGGGGATGGGTAAAATGGATGCAAGGACCTCGGAGGGGCCATGTGGAGACGTGCGCCATGATCCAAGGATACGGCGACACACAGCGGATTGAACTAAGGTCATTTTATCGCATTTACTCTTTTGTCGTATGCCAGTAAACCAGAGGGGGGAACCCCAAAGTAGAACAGGCAGTATGCATCCAATGTAGAGACGTTGGAGGTGGAGCGGGTCAAGGCCGCGTAAAGTGTTGCCCAGTAATTCCAGGGCACGAAGTGAGGACATGGCTTTAAAGCACATGCGCTGAACGTGAACCGTAAACAGTAATTGCGCGTCGAAGAAAATTCCCAACCAGCGCAGAGGCCGGGAGGGAACGATTCGGAGGGGTTGGAGGCCCTGTCGCGGCAGATGTATAGGGTGAATGAGGGAGTCTTCACGCAGAGCGAGTCGCCGGGTCCAATGGATGAGCTCTGTTTTGTCATCATCCAGGGAGAGACCGAGGGCACAGCATGCTGTGGAGAAGGAGACATAGGCCTGTTCGAGGCGTGCGACGTTAGTTGCGATGGAACTCGAAGAGGTGGTAAGGAGGTGGTCGTCCACATAAGCGCGGACGAAGACAAGAGGATCAGAGACCTGGAGAGAGGTGAGAAGGCTAGTCGCAAAAAGTGCTGACAAGATGGGCGAGATGGGTGAGCCTTGGGGAACGCCCATATTAGGTATGGGGGTCAGAGTGTCGGTGAAGCCGTCAAAAGACAAGGCAACATGGTGGTCTGAAACAAAGGATAGAACCCAGGAGACAAGGAGAGGGGGAAACCCTAGTTCTGAGAGGACGGCAAGTAGACGCGGATGTTGAACCGAAGGGAAAAAACCCGCCACGTCGACGGCGAGGGCCATTGTGACATGATGTTTAGCCCATGCAGATTCAATTTCGTTTACGAGGTCTGAGGTGGCATCCAAAACGCCCGACTTTTGGCGGGTACTGAATTGGGAAGGGGGAAGAGCGCCCAGTTCATTGGCAATGAACTGGATGCGGTTGGCGATAACCTTCTTGAGGAGTTTGCCCATAGTTTCTTCGAGAGTGATGGGGCGGTATGCGTTAAGGGCTGTCGGGTCTTTCTTATTGAGTTTCCAGAGCATCACCACCTTAGCGTCCTTCCATGGACGGGGGTGGTGTCCAGCATTCAGGCACTCATTGTAAAGTGCAAGGAGTGGAACACTATGGGCGGCATGCAGGCTTTTGAGAGCCTGGTAGCCAACACCCGTAATGCCTGGAGCACTCGAATTCGAAGTGAGGTGTATGGCGCGGTCAAGCTCCTCCATGAGGATGGGGTGATCACGCATAGGGTGGGCGCCGATGAAGGAATAGGTCAGAGGAAGGGCGGCGGACGGTTGGGTACCGAAGTACTTAGACCGGAAGGCAGAAGCCTTCTCCGCAGGGGAGTTCACGGTGGAGTGCCCCATAACCAAGGAGGGGATGGGTGCACGTCTTGTGCCCATTGCCCACTTCGCCATTGGCCAGATTTTGTCCGGCTTGACGGAGGCGGTAAACGAGTCAGCCCATGCACGTTTAGCACAGCGAAAGATACCGGCCGACTCTCATCGGAGCACGATACGAGTCGCCGGAGTAGCTCCGCGCAAAGCGACCATGTGAGCACGGCAGGAGGCATCCCACCACTTGACCTTATGGCCCCCTGTCTTCGAAGAAGAGGGGGGGTGTGAGGAATCAGTGGCGAGTACCAGCGCAGCATGTATGGCGGCGACTTTGACGTCAAGGAGTTGAGGGGTGGCGCCTGAAAGGGCGAAGGCGGTAGTGAGGGGTTCATCTAGAGCTTCCAACCATTCAGTAGAGAGCGAATCATCATACTTAGGGCGGAGGAAGGGGTCGACGAAAGGTTCAGAAGAGGTGGGGAGAGACCATGTGATAATGGCATGGTCTGATCCAGAGGGGGTATCCCACGATCGTGTCCAGGAATCGCCCAAAGCGAGGTCTTCCAAAGAAGGGGAAGCCCAGGTGAGGTCGATGACTGATTCAGTGGATTGGGTGGAAGGGCGGCGCTGGGTATCGAAGCCCGGCTGATTAAGGAGGTGCATGGCATGTGAGGCAGCCCAGTGCTCCAGAGGACGGGCTTTTTGCGCATCACTAGCAGAGTGGGTGCCATGGTCCCAGTGGATGGAGTGGAGGTTGAAGTCCCCAGCAACCAGCCAATGTGCACTCAGGGGGAGCTCGAGCAGAGCAAGGGAGGAGATGGTGTCTTTTTTATTCGCATCATGATTGTATACATTAGTGACAAAAAGCGGCCCAAGGCCAGTGTCAAAAATTAGCGTGAGTATGTCCCGGGATGGGGAGCACGAGGCATCCAAAATCACCCGAGACAGAGGGATGGACTGGTGGACCAGTGTAACCACACGCGGACGTGTTAGTTCAGTGCCCCCCGAGGAGGGGGGCAGGAAGACGTGATAGTTGGGCATGGTGGGGAAGCCGAAGACGGGCATACCTGATGCAACAAACATAGAGGGGGAGGCACCAATAGGGTACCAAGGGGGTTCCTGTAGAAGAATAACCGCAGGTGGAGAGGCGGCACCGGGGGCAGACGAGAAGGAGTGGACGAGTGCTTCGACGTGCACTCGGGACGTTGCAACATTGTGTTGCATGAACGTCCATGTACTACTCATCAGCCGGGGGTGGGGCAAAAGAGGAACGGGCACGGCCACGCTGTTTGGGGCAGCTGGAAGAGTTGGCATGGTGTTCGCTGGAGCAGTTCAAGCACTTGGGGGGGTGGGTGCAGGGGGAGGAGGCCGGAAGGGCGTCGTGGACACATCCCGGGCAGCGCATGCGGTGGTCATCAGTTCGATGACGGCCAGCGCATATGAGGCACGACCACGGGCAGTTCCTGCAATTTTGAACGAGGTGGCCTAACGCCGCGCACTTAGTGCACTGCATGAGGCGAGGGAGATCACAGCGGGCCACCAGTTTGAGCCGGTGACCGAACATGTACACGACGCAGTTCCTCGGGGTAGAGAGGACGCTCGCAGAGCGGGAGCCCATTGGATCCTCGAAAGAGAAAGCAATAGGGGCAGACATGACATCCTCGCCCAGGAGTTCATAGGCCCGGGTCCAATCGGGCTCTAGAGTTATGGGGAGAGAGAGGAGGTGAGGGTTGGTGGTGCGGAACTCCAATTGGAGGTCCGCTGCAGTGAAGGCAGGGAGGCCCGGAGCAGGACGTGTGGGGACTTCAGCAATTTGGAGGCAGGCCCAAGATACGAGTTGGGAGACTGTGGCGGGGTAGACGCTTTGCACGGCTGCCATCACAACTTCCTTCATGCTGTTCATAGTTGGAACGTGAGTGTTGTGAGCAAATGTAACGAAGCAGTTGCCTCGTTCATTCCAGTGGGCGGCACATATGACCAGTTTGGCCGCAGTGGGAAAGCGGGAGAGGGCGGTCCAGACATTAATTGTTGTCTGGGAGTCGGTGGGGCACGCTTCAGCAGGAGGTGGGGCCCCATGGAAGCGGATGGCGAGGGTCGGGTCCGTAATGGTACGGATAACCGGGAGGACTGCACGCTTCGGCTCTTGTTTCATAGCGCTAGCAGTAGTGGGGGCCCCTGTCGGCACTGGCGCTGCAGTAGCAGGGGCAGTGGCAGGGGTAGCCCCACCCGCGGCAAGACCTGGAGGGACAGGTGTCGGCAAGGTGGACCCGGCGGTGAGGTTAGAAGGGCCTGAAGGTCCTTGTGATGGAGGAGGGGCAGTACTAGGGTTGGCTTTACCCTTCCCTTTCCTGTCTCCGGAGGGGGCGGACCCGACCCCCGAGGAGCGTGGGGGGGGGCGTTCGAGGGCGTCCATCCGCTGCATCATGAAGGCCATTTGGCGCGTAAGGTCAGACATGACCTGCACCATCTGCTGTGGCAGGGAGGGAAGAGGGGGGGGACCGGCCGCAGTCTGAGGGGGCTGGGGGAGGGCAGAAGGGGGGGCGGGGCTGAGGGCCAGGCTGAGACGGGGGCCCGCCGCCGCCCGGAAGGCCTGCGTCGTGGCTGATTGTGCGAGAGGATCCTCCTGGACCAGAGCACTGTTGAGAGAATTAACCATGAAGGCAATCTCCCCGAGGAGGGCAGCAGTCGAGGCAGCCGACACAGAGGTCGTCTTCCCAAGTGCGAGGAGGTCATGGGAGGCACGCATAGCGGTAGTAGCAGCCAGCCGGAGGAGGGGGACCTGCAGCGCTTCCGCCCTGGGGGACAGAGGGGCTGGGGCATTAGTGGATTTGCGCTTTTTCCATGCAGAGGCCGTAGATGCCTGGGCATCAGAGTTCCCAGCCTCCGACATTTCTGAGTCGGAGTCCATGGACAAGATGGCCGCAGACGTAGGGCGGGACAGGCCCCAAGGGGTCTCGTCTACATGGGGGGCAACCCCTCCACCACCAGGAGGCATGATAGGGGGGGCAGGCGCAACGAAGGCAGAGGCTGCATCAGTGGGGGGGTGAGTCGCCCAGATGGAGGCAGAGGTGGACTGGGGGACCTGTGGGACAGGGGCCAGGAAAGAGGAAAGGCCTGGGTGACCCCCAAAAATGAGGGTTTCGCCGGAAATAGGCCCTGGGAGGGGGAGACCCGGGATAGCCGGGCTGGAGATGTGTGCCATGACCTGGTCAGTTCCTCGGTCACTCGCTGCGGAGGCGGCGCGAGACAGGGGGTGGAAGGGCTGGTGAGACGTGATCTCCGCCGCCAGTGGGGAAACTGTGGGGAGGATTTTGGGGGGTACCGGAGGCACACGGGAAAAGCTCGAGATCGACCCCAAGAACGAGGAGGAGCAAGCCGTGACCGTTCCCAGAGGAAGCAGTGGGTTGGCCCCACGTCCACGAAGAGAGCGAAGACCACCCCATGTAGAGACAGAGGGGGCAGAGAACGTCTTGTCGATGGGGCAAGGGGGTTGTTGTTCTTGTTGCTGTTGTTCAGACATAGAGGGCAGAGTGCTTGTAAAGACTACCTAGATGGTGGTGGTTAGAGGACAAGGAGGATGTTGTTCTCTTGTCTACAGGTGGATGTAAAAAGTTACGGACCGACCAAAAAAGGAAGGAGATTAGACACCCTCATTCAAATCTTTTTATGAGCCAAAACATAAATGCAGCTTGTACATCGACAAGCCAATATATTTTAGCACTAATTATAAGGACCTCATGCACTGAGTCAAGTTGTTTACCCCGCATGAGCAGCGAAAAGGGGCTTTGGTGCTCAATGCGAACCTCCTTCCTTTTTTGGCCGGTCCGTAACTTTTTACATCCACCTGTACTTGAAATAAATATTCGCGTCTGGTTGTATGCACTCTCGAACCAGAGTCGCGAGAGCAGCCAGCAGAGCTATCATGCCTCCGCCCTCCTATGAGTCCTGGTCTCGCGAAGAACTCATCGCTCGTCTGAAGTTGCTCGACGCGACACTCCTCTCATCTCGCACACACTCCCCGCCTCCTAGACAGATCGCCAAAGCACCAAAAGCATTTCATTTCTCGTCTTACCCGTGCCGTAAGATTGCTCTGAAATTTTGCTATGCTGGCTGGGAGTACAATGGGCTTGCATTCCAGAATGACAAAACACCACTCCCGACGGTCGAAGGAACCCTGTATAACGCGCTGGCGTCATGCAAATTGATCGATGGCGCTGCTGGACCTGAAGGGTGCGGATGGGAACGCTGTGGGCGTACAGACCGCGGGGTCAGCTCTGCAGGACAGGTCGTGTCTCTTTGGGTGCGGAGCAATATAGGCCAAACACCGGATTCTGAGCCGGGGCCGTCTTCAGGGCCTTTACTAACAGCTAACGAGGACAATGCACCAGAAGTCACGGACTCGGACTTCATGTCCGATGCTGAAAATGAGCTCCCCTTGCTTGAGGTATCCGATTCAGAAGATACACCGGCCCCTCCCCCACTTTATGAACGGAAGCAGGAGCTGCGCTACGTGTCCATCCTAAACCGCGTCCTTCCCCCAACTATTCGCATTCTCGCATGGTCGCCTATTTCGCCCTCTTTCTCTGCGCGCTTCAACTGCAAGTACAGACACTACAAATATTTCTTCAGTCCCGAAGGACTCGATCTAGACGCGATGCGCGATGCCGCGGCGCGTCTCGTCGGCGAGCACGACTTCCGTAATCTCTGCAAGCTCGACCCGAGCAAGCAGATTACGAGCTTCTGGCGCAAAATCCTGCGCGCCGAGATTAGTTTTGCCTCAGTCTTTGCAGGCAAGTCTGAGCCCGAACCAATTGCCAGCACACAACAACATATGTGTGTGTTCGACCTCATAGGCACCGCCTTTTTATACAATCAAGTACGCCATATAATGGCCGTGCTCCTACTCGTTGGCGCAGGGCTGGAGCCTTCCGCAGTCGTGAGCGCATTACTCAACGCAGACCCTGCCCGGCCAGCACCCCCGTATCGTGACGACGAGCCTTCACCCGAGCTTGTGACATGCAAGCCCGAGTACCAGATGTCCGACCCACTCCCGCTGGTGTTGTGGGAGTGTGCATATGGCACTAAAGATGTCCCATGGCGGACGGACGACGAAGAGACGGACGAGAACGTCGGGTTGGCGACGACGGGCGAGAGGAGCTTGTACCGTCAACTCCATGCAATCCACGCCCGCTCGCTCGTGCACAGCGTACTCGATGCACATTTCTTGCGCGCTGCTTCCGTGTTCCATCCCCCGCCCTCATCCCCCCACCCTTTTGACGCTGCCACAGTTACAACCTTCTTACAAAACAGCCCCTCAACTGTTTTGAATATTCCACTCGGTGGAGGGATGATCCGGCGGACTGCAGCTCGGAGTTATACTCCATTACTCCTAAGAAAACGATTGGAACATGTGGACGTTGTGAATGAAAGGTGGCGAAAGGGGAAGGGTGAGCGGAGAGCCGGGAAAAAGCTAGAGATAGATACCGCAGAGGACGAGTGAAGAGAGCTCCTCATATAGCTTGTTCTGCATTTGATTGAGCATACATTTAAGGTATCAAACACACTGCACGGCTGAAAATAAGGAAGCCATAATGAACAACATTTGTCTCGGTCTTAAAGCTACACGTTTACGGATTAGATCAATTCCCCCTCTTACACGTTGGGTTCTTCGAATATTTTTCTGACCCAGCTGGAACATGCATTAGTTTATTCTTCGTTTCTCCAAGATGTCGTAGTGCCCTGGTCTAGCGGGTGCAGCCATCGACTAGTCAGTAAGACTGGCGGACAGTCTCCGACATGACGAGCGTAGCTCACCTGTACAACAACGCCAGCTGGTTCTCAAAATCGTCCGGAGGTACATTCTGAAACGGGACAAAGCTAACGGAACCATCGCTACTGTGGCCATCAAGGTAAGCAACCTCGACATTTAACTTCAGTGCCTTCGTCAGTGCGGTGATCTGGACGTGATCTGTTGAAGAGACCGAACATAAATAAATGGGCAAGTTTGACTGTATGTGCATAACCCACCGGCCTCTTTTCCGCACGCCTCTACATAGCGCTCGCAGAACTCTTGTGGGGCGATATCATCACCGCTCTCCGGGTGAAACAAAAAGGGCGCGTACGCCTCTGGGTCGGTTCGTATGACTGCAGAAGTAAGGAGGCGGAGGAAGACTACAATGCAGTTACTAACTGTTGTGTTGACGTTCGTCAAGCTCAACTAACAATTTGTTTTGAGGGAATCAATTCGCACCTTCACTGTCCTGAAACGCCTCAAGCAATATTGATGGCGTCAGCGTCGAGCCGTCTGGCTCGGGTACGACGATCTGACGGATGAGCGAGATAAGGACATCATAGAAGTCATCGAAGACGAGCTCTTGGAAGCCCGCAGCCTTCAGGATCAGTAGCGATGAGTCAAGTAGCGAAAGAGACTTTGCAACATCGACTGTCTGGTTTCGCGAGATAATCATGCGCTCAATCCATGCGAAGGCGAGGGCTGGGAATACACGAGGAGGAGAGGGTGTCGGCTCGTAAAGAGTGGGGAAAGGAGAAGGAACATACATCGATAGAAGCAATCGCCGTCCCCCCGTGTTCTCCGTATATCGGTGAAGCCCTGGCTCCGCAGGTAATCTATTTGCTGAATGAAAGAACCCGAGCCGTTTTCATATTCTTCGCGCAGAGCCGCGAGGGGTATGCTTTCCGTGATCAATGGACGTGTAGATGCCGCTTCGTCCAGCATATTCTGCGGAAAGAGTGTCGTCGGACGCGCCTCATTGCTACTCCGAATTCGAACTGACGGACCTGGGTCAGCTGTTGCAGCTCAAGTGGACTGAGCGACGACATGTCTAAGGAGTATAGATATCATCATCAACATTGAAGCTTTCAGCAATCCCTTTAGCCCGAGTACACACCAGTGGTCGTTGGGTTGTATGCCGTAGCATTGGGTTCCACAATCGTCGGAATAACTAGAGACTCGTCAGAAGTCAAGATACATGATATTCGAGAGATTGCACTAACGAACGTCCTTTGGAGGAGGCTCTGGTGCCGAATCGGTCATGGTTCGAGGTGGTGTGCGGAAGATGACCGTGGCGCGCCTAATTCGCGTCCAGACGCGTCTGGTCTTTGACGCTTGTCGACCCGACTTCCTGCGGACCCATCCGCCGTCCGTCATTTTGCCCTCAAATGAACGGATTATACCAAGTATTAGATTTCGGAAAAAATGCATAAACTGATACGGTGCTTGTGCTACAACAAATTCGATGCTACCGGTAATACACGAAGCGGACTAAAAAATGCCTAATGGTGCGTGTCAAATAAATAACATTGTTCCTTGCACGTCTGCTGCCATAAAATATCATGATGCGTCATCTAGGATGAGACGCGGAACAACGTTCATTGCCATCAGCTGCAGAGACACAAAAGTCAATTTACTCGTTCTAAAGCGGCTGACTGATGAACGCACCTCCTGAAACAGAAGCTTTGCGGCATATGGGATTGTCAATTGTGCCATCTTTTTTGAGCTTTTGCAGTACGGACACCAGCCGTTATAGCCCATTAGCCCGCATTCCTGACAGGCGTTGACTTCAAACTTGTCCGAGGAAATCATGAGTCGCTCTAGCAAGAGCTGTGTCGCGCCATAGCCGATGAGACAGTCTCTTTCCATCTCTCCCAGACGGAGACCACCTTCGCGCGAACGACCCTCAGTTGGCTGACGAGTTAATGTTGCTCGGGGACCGCTATATGGGAAAATAAATTAATAATGTGAAAATCTCACGTTTGTTGACCAAATCGTACCGAGCACGAGCATGCATTTTATCCATAACCATATGCTTCAATTTCTAAAGAAACGTTAGATGACCAATAATGATGAGCTCAACTGGCCGTAAGTACCTGATAGTAGATGGGGCCGAAATACACGTAAGCTTCCAGCTGCTCCCCAGTTATTCCACTGGTGAGCATGTCCTTTCCAGCGTAATTGAATCCCTTGTCGATAAGAATTTTCGACATATCTTCAACCTGCAAGTACGAACAACGGTTAATTTTGTGTTGTGATGATAAAGCTACTAACGAACCTTGGATCCGCCAAAAGCTGTCCCATACTGCAGACTGCCATCGAGGACCCCAGCCTTCACATTAAAAATCAATTAAAAATGTATACATTCCGTAAGAACAAAGACCCCACCTTGCCAGCAAGGAGTTCAATCATCTTTCCGACCGTCATACGAGATGGGAAACCATGAGGGTTCATGATCGAGTCTGTACGCCCCTCAGTCGAATATTTTTGAACTAGTCAGTGGGGGACTCACCAGGATTAATCCCTTGATCGTTGAAAGGCATGTCTTCCTGGTTTACGATCAAGCCACATACACCTTTTTGTCCATGCCTCGACGAGAACTTGTCCCCGAGCTCAGGTCTCCGTGTTTGACGAATGAGAACCTTCACGAGAGTCTGGTCGTTCTCCGTGTCTGTAAGCATGATTTTGTCGATATTGCCGGCAACAGGTGACTTGTATGTCATAGGTGAATTCTTATACGCGACGGAAGCGGCTTGGCCAGTAAATGAATTGTCGTTCGCATTCGCTGGGGTCTGCTTGTTGACATAGACGTCACCTGGGTCGACACGTTCACCAACTCCCGCGAGACCGTCCAATTGAATGATGTCGTATTTCTTCTGGACCTGGCCATTTTCATCCAATGGCGCATCGGCGAGACGATCGAATCTACAGGCATCGTCAAACACTGTTTAAGAGCAAAATGCAAGAAAATAACTTACGTGCCATTCGGATATTTGCGAATGAGGGTTGCATTCTTTCGCAAAACTTGACAACGACCATAACCGCGATCCAAACTTGCCTAGGTAAGATATAAGCAATGCACAAACACTTCCTCGCGAAGGATATCCCACCTTGTTGAGAATTAAAGCATCCTCAATATCGTAGCCTGAATAGCTCATGACTGCAATTGTGGCATTCTGTCCAGCAGGCAACTTGTCATAACCAACCAGTTCTATCGTCTTTGTTTTCACCATCGGTTGTTGAGGGTAAACCAAGAGGTATAAAAGTGTGTCGATACGATTGAGCTGGTTATATGCGATGGCGCCGATAGCTTGTTTGCCCATAGCACATTGATAAGTATTACGTGGGGATTGGTTATGATGTGGATATGGAATGAGGCCGGCAACTGCACCAAGGATAGTGAAGGGCTCGATCTCAAGATGTGTAGTACCGGGTACAATCATGTTTTCATAGAGCGCAATGTAGGAATCATTTTCTTCATTGACGTCCAAATATTCAACCAGACCTCGCCGGAGGAAATCGTCAAAAGTAACGAGACTTTTCTTTAATTCCTAGAATGGTCGTTTACTCAGAAAAGTGACGAAGACGGCAAGAAAAAATACGTACAATAATGTGATCGTTAGTTACCTTCGGCCGCTGATTCTCCACAATTATCATTGGCCTACAAATTCGCCCTCCATCGCTAGCGATATGTACGGCATGGTGATGGTGGTTGATGTATACACTGACGAACTCGCTGAACCGTCCGGCCCGACGAAGACGCCGGAAGTTTTGCACGAAGCGGGTGGGGTAACGCGTGAGGCCGATAATTGTACCATTAACGTTGACCACGAACGAGTTCGGGCCGTATATCTCCGCTCCTGTAGCAAGACAGATATCTAAGAAGAGAAAATCAGATTCTGCAGTAAGGACTAAGGACTTGCGATGGTACCATACCTTCTACGCCTAAGGAGTGTACTAGACGAACCAAAGGCTCTTCCTCTACGTCGGTTGTGATATGCGTCATCAACGCCAAGTTTTTGACGAGACCACAGGCCTCCCCTTCAGGTGTATCACTTGTACATAACATTCCCCACTGACTTGGCTGCAAGGCACGCGGTCCACTTACCTTGCGCGTTTTCTCGAATTGTGACGATATACGCGTCATCATTCCGAGCGCGCTGATGAAACTAAGACGACTAAGGACATGAGTGACACCCGCACGCTCCATCTTGAAACGCTTCAAAGACCAGTTGCCTGTCGAGATTGCGCGTACAAAGCCCGCAGTGATGTGGTCACCTTGGAACTGCATTGTGTTGAAGGCATCGAATTCAGATGTCCGTGACGGCTTTTTAAGGACTTTGTCAATCGCGGACTTCAAGTTTGTATTGAATGTTTTGAAGAGATCCTCAAATAATAGCGCCAGAAGCTGCCCAGCTAGTTCGAGACGCTTGTTCCCGACGTAGTCGCGGTCGTCAACCATTTTTTCATCATCCATGCACATCAAAACTCGGCGTGTCATAGTTGCAACGAATATGGCCTTAGGGCGAAAGTCTAGATTGTTTACCGGGACATGTGCAAGAACAATTGTCGCAAGGGCTTCTAGAGCCTCTTCCCAAACGGGTCGACGAGGACCAATCATCCGCCTGTTCACTTTTACGCGGCTCCCAATATAATCAAGTGCCTGGTGTCGCGTAAAGACATTAAGTTTCGCGGCTTCCTCCAGATTCGGTGAGAAAGAGGATTTATAAGCTTCGGAGGTGCCGGCGGTGAGTAGCAAGATCTCTTTGTCAGATTGAAGACCCAAAGCCTTTAAAGCGATGACAATGGGGATGTCTTCGTGGAAACAATTATGACGCAAGTAAAGCCTGTCCTTTTTTGTGGCGACGTAAGTCTTCGACTTGAGACCCCCATGAGTCGATCTGTATAATTGCATTCATATACCTCCGGAACACATGAGCGAAAGGTTACGTACGATGTGCATGATGCCTGCACAATTCCTTTGACTGAGTCGTTTTCCACGATAATACGATTCTTGCTCAGCTGCTCCTGCACAAGGATGACTTTTTCAGTCCCTTTAACCACGAAGTAACCCCCCGGATCTAATGGACACTCCTGCATCCTGGCCAGCTGGGCGTCTGTCCTTCCGGTCAGAACGCACTTATTGCTTCTGAGCATGATAGGCAATCGGCCTATGTTGACGTTTTTCCGGAGCACAACCTGCTTTCCTCGAGTGTACTGGATTGTCACTAAAACGGGCGCACCATAAGTTGAATCACGTAGACGACACTCATGGGGGGTAACACTCTTGTCGATCGCATCGGCGTCGGTTCGGTCAGGAAATCCGACTTGAATATCGGTGTATTTG
Organism: Coniferiporia sulphurascens; assembly: GCA_002794785.1. Classification (NCBI taxonomy): domain Eukaryota; kingdom Fungi; phylum Basidiomycota; class Agaricomycetes; order Hymenochaetales; family Hymenochaetaceae; genus Coniferiporia; species Coniferiporia sulphurascens. The sequence continues at coordinate 567,405 of NBBA01000008.1, read as the reverse complement.
AGCCAGAAGCGCGGGTCGACGTCCGAGGTGACTTTATTATTTGCCTTAACAATATTCTTGATATCCACATCGACGAAGTAATTGAACGAGTCAAGATGCTGCTTTACTAGCCCTTTGACCTTTAGGAATGCTGGAAGCAACAACCACTTGTCCTGAGTATGCGTATAAGTTTCTGAAGCTCTAGAAATGGGAGCATATTCGCTAAATACCTCAACACTTTTAATTGGGTCAGTGAGACCGAGGCCGCGCCAGTTCGTGCCATGGTCCCAGTCCTCGTCACTGTGTTCGTCGCGCTCCGGAGTTGGACCCATAGTTCCCTCCGAATGTATTACCTCCAGATAGGAGACGGATAAGAAAGAATAGATAAATGTCAGGATGACTTGAGGCAAAGCATAGCACAGGCAAGCAACTAGTATGCAATTGCGCCAAAGTCTTAGTCAAATTTCTGAGCGAGATAACGTTACCGTTATTGTACGTGACTTACGCGTCTGAATCCGTCACGTCATTATTTCCAAGTGCCAGCCGCGCCGGAGCCCCCGAGTTAAACCCAACCAACATCCACCGCCGCAATTGCGAACTGCGCCTCCTTGAGCAGTGGAAGTGCCCTCAAACCGTATGACCTAGCAAAATTTGTGTGTGTCAAAGTCTTCAATGGTTCCAATGGATGAGACAAAGACAACGTCAAGGTTGCAACTTGGCCGGCGCCAGGCGTGTCCCGAACTCTCAGACTCCGAAGAATCAGACCCGGACTTCATTAATAACGCACCGTATGAGTACGAAAGAAAGGGAAAGGCGAGGGGTGGGAGAAGAGCTGGGACTGGCGACAAAGACGGGTCCCAGCGACTTGTCAATGACTGCGAGACAGCCATTCCAAAATGCTCAGCAATAGACAGACGCAGACGACAGGCCTTCCAAGCCCCCTCACCGTTTCTAGATTCCGAATCGACACGGAATGCGCCACAAAGTGTCGTTGTTAATATGTTTGGCCCTTGTAAAGTATTCCGGATAGCCTCAATGCGTATTATTGACCTTGGCTTTTGACAGTACTAAGAAGTAAAATTGAAGACTCTGAGTCAGAAGAAAACGAATACGGCGTGGATACAGACGATGAAGAGGAGGAACTCTCCGATGATGACGATTTCAGCAAAGAAAAATATCCCTCACCTCGTCAGAAAGTTGTACTGCGAAGCTCCCTCTCCAATTCTAGGAAACCTCAAGTAGGTAAGTAAAAACGATCCATGCTCTGCCTATAGATAATTCGAATCTAACACAAACATTCTCCGGAAGACGACGATTCTGTCACCGAGTCCGAATCAGAACAGGACGACATGTTTGCACCGATGAACTCACGGTCTGCAACGAAGGGAACTGTCTCTATCAACTCCGAAACAGAATCAGATGATGACTATGACCTAGATGATGTCTTCGTGAGTTCACTGCGTGATACCGGCGCAATGTTCGTATTCTTAAACAGACTGTCTAGACCTTGGAACCTCGGCCGGCATTTCCAAGGGACGTCTCACGACCAGTTGTTCCTCTCGTACTCGAGGCGGAGACTGATACAAAAGTTCCCGCATCTATGAATACGTTCCTCCGTGACTATCAACGTGATGGGATACGCTTCTTCTGGAATCGGTATAAAGAGGGACGGGGAGGTGTCCTCGGCGACGACATGGGACTCGTGGGTTGAAGTGTTCGTCCACCGAGGGTTCTTTATGTATACTGATATCCCTCCTAATACCCAGGGGAAAACGATACAAGTTATTTCCTTCCTGGCGGCAATTATGAAGAAATACGGCGACAGGCGAGACGTGAACAGACGCCGCAAGCATGTTTCGCGTCTGCAAGATAACCACGAGTGGAGGGAGCATAAGCGACTCCAGCCGGCGAATACAAGCTGGCCGACGTGTTTGATCATCGCGCCGAGTACGGTTGCCCATAACTGGCAACGCGAATTCGAAACAGTCAGTGAATTCCCCGTGCAAGTGAATTGTATAGGCTAATTGATGTACGGTGACAGTGGGGTTATTTTGAGGCCGGTATGTACGTAGGTCCTCCCGAGGATCGACGGCAGGCTCTCAAGGACTTCAGTCTGGGACGCCTTGATGTCTGTGCGTGAATCTGAGAGAAAGCATGACGTGAAAATAGTGTTTATTGAAATTTAATTTTTCTTTTCGATACAGTGATTACTTCTTTTGATACGGCCAGAGGGGATATAGAACTCTTATACGACCTTCCTTGGTCCATTATCTTTGTCGACGAGGCCCATAAACTCAAGAATCCGGCGTCTAAGATAACACTAGCGTTCAACAAGTTCAAGTGTAAAGCTCGCTTTGGACTTACTGGAACAGCAATTCAGAATACATACGAAGAGCTCTGGACTATTCTCGACTGGTCAAATCCCGGGAAGCTGGATACCTTGAAGACTTGGAAGAACTATGTATCTAAGCCCCTTGCAATTGGTCAAAGCGCGAAAGCATCGGAGGATGAGAGGACAACTGCGAAGGTACGATTATTGTGGCAAAAGGCTTACGATGTAGCAAGGACTGAAGCTTTGGAACAGTCCGTGGCTCAGACGCTCGTTAGCCGTCTGCTGCCATTGTATTTTTTGCGCAGGTCCGTCGTCACTTAAGACTTCCGCTAGTTCTCCGGTAGATATCATTCACTTTTAACAGGACGAAAGATCTTATACGCCTTCAGGTGAGTGAGAACTAAATTACATTACTAGGTACTCGTGCTATATATCGACCAAATACAATGCAGCTTCCGCAGAAAGTGGATGAAGTGGTCTTCTGTCCCCTGACTCCACAGCAAATACTGGTATACAAACGTATACTCGCTCATAGGGAGGAACGGATAAAAATAAATGGTCCCGGACCCCATGTTGATTTGACACCGTGCGACTGCGGCTCAGGATTGACGTATGTTCGCGTTATCCCTCATTGATGTTAGTCAGATTCTCTAACTTAATAATTCACTAAGGAGGACAAAGTGCTGTCATTCAATGGACGCCGCACACTTCTTCACTTATTTGACAATTCTACTGAAAATTTCGAACCACCTCGCTCTTATCCTCCCATGTGAGCCAAAGCCCCTCAATCCGCAAACGTTGCGTAGCTCATCTAATTTATTCCTGCAGCCCCCAATGATACTAAAGACCAAGTACGTCTGTATCAATGCTTCGTGGCAGTTATTAAACTGATCGTTTCTCTGTAGACGAAGCGGAATCGAGAGATTTCAAAGATTGCTTTTCCAGATCGTACGGTCCCGAAATATGGCCCCGCAATATTACTACCGCAGTTTTGTGGAAAGTGGGATGTACGTAGTTTCCCCTAACCAGACTCCCTAGTTAACGCAACGAAACCGATTTGATGTTCCTTATTATGGAATGTTACAGGTTTTGAACTTACTATTGAGGGAGTGGCAAAAGGGTCGCTCTGACAAAGTCCTTATATTTACGAAATCGGTGAAGCTGCTGGACATGTTAGACTATCATCTGAATTGTAATAGTTCGTAACCATCGCCACGCCCTACTGTCCCCTTCATTTGACTCACGCGCCGAAACTAGGCTACAGCTTCTGCAGATTGGATGGGTCAACGAAACAAAACGAGAGTAAGGGGCTTTCCCTTTCCAATATAAGTCTGATGTCTTACCTTTGCATCTTAGGAATGCCTCTGATAGACAGGTTCAACAATAATCCTGAGATTTTCATATTTTTGATATCTACGCTGGCTGGAGGAACCGGCCTCAACTTAACAAGCGCTAATAAAGTAGTTATTTTCGGTATGTCCCGTGCTTTATTCCTTTTCCATCTGCAGAGTGACTTAAGATATCTCCCACAAGATCCAAATTGGAGTAAGTAGATGTGTCTTCTGGATAGGGTTTATAGATGCTCAGTTCGTAACTAGATCCTGCACATGATCTCCAGGCTATGGATCGCGCATATCGTTTCGGTCAAACTCGCGATGTTCATGTCTATCGCCTTCTTGGCGCGGGTTCTATAGAGGAGCTGATATATGCTCGCCAAGTCTATAAACAGCAGATGATGAAAATCGGTTATGAAGCGAGCCACCAAACAAGGTACCAAAATACACTATCCTTTTCTAGCAGTTATTCACTTTACCCCTTCCACTATTGCACAACAGATATTTCGAGGGCGTACAAGGTGATACGAAGAGGAGAGGAGAACTTTTTGGCGCAGATAATCTCTTCAAGCTGCACGAGGACACGCTGGCCACGAAAATGACTGTGCGGGTATTCCGTATGAATTCGTCGTTTTAAGCTTATCATATGACTGCATTCGTCAGATCGAAAGAGCTCATCTGGCTGAGTTCGACTGGGCACTCGCGAACATGGATGTGAACAAGAAAGGAAAGCGAAAAAGTCTTGCCACTGAGAAAGAAGCTCTGGAAGTCGAGGCGAAGTCTCAGAGTCTCGAAGATGTAATATCCTTCCGTACATTGATGTGCATGATTGAAAGGGCTAACACTACTTATCCTGCATACGAAAGGATGATTTGCGTGGGCTGGCATCCTTGTTTCTTGACGACGGTAAAGTGACCGCACTCCGTCGTAATCGAATATACTAATGAGAACTTGCAATCAAGACCCACCTTCACCTCAAAAAGACGGAGCCTCGGATGAAATCCATCAGATCTTAAGTGCCGGATGTATAAGATACACCCATCAAAATGATGCGCTGTTAAGGCCAAGCCGCATGGAGAAGGAGTCACTGCGCGAATCGGTGAAGACCTGGCTTGTTTCACTACTTTCCTTTTGGCCCCGCACTAACGTACCAGTACATGTCAGAAATCTCGTAAGCGCAAAGTTGTATCCCGAGAACCGGGGAAGGGACGTCCTTCGCAACGCCAGCGCACCGAACCAGAGCCGGAGCCTGAGTGGCCTCCTCGGCGTGCCCACCACAAAGCTCCCCCATCCCCCGGGTCTATGTGAGTAATGCTATGTGAACAGTAATACGTATGGCGCTGATTATATCTTGATAACAAGACTACGATCAAGGCATAAAGCCCTGCTGGAATCCAGATTTGTCAGCACTGCCGACGACCTCCCTTCTTTCGCTGCAAAATTGTAAGTGTTCCGGGCCGCTTTTATCTGAGTTTTCAACACTGATGACATCGTAATTCAGCTTCAACATGTCCCCTGAAGAACAGCAAAGGATTGTCGAGGAGCTTGACGGGCAAACGTAAAAGTAACCAATGCAGGTTATCAGTGTCTGTCCTTTATGTTGTACTGCTCATTTTCAAAGGGCCCTTATATCTTTGTTTTTGTTTTTGCGTCTCTCCATTTGTAATGGATTCAATAACTTATCTTATATTGTTGTACCCTTCCTACTATATGTACATAGTTGTGCGCCTGCGACCTCTCCTTTCTTGAATGCATCTGTGTAAGTGTGCAAAACATCCAGCCACCGAGAATAAGTTGAAGTTCGAACCGAGATTCTTACCGGAAACCCCGTTGTGGACCGAAACTCAACATGACTGCTCAGCCGTTATGTAAAATCCTTGCTTCCCGGAGGTATCAAAGGCGTCCCAGCCCAGCAGATTGTCAACGAAGCTGCGCCTCATCCAACCGATGTTATTCGCTTTGATGTGGCCCCCGAAATAGTTGCCAAACAGCTCCAAGCACGCCTGTTTAGACTGGACCGAAACGACTACACCTGCGCTGTTGGGCAAGCATAATTCCTTGTTGCTCGGCCACCCAGTCTGCAGATGCAACAAAGCGAGCATTATAAGCATACAGCCACAACTATCAATCTTGAACAGAATAGCGCATACCTACATGACCAGAAGCGGCTTCTCCTTCGCGATGCCCTTGAAGTTAGTTATATCTTCCGTGAAATCGCTTGTCGAGCTGCCCCCAGTCGTCGCCTTCTGCCCAAAGTACGGAAAGCCGTTAGTCATGAAGAAGTCCACTGCGGCGACCATTTTGACGAGATGTCGCCGGCGCTCTGCCAGCCGTACTACGCCATGTCGGAGATTGAGGCGGGCATGCCCGAGAGTCCGGCTGCTGCGAAGTCGGATTTCGTCTGAAGGACGTATTTTGCCAGATTTGCGGGCGATCCCGCGTCGTTGTCGTACAAAGGCTATTCGTCGTACAAAAATTAGTGCGAGGAGGCGTGTTTGGGGCGCACCGATTGTACTAACCTCATCACCTATAGCAAACGATATATTCAATCCAGAATCAAGGCTAAGCAACGGATAAACGAGCGGGTGCGAATAAAGTTAGAACGTACCAAGCGCAACCGCTATGACCGGACTGGACATACGAGATTGATATCCATTCACACCATCCTCCTTGTCCTCTAACCACCACCATCTAGGTAGTCTTTATGAGCACTCTGCCCTCTATGTCTGATCAACAACAACAAAAACAACAATCCCCTCGCCCCATTGACGAGACCTTCTCTGCCCCCTCTGTATCTACACGAGGTGGTTTTTGTCCTCATCGTGGATGTGGGTCTGACCCACTGCTTCCTCTGGGAATGGTTGTGGCTCGCTCCTCCTCGTTCTTGGGGTCGATCTTGAGCTTTTCCCGTGCACCTCCGGTACCTCCCAAAATCCTCCCCACAGTTTCCCCACTGGTGGTGGAGATCACGTCTCGCCAACCCTTCCACCCCCCATCCCGCTCTGCTTCAGCAGCGAGCAACCGAGGAACTGGCCAGATTACAGCGCATATCTCGCGCCCGGCTACCCCGGGCTTACCCCTTACAGGGCCTCTCACGGGTGAAACTCTCTCTTCTGGGGGTCCACCAGGCCTTTCCTCCTTTCTGGCCCCTGCCCCACAGGCCCCCCAGTCCACCGCCGGTTCCATCTGGGCATCTCACCTCCCCACAGATGCAACCTCCTCTCTACTTGCTCCTGCCCCCCCTACCACGCCCCCAGGTGGTGGTGGGATGGCCCCCCACGTAGACGAGACCCCCTGTGGCCCGTCCCACCCAACGTCTGTGGCCATCTCGTCCCTTGACTCCGACTCTGAAATGTCGGACACTGGGGATATCGATGCCCAGGACTCTACGGCCTCTGCATGGAAAAAGCGCAAATCCACCAACGCCCCAGCCCCTCTGTCCCCCCAGGCAGAGGAGCTGAAGGTCCCCTATCTTCGGCTGGCCGCCACCACTGCGATGCGCGCCTCCCACGACCTCCTCGCACTCAGGAAGACGACCTCTGCGTCGGCTGCCATGACTGCCGCCCTCTTTGGAGAGATTGCCTTTGCAGTTAATTCTCTCAACAATGCTCTGGTCCAGGAGGATCCTCTAGCACATTCCGCCACGATGCAGGCCTTCAGGGTGGCGGTGGGCCCCCGTCTCAGCTTGGCCCCCCCGCCGGCTCCCCTTCTTGCCCCCCCTCAGCCCCCCCAGACTGTGGCCGGTCCCCCCCTTCCCCCCTCCCTGCCACAGCAGATGGTTCAAGTCATGTCTGACCTCACGTGCCAAATGTCCTTCATGATGCAGCAGATGGACGCCCTTGAACGCCCCCCCCACGCTCCTCGGGGGTCGGGTCCGCCCCCTCCAGAGACAGGAAAGGGAAGGGTAAAGCCAACCCTAGTACTGCCCCTCCTCCACCACAAGGACCTTCGGGCCCTTCTAACCTCACCGCCAGGTCCACCTTGCCGACACCTGTCCCTCCAGGTCTTGCCGCGGGTGGGGCTACTCCCGCCACTTCTCCTGCTATTGCAGCAGCAGTGTCGACGGGAACCCCCACTTCTGCTAGCGCTGTGAAACAAGAGCCGAAGCATGCAGTCCTCCCGGTTATCCATACCATTACGGACCTGACCCTCGCCATCCGCTTCCATGGGGCTCCACCTCCTGCTGAAGTGCGCCCCACCGATTCCTAGACGACTATCAACGTCCGGACTGCCCTCTCACGCTTCCCCACTGCGGCCAAACTGGTCGTACGCACTGCCCATTGGAACGACTGAGGCAATTGCTTCGTCACGTTCGCTCACAACACTCATGTTCCCACTATGAACAGTGTGAAGGAAGTTGTGATGGCAGCCATTCAAAGCGTCTACCCTGCCACAGTCTCCCAACTCATATCTTGGGCCTGCCTACAAATTGCCGAAGTCCTGACGTGCCCTGCGCCGGGCCTCCCTGCCTTCACTGCATCTGACCTCCAAGCGGAGTTCTGTGCCACCAACCCTCACCTCCTCTCACTACCAATGACTCTAGAGCCCGACTGGACCCGGGCCTATGAGCTCCTTGGCAAGGACGTCATGTCCGCCCCTATCGCCTTCTCCTTCGAAGACCCTACGGGCGCCCGCTCTGTGAGTATCCTCTCCACACCAAGGAACCGCGTCGTCTACATGTTCGGCTGCCGGCTCAAGCTGGTGGCTCGACGTGACCTCCCTCGCCTGATGCAGTGCACCAAGTGCGCTGCGCTGGGCCACCTGGTTCAGAACTGCAGGAACCGACCCTGGTCATGCCTGATCTGCGCAGGCCGTCACCGAACTGATGACCATCGCATGCGCTGCCCCGGTTGCGTACGAGACGCCCTCCCGGCCTCCTCCCCCTGCACACACCCCCCCAAATGCTCGAACTGCTCCGGCGAACACCGCGCTGACTCTTCCAGCTGCCCCAAACAGCATGGCCGTGCCCGTTCCTCTTTCGCCCCACCCCCGGTAGATGAGTAGTACATGGACGTTCATGCAACACAATGTTGCAACGTCCCGAGTGCACGTTGAAGCACTCGTCCACTCCCTCTCATCTCCCCCTGGTGCCCCTTCTCCACCTGCAGTTATTCTATTACAGGAACCCCCTTGGTACCCTATCAGTGCCTCCCCTTCTATGTTTGTGGCATCAGGTATGCCCGTCTTTGGCTTCCCCGCCATGCCCAACTACCACATCTTTGTGCCCCCCTCTGCGGGGAGCACCGAACTAACATGTCCGTGTGTGGTTACACTGGTTCACCAGTCCATCCCTCTGTCCCGAGTGGTGTTGGATGCTTCGCGCTCCCCCACTCGCGACATACTCACACTAATTTTTGACACCGGCCTTGGGCCTCTTTTTGTCACTAATGTATACAATCACGATGCCAATAAAACTGCCACCATCTCCTCTCTCACTCTACTGGAGCTTCCTCCTAGTGCACACTGGCTGGTTGCTGGGGACTTCAATCTCCACTCCATCCACTGGGACCATGGCACCCACTCTGTCAGCGATGGTCAAAAAGCCCGTCCGCTTGAACACTGGGCTGCCTCACATGCCATGCACCTCCTTAATCAGCCGGGCTTCGATACCCGGCGCTGCCCTTCCACCCAATTCACCGAATCAGTCATCGACCTTGCCTGGGCTTCTCCATCATTGGAAGACCTTGCTTTGGGCGACTCCTGGACACGGTCGTGGGATACACCCTCAGGATCGGACCACATGGTTATCACCTGGACCGTCCCCCTCTCTTCTAATGAGTACATCGACCCCTTCCTCCGCCCTAAGTATGATGACTTGCTCTCTACTGAATGGTTGGAAGCTCTCGATGACCCAATTACTGCCGCCTTCGCCCTCTCAGGCGCCACTTCTAGTCTCCTTGACATCAAAGTCGCCACCATACACACTGCTATGGTCTCTGCCACCGACTCCTCACACCCCCCTTCCACTCAAAAAAAGGGGGGTCACAAGGTCAAGTGGTGGGATGCCTCCTGTCATGCTCACATGGTTGCTTTGCGTGGAGCCACCCCAGCGACACGTATCGTGCTCCGACACGAGTCGGCCAGTATTTTTCGCCGTGCTAAACATGCATGGGCTGACTCGTTTACCGCCTCCGTCAAACCAGACAAAATCTGGCCAATGGCGAAGTGGGCGATGGGCACAAGACGTGCACCCATCCCTGCCCTGGTTATGGGACACACCACCACAAACTCCCCTGCAGAGAAGGCTTCTGCCTTCCGGGCCAAGTACTTCGGTACCCAACCTTCCGCTGCCTCTCCTCCATTGTACTCTTTCGTTGGCGCCCGCCCCATGCGCGACCATCCTATCCTTATGGAGGAACTGGATCGCGCCCTCAATCTCACTTCGAATACGAGTGCCCCAGGCATTACGGGTGTTGGCTATCAGGCCCTTAAAAGCCTGCACGCCACCCATAGTGTTCCACTCCTTGCACTCTACAATGAGTGCTTGGAAGCTGGACACCACCCCCGTCCTTGGAAGGACGCAAAGGTGGTGATGCTTCGCAAGCTCAATAAGAAGGACCCCACTGCGCTTAACACCTACCGCCCCATCACGCTTGAGGAAACTATGGGCAAACTCCTCGAGAAGATTATCGCCAACTGCATCCAGTTCATCGCCAATGAACTTGGAGCGCTTCCCCCCACCCAATATGGTACCCGCCAAAAGTCGGGCGTACTGGACGCTGCCTCAGACCTCGTCAATGAAATTGAATCTGCATGGGCCAAACACCATGTCACCTCGGCCTTAGCTGTCGACATGGCGGGTTTTTTCCCCTCCGTACAACACCCTCGTCTGATGTCCGTCCTCTCTGAACTTGGGTTTCCCCCCCGCCTCATTTCTTGGGTCCTCTCCTTCATCTCAGATCGCCATGTGGCCCTGTCTTTCGACGGGTTCACCGACAACCTCACCCCCATCCCTAATATGGGGGTTCCACAAGGATCACCCATTTCGCCCATCCTGTCTGCGCTATTTGCAACAAGCCTCCTCTCCTCGCTTCAGGTCACTGACCCTCTTGTGTTCATCCGCACCTACGTGGACGACCACCTCCTTACCACTTCTTCGCCATCCCTTGCCACTAACATTGCATGACTCGAACAAGTGTACGTCTCTTTCTCCGCAGCCTGCCATGCCCTCGGACTCTCTCTGGATGATGACAAATCTGAGCTCATCCACTGGACCAGGCGCCACAACCTGTGCAAGGACTCCCTTATATTCCCTATTCACCTGCCGTGATGGGGCCTTCCCCCCCTTCGAATAGTCCCCTCCCGGCCCCTACGTTGGCTGGGGATTTTCTTCGATGCGCAATTGCTGTTTACGGACCACGTTCAATGCATGTGCTTAAAGGCCATGTCCTCTCTCTGTGCCCTGGAACTCCTCGGCAACACACTTCGCGGCCTCGACCCGCTTCACCTTCGACGTCTCTATATTGGGTGCATACTTCCGGTTCTACTATGGGGTTCTCCCCTGTGGTTCACAGGTGTACGCCAGAAAAGCAAATGCGACAAAATGACCCTTGTCCAGTCCGCAGCATGCCGCCGTATCCTTGGATCATGGCACACATCACCACGCGGCCCCTCGGAGGTACTCACGTCCATTCTGCCCATCCCCCTTCGTCTAGAGCGTACCAAAGCCCGCGCAGCCATAAGGTACCTTACCACCACACATTCCCTCCTTCCCTTATGCACTACATGTAAGGGCACCATCACTACTTCCTTCGTCTCTTGGGTTCCTCCCGGATGCAAATGAGTTCCATGCTACACTCACCCCCCCTGGATTGCCCTACCTGCCCTTCGGCACATGAGCATCGACCGAGCGATTGACCATTCTTCGGAAGCACGAGAAGCACTTATCCAGCTACACCACGGTCTTATCGACTGGCTGAAAGATACGCCCTCCCGCCTTCTCATCTATACCGACGGCTCCCACAAGGGCACGTCTCCCTCCTCTTTCTCTGGCGGTGCCACCGGCGTCTGGTTCTATTGCGGGAAGAATGTTCTCACCCGCGAAACCTCCCTAGGTCCGTCAGTCCACGCCATGGACTGCGAACTTGCCACCATTGCCGACACCGTCTGGCTGCTGGCTTACTCATATGATCTCCACCCTGTGGTTACACAGGTCGAGCTCTACACTGACTGCGAAGTGGCCCTTACCCTCCTCGCTGACCCTCGTCCGGCCCCTGGCGTTAACGTCACCCTCCTCATTCGAAAGTGCCTTAAAGCCGCCACCAAGCGGTTTCCCCATGTGTTTTTTCACCTTCACTGGGTTCCTGGGCACTCCAACGTGGAAGGCAATGAATTCGCTGACGTCCTTGCCACCGGCATCACGGACCATCCTCCTCCGGGTGCTCTCCCGTTCCCTCCCACCATCCGCTTCCTACAGGAAGCCGCCTCCTCTATGGCACTCACTAGCTGGAAAAATGATTGGACCTCTGCCTGTCGTAAATTCAAAGGGACCTCAGATGCCCATTCTATGGGCACTACTCTGACTCCCTCTACTAAGCCATCCGCTCTAATGCAGAACCTTAAACTGGGTCGCTGCACGAAGTGCAAAGTTTTCCGGACGCTCCTAGGTCACGCCGGCTTCGGCGCTTACTTTGGACGCATTCTGGGATGCGATCCCCTATGTCCCTTCTGCCACGTTCCTGAGACACGAGCCCACCTCCTGCTCTCATGCCCCCATACCCTTACTGCTCGCCAGGCAGTATGGAAGACGCCTCTACCCTCTCAAGAAGCCGAATGGTTCTCTAAAGACGGCCTCCCCCTCTTAGCCTCTTTCCTTGACTCACACTCCGCCTTTGAGGCAGAGCCCATCCTCGTCTTCAACCCGGGTGGCCCCATGGTGGTACACATTTCTACCCTAGGTTTTGCCACTGGCAATTAGGGAGGACACCACACTTCTTTTGCTAACCGGCTCCCACCTGGCCCCTCTCTCTGCTTATGGCATCCCCTTACTATTGTTCTCTCTATACCAATTACCATCTCACTCAATACAGGGGCCTAAAGGCCCCTGGAGCGTATTTTGTACTAGATAGTCATGACACACTATAGAAATGCATCCAAAAAAAAAAAAAAAATATCCATTCACGCCAGTGAGCTAGAGGCGAACTGGACTTTCCCTTACCTCAGTTACATCCATACTGAAGGGATGACGTAGATCTCGGCGGCCGAAACTGCACTTATGACGTCTGTGGACTGCGGTTCAGCACGCGGCGTTTGGCTCGGGCGCTCACTTCCGTAATATGAAGAGTCCGTGCCGGAATTGCAGACGCCGCAAGTAATGACCATCCTCGTGCCGACGGACTACATAATATGGATATCGCTGGCGAGTTGGGTCTTTGGCGGACAAGACTACCAACAGTCACCACATTAAACCGAGGCCCATTATCACTCGAGTATGGACAGCCACGCACATCCAGAGTGTAGACAAATCCTTCGAAGCCATACATAGACTTTGATTCCGTCTAAACAGGGACCTGCGGCCGTCGACGAGTTGTTACTTCCCGGATTGATATTAGTATTCGCTTCCGTGCTGTTAACACCGCTCGTCGCGGCGGCCCCTTGCCAGAAGCTAGCGAGGAGCAGGGTCCAGAGGAAAAAACGCCACCGCAGCATTTCCTAATTTTGTGGAGAGACTCGGGGAGAGTGAGCCAGACCGGCATCGAATATTTTCTTGCAAAGTTGAATAGAGATGCTCCCTTGGACCATACAAGAGCATAGGAGCGAAAGCAAAGCAGGCGCGAGCATTTAAACCGGTCTGGACTGTAGGATCACGGTGATTCCTTAACCAATACGTGCTAGCACATATGGCGAGACACCAATTCGGAGTTCGGAGACAAACTCTTTTTATCATTATCTGAAGGGGAGAAAGAGTGGCGCATTGAATGTGTATTCGGTTGAAAGACACATCAATAATAGAACAAGTCAGCTGCAGGTTGCTGCGTGGAGAAATGGGGTCGAATCGGTGCCAAGAAAGGCTTAGAAGGGAGTATATCGACTTTGAGTAGATACTGCCTTGATGCTGCTCTTTGTGAGTGAAGACTCGGAGACAGAGAGGAGACTAACCCCGGCATATTCCGTATTGTATCTCCTTTTGGAATGTACGGTGGCGGGGTCAGGAGCGCCGCTCGCGTCCTCGAACTCCGTTCTTCGTTCTCCTCTTCTCGTCCACACGTTCCCCGCTTCTGCTCCTGTGTTTCGCCGTACTACGACCATGCACTGTTGGCTGTCATTTTACTTTCAGCTTGTTCTTTCCCTGTCTTAGTACTGTGGCTAACAATAAAGACATGTGCAATTTGTCCAGATCTGCTCCGAGTCCCCCTAATAATCGAGCGATGTGCTTTAAAGATCCAGGACTAGATCCTTATGGACTCCTTTCGTCTGGAGCCGGCCCAGCATCTGCAGCTAAGCGTGTGGTCTCCTATGGGCAATGCCGCCACCTCTTCAGTCGTATCCAGGCCCCGAAGACCACAATAGCGGGTGATCTGTGCGCGCGTTTCTCGAACAAAGGCATGCACTTGTTGACAGGCCCAGCCGCACATTTGTGTTTGTGCGCTTTTTCTCTTCCCTCCCTATTTTTCTCATCCGGGAACAGTGGTCATATAAAGGCTGGCACAAGAACCCGCCCATGCCCTCAATCTTTAAGTCAAAATTCGTCCTTCCTTCCATTCCCTCGCTATGAATGCCTTCACTCTTTGTACATTGGGGCTTGCCCTCCTCGGACACCTGGCGCTTGGTCTTCCCACAGGCGTGGACGTGCTGCTGAACGCCGCAACTGAGTCGCGGATGAGCAAGCTCACCAGCATGTATGCGTTCAGTGGATTTGTATATGCTCTCGACGTATGTACTGCTCTCCCCGCTCTAGTATTCTAGCATTCACATCATTTCCAGAACTGCCCATCTTCCTCTGGCCTGGTCTCAGATTTCAAACAAATGTACGCAAAAGGGGCTCGGAACGTTATCACCTTTGACTACTGCGGCAATGGCGACGATGCGTCGTACTATGAAGGTGCATCGTCTCTTCCAGTCCTTAGGGAGTCCAATTGTTCTAATGACTTCCCCGCAGAGGTCATCAAGGCGGCTGGTACCGCCAAACTCAACATCATCCCACTCGTTTGGACACTCCTTGACGATGGCCAGACGATTTCCGGCTCTGTCGTACCCAGAATCAATGCAGTGACAAAGGTGCGTTCCGTTAGCAATCTGTACTCCTCTTCTGCCTAAAGAACTCCCTTTTCAGGCTGTCATTAACAACCCAGGTCCTGTTTTGGCGGTTGCCTTAGGTATGAAATCCGTCCTCAATCGCTTTTCGTTTCACTAAGACCATTATGCACTATCTAGGTGATGAAGTAAGCATACAATCCTCCGAGGTTGAAGGTTTTGCGCATCCACTTACTCTTACACATCGCAGCCTTTGTACGACAACGACTTCGGCTCACCAGAAAGCCTCGCCAGCCATATTAAGCAAATGAAAAGCACCTTTTCAAAAGCAGGACTTTCTGACATCCCCATCTCGATTTCCGATATGGCGTACGGTTGGCAAAGCGCTGGAGACATATCGTCTGTGGTTGACGCGGTCGACTTCTTTATGATCAACGATTTCCCGTATTTCGGGCAGAAGGCGAAGAGCGGCGGTAGCGCGCAGTCGTGGAGCGATTTCACGAAGGACATATCCTACTTCGAGAGCATCGCAAAGGGGAAGCACCTCCTGGTGACACAAGTGCGTACTCTGTTTCCACACTCAAATTATTTTATCCATGCTTAGCATCCGTTTTTACTTTTCTCTCACCCCCCTCAGACTGGTTGGCCGAGCAACAAGGACGAGTTTGCTCCAAACAGTAAGGATATTGTCGTTTCGGTCGCGTCGGAAGAAGCGTACTGGAACCTGCTCGACGACCACTGCAGCGATTTCTTCAAGGCGAAGAACATCGGGTGGATGTGGCGTAGCTGGGACGAGACCATCGAAGGGTGGGGCGTCACCTCCAATGGAAAGGCGAAATGGAACTTCGGCGCAAAGACCACCTGCTAAATTTCCGGTGCATTTATCTGGTTCATGATGTGTCGAATTCGACCTTCGTTTTCTCTCTGTCTTTCTTTTAGCGATTGCGATTGCAGTCGACTCCGTCTCTCGTTTCTTTTTTGGGTATTAGTATCGGGTGTCAGTGTTATTAGGCCCTTTGTTGTCTTTTTTAGGTACTCGTCGAGTCTTCATGGTCTGTCGTTTCGTGCTTCTTGTCTGAGCGCTGTGACTCAAAGCTGTTTCATAATAAAACTGCATACGAAACTCTTTCGTAATCTCAAGAAAAGTCTGGTGAATTATCTCTCCGTGCTGTGTATCCGCGGCAGACTAATCGGGGTAGAGGAAAAGGACGTCCTTCGGGTAGTGCCGATTATCATTTATGAGGCGTCTCCCATACAGTACGTCGGGATCAAGGTATACACACTTGTGCGTATATTTCCAAGACGAGCTTACAGTGCCAAAACGAATGATTCGAATACGAACAAAACACTTCCGGTTCGATCAATTCACAAATTAAGAAAGGATCAATCAATACATAATACATATATATTCTTGAGAGTTCTTAAGAAGAAGCCTCTCTGGGCCCCTCCGCCGCTCGCGATCGAGCTTAAGCTTCCTTCTCGATTCTCGATCGAGACGACCCGCATGTGGGCTAGGGGGATCGGCACGCCTATTTTCGACAAAGATCGGCGCGGCCGACGAGTTTGTAGTACATGTACGTACAACGGAATCCGGGATGCGGGGATAGCGCGGGGGGTCCTCCCTCGGTCCGACTTGGAGTGGGGTGGGGTCGACGATATGAAATTTAGTCCCGAGGAAAACGATTCAGGAAAGTGGTCTTGAGCATACATACGCGGAGATTCGGTGCGCTTTCTAGTGGCGTCCTACTGTATGTGCCATATTGATTGATATCCACATCTGCATTTTCAATTGTCTCCGCGGGACCACTGCTAACTCTCCCCCCCCTCCCGACTTGAGGCTTGCGTAAGGCTCAGACACTTAGTCGAGCCACTAACTCCAGTGGGAACTTTCGTAAACTCGGTACGTGGTCCTTGGACCACAACCGTAGACAGCGCCTTGAGTCCCAGCTATTCCATACGTACGGTACAAGGTTCCAGTACATCATGATACAGTACGTCGACTCCAAGCTCAGGGAAACTGGCTACGCAAAGTCGAGGCGCCTGCGGGGAGCAATGACACGAGTCAAAGCGGTCTTCCCACCCCACCTCTTAGGTTATTTTATTTGTGGCTCCCGAAAAGAGACTGAATTAAGCCAGGTGAACAGCTGTTGCACCTTCTTCTGGTGAATTTACGCTGTCGTCGCTCGCGTCTCCTGTCCCGCTACCGCTTTTTCTCCGCGTGCCCCTCCGAGGCTTTCTGACATAGATAGGGCAAATTGACGCTCTCCGTTCCGGGGGAATGGATATGGATAGTGGTGCTTCAATGCTATAGGACTTGTGCAAGCTAGTCTGTTCTCGCACGGTGATCGTAGTGAATTCCCCCAGGTCATCCCGACGTGTACGCAAAACATTGTTTTTCTTCTGAACGGGCAGGCAAGCACGAGCACGACAGTAGCGTCAGATGAGAAGCCACGGTGAAACGGCTTCCAAAAGCTTCACAGTCCCATGTTGCAAGAAAAAAACAGCCAAGCATCAGCCTAGTCATACAAATCCCCCGGGACCCCTTCTATATGTAAAATTAGTCTAATAGCACGGTTACAGTTATGCTGAGACGCGCGCACGTCTCCTCGTCTTCAAACGACCCGCACAATCCCCCTCATCGTCTATCGCCTCCCCATACATAGCGTCGCGGCGCTATTGCCGGATTCGCCCGCGGGAGACAGCCCTCTAATACACGTCTGATGTAAGTAACCCTTCATTTCTTCTGGGTATCCTTCTTTGCTGGTACAAAGAGCCAGCCAACTGCGATGAGAAAGCGGATGCCGGTGCCGACGCCGAAGGCGCCTGCGCTCCCGACCTGGTCGAGGATTGCGCGGCCGACGAAACCACCGAGGAATAACGCGAATACGGCGAGGAACTTGTGGTCGCGCGTGATGACGAAATGACGACGGAAGAGCTTAGGGTCGGACATCAACTCGCACCAGACGGTAGTGAGCACAACTAGCGAATTGAGTATGCGTCAGCGTGTGTAATATAACATAATTTCCTTACAAGGGCAAGGCGAATGGAAAAGACAGATGAAACGAAAAGATGGGAAACACTGGACGAAAGGAGAAACGCTTACCAGTGGTTGCGAATTGCGAGTTCACGCGCTTTCCCATGATGCCTTGTAGACCAATACTGGCGCTCGCAAAGCCGAGGGCGATGAAGCTCAGCGCATTCGTCCACGCAGGGTCTCCGCGCTCCGACGCAACGGCACCTTGCCCACCCTGCCAGACGGTAACAGCCGCGGCCATGGTGAAGAGCGCCTGAATGAGGGTGCCCGTAAAGAGCCAAAAGCGGGTGTTCGAGCCGATTTTGTCACCGAGACGGCCAATGGAGGCGCCGCCGAGGAAGGTGAAGAGCGAGACGAGTGCCTGTCTGTCGGCCATGTGGAAGGAGAAGTCGGTGTTACCAGGTGTGAAGAGTCGGGCTATGGCGAGAGAAAGCTGAGTGGGTGAGTCAGTGATCTGGAGAGCGGACTATATGCTAAGGGGGTACCTGGACTGTGTTTCCGGTCTGGAAGCCACACCAAACGAAAACGGCGGAGAATGTAATGGCATCACTGTAAGTGGACGAGCGGGTTAGCTACCCGCGGAAAGTGGCAAGGAAAAAGTAGACGCACATGAAGCCGGTCATAAAGCAGAACGATGCAAGGGGGGACGTGGACATATTCGGGTCTACATTTTGCATAAGATACTCCTTCCACGACAACCGCCTCGCTTCTTGGGACATGACGGGCTCTGGCAGTGTCGACGTCTGGGATTGTGACTCTTGCTTGTTTTCAGCGTACGACATTGCTCACGGCGGCGGGGAGGAGCAGGGGACTACCTTCGCGGCGGAGGGTGCGAATGGGTGAACACGGGAAGGCAAGCTTAGGGCAGCAGAGCCATCGTTTTATCGTGTTCTAAAGATAATCACCCGAGTCGCTCTATCTCCGAGAGAAATCCTTTCCCACGGTCTTCGCGTAGGTTTATGCTTGGCGGTCGTCACTTTTTCTTTTCTGACATGCAACTTGCAACTATCATTTTCGCATGCTGTATGCTGTGCCGTTTCAAACGATTGAAAGGCTTTCGAGACATTTGATGAACCTCAAAACTCTTGGTTTCGGTACTGCTCAGTACCGAGGCTTGATTTCAGTGGTATCTCTTGTGTTCAGGCATGCCGCGTCGCCGCTCTTTCGCCTCAATGACGGTCTACTACTGCTTAGGCCTTGGCTTCCTTACTGTCTCGATCTGGCCCCGTTTGCTAAGACCGACTCATCAAGAGGCACATCGTTACAGAAGCAACGAAGACGTCACCGAGGACTCAACGGATGTATTATGTTTTTCTCACATACTATGAAGTTGATAAGACCTTCATGACCACTGAAAGCGCAAATATAACAAGTGTTGAAATCATCGTATCTGCTTCACTGGAGGCATCGGCGCCAACCGCGCCCCGCTCATTTCCCTTTACCCTACTAGATCTAGGCTTGGCTCGAAAATATAAATACAGCAGCGCTCACCAAGAATCCAGTGCGGCCTTGCTGCGGCCGACCAATACCAAGCCTGCCCTCGCGGACCGCCATGGTTCTCTTCCACCAGCGCCTGAGCCAATCACGCTGATATTGGCTGGGAGGCAAGCTCCTCCGAGGAACTAGGCTGATTTCCAAGGCGAGCTTGAACTAATACTGATCGGATCCTGCTGGACATCTATACTAGGCTATAGTATTCTTTCCGTTTGACAAATGGGCCCAAGTTCTAAGTGACTCATTGAATGAGAGCGTTTAAGGCGGCGTGGGTCTGAAGGGTGAGGGATTCTTATCTGTTAACTTGGAACTATTGACTCACTTATCGTGGTACAGGGACTCTGAAATCCGCCTAAAAAAGCAATCGGACGTTCATTGTAAGCAATCAGTAGTACCGGAGATGCCTCTGTGGAAAGAACGTAGTTCAGTGTCCAATGTGAAAATTTACAGACTGGACATCAAAAGTCAGAGTAGACTTTTTCGGGGCTCGTCTTTGGCTAAGCATCCGGACGGAGAGGGCAGCGGGCCATGCTCAGCTCCGCTGGTCCCGCTTTCTTCCTCGCTCTTCACTCCGTTACTTATTCAGCACGCGCGGAACAGGAACAAGCGGGTCGCCGACGTTTTGTTCGTCCGTTTCCCACAGCTTTCATCAGATGCATAAACACCGCCTGTCGTCCAAGCAGTAGGCTAAACGCGTCGCTCACAAATAATATTTTTGTGGCTCTCGAGCGGAAAAAAAGTACACAACTATGTAGCTACATCGTCTCGATTCGTTCATACCGTATTCAACAAGGAGTAATACAGAAAACATGCGCAGGTTATAAGAATGTCAACTTAAGCTCATTGAACTGCAAAGAAGCAGGTGTATATATATGGACCGCATTCCCCGACACCGATCTACGTCATTTCTTCTTTTTCTCCGTCAGGTCCTCCGCCTCGATCCACTTCTTCGGCACACCCTTCGCCTGGAGCATCTCCGACACGATCTTGATCTGCTTACCCTGCACCATAACCTCGAGACCCGCGTTCTTCCCAGGCAGCGGCGCGACCGCAGTCGACGACGCGCACGCGCGGCGGAGCTCTTCTGCGAGCGCATCAGCTGTGAGAAGGAACGGCTCGAATCCCGTGATGAGTGTGCACGCCTTGCGTCCTTGGCGCAGTTTTAACAAGGACGGAGATGGGGTCGAGTTTGCCTTTCCTGTGTACAGGCGAAATTTCCGATTAGCATTTTTGTGTATGGGGCAGGATGTGGCCGGAGTACGCACTTCATCATTGGGTCCTTCCCCTCAGACTCGACACGATGCCAGGGCTGCATTTTTTCTATGAATCGGCGCGTGAGCTCGTCGCGTTTCATGAACTCCGGGACGTCGATACCCTTTGAAGCGAAGACGCCGGCCAGTGTGTCGTCCACATTGATGAACTGCTTCTGGTGTGGGTTCACGAGTGATTTGGCGGCAATGTAATCGTTCAGAATTGTCTTGACGTCTTGCAGCGTGTATAGAGCCGACGGGCTGAGCTCAAGTCAGAAACGCGCAAGTACGAGAGTATACTGAAAGAAAAGACGCACTCCTTTCCGCCCTCTTGGAAGAAGGGTTTGCTCTGCTGGTGCGGTTTCCATAGCTCCGTTACAGTTATGTCGCGCGGGCGGGCTGCCTCTGCAGCGGCACGTTCCTCTTTTTTCTCGCGCTTCGCGTCCGCCTCGCCCACTGTGAGGTATACACGATGCGCCACGACATCAGGATGGCTCGCGACTACACCAAGCACCTGCACGTCGCCGCCGCCCTTTCCACGGGTTTCTTTCAGGCGCACGAGCTCCTCTTTCTCTACAGAGCGTAGGAACGCGGTGAGGTTCTTGTGCGCGGAGTGCATGATGTCGACGGGTGTGGATGTGGGGGTGAGTAGACGTGCCGGGCGTGCTGGGAGAACGTGGGCTGTGTAGAAGACTGTAGAGGGGATAGGGAAGGAGGCGGGTGGGAACGCGGCGAGGGATGTGCGGATTGCCTGGAGGAGCGCGGTTCTCAGGATTGAGGATACCCCTATGAGCATGGTGAGGTTCGGTGTTCGGCATGAAGTATTATGGACTTGCCATCGGGAGTCAAGGGCGGAGGCCCGTCTCCGGGTTTGTCGTCGACTGTATCTTCAGGTTCGGACGGAGGGGGCGGCGTAGCTTGTTCAGCGTCCCCGGTCCTGCTCTCTGCCTCACTCTTCGTTTCGTCGTTCGACCCGTGTGGGACGGGACCAGGCGGATCGCCTTGTCCGCCCATTTCCCATAATTTGTCCTTGACCATGTGCAGAATATATACCGCCTTTCCTTTCGCGCCGTCTTCTCTCAGCTGCGCGTCGGCCACGGCCATGCGTCCGACAGCTAGCGGTGGGCCGAGTGCATTGCGTGTGTAGCAAGTCACGGAAACCAGTTGTCCCGGAGTCAAGCCAGCAGCGTGCTCGACGACTTGCTGACGCAGTGCAGCTCAATAATAGATATTTGTCAAGGGAGAAAGCGGCTCACCCCCAGCAATCATGAGGTCGGCACCCCCGGCAAGGACAGGAATTACGGCGGAGGGCGTGGAGAGGAAAGGGAGGAGGAGTGGGTATTTCCATAGAGTGTATACTAAGAGAAGAATCAGCTGCTATTCATTTCAAAGAATAGAGGAGAATACGAGCCTGTTGGGATCAGATCACTGTTCCCCTTCCCCAACGTGAACCAGAGCGGCTCTCCATCGGAAGACAGGTATGCAACCTGAGCAAGACGTCAGACCTGGATCGTTGGCGAGCGAAGTCATATACCCCAGGATCCCCGTTGTGTGCGCTGAACTTGACAGACTGTAGGCCGTCTGGAACCAAGAGGTCGCCGAGCTCGGGTGGTGACGAATCGCCAGGAAGGAAATCCTGCAGGACGCGCTGCTTGAGCTTTCGGCGGTCCGAGTTTCTTAGAGGTGCTGGGGAGAGTGATAAGACGTGTTCTCTGTTCTACAGACTGGACGTACCCGAAGTCTTGAGGTCGTCGAGCGGTTTCTTGAACATAATCGGAGCCGATGCGCTTGGGCGACTGTATGCGCAGGGCTGGGGAGGGATGGGGCGTGGGATTGTTGTTGTCCGGATGTGGAATTAAATTGAGCTCCGACGGGGTGATAGCCGGGAAGTTGTTAGGGGGGTGAGAGCCCTCCGCCAGGCAGCCAGCCGCCCCCACTGCGAGTCGTATAGGCCTGTAGACAATTCCCGTTTCGCCTTTATTGACGCCTGCCCATCCCGCACTTTCTCTCGTCCCCTCGTCCCCCGCTCATCTCCTCTCTCCATCGACTCCCGCACTTCACCGTACGTCTCATTTCGTCTTCTGACCCCGTCGTTCGTCGTCGTATCGATAAGCGACGTCCACGACGGCGGCGCGCACCTACCAGTGCGCGCATATACGCCGCGCGACGCGTGCTGGCCGTCTTGTGCTGCAACGCGTGCTCAACCACTCAGCCTGGCTCTTTTCACCGCCTGCGCTGTCGTCGACGACGATGACGCGTACTGTTGACTTTGCTTTGCTGACAGCTCGCTTTCAGATGCCCAAAGAACCCGCCACGAAGAAGGTGCGCTCGCTACTTACGCTTTATTCCCCCGACGCGTCTGACGCGTACGCAGACCCGCAAGGCGCCGGCCGAGAAGCCCGCTGCGCGCGGAAAGGCCAAAAAGGACCCCAATGCGCCTAAGCGCGCGCTCTCCGCGTACATGTTCTTCAGCCAGGACTGGCGCGAGAGGATCAAGGCGGAGAACCCCGATGCCGGTTTCGGTGAGCTCCCATATTTTATGTATCCGTGGCACTCGTCTAACATGATACAGGCGAGGTCGGCAAGCTGCTTGGAGCAAAGTGGAAGGAGCTCGACGACTCGGAGAAGAAAGTAAGAGGGTGTAGTATTGTATTGCAACGGACTATTGCTAACGGTGGACTACAGCCGTACATCGAGCAAGCTGCTCGTGACAAGGCCCGCGCCGAAGAGGAGAAGGCCAGCTACGACGTAGGTCTCCTTGCGCCTGTCCCCACGACCATGCTAACGTAGTACACTAGGGCAAGGCCAACGGTGGTGATGACGACGACGATGAGTGACCACCTGTCGCATATGTCTATACACCATGTTCCTCGGTTATTCCTATTCTCCCACCTTGCTGCTGCGTCGCCAGACTCCTGTCTTATTTTATTAATCGGTTCTCCCGAACCTGGCCCGTCTATCGCTCCTTGCCGCCCTTATTTTATGATCTCGTGATGTATGTAGATGTAGAGTAAACTATGAAAATTCGTACCCCCGAGATTGAGATTCATCCGGGCGCGCGAGCAGCTCCAGCGGCCGAATGATGTCACGGGCAAGAACCTGGCCGCGATGGGCATTCACAGCTTGCTCTTGTATTGCTCATCGACGACCCCCACGGACGACACAGGCTCTTATTGAATATTTTCCGTTCCTATTCTCTATCGTCGCTTACAGCTGGTAATAAACGTATTCAATCGCGTCTACAGCCGACCCAGCAGCCACGCTACAGTTGAAAACACACATCATCGCGCGCACTCCACCGATTTATCTAAGACAAATGGCGAACAACGGAGAAGGCTCAACAGTGCGTGTACCTCGTCCTCTGCATGTTCGCGGCTTGACGAAAAGAAAATAACAGGACAGCGCTGTGCCCGACAACCAGCGCTCCAGCTGGACGTCCTTCATCAAGTCGTAAGTGCCAGTCCTAATACTTAATCCGCTGAACGTCGAGCAGAAGCCCAGAATCGCGTCACTCAAAGGCGACCTCTCATCACTCACCGCGCCGCCGTTCATCCTCTCCCCAATCTCACTCACCGAGTTCCCTGGTGCGTCCCTTTTGCCGCCTCGCCACACGATCTCACTTGCTCATTCCTGTGATTTGACTTGCTATGAATGTTTTCATTGAATTATCGCCTGTGCTTTCGTAAAACACACGATCCTGGGGCTTACAGCGTACTGGTGTGAGCGTCCTGAGCTGTTTGCGGCAATCGCAGATGGCAAAACCGCCGAGGACAGAGCGCTCAGGGTGCTCAAGTGGTTCATCGTACGTATCACTTTCTGATCGTTCCCCCAGTGCGTACTGATATAAGGACGTATATGATATAGAGTACACTCAAGGGCCAGTACACGACGCGCAATGAGTCTATGGGCTCTGAGAAGAAACCCCTGAACCCAGTGCTCGGAGAGTGAGTTGCTACTATTTTTAAGGTGTCAATTAAGTTATAACGAATGACGTACAGACTTTTCTACGGCTACTGGCCCGACGATAAGGGGCGAGGGCGGACGGACCTTGTAGTCGAGCAAGTCTCACATCATCCACCAATAACAGCATACTACATCTCGAATGAATCGAAGGGCATCTCTCTGCAAGGACATAACGCACAGAAGACGTCGTTCAGTGCAGCTAGCATCATCGGTTCGTTCATGACCACGTGCTCCATTACATCCATTGACGTTATCTGTGTGCACCAGTGAAACAGATCGGACATGCTATACTGACTCTTGCTCTACCTTCTGGCGAGAAGGAGACATACCTTATCACGCTCCCACGGCTAGTCATCGCTGGACTACTCGTCGGTAGCCCGTACATTGAGCTATCCGAGGCGTCTTATATCTCCTCCTCATCAGGTTATCTGTCCACTGTGAGTACCGTATGCTCTCAGAATCTCTCTTTTCCTCATCACGTCCGATTGGGCAGATCGAGTACTCTGGAAAAGGCTACTTCACAGGCAAGGCACATACCTTCAAGGCGACTGTGACAAACCCGGAGCTAGCCGCTGCCTATCCTCTGTACACATTTGAGGGGCAGTGGAATTCAGTGTCGCACGACAAGAAGACAGGAGCGGAGTTCACGGATGTCACAGTTCCGAAGGAGGAAGTGACCGTTGCACCCATTGACATACAATCCGACTTTGAGACCCGGAAACTGTGGAAAAAGGTCGCAGATGGGATCAGGACTGGCGACTTTGAAACTGCGAGTCGCGAGAAGAGTAAGATAGAGAACGAGCAACGCCAGCGACGGAGGGACGAATTGGCGGCAGGAGAGAAATGGCAGCTGAAGCACTTTGAAAAGATTGAGAGCGACCCAGAGTGTGAGTGTACTTCTTGCGCTGTACTTTGTTATATAAGAAACTGACTGGCATATCACGATGTAGATGAGAAGCTCGGGAAGCTTTATAAGGCTGTCCCGCCCATAGAGGACTGCTACATCTTTCAGCATAACGCTCCCCCCTTTGGCCCTAAAGATGCGGAAAGCCAGTAGTGTGCTGGAGTCTTCGTTTGTAGTCGGACAGGAGCGCCGCAGGACTTGACGTAGCATGACTTTGACGTGGTATGTATTCGACTGCGTCGACGTCTATTAGACCTTTACATATTATACCAGTTTGTTTGGTTGTTCAAAGATGATGCAGTGATCTTTGCACGATGCAGCGATAGTAGCAATGAGGACAGTCGGTGAGACGTTTTGCAATAACAACATATTTAGTTCAGCATTTTGGCAGCTGATTTTCCGGGGGGATGGTGTTGATTGCGGCTGAAGAGAAGATACTCGGCGCAACGAACGGCTTACTGGATGCCGGGGGTGGAGCATCGCTTCGGGAAGCTGCGTCCATCACGAGGGGGGAAGCAAACCTGGATCTACTAAGAAGCTCGTACTTGTACTGGTAAGATTAAGTGAAGTAAAGATGCTTCAGCCTCACCGTGTTCTTTTTTTGAATGTTTCAGAAATACTATTTTTGAGAAAGGAAGTTTCCGAATTTGTACGTCTCCACCAAGCTGAACGGTCAAGATAGGGGTCATTAGTTTCGATGCATCCATTCTTAGCACTTTAGTTGCCCCTTGGGACTACTAAGTGCTACCGCCTCTATTGATGAGCCTTGACGCTATCACAAGGAGGAAGCCTGCGGCACTCTGGGATGAATTCCGCGCTTCTCCTCTACTCATTATCGCTCGGAGTCTCTACGCCCACATCCATCCCATCTCTGATGCGACATCCAAAGCCATCGTACTGAGCTCTCAGTCCGATAGTGTCAGTGTTGTATGCATGTCGGACACTCACAACGCCCATGAGTTCCTGTCTCCTGTTCCTGAAGGCGATATCCTCGTCCATGCGGGAGATCTAACATACTCGGGGACCATCGAAGAGCTAACTGAAGTCTTGACGTGGCTGAACTGTCTACCCCATGCACACAAGCTCGTCATAGCAGGGAACCACGACACTGTCTTGGAAGATCGTGACTCACGGCAGCGCGTTTTCACGAACCACCCGGGACTTACATACCTCCAAGACTCCTCCGCCACAGTACAAGTGCGCGGCAGAGAGCTAACCGTCTACGGAAGCCCACAAACACCACGCCACGGCACCGGCGCCTTCCAGTATCCGCGCATCTCCTATTCCACCGCCGCCGCGTCGCCTGTATGGGAGAGCGTGCCACGCAGCATTGACATTCTTATTACACATGGCCCTCCCGCGTACCACCTTGATATGCAAGGTATTGGCTGCCTAGGCCTGCTCTCCGCTTTGTGGCGAGTGCGGCCACGCCTGCATGTGTTCGGCCACGTCCACGCGGGCCGTGGCATCCAGCGTGTCGGGTGGACAGGGCCGCAAGGCACATACGAACGTGTGGTGGCTGGGGAAGGGCGGTGGCTGGATTTACCTCAGCTGGCACTTGCAGTTATTCGACGGTGGTGTGTGGCGCTGTGGCGATATGTTGCAGCCACTACGGCCACGGATAGTGGAGATACGATATTGGTCAATGCGGCTGTAAAGGGCGGGTTCAGAGACGAACAGCTCAGGGACGCCATTGTTGTTTACATATAGCAACACTGAAGCATTCTCCACTTTGATGGGCCGTCCGCTCTCCATTCTTAGTACCTTATCTTTCGACACGCAATTCAATCAAGGCCGTACTGCTATGCAATGATTTAATCTTAATGTCATTAATTGCTTGAAATCCAGCACTGCAACGAAATTTGCTGGAAGCCACACGATTCCGCGTGATACATCCAGGGATCATGAGAAAACTCCCGTATTTTTGAAACCGGTCTTCCCGTGTGAAGCCTGAAGTCCCCGAAGTCTACCGGAATTCAAGTGAAAGAATACCATAAGGTTTGGGCGTAGCAGCAATTGTGTTGCGATTTGCGTGATCGCCGGATCGGCATCAAATTCTCCAAGACACAAAAAGGCCAAGTTCTCGTTTCAAAGCCGTTCATGCCATTTAATATTGGTCACCGTGATTCCTCAAAGGCCACCGACTGCCTCGATGCTTCTGTGAGCTCTCTTTCTCGAAACCATGTGTCCGCCTTGAAAATAATGACAGCCTTACATGGTGGGTCGTAGAAGGGCACTGTTACATGATAGTGGCTTGGATTGGATTGGGAATTCATTACACATCGCGGCTCGGCCGTGGTTATTCGCTTTAGTGCTTGGGCCGCGATACCTCTTTGCCCGACCCGATCTTGACCCTTTTTCCCACCACAGCCCTCCTCATCACAAAGAAAGAGAAGGCATGCACACGTTCGAGCTCAAGCCCACTTGCAGCTTTGGCGTCGTCGTACGGATATTTAATGGCCTGCGAGAGCCTCAGGATGTCTCCAGAATCATCCCCCTTCACCCCGAACCAAGTTGATCCAGTCTCGTCTCTCGTCTCTTCATCCGAATGTCTAATATCGCTTCAAGCACGACATCAAGAATGGACTATCCTATGCTGTGAGCAAACCAGTACACAATACTCTATAAAAATTTGCCAATTGACATATTTTTAGGTTCACCGTCCCACAGAAGGAGTACAAAGTTATAAAATGGCCCCATAAAGCTGTCGTAAAGGGCGACCTTGCCCCCATTTCAATCAAACTCCCGGATGGCTTTGGGATTAGTATACGCGAAGCAATGTCGACCAAATCATCCCAAATCGTGGGTGCAAATGAGCCTGTTATTGGGAAGGTTAAGTATCATACCATCAAGCTTTTTGTCAATGTGAGTTGATACCTCGTGTATGCGAATCATCGTACTAACGTTTGTTATTTCAGTGGCCAGGTTACTCCGGAATATCGTCTGTCGAGAACGTCAATATCATGATTGAAGGGGGATCCGTCTCCATCACCCTTGCCATGCTTGTTACGCAAGCCGCAAGGCAGATCAGCAAACTCATGACTGTAAGTCCTTTTAATTAAAATCACAGTCACACAACAAAGCTGATATTTTGGTAACTGTTTTTTTTAAAAGAATTGTGCCAGAATTTCTTGCAGCGAAGGGCGGGCTCCTTTTAAGATTGGCAGTGGATACAGCAGAGAATGGCTTAGCCCCAACAATGTCTATCTCGTCGGTCTTAAAAATACGGTTGACGGCGTTTGGCAAGTAAATCTCGACGCCTACATTTATCCCAAAAAAACTCCTTCTAGCACCGCAGGTGTAGCATGAACATCAGTCCATCAATCAGCTTGTATTCATAGTTCCCGGCATTCATTCTGTATTACTACCACGTACATAGCAAATTCATAATCATTGTCGCGTTTCTCATAAGATCGTCCAGTCACCTTCTAGAGCTCATATATACTCCAGAAGGATGGAGCGTAATATGTACTTAAATGAATGTCGGACATGTCGACTTCCCGGTAGGAAGTACCTAGCGCCAGTGGACATGTCGCCCATCGCCGCGTGCTGCCTTATGAGCGTCGGACCCAATGGAGGAAACTGCGGAGCGCGTTCTGCAGGGCCTAGGAGTTACGGCGCTTCCATTCTTATTAGTAGACAAGCAACTAGGTCACAAAGGACACGTTACCTTTGAAAACAATTCCCCCACCCCAATATGGGTTGCGAAATATACTGACTACAGGAAGTGGTAAGGTTGTATGCCAACCGAGTATGCATTTGAAGCGGAGCTTAAAAGACGTGCTTGAGACGCGCCTCGGACCCCAGGTCGTACTTCGGTCCTACAATATCGACACCCCTCCCGATCTTTGCTTCTCCTACAACTATCTCCTGTCTCCTGCCTGTCTATAGAAAAGTCAGCCGCAATATGCTATCACCTTTCTTGAGAAGCAGGATGAGCTTCGAGACAGTCCGACGTCGGTCTCCTTTTACCCCGTTCTGGCGTCTCGCATTCAATCAAGCGGCTTCAACAACACAGTTGACAAAACTCGTCTTACGTGGCTACTATCTTAACTCGTAGAAGGGCCCCATTCTCCGTCCAAATTTGAAGTCCGCCCTGTCTTCTGTTATTGACAGCCGACAAGGTTTTGGGATCGTTCACGGCACCCCCTTTTTACTGGCAGTTTCTCACCTACGAAGGTGACAAAAAAATCTCGCCGGTGTCAGTATGCAAATGAAATACAAATTATCATTTTCATTATGCTGTTCTCCGGCCGCCACACTGGTAAACCATTTCAAAATTGAAAACGCCACAGGGTTCGTGCGTGCCACGCAAGCTATATCGGTATATAGCTGACAATCGTTTTCGTTATCTCGCGTACACTTGTTCCACGAAGACGGAGTTCACACACTCCCTACCTCGTTTCTCTCCATGTTCTCCTCGCTTCCGTGGGCTAGCACGCCTATTGGACGAGCTCCGAGTGCTGGTGGTATTCCGAACCTAAACCCGGACCATTAATCAGGTGTCGGCGGAATCCATTGACAAAACCGTCGATGTGTTTACAGCACTTGGAATTAGTGGATAGACTCCTTGGAGCCGCGGTCCGACCACAATGTGAAGATAAATTTCTCTCCGAAAATTCTGGCTACAAGCGACTATTGCCTCTGAAAATACTGGCGCCGATTGCCGATACGGCCCGGTGCGCCCCCCTTCGGGGTCCGAACTCCTTTGTGGCTGATGTATGTTAAGCAAGCAACTGAAAAACTCGTAGACCTATTTCGATAGCTAAAACCCTTCGCATTAAACACAGTCGAGGGAGGTACATGACTCGGAGAGGCTCTCGGAATAAAGACACAGAGAGGTAGCCGCTTAGTTTCGGTCGGCACCCCGTGTCATGCCCACTGCAATCTCGCGACCACACGCTAGAGGGGATTCGTTTGATTATCCATCGTTCACGGTATGCATACTCTCGGGCTTACCTTCCCTGAGACTCAGTGAATTTAAAAATCGAATGCAGGCGCCGGCTTCGCACATACCCGTAGCTATGGAGATAAGTCGCCCATAGGACTTAAGATCGAAGCGCAATAAGCAATTGTTCCGCACGCGATGACCAGTACTCCGTTGACATTTTTATCGAGACCCCTATCGATGTCTTCACTCAGCCACTTTATAGGTACCTGAATAGCTATCCATACTGATGAATGAAATTGATTCCAATGGAATCATTAGGATGATAAGCTTTACTCTCCCGGGCCGTGATTAATGCAACGAGCCTAAAATACTACATTTTCAAATATCTTCTATCACCATAAGATACGGATCTACTTTCCTCTTTGCGTATGAACAGTCTACTTTTCCATCGCTTCCGATAGCCGCTTCGGATGTCCCAAAGTTCCCGGACAAAACATTTGCACAAAACTTCCGTGCTAATCGGCTAATCAATTCACAATTTTGAATTTTAGTTATATGCTACGGAGCTCGGGAAACAGCTTTGACCCGGCACGAAAACGGCACAACCCGGAAAAAGGGGACATCATGATCTACGAGCTTGTATAGGAGCACAGTATCGAAGTCCGACGCCTGGACGTATAAGTACACAGGAGGAAGGTCTGAGGTGGGTCTGAGTCCCTAGCACTACCTGTGCCCAAATCCACTCCTCCAATTAGCCTCTCCTTCATGCCTCTCACTTTTCTCCCGTATACCGTTGCTGCCTTTACAGTCTGTATCACTTATGCTTTTGTCTGGAGGCGTGGGGTACTATCCAGCCGTTTCCCCCCTGGACCCCCTGCGGACCCTTTTATCGGGCACACAAGGAAAATCCCGCGGCGCGAATCGTGGAAGACATTCGCTGCTTGGAAGAAATTTTATGGTAAGCCTAATTTATATTTTTGACGGTTGTTCCAATGAGCACGGATGCCGACATAATCACATAATCCCGACTTTTTCAGGCAACGTGATCCATGTGCATGCGCCTGGTCACTCGATCCTTATATTAAATTCTGTGGCGGCAGCACGAGACCTGTTGGAGAAAAAAAGCATGGTGTTCTCCGACAGGCCTCATGTTCCTATAGTTAACTTGTATGTGTTTCTAAGACTTTCTCTTTAGAACATATTCATTTCCCGCGTTTGCATTTCAGGATGGGTTTCGAACTTACGCTTCCGGTGCTTCGATATGGTAATCGCTTCAGAAAACACCGCCGGATGATGCAGCAGAACCTCGGTCATCAAGCGGTTTCCTCGTTCAGGAATATACAGGAGGGGGAGATCCGCAAGTTTTTGCGCAGGCTGTTGGTTGAACCGGATGGGTTTTTAGGACATATACACAGGTACGGAGTCAAAATATCGCTAATTATTCCGGGAGGATTTAACCGAATCTTGATGAATGGTCAGATTCATCGCCGGAACGGTTATCCTCATCACATACGGACACGAAGTAGTGGATGACGATGATGCATTGGCTGAGCTGGTTGAACGGGCGATGTACATGACGGCAAGTGCGGGGAGTGTCGGTACCACTTTATTAGACTTGGTTCCGATCTGTGAGCACTTATTTCGTAATGATCACGCTTCTATTGGCGCTGACTTCCATGTGTATCGAAGTGCGGCATATACCCGTATGGGTGCCTGGGATGGGTCTGAAACGGCTGGCTCTGGAGATCAGAGAAGTCGTCGAGAAGATGATGGCCGTCCCTTACGCGGAAGTAAAAGAGAAAAGGGTATTTTACTTGACTATTATATGCATCAAACAAACCTTAATTTGTTGACAGGCGTCTGGTACGGCTCGCCCCAGCGTGGTATCTAACCTCTTGGATGAGTACGAAGACCTGAACGTAATTGATCATGAACATGAGGAGGATATCAAGATATTCGGTACGACTATCTATAATGGTGAGTAATGTGGCATGCGAAAACAATGTAGCCTCACCGTATTTTTTTCAGCTGGGGTCGATACGGTATGTTCCGTACTTTCAACCTTCGTTAACCGTTTCACACGATCTACACCGGCATAGACAAAGTCTACAGTAGCGACTTTCTTCTTGATGATGACGCTACATCCTGAGGTCGTAAAGAAAGCCCAAGAAGAGATTGACGCCGTAGTCGGAACGGACCGCTTACCCACGCTCGACGACCGGAAGAGCCTGCCGTATATTGACTGCATCTTGAGAGAGGTTTACCGGTGAGCTCCCATAGGAGGTTTTAGTATATCCAGTGCTCAGAAAGGACTTTAAGAATCCAACCGCCACTCCCCCTAGGTACGAGCGCAAGTTTTGAAAAAGAGACAAATAAAGTAGAGCTCTGAAACTGAACCACAGGCTTCCCACACCGTTCTACTCAGACTGAGTATTACCGAGGATGGACAATACCGGAAGGGTCGATGGCAATATCGAATATATGGTATGCAATAATTTTCCTCCCCAGACGAGTTTGGCTACATGCTGAAGGCCATCGTGTAGGCAAATGATGCGGGACGAAGATTTTTTCCCCAACCCAGATATGTTTTCTCCCGAAAGGCATGCCAACAGGTCGACTGCGAAGAGCGAATTTGCTCTTGATAACGAGAATCTTGACGGAGACACAACATTTACGGTGGAGGAGGACCCTAGCTCGATTGTTTTTGGGTTCGGCAGAAGGTAATTTTGATTTTACTTTTTTTGCCACTGGAGTCTGAGCAGAACCCGTGACGATCCACAGGGTTTGCCCAGGAAAGTTCTTTGTGGATGCGATAGTCTGGATGGCTATGGCGAACGTTCTGGCAGCATTTGACATACGATCATGCAAAAATCCCACAACAGGAGTGGAGGAACCTCCCAATCTTGAATTTGAGAATGAAGCAATTCGGT
The DNA here is from genome assembly GCA_002794785.1 of Coniferiporia sulphurascens. NCBI lineage: Eukaryota > Fungi > Basidiomycota > Agaricomycetes > Hymenochaetales > Hymenochaetaceae > Coniferiporia > Coniferiporia sulphurascens. Next base: position 534,101 of record NBBA01000008.1, on the reverse strand, counting down.
GGGTGCCGGCAGTGAATGGTGATTTTTGCAACTTGACATCGCTGATGACGTGCTATAGTTCCCCTAAAGCCTTTAAATGCGCTATAGTCCCGAGGAGTGCAAGGCATACACAAATGATTCGGGATGAAGTTCGAGAATGAGAGAAATCGACGCTCAAGACGCCCTTTTCGTCAAAAGAATTTAGTATTTTCCTCGACCATGTGTAAATATAGTCGCTTTTAAGGAAATAAATAAGGAAATATAATTACTTAAAATAATGCATGAGCAGTTATTGCGTTTGCGTGACGATTTCGTATGGAAAGCAGCAATGCGACATAAAAGATAGGCTGACACGAGCGCCTTGTCTTATAGAAGTTCCACTTCGATAACTTGGGCCGTTTGGTTCTGGACGATGTTTTACCTTGTCGAACAACGTTGCTTGGGACTCAAATAGGACATGGCCCAGAGGAGACGAGAAAGCACAAGAGATAGTTGCCTGTCTCCCAGACTCGTCGCTGATTGTCAATCATCGGAGTTCAAAACAATGCCGGCAACCCGCCCGTAACCAATACCGCTTCTGGCACAAAATAAGGATCGGCGTGATTAGATTAGATTTCCCTTTCGTGGACAGAAGCGCAAAGTTTGAGTGGGCTTGAAGCTCTCTCGACTCATCACCCGTCATCCTCCATCTGTGTAACTGGACTAGACACGATGGATGCATTCAACACTTACCAGTCGCCTTTGTCGAGGTATGCACGTATCCAAAACTGTTTGAGGATATGAAACTGTATCAATGAGCCGCATACAGTCGATATGCAAGCAAGGAGATGGCGCATCTTTTCTCGCCTGCCGTGTGTCATGAACCCTTTGTTATTGTCACTTTTACATACTCATGGTCTTATCATGACACATAGATGCGCTTTCATACATGGCGGAAGCTGTGGCTGAACCTCGCGATTGCGGAGAAGGAGCTGGGTCTTCCGATCCCGGACGAAGCTATCGCTGAGATGAAGGAGAATCTTGTATGGTCCTTCCTTTTTCGCTTTCTCATTTCAACTCATAAACATAAATGTAGCACCTCGACAAGGATCAGTTTGATATCGCCGCAAAAGAAGAGAAGAAGAGACGACACGACGTGATGGCGCATGTACACACATTTGGCACAGTCGCCCCCGCCGCTGCTGGCATTATACAGTCCGTCTTCCTGCTTCCCTTTCTCCAATCTTACGAACCGGTACATCTGCAGTTTGGGGGCGACGTCATGCTACGTGACAGAGTGAGTTCCATCAAGCTGGGCGGCATGCGCAAAGCTAAATACTCTTCATCCATTCATTCTCAACGGGCGTCATTAAACACACTTTCTAAAATCAAAAACCTCGTCTCAAAATAGCAACGCCGACCTCATATTCCTGCGTGAGGCGCTCACGCTAATTCTAGCGAAGCTGGTTGTCGTGATCGATCGCCTTTCGAATTTCGCAAAGCAGTACCGTGATCTACCCACACTCGGTTTCACCCACTTCCAACCGGCACAGCTCACGACTGTCGGAAAGCGGTGCACTTTGTGGATCCAGGTATACTCCTTCTCCGAGGCCTTTCCCATCACACTCGTCATTTTGTTTATCCGTTCGTAGGAACTGCTCTGGGATCTGCGCAACATCAAACGCGCAAGAGATGACCTCGGCTTCAGGGGAGTCAAGGGCACTACAGGCACGCAGGCCAGCTTCTTCACACTCTTTGACGGCGACCACGAAAAGGTTAGCGCACAAAATCCGATCTGTCTCATCAGCCTGAAAACGATACTCAAACGATACTCAAATCGACAGGTTGAGGCCCTTGACAAACGTGTCACAGAGCTCTTAGGCTTCAGCTACGCATACCCAGTGACATCGCAGACATACTCACGCAAAATAGACATCGACGTGCTCATGCCACTTGCGTCATTTGGCGCCACAGCGCACAAAATTGCTACAGACATCAGACTGCTGGCGAACCTTAAGGTACGTTACTCAAAAAATTTCGTGCCCAATAACAGAGACAATCAAGACAAGTACAAGGCTCAGTAATCCATTCAATTTTCAGGAAATCGAGGAGCCCTTCGAGGTCGATCAGATTGGGAGTTCCGCGATGGCATACAAGCGTAATCCTATGCGCAGCGAGCGGATCTGCTCGCTTTCGAGACACTTGATGGTGCTTCATCAAAACACATTGATGACCTCAAGCGTACAATGGTTTGAACGAACATTGGACGACAGGTGCAGTCCCCCATTTCGTATCAATTCCCTTAGAACATGTAATAATCTGGCATACAGCGCAAATCGCCGCGTGACCCTGCCGGAGGCCTTCCTGACAGCAGACATTGTGCTGACGACTTTGCAAAATGTCTCTGAGGGACTCGTCGTGTACCCGAAGGTTATTGCACGTCGAATCAGTCAGGAGTTGCCGTTCATGGCGACCGAGAACATCATCATGGCTGTGGTGAAGAACGGAGGCGATCGCCAAGAGGCACACGAGAAGATTCGAGTACGTCTTTGTCGCGTATTTATACCCTCGGGCAAGGCCGTAACCAAGTGTTTGATTGTTTGATCGACGCGTCGTGAAGTAAATTATCCGCTAATTTATTTTTTTAAATCCACAGGTCCTTTCGCACCAGGCTGCTCGCGTAGTGAAAGAAGAGGGCGGAGAGAACGACCTTATCGAACGCGTGAGGAACGATCCATACTTCGATGGGATCAAAACACAGCTGGACACGCTGCTAGACCCACGGAGCTTTGTTGGGCGAGCGCCGGAACAGGTCGACCAATTCCTGAAGGAGTGGGTTGAGCCCGCGTTAGACCTTGACGAGTTTAAACAGGACATCCAAATCTCTGTGAAGGCTGAGCTGAATGTATAAGTGAGAGCAAAACTCCGTTCTTCATGGAGAAAGCATGTTGATGGCCGCACGCACTGGCAGGGCGGCGTGTCTATATCTTACGAGCAATCTGGAAGCTGGCCATGCGCTATTTAGACAAGTCCTTAAACGTGGCAGCAGATGGGTGTAGAATATGTAAAATGGAACATAGCGAATGTAGAATCAGAAAAGAGTTAGATGACTGGGGAGCAGTGGGTCGTTGTCGCGTACGCAACATCAGGACACAGATAGCCGATGCGCCGTCCAGTGCATGATTCGTGAATCAATAGCAATAACACGCCTGCCCCTGCCCCTCGCTGTCCACGGCGTGGACAAGAAGAGACACAGACCACACGTCGTGCTCGGGACATCCGGAAACGACGAGGGACGACAGCTGCAGACCGCAGTGGCGAGTAGCAGCGCTTAGGCGACCTTGGCCATAAAGGGGACGGCAGTTACTCACGCTTGAACCTCTTTCCTGTGCCGACGCGTTCCCTTCTTCTCTCATTTTCCAACTCCTGCTGCTCGCCGTCGTCGTCAGCAGCGAGCAGCGCCCCCCGTCGCCATCAACAGCATCCTGTGAGTCCCTGTGCCTTTGTTCGCAGGCCACGTGTGGCGTGGCAGCGCCCGTCGCCCAACTGCGCACCCCCCAGCGGTCTAAACTCCGCCCGCAAATCTACTGACCGCCGTCTTGTTCAGCTTCGTCCTCATCCCCGTCCGCTATGAACGACTCGTCCACCCGGCTGCAGATTCCCGACGCGTCCGCAGCAGGTCCGTCCCAGTCCTCTCGCTCGGTCGCTGCAGCTTCCAACACCGGCCAAGGTTCGGCCAGCGCCCGCCCTGCCTCCGCCCAGGTCTATCCAACCTCGGCGCCGCACTCTGCACCGGTCCATAATGGCTCGCAGGCATCTCGCAAGCGGGCCTCCCATCAGGTCGTAACCTCGCAGCCAGAGCGTGAAGAGCAGGTCGGCTACCGCGATGTCTATTCCCACCCGGCAGCTGTTGCATACGCAGCAGCCCATCCCCGTCGTTCTATTCCCAAGTTTGGGCCCTATCTACTTTTGCAAACACTTGGCGAGGGTGAATTCGGCAAGGTCAAGTTAGGGCTGCACTCCCAATGGGGCGAGGAGGTAGCCGTAAAGCTTATACGACGCGGAAACATCGACACAGCAGTCAGGATGTCTAAAGTAGAACGTGAAATTGAGGTTCTCCGGGTATGTAACGTCATTGGTTGTTTCTTGACTTCGTTTTTTCACCCTTATCGTTTTCGCAGACAATAAAACACCCAAATATCGTACGGCTTTACGACGTAATCGAGACCGACAAGTACATCGGAATCATTCTGGAATATGCTTCCGGCGGAGAATTATTCGACCATATCCTGGCGCATCGGTATCTGAAGGAAAGGGACGCATGCAAGCTATTTGCCCAGCTCATATCGGGCGTGTGGTACATACACCAAAAGAAAATAGTGCACCGCGATCTAAAGCTAGAGAACCTACTTTTGGATCGTCATCGCAATGTTATTATCACCGATTTCGGATTTGCCAACCGCTTTGAACATCGCTCCGACGACCTTATGCAGACGAGCTGCGGCAGTCCTTGTTACGCTGCCCCCGAGCTCGTCATTTCGGAGGGTCTGTATGTTGGATCTGCGGTCGACATTTGGTCCTGCGGTGTTATTCTGTACGCTATGCTTGCGGGCTATCTTCCGTTTGACGACGATCCCGCGAATCCGGATGGCGACAACATTAACCTGCTCTACAGATACATTGTAAACACCCCTCTTACGTTCCCGGATTATGTATCTTCCGATGCGCGGGATCTGCTCTCCGTCATGCTGGTTCCCGACCCGGCGCACCGTGCGGATTTAAAAGCGATTATGGCGCACCACTGGCTCAGACCCTATGCTCACTTGTTCGATCGTAACTTGCAGGACCTCGAACGCCTTGCGATGGAGCAGCACCAGATGAAGCGCCTGGCATACCAACGTCAAATGAAGCAGCAGGCCGCAGCGGCAGTAGCGGAGCAGCAGAAGATGCAGCGAAGCCAGAGTGCACGGGTAGACGTCCCTCCTATGCCATCCAACAGTCAGCGTTCTCGTCAAGGCGCGTCAAACCAAGAGTTCCTATACGAGGCGAATCCCGACGACTCCCTCTTTTCTTCCCCGGCGCCGGTGCCTGTAAGTCGGCGTCACGCTGCGTCTGCAGTCGTTGGTCATTCGGCCCCAGCATTCGATGATGATGATCCATTCGGTCCTCCTCCAGCTGCATCGCAGATCATTGACGAGGTTGTTGGACAAAGCGAGGATACCCGCTCCCGAAAGGGTAGCAATCCTGCTAGCCGCTCATCAAGGAAGCAGCCACCGCCCGTTGCCGCTGCGATCGCACCTGTAAAGACGAGCCCAGAAAGGCGTAAGTCGGACAGACAACGCCACACCATCCAGCTAGAATATGGCGGAGAGCCCCAGGAGGAGATTCGACCTGCACAGCCGTTACCCGCTAAACCAAAGCAGAAAACTAGAGGGGAGCCAATGTATGAGCCGGAGCCCCAAGCAGACACTGATATGGACGTAGATGCAGAAGATAAAAGTTCTGCGGTCTCTGTCAACGATGCAGTCATTCCGGGAGATGCGATGCTCAATTCCGTCGCAGAGCCTGAGATATTCAACGCAGCCCCTAAGGGCAGCTCGACACCGAAAGCTGTCAAAGTCAAGCCCCTCCCATCTCCCCCGGTACCATCCTTCAATGGCAATGCTACGCCCAAGAAATATTCGAGCATGCAAATATCCAACTCACAGCAAGAGTCATCTTCGTCGGCTCCATCGGACACTGAGAGCATGCAACCTCCTATTCTTTCTGTTACGCCAACCAGTCCACCGCGTAATGAGGTCGTGTCATCCTCAGTATACGAAACTCGACATGTATCGAACGGAGCTAATGGTACTGGTTCCGCTAAGGCAGGGGGTACCGGTTCATCTAAGAGCAGACACCGTAAGGGCATGTCCGTTGATAAATTTGTCGGCAAACTTTGGGGAACATCTTCAGACAACGAAGGAGGTGCTCATGGGAATATCAAGGCCAGGAGGCCATCCGATGCAAGTATTACGCCTACTGGTACCACGCGCTCTCCGTCAAGCTCCATGGGAAGCAAATGGCCATCCATGCTGGAAGTTTCTGGCAAAGCAACCCCGTCTGCGTCTCCAGATTCAAAGGCATCGGACCACTCTGGTGTCGACGCTGTGAAGAACGGTGAGGCCAAGAAGTCGCGGCGTAACACATTAACGATAATGGTCGAGCCGTTAAGCAAGCGAATCAGCCAACGATCGAAGAGCAGGCCAGGAGCAGGTGATGCCACTCCAGTAGCCACAAGGCGACCGAAGGAGAAGCCCACTGTGCCACCAGTTGCGAAGACAAACGAGAAGGGAGAAGATGATATCTCAAGCACACCGCATTTCTCGTCCACCGACGTCTCGGGTGACATCCCCGCGTCAACCAGCAAGGCCTCAAAAGTAATGCAATGGTTCAGATACAGGAGCAAGAGCCGTGCGTCGTCGCCGACCGGGGACGCAGCTGGTAATTACGACGACGCGAACAACTCTGACCGCGCGCCAACACCGACTGCGGAAAGTGAAAAACGGGCTATGCGTGCGTCATTGACCAAACGGGTTGAACAGAAGCCTGCTGCTGGCGGGTATGTGTCGGAGACGCCGAGAAATAAGGTCGGGCGGGCGCCAATCATGGGCCGCGTGACACCATCGCACGTATCCGAATCATCTGTCGCGGCAGCAGCCCCGCACCATGACACATTTATGGGCAGGTTATCGACGCGTACGGGATACAACAAGGCCGCTATTCGTCCCCATCACGGTGCGGTAGACCAGACGACGGTCACTACTGGATCCCCGCCAGAGGTGATGGCCCACGTAACAAAAGTTCTTCTGGACATGGGTTTGGAAGTCCAGCAGGAAAGCGAATACAAATACCGCTGCATCCGGACAAAGAGGAAGAAAGCTGGCCCTGGCGCTGCTGCCGGCGGGCTGACCGCGTTCACGATGGTAGGCTCCGCGGCGTCGAATGGAGTAGGTCTTACCCTCTTTTTATCGTGCTTACAATATACTTACAAATGTAACTCGCAGATCGACAAGCGGGGCCTTCCCATGCCGTCTCAGTCGTCCTTCTCGTCGACCGGCGGTATGCTCAAAGGGCTCCTTATGCGTCGCCAATCGTCGCAAGTATCTGCTCACCCGTCGTTTGAGGGCGACTCTAATGGTGATATGCGCGATGTATCTAACTCTTCTCGCGAGAAGCTTCCTGTCATGCCAGCTCCACCACAGCATGAACCCATCTACGGAGACCGCACTGTTGATCAAGCCGATGAAGTGCGCTTCTCCGTCGAGCTCACGCGGATCGATGGTCTGGACGATACGTTCAGTATCGACATTCGCCGTCTGAAGGGCCATCTTAGGAGCTACAAGTTCCTGTACGACACACTCAGAGAGTAAGCCATCTTTTAATTCTTCTGCGGATGGTTCTCTAACTAGCGATGTTTTTGCCCAGGCGCTGCGATTTAGGCTCTCGTTAAATATGAACCTGTTCTAATCACCAATGAGACTTTAGTTCCCCATTTCTCTCTTTCTCTATTGTCCGCTCAACTCTCCGTCATTCTCCATACCACTCTGTCACAATAGCTACACCCAATCATGTCTTTTTTTTGCCCTTATTTCCACTTCTCTCAACCCTCCGTTTCCGTCCGCTTTTATCCTTGTTAAATATCTCCCCCCTTCCCTCGCCGATTTCATGCCGGGCTTCTTCTCATGACTAATGTGCTAGCTCCGCCGCCATACCCTAATGCGCCCCTCTTGTCATCCGCGCTGTTGAATATTACCTTCTATTTACTGTATGTTCAGCTCCGAGTTCGCCCGAGTTTTTTTGAGTTGCTAGGAATGCCGCGATCTATGTCTGAAATGAGCAAATTCATCACAATTAGAGTTTCCGGTCGTTGTTGTTACATTTGGAGAGTTTTGGGGGCTAATGATGACCAATACGGAAGTGGTAATCGTGAAGAAGAGGACTTAAGTTACAGCGAGGCTACCGAGATTACAATTATAAAACAGTTCTAGTGCTATAGAAGAGGACGTATATTACTGCGCAAGGCCATACGAATCGGTGGGAAAACTAAGTGGCACGAAGCCCGCGACGTCGAATTTGACGGTCGATAATCACAAATCACAGTGAGGCCTGTGTAAAAGGGCGTTGGCACTGGATTTTTGTTGTGCGTTAAATATAGGTACGTACCTGGAGATGTGGTCGCAGAAATCAACGCTTGCATCATCGATCCGTAGTCATGATCAGCGGACCCTTGTCGCAAGCTCCAGCATCGCACTTGCTTCCTCAAGCTTGATGGGAACTGGAGAATACAAGGGCGGGGGCGGTGCATCCACAGATACACCAAGATCGCACGAGTCGTTGCCCTGTTGGAGGAGCGTGCAACGAATGTGTTCGTCAGAAGCGCAAGCTTTAGGTAATTGATGAACTTTTGACGGCACATGCTCGCCCGTAGTCAGTGTTAAGGACAAAGCATCATTGACACCGTAACGAGAAGAGCTGACTGTGCCGCGATATTCCCAGACACCAAAACTTGGGTACGGAATTTGCGCAAGTGGAATATCGACTGTTGCCACGGAATGTCGTGGTGACTGGTACTCGGCAGGAGGTTGCGGCTGCGGCTGCGGCTCGAGCGCGGACATCGAGCCGTCGCAAATGTTAGGAGAGCAGGCAGAGATGGAGCTGGTGGACTCTGGGGATACCTTGCGCAACCTGAAGCCACGACTTTCATTGGCGCAGAGGAGCGCCGGGTCGATAGGTATATCTACTACTGGAGAGGGCGCGCAAGAACGCTGTGGATTGTGTTCCCTTCGAATCTGCATTTCGGTATCGATGTCTGACTGTGATAGGAACTGCATAAGAGGTGGTAATGATAAGCGCATGCCTTCCGAGCGATGCTCGACCTTGACATCGCTGTTATCTGGATTGTTGTTTAATGGAGGCAGGGTAAACTCAGATTTGTTGGCATGAGGCGGAATCGGGAGCGAGTCGTCCGCAAGGGGGGGACGAACACAGGGCAGACTAGAGCCCAGGGAGCTTTCCAGGCTATATCCATCTTCTGAATAGAAGTCATTGCGGCGAGCAGGATGAGAGAAATTGAAACTAGTGTCTTGTTGTGTTGATTTAACCAGGAATAGTGGCTGTTGGCCATAGAAGGAACTCGAACTTCGTCCGAAGTCTTCAACATGTTTGACGGAGTATTGAGAAGAGCCAGCAGCAGACCGATCACCTTCAAGAAGATAGGGTTGTCTCGAAGAAGTGTCGCTAGGAGCTAGATGCTTTTTTTCCGTAACGAAGGCCGCTTCTCCGGTCCTTTTTTGTCTACAGGTTGGGCACGCTTTGACAAAGTTCGCAGTGAGATCTTTCGGAATCCAAGTGTAGTACTCGCGAAGAACCTTGCAGGTCTTATCACGACCAGCGTGTCCAGACTCAGCATGACACATGCAGAGGATGTCATAAATATACTCCTTAACGGCGACGGGACGACCGCCATTGGTAATTACGAGCGCACCACCTGCCTCAACGAGCTGAAACATCTTGCGGGCCCAAAAGCGGAATTGGGGAGTGCCGAGTCGCGTCGCATCAGGGTCGACGAGCGTATGGAAAATCATTTCGTGCATGCACCGCGTAATAAGTGCTTTATCACGTTTGCTAGGGTGCAAACCCATCAGATAGCTTCCTATGATATCCCTCCACTGAGAGCGTGTGGGCATGCCCTCTTCGTCTTGAAGGTCGTCCTCATCGGGAGAGGAGTGTGGCCTGATTTCGTTGAAAATACTTTCTGCTCTAGGGAAGGCATCGCGAGAAGGCTCTACCTTGAAAGACGGCAAGGTAAGTGCCGGAGTCGTTACATTCCAAAAGTGGGTGGCGCGGTCATCAAAAGCGTGTTCATCAGGTTCGTGCTTAGCAATGAGGTCAAGGCTTGTCTTTCCTTTCGCCCTTCGGGATTTACAGAGAGACTTTGTTGCCTTTTTCTTGTAAGGGAGTGAATTAACCGCTCTGCTAGGCCCACCAAAGTGTCGAGAAGGCCCAGGAGACATGGCGCAAGTGAGTCCAGACAAAGCACAGATGATTGTGGGCAGCAAGACCCAGACTGAAAAATGAAGTGGTATAGAAGGAGTGTCTAAATATCAGAAAGAGGAAGATTTCGAGTTGGGCTGGAGAGACGAAAGTGAGAGAGAGCGAAAGTGAGTTTTCGGAGGACGCGCTTTCGGTGGCTGGTATAAGCGTGACATTCGTCATAGCACGTGATATAGAAAGACGCCATCAGCGGCTGACCGAGTTGCGATCTTTCTCTTAGGCTAGTACTACTTCTTGTAGCGCTTTTGCCGACTCAGACTTTGTTCTTTTCAGAAACTAACTTGAGGCTGGGTCTCCGTGCTGGACGAATCTAACCATACTTCCTTTGATGAAGAACATGGGTACTGGTCAGAACTCAACACCAACTGTGAACGTTCATGGCGACTTGACGCTTTTGTGCGCGTCTCATCCTCGGACTTGGAGGTACACTCAGGAGGATCCGGATGGAAGCGCGTGCACACACGTGGGCAAAACCTTCAAGGATCAATCTTCTTCCATTTTACTACTCTTTTGAATCCTGAGAGTACCCTGTCCACGTCGGATTGTCCTAAAAGCAAAATGCTTCTGAATTGGCGAGTTCTTCTGCTGCTCATCGAAACCGGGTCATATGGCCAGCACGGACGACAGTGCACAAGGCTTGAGGTCATGTTTCCGGTTTTCGGAAAATCAGAACCAGCCGCTTAATTTTACGCGCGCCTCTTAGTGTCGTTCTCTGGCGCAAAGACGTCGTGCTGTCAGGGGCTATAAGCTGGTTCCCGTTATCAGTGGATTCAAGCCGGCCAGCATAATAATCCCTCGCTGTCACTCTGAGGGCAGTAGATCCAGGGAGGGTGACCTTTCTAACCAATCATGTGTGTACCAGATACACAGAATGGTGAATAAAAGGACGCCGCCTCTGACCCGACGAAAGTAGACTCTTATCGAGCCTCCGTGCATTTTAGTCTGGGAAACATCGTGCAATATGCAGCTACTGTCACTTTATGCATTGGGATTTACCATTCTTGAAGGTCTAGTATCTGCCTTCCCATCTATTCCCAGAGAAGAGGAGGCGTCAGCATCTCGCTTGTCCAAAATAACGAGCATGTACGCTTTTGAAGGGTTCGTCTACGCACTTGACGTTTGTATCTTTAAATGTCCCGACCCTAATAACGTACTAATCACCTCACGTGGCTACTCAGAATTGTCCATCTACTTTAGACCTGGAACGCGACTTCTGGCGAATGCGTTTAAAAGGCGCGAGAAACGTGATTACCTTCGATTACTGTGGTGACGGCGCGGATGTGTCATATTACGATCGTATGCGCGTCGTAGTTATGTCCCTTGTGGACAGCACTGACAATTTGTCGACATGTCTTTGAAGAGGTGATTCGAGCTGCAGGAGCCACAGGAATCAACATCATACCGCTAGTCTGGACTCTACTCATTGGGAATCAGACTCTTGCGGACACGGCTGTGCCGAAGATAAATGCCGTTACGCAGGTGTGTTTCATACAGGACCTTGAGACATTTTGGAAATCGAGGCTAAGCGAACGTCGAAGGCTGTAATAAACAATCCAGGTCCCGTTCTCGCAGTAGCACTCGGTAATTTCTTCTGTGTTCTAAAAACTGCATATCATCGTGTCTCACTGAACCGCAACTTATAGGTGATGAGGTGCGGCAAATCTGCTTAAATTGACTGTCCTTTCTTCTCATCATCCTTTACCAGCCGTTATATGACAATGATTTCGGCTCCGCGGACAACCTGGCAAGTTACATTCGTAAGATGAAGGCAGACTTCGCTGCGGTGGGGCTCGCAGACATCCCCGTCTCGACTTCGGAGCTTGCGTATGGTTGGCAAATCTCCGGGAACATCACCGCCATGGTCGACGCCGTCGATTTCTTCATGATCAATAACTTCCCATACTTTGCTTTCGATGCGGAAAGCGGTGGAAGCTCAACCTCTTGGAGCGACTTTATTAACGATATGAATTATTACAAAAGCATCGCACAGGGAAAGCCGCTCTTAGTCACGCAGGTGATTCATGCACTAGGCTTGGACTGTGAACCTAAGCTTTCTGACTTTTTCTCATACAGACCGGCTGGCCAAGCAACGAAGATGAATTTGCACCCAACAGTCCTGCCGTGGTGGCGTCCGTACCATCGGAACAGGCGTACTGGGACTTGCTCGACAGCCACTGCGAGGATTTCTTCAAAGAAAATAATATAGGGTGGATGTGGCGCAGCTGGGATGATACCGTCGAAGGATGGGGCGCCGTTTACTCCAACGAGACACAGAAATGGGATTTCACCGCAAGAAAGACGTGCTGAGGTAATCGGTTGTAATTTGCCTTAGTGTAAGAGAGCAGTGTTAGCAGTTCTACGACCAATTCATCTATAGCGAAAATATTTATTGATATCCATCCGTTAAATATCAAATAAGAGAATAAAAACAAATTCGACGAAATTCGGTCCATTACTGGCAATAGTATCTGAAGCTGGGAACCGCGCCTTATGAGAATGAATGGTAAAGATGTTTGGTATTGTTCAGTGTGGAGTATGCAAGGATTCAAAGGCGATGAATATAAAACAGCAATGAATGGGAGAGTGGCTAAGAAATACAAGGGTGGAATGTGTTTGCTAGTGTGATACAATACAATGATGGCACGTGCTTTAGATTTCTGACACTGGACGAGTCATTTTAGCCTCATCAGCTCAGATGTAGGCCTCAAGATCAACCTGCCAGACACCGTCGAGGGTGTTCTGAATTCCACAAAGGTAGACATTGTTGACCGAAAGCCCGCGTGAGGTACTAATCCGGTACTCAGCATACTTGCTTGAGCATGGGATCGCACCGCATTTCTGAAGAATTTTTTTTAGAAACGAGAGCTGTGGGACTACAGAAATAATTGCTCACAGTGATGAGTGCGGAGACTTGCTTCGCGACAATCATGGCGAGTGTGGCACGGCTGATGGGACCTTGCTGGGTGACGACAGGGATTTTCTCAACGGACCGTACCCCAGAGTATCCGGGCCACTGTAAAGTGCGTGAATAATTTGAAAAGTGGTACGCGGTGGTATATCCAGCTTACGTTTACACAGACTGTGATGGACGAGTATCTGACTCTCTGAATGACGGGTTCATCCGCGCCCGTAATGCGGGTGACTTTGTCTGTCGTCGTTGCCTCACGGAGATTGATTCCAGAACCATCCGAGAGCCTCATTGAGATCGGGCTGAGGTCTCCCATCCTCGGGGCTTCAAAGTATTCCTTGAATTGGTGCATCTTCTGAGGAATTTTAAAGCTAAATATCCAAGTGTAAGTTCAACTGCGGGCAGAAGTATGAACATATAAATCAGTGCACGTACAGGGTGCCGGCCATTCTTATAACTGCGAATGAGGGCTAGGTTCTTAGGGAAGATATTGAGAGAAGTGGTAGAGCGGAGTAGTAGTGCGTCGTATTGACTTGGGGATTTCTGGGACATCTCGACGTCCTTCGGGGCGCATTTTAATCTCTGGGGGTTGGTGTCTAAGCCACTTTCTGTGGCCAAGGAACCGAGCCCAACCACGGACTCATCACCTCTTTGATTCAGAGTGATAATGGGATGGGTGGTTAAAGCGGTTGGTTAAAGCGGCACTCAGGGTCCTCCAAGCTGAAGTTGTGGCCCGAGCACTCTGAAGCTTGGATTTCAGTGGATGAAGCGGCGGCCCTAGCATAATGACTTTGGTTCCGTGGCTTGAGCCAAAGCTCGAAACGGACAGCTAGTCCGCGGCTTTTCATTATAACAGAGCTACCGATTGTTACAATGTTGGGAGGCGGACAGGTTTCAAGCCCTGCAGTATTGATCGTGGCTTGAGATTTCAAACGCGGTAGGAACCGAAATAGTCAAAACACTCTGATTTCGTAAGCGGCATCTCGGCAATCACGGTCAGACAAACGCGTTTCTTACATAATCCTGAATTGCTCAAAAGCCACGAGCGTTGATATCGGTAATTCCACCATTTCCTGTGTCCTCCCTGTGGTAGCATTCTTAAAAAAGCCAAAGCTTATTGTATAATGAATAAGGAATCATAGATGTAGTTTTTCCGCCTCAAGCCACGCAGCTACCCTTCGAACTTCTGGGTCAAGCCGCCAGATCTCGCCTTAGATTTACGGACAATCAACTCATTCAGTAAGATGATACCATGCAGAAGCCGGCGTTTTTAGATTGTTCATACAATGTTGGTTGGTTACTTCCGCGAAGCTAGATAGCATAGCCACGAGTTTGCGACTACTAAAAACAGGAAACTTTTGCTCATGCCAATCTTAGTACATAGCGTCAGGTCCAATGGGCCACCGTTCCTCCGTCAATGTAGTGGGAACATCTTAAAATCTACGCACGTTGTGGTAGATGTTGAGGTGCAGTGGTGAAAGTCAGGCAAGGTGGGTTATCAGCGTAAACCAATGTATTTCTTAGGCGAGACCAGCTCCCTTATATACACGTTCCGTGGACTAGTATTACTATAACTAACTAGCTCCTATATCATATGGCGTTATCGTTGCGTTATCGTTTCTTAGTAAGGTGGTTAGGTCTTATGACCACGTACTATATTTATATCGTTTCGTTATATTTATTTAATAGAACAAAATCGCATTTTCGGAATAGCGTATCTCAAAATACAGAACCTAATGTTAAACTCTTCGCTACAGAACTTCGTCGGTCTTCTCGCGCGGCAACTCCACAAAGGGAGTCACCGTTCCATCGCTCTCTTTCTCAGGGGTGATCGACTCAAATTGAGACCGGCATTTATACGCTGCATTGTAAGATGAATAAAGTGATTAGCCAAAACTTTGGCCGATGCGAAGCCAACGACTAAAATGTAATGCTCACAGGAAAACTTGCGCGCGGGAACACAGTTATAGAACAGTCTATGAGGCAAAATGGACCAGACGTTAGGGACCGCATTATGCCAAGTGAGGAACGGAAACACGAACTCATCAAGCTCCTCAAGCGTCCTCCCTTTCGTCTCGGGAAGGAAGAAGACTTAACAACATGCCGGTCAGCATACAAGAAGTAAAAACATGAGATTTCGACTCACAGATGAAAACAAATGTGACCAGATTTGACGGCGCCCAGATCCAGGCCACTGCACCGTACCTTTTATAAGCCATCATAAAGATTAACGAGGAAGTCTCTTACCCTTCGCGCCCCAGTTCAACCCCTCGGTGTTAATAAAGTAGGGCGTCGTGAATACAGTGAGCCAAGCAAAGAAGAATCCAACGGCCATCGCCGCACCAAACGAATAGCTGCGCAGGCGGTTTGCGGACATCTCTCCAGCCGTCGTCCAGCTTAGCGGGCCGATTGTCGCGCCGTACGATCCAAGGAACACGCACAGCATTGCAACAAGTGCTTTTCCGGAGGCAGCAGAAGTAGACGAAATAGTGACAGTGTAAGTAAGTGCAACGACAAACATTGCACACGTAGAAGCGCCGAAACCCCATAGAAGGAGGGTACGTCGCCCAAAGCGCCGTGCGAGGGGAAGTGCACATAGGGAAGTCCCGACGTTCACGCTTTGCAGAATGATCGTGTCTGTAAATGGTTTCGTCGTTCCAGCGATCTGGAAAAAGAATGTTCCGTCTGCATGCAGAAATGAAAACCTTTCAGCTACGCGAAACGGACATCACGGGTGATGGTTACTTACAGCCGACAATAAAATTAACCCCGGATGCAGCATGGAATGTTGAACAAGCTACGCAAAGAAGGGTACGACGCTTCGAAAAAATACAATCAGGTTCGTGCAGTGTTGGTTACAAAAAGGAGATATTCACCAAGTCCGCACCCTTCCAAATGTCCTTCCAGACGGCAGTGGCAGCAATTTGTTTCTCAGCGAGTATAGAATCCTGTATACTTCTTAATTCTTCTTCAATCTCCTGAAGTGGGGTTCCCTTCGGACGCAGTCGGACCAAAGAACGCTGGGCTTCTTGCTCTCTTCCCTTCACCGCGAGCCAACGCGGAGACTCAGGGACCAGCCAAATAACGAAGAAAAGCCACACGGGCACAATATACAGGATTCCGAGTTGAATCTGATATGAATGCTTCGTGAGGTTGCTTTCCAGTGCATTGGAAATTATGGCCCCTATGAAGCCCCCCAGATTAACGAAAGGTTGAAAAACGGACACCATAAGACCTCGCTTTATGAATGTATCAGAAGCGATTCATTTCAAAATGTAACATGGAAACAGACCAAGTGCGCTGGCGAGACTTCACTGATATATAGGACGGTCATGTTGACGTATATGCCATTGGAGATGCCTTTCGTAGCGTGTAAATTTGTGTGTACTGGCAAATTTAAGCACCCTGGAGCCGACTCACCAAGGAGTAGACGGCCAATATAGACAGGCCATTGAACTGTGACGAGTATTTGGATTGTGACACCAATACACCCAATGACGGATGCAACCACAAAGCCAGCACGACGGCCGAACCACGTGGAGAAGGGTCCGATTCCTACTGAAGCAGTGATAAGGCCGACTTGTAATAGACTCGTAATGAGTTGTTGGAACTTCGTCTAAGACGGACGGCAGCGTCGCACTGTTATCAAGGCGAAAGTCGCTAATAACCAGTTGTATTACCCACTTCGATGACGAATGTTCCGCTAGCCGACTGAACACCGAACACGCGTAGAAAACCCTGCATAGCCTGGAACCCGTTCACGATCTAGAAGTACAAATGAGTTAGTTTCACACAATAATAATTTGAAAATTGATACATTTCACGTACACCTGTATCAAACCCATACTGGAAATTAGAAACGGCGACAACGAGGCAGATAGCGAAGCACTAAGATAGGTGACTGTCTGTTAAGCGGAGGAAGCGGTGGCGGACTAAGATTTGATTACTTTAATGTTGTCTTTCAGCGTCGTGCGCGAAGACGACAGAGCGCTCGTAGTAGGAGAATAGGCAGGTGCGACCATGGCCTGGAATCATCTGCAGAGACAGGTCTCAATGAAAAGCACCGACTCGCAAATGTCGACTGCTTTTCAAGTGAGAGAGAAGCCCTTGAAGGAGCTACGAGCCCATGCACATGACCACATTCTGATCGGTAATCGTTTACCCTCGTTCCATTCGACAGCACTCTACAGGAGTGAAAATCTGAATCGGGAGATACAGTTGGCCGATAGAAAGCCGCCATACGCGTTGTACTCGTCGGTCAACAACCTCGCGTGCCAAGTCTGGTGCCCACGATCCATTCTGTACCTGTGCGATCTGACGGAGGAAAAGGAGTCGGGCCGCACTATGGGGGCCTGTGGAAGAGATGCCGAGGGATGCCGGTTTGCGGGGTGAGACCTGTGGCGAAGATGCCGAGAGGCGCCGAGCTGCGGAGTGAAGACTGTGCAACAATGCCGAGAGGTGCCGGGGAGGCCTCGACTCGACCGCCATCCACATATCGACGCTCGTCGCCCACCTGAAGTAAACAGAATAGCCTCAATAGATTTACCAAGGAAGGCAACTGGCTGCGTTTGTCCGTGAACTGGTAAATTCCATATTATTAGCAACGCCCGTGTTCCTCGAGTCCGTGCTGTCGCTGCAAATGACCACTCTAGCCGTGGTACTCATGACCTCTCAGTGTGGCTAATTTGTAATCTTCGGAAAAATCGTTTAAGCGAGTGTCTATAGCATGTGAGAATAAAGCGCGCGCTGTCAGAGGTGCATTCAAGAGCCCGAGTTGACTAGTCATTCTCCCTTTCGAAACGTGCTTTGGTCTACTCGAGATGGCCTCCACTACATCTGTCTTGACTGACAACTCGAGTCGCGTCGACTCTGGGAGTATCGACTTGCCGGGAGCTGTTAAGATTGGCTCCTTGACATGCAAGCCCCTCCACCCAACATTTGTTGCAGAGTGAGTAAGGAATGTAATCTTGTCCGCACTTTCCAAGATATCCCAACGTCCCACAGGATCGAGGGAGTAGATTTTTCGAAGCCTATTCCAGACGAGCAGATAAAGGATATTGTCGGGGCTCAAACCAGGTAAGCAAGTAATTCTTCAATGTGAGATATCCAAACCTGACGAATCCGGAAACGTACGTAGATTCGGAGTTACAGTGTATCGGAACACAGGACTGACAGATGAAGGACATATCGCATTTAGTCGTCAGCTAGGTGACCTCGAAAAGGTGCCCAAGTTCAGAGGACCAAATGTGCCCGATCGCTTCAGATACCCTGAGCTGTTCGATGCGGGAAATACGAATCTGGATGGGTCCATAGTCCAGAAGGACAGTCGCCGCTGGTGGTACAACAAGGGCGCGTATCTTCGGTTTAATTCTGCAAAGCACAAGCTGAATGAAATTTTTGGAAATGAACAGGCAATGCGCTCTGGCACACAGACTCCTCGTTCAATCAGTTCAGGAGCAAGTATTCGCTTCTTCTCGCACACAAAGTGCCCAAGGAAGGAGGAGACACCAAATTCGCGGACGTGCGCCGTGCTTTCCGCGATCTTCCAGAAGAAAGGAAGGCCGAGCTTCGCGGACTTGTCTGCAAGCATGAGTGAGTAATGTTGCGCATTGGTCCGACTTGAGATATCCTCGTTTGGGCCGATACAAGGACCCTGCCCGTGCTAACCCTTCCATACATTGAAGCCTTTGGCATTCGCGCAAGCTCGCCGCCCCTGAAGAGTTCGCGAATATTACTGAGCATGAGGCAAATTCGAAACCGCCTGCCTATCATAAATTCGTCCAGACTGCTCCAGACGGAGAAGAGGTGGGCCTCGTGGCGTTTTCAATGGAGAGTGAAAGCTCTGATATTTCACCGTGTAGACGCTTTATATTGCTGCTCATGCCTCCGAGATCGTCGGAATGCCTAAAGACGAGGGGTTAAAGCTCATTACTGAGCTCATTGACTACTGTACACAGCCCCAGTACACCGTGTCCGTAAAATGGTACCAGGCCGGTGATCTTGTAAGCAAGCGCTGTTATTTTAGTGTTCCACGCGTTGTAACTTCTTTCTAATCTTTGAATTGAAGGTATTCTGGGGTGAGCAGAAGTCGACACAGCTTTTGGAAGATTTTCTATAAGGAAGTCGGCGTTAACTTGCAACTCTATAGATAACCGCGCGACCATGCATCGCGCGACGCCCTTCAGCGACCAGATGGAGGTCCGTGACATGCGACGTACTACGGTGTTCGATGATGGACCGGACAAGGACGGCGTTCCCGAGGCTGCCACCCAAGCTTAGGAGCAATATTCCTACTCGTGACTGACTCTGTCGAATACTGTAGGATAGCTGGCTCTGCCGTGAGCTCCGAGGAATTAACGAGAGTTTAATGGTAGCAGTCGTACATATGTTTTTCCTGAGGCTTCTCTGTGTTTTTAAAAGACTAGTGAAATGATCCAAATGGCCTTCAACTTGATTTCCCTCGGGATTGCCTCAACGCGTTAATTTGAGTTTCGGTGAGCACCCCCCGACACGACATGAGCTTGCTGACTTCAACGCTGGCCTAGCTAATCGGGTGACGGGCGGGAAAGGCCGGCGAATCGTGCAATGGGGCTGGGAGCGCCGGCAGTCTTGATGCATCTTCCCAGCGAACCACCGATGCGGTTTCAAAGGGTGTTCGGAGCGTAAACAGCAGCCCGATCAGTTCCCAACACCACAGTATCAATCTGTTCCAAGGTGTCGCGAGCTTGAGGCGAATCGGCATTCGCGGTCATTGCCATGGCCGTACCGTGTCGGGGTGTGGCGCTGAGACAGGCCGGGATACACAAAGGAATGGTGCGGCCGTTCCGACGCAGACACAGCCGTGAGTCGTGAAATGCATTCATTAGCTGCCATCGGAACGGAACGCGCAGGGCTTGCAACGGGACCTCAATGATTCCCGCTGTGTCTGGTGTAAGGCAATAGAACTTTCATCTCCCCCCACGCCGCCGCGAATTGCCGGGGAATGAAATTCTGGCTGTGAAAAACCTTGAGATGGCTGATCAGCGCGCCCTCGTATGCGGCAAATTTTCTCTTGTGGTTGACACTACATTCAGCTGGGGGGACCTGATACGCTCGTCTTCAACGGATTTGTTTGCCGTAGGATCTTCAGTGAGGAAACGGGGGTATACGGAACTTTAAGTTGTGGGCGGCGATGCGATAGAGTTTAGTTGGTAGTTATGGGTATTGTAAGCGTCCCACTCTCTTCGCGGGTATCTCATGGTCGCTCGCGACAGTATCAAGCAGATGTGATGGTTATCTCGGGGAGTGTTGGCATCGTGCTCGGCCTTGAAGATACTCTACGACCGGGCGGTCATCGGCTACGAATATTCCAAGCGAATATTCCATTTAAGGCCGGCATGACGTCTATTTCCGTATTTATGGGGTTTCGATTATTTTTCTTCAATTGTGACTCGCTGCGGTTCGTCTGTCTCTTACACCCATTCATTGCATGGTACTGCGTGCGCTGTTTGAGCTATTTCGTCGATATGTGAGTATCCGTGAGATCGCTTCCCCAGCTATTCTGACTGCCAGGCACTTACTCGCTGCGCATTTTGCCATTTGCTATTATCGACCCGACCGTTCCCGTTTACTTTTCTATCCGATTTTTCGCGCACCCGCGTGATGCATACATGCATATTTCACTGCATCTAACGCTTCATGTTTCGTTATTTTTATAGCACCATAACCCCACCGGGACCGCGGTAGCACTCTCCGGCTATAAAGGCCCGTTGCAATCACTGTTCAGGCCCAGGACATCCTACTACACCTCCCTCTCCGAGCGCATCGAACGCCACTACCGAAGACACAGTACTTATCTCCTGCCTTCTTTATCCCCGCCCCCCTTGTCCAAATCATCATCTTTCTGCCAAATCTCCGCTTAGAAGCGCACGATGACGACTGTCACCCCTTTCCCAGAGCTGAATCGCCTTCTCTCCTCCAACGCCCAGTGGGCGTCCGATGTCGACAGATACGAGCCAGGGTTCTTTGAAGAGAGCGCGAAGGGGCAAGCCCCAAAGGTGAGTTCGTTCGTCGCCCGCTTATTTCCTTTCCTGGGCTTTTAGCTTTATTGCCCTACTCGATATTGGACGATCCCAGTCATTTCCCACTCGGTGTCAGTTAACTGGCCCCGTTTCTTTCGTTACGAGCTTTTTGCAAAAACTCAAGGGAAAAGATGCCCTCGGCCGTTGATGTATCCCAACTGAAGCGCATAGCTACTGATTTCCCCATTTATACGATCCTTCGCCTCCTATTGGCTATCGTCTCCTATTGGCTGAAGCTCATCGCGAAATCGCAGGTGCTTTGGATTGGCTGCGCCGACTCTCGCGTACCAGAAAGCGTAATCATGGCATGTAAGCCGGGCGAAATCTTCGTGCACAGGAACATCGCGAAGTGAGCCTAACCGTTTTTGGGTTGCGTACATAAATCTGATTGGGGTAACTGCAACCAGCCAATTCCATCTGAGTGACGACTCCGCGCAGTCCGTCCTCACGTATGCGGTTAACGAGCTCGGTGTCGAGCATGGTGCGCATAAACGTAACGATGGTGTGACCCCATTTCACTAACATCCTCTCGTATCGCGCGTAGTTGTTGTTGTAGGTCATACAAAATGCGGCGGCATCGCAGGGGCACACAAACTTGCGTACCAACAACCCCCCAACGAGAAAGGTGAGTCAGAGCTACCATCTACCTTCCGAAATCCCCTCCCCCCCCCTTCTATTTATCACCCTGTCTGTGGAGTTTATGTACGTCGCAAACTAACTCGGTCTATCCTACATCCCCTCCCGCTCTCAATCAACATTAAACCCACGAATTCACCGGCGGCGGCCACGCGATGAAAACGCACCGGTCATCCGTGCGTCTTTTGACTGATATTAACTTAGACGGCTCGACGCCTCTTCTGCGCTGGCTTGGTCCACTCGTTGAGCTCGCCAGGAAACCTGAGTTTACTTGCACGGGATCCGGAGAGGAGGAAGCCGCGACGCTTACGGCATTAAGCGAGGCGAACGTGCGCGCACAGGTTAAGAATATCGTGCGCAGCGAGATAATCAGGGACGCATGGGCTGCCTCAGACGCTAATGCCGCGGGGAGCAAAAAGGTTTACGTCCATGGATGGGTATACGAGCTTGAGAGTGGACGATTGCGCGACCTCGGAGTAAGCAGAGGACCTGAGGGGAACGTGGGAGCGAAGTTTGTCGGCGGCATGTGATCGTGCACGATTGCGTTGGCGCCTCGCTCATGTACCGCCACCCCTCCATTTCTTGATCTTTTTCAGCATCTAAAGAAAGTAGAGGGCTGTACGATAACATGGGACTGGACACTTTTCTCTAAATGACCCCTGCTCCGAGTAAAGGATAACTCCGCAGCTCTATATCCTGCTACAGGGGTGTTTTAATATATACCATTGGTTCCCCGTGATTTGTGCAAGGTCTTGCACCGACTTAGCTCAGCCGCTCAGGGTACGAGCGCCTTTGGCAGTCTTGCATCCATATCGTTACTAGTTTGCTGGGATAGCATGGAAGATTGCTTAGGATCTCTGCTAGTATGTTTTGGGGTTCCCGTCTCCGGAATCGGAGGCTGGACTCGGATTACTCTTTTGCCTATCTTATCGCAAGCAAGCCAACATTCGGTGGCGTAACAAACTCAGACTAGTGGCTACTTGACTGGTGCGATGATGTTTTACACGGCTCGATTCATTACGGTTACTTGTCAAAACATTCCACGCAAATGTTAGTGCGCGATTTGGACTAGTAAAGTAATGGTGGCGCTGCTTTGCAATACTCGCTCAGGCGGCTGGAAGGGATGACAAATTTGGCGAGTTCAAGTTCGTCAGCGACCACCCCCGAAGACCCGACTCCCGAGTCCTGGGCGGAAAAGCGCTGCGGTGACTTCGTGGACTTCTCGCCATCTTTTTCTTTTTCTTTGATTCGGATTTGGATCATGTGGTCTGGCATTCTTTAATTAGAATCCGAGTCTGTACCGTTCAATAACTATAATACCAGGACAACGACAGTCGTTCCAGAATCAAAAAAAAAAAGTGACGATCGTAGTTACAAACTGAGCATTATGCAATGCACCGAAGATTAGGAAGAGAGTCCAGATTAAAATAGAGACCACACGTGGGGGGTGTCCCGTGTGGAGAGGATTCCCTTTGGAACGGAGATACATATACTGTATTAATGGGCCTATTTCTCTCCCGAGGGGTACCGGGATCCCACGCTACAGAAAGACGTTTTGTAAGTAGACTTGATATTAAAAGCCTCCTCCGTTTGACGCTTTAATTTATTAATAATATAACGCCTAACGGATTAGAAAATTTCTTAGGTCAAAACTTGAACTAAGAATATTGACAGGAAAGAGGGTGCTTGCCGGTCTTCTTCTCGTAATAACGGCGCTTTCGGGCTAGCACAGGGCTGGAAGAAGGCCGATTTGTCGCGCGGAACATGGAGGCCGAGACGAGAGGCGCGGTATGTTTTAATTTCTCGTATTTACTGTATGTACTTTGTCATCTAGGAACGTGTCGCCGCGTAGTAGGGAGATTACTAGTGCGGTAGGGAACTAGCGAAGTGAACTCGAGAAATTTCTTTCTTTCTTTTGCCGGCGCGCGGGCGCGGCGAAAGGAAAGGAAAGGAAAGGGAAGTAAGGTTTTGCGAAGATCGTTCAAGTTTTAATCTTGGATGTCGACACGTATTTTGAAATTCGCGTCAGTGAGAGACGACGGAAACGCCGAGGTCTTTACCCGGCGTGACGTGTGTCTCCGGGAATGCTGGCTGTAGACGACCCAGCGTTCGACGATGCTGGGAAGACACGATCTAAGAAGAGACGCGGGTCTTTCATTAATATAGGGGAGAACGAGTGCCTTTTGCTACCGTTACCAAGAACCTTACAGGAACGACGGTCAGTCACTGGCAGCTCCCGGGCGTTCCCGAAGGCTGCCGACATTAATATTGAGATTTAGAATCCCAAAGCCGATATGCAAGGCACGACACTTGTTTTTCCGGTGTTGGCTCAAGTCGAACAGCAATATCAACATCAATCGTGTCGCCTGTCCGAGTCCGGAAGCGAATCCAGAGTACACTCAACAGCAGTAGTCTAAGATTCGGCATTTCCGGCAGTTCTCGGCGATTCTCCATAGCATCAGCGGGCTAACGTGTACGTAGTACGTACGTGGGGGCGGTAGTGCGACCCGCGACCGGCGAAGGGGTCCAAGATGGGTGAACCCGCCAGTTGGCGGACACGCGTGCCAACGCGGGGCGGCGTTTACAGCTAACATATCTGGCTGATCTGGGATATCAAACGCGGGTCCCAACCGGGCGTTGGCAGCGGGTACACCTTTTTTTTGACTTGTGCGAGACATGAGACGAGAATCGCCAAAGGTGCAAAATTAATCGAGAACTCGAGGACGAATGCGGACGCAGTCACGCAGATATGCGGCGGACGGCAAAAGAAAAATTTAGAGGTGGGAATTGGCGGATCGGCGCGGATTTTGCTTCCTTCTTCAGTCCGTGTATCGCGCACCCCGTTCGTATTCCTTCCTTATCCATACACACCATGCAGCTTTTTTCGCAGACTGCCTCCGACAAGAACGTGGGCGAAGGTCTTCCCAAGTCCGCCGTAATTTACGTGCATTACGTTTAAAAAAGAATCACCGTCGTCGCCGTAATAATCCTTGTCAGGCACTCGTCGAATATACACGCCCCCTTTACGGGACTCTCTTACCGCATCCGCTGGTGGGGGGAGGCTCTGCGTCTGATGGACGGTGCAAGCGAGCCCAGAAAACAAGGTCGGGCCCAGTCGTTCTTATCAGCTGTCTCTTCAAATCTATAGGGCTCGTAGGTTCTTCCTCGACATGCGGCACGCCAGCGCTGTTCTGAACCCGGGAAAGCGCGACGTCTAGCACGACAGAGCCGTTGTTCCGAATTCGAAATCGTCTGGGGAAAATACGAAAACATTAAAGTTGAAGCTTTAGGCTCGGGGGACGAGCGAGCCGAACCGTCTGGTGCTGGCCATAGTAATCCGGCCATTTCGCAGAGTCGGTTGACGGGCGTCGGAGAAGAGGTGGACACCCGATCCTTCCAAGCGCGGCGCCCTTTCTGTGATCGAAGAACCCGCTGCTTTTTCCTGAAACAGTTCAAAGAAGATTCTATCCCTGGCTAGCATGCGATAGTATGTAAAATATAAAGGGTCGCCACCTCCACTCCAGTACTTAGGCGGCACCTGCTTGTCCTTCCTCGTTTTCTCAGTCTTCCCTCTTTTCCCCCTGTCTTCTCCCATTCGACCGTCAACATGGTCGACTCCGCTGTAACACTATCCCTGGCGGTCTTTGCCGCTGCCACCTTCGTCATGAAGCAGGTACTGCTCCCCTCGAAGGCGAGCAACCTCCCCCCGAGCCCCCCTTCCGACCCTATTATTGGCAATGCAAGGTTCATGCCGCTGGAGTTTGCCTGGAAGACGTTCGCGGATTGGTCCAAAACATACGGTATGCAAAGGTGGCAAAGCAGGTTGTATGCCCGTGCTAATTTGCTACTGTGTACCAAAGGCGATGTCATCTATGCCAGTGTGCTCGGGCGTCCTATGCTTATCATTAACTCCGTCGAGGCTGCGCGCGATCTGATGGAGAAGAAGGGAGCCACGTACTCGGACAGGCCTCGCATGTTCGTCCTTGGTGAACTGTAAGTCACTGGCCCGCCTCTTTAAATCCGACGTTTCGCTCAAGTATACATTGACATGATTGAAGTATGGGCTGGTCAAACACTCTTCCCTTCCTTCCTTATGGGGAGCGCTTTCGTAAGCACCGACGCATGATGCAGCAACACTTCAATTCGCATGCCGTAAGCGCCTTCCGGTCGATCCAGACGGGGCAGGTCCACGACTTCCTCCGCCGCGTACTCGTCAAGCCCGAAAACTTCAGGAAGGATGTCCACCGGTGAATCTCGTCGCCGTTGAGGATCTCGTTAACCCCGACGACTGAAATTTATTCACAGACTTATTGCGAGCTCCATTCTCATGGCAACGTTCGGACATGAGGTCACCTCTGAAGATGACGCTTACATTGCCTTGGTCAACCAAACTACGAAGATGTCCACTGATGCTGGCAGCCCCGGCGGTACTATTATTGACCTTTTCCCTGCTCGTGAGTCTCGGAAGTTTCTTTCAATATATCGCGCTATATTGTTCTGATCGCATTTACTAGTCCGTTTCCTTCCGGCTTGGCTTCCAGGAATGGGTCTGAAACGCCACGCGTTGAAGACGGCTGAACTTGTTGGCGAGGTAATGGAAATGCCGCTTAGGGAGATTAAGGAGAAGAGGGTTAGTCTCTAGGTTACGACTTTCGGCGTTTGAGCGCTAAACTTGAGTATAGGCCGCTGGTTCGGCTCCCCCGTGCTATGTCAACCATCTTCTTGACGAGTATGAAAGCAGCGGGAAGATTGACAAACAACACGAAGAGGACATTCGATGCATTGGTGCCGTGATCTATTCTGGTAAGATCTTTTCCCGAACCTTTGCACTCAGCGATTCTGATCATTGCTTTTTTATTAGCTGGTGTGGAAACCGTAAGTTTCGGCTCTTTAGTAAGGAAATTGTCCTATGGAGCTGACGATTCCGATAGACGGAAGCAACTGTCTCCGCGTTCTTCCTGATGATGACTCGCTGCCCCGAAATTGTCAAGCGTGCACAGGAAGAGATTGACCGTGTCATCGGCTCGGATCGTCTCCCTACTATTGAAGACAGGCCTGACCTCCCGTACCTCGAGTGCATCATGAAGGAGGTGTTCCGCTTCAACCCCGCAGTCCCCATCGGTAGGCGTTATCCCAAGGATCTGCAAGGCGCCTGACTAACGCTTGATGCCAGGCATCCCGCATCAGTCTACGAAGACGGACACCTACCGTGGTTGGACTATGCCAGGCGGTTCGATGGTCCTTCCTAACATCTGGTGTGTGCATATCTCAATTGGAACCCTTGGCCGACGGGGTTCTCACGCTTTGTATTAAATCAGGTGCATGATGCGGGATGAAAGGTATTACCCCGAACCCGAGGTATTCAACCCGGATCGTCACTTGGCGAAGGCCAGGGACGATAGCTCCGAGTCTGGCGACGAGATTGAGGGCAAATCAGCAAGCATCCGTGAAGACGACCCGAGCAGCATTGTCTTCGGATTCGGCAGGCGGTACGTCTTGTCCTTGTCTTCCTGCATATCGTCTCCTATTGTTGTTCCTGTCATCTAAATTTAAAAAATGTCCCATAGGTTATGCCCCGGCCGTCATTTCGCAGAGGTTACCGTTTGGTTGACCTACGCATGCTTCTTGGCCGCATTCGATATCAGTCCCATCGTAAACCCCGAGACCGGAAAGGAAGAGCCCCCGGAGGTGCTCTTCGCTGGCGGAACCTCGAGGTACGTTTGTAGCGCTGCGGTGTGCCTGAGTCGACTGGATTGCTAAGACGTTCCTGCCCCTCTAGTAACCCCTTACCCTTCAAGTGCGCCATCGTCCCACGTAGCGAGAAGCATGCCCGACTGGTGCAGATGGATGCATGAAGACATTCTTAGAGCCAACAGTACCCGCATGACCCAATTCTCCCCCTTCGTTCGCCGATTTTACCCTATCTTTTTTGAGGAATTTAAACAGTATCATAATTCGACGAAGTTCCAGGGAACTCCGAAAAAATCACAGCGCCTCCCCCTTTTTTTTTTGTACATCTAAAACAACGGACTCACTTCGTTAATAGTCTAGTAGTCGATCCTTAACTGCAATGCGCATCCGCAAACACGCTCGTTTTTTTCTTTTGCTACTTATTATGTTTTGGGTGGTTAGCGTTTTAAGAGTGAAGTAATTGTGTAAGTGTGGGGTGGTTGCGGCGGCCGAATTTATATAGTCTTTCCGGAGCCCGCTGGTCGCCGTGATCCTCGCCTATTTTATTATCTGCTGTACCGCTTCAAGCTCCCCAAAGTCCGCCACAGGATTGTCGTGGTAGCACCCCATGATACTGTGTCTAATTCCACATCTCCGCGTCTGGTGGCAGGGGCAATAATACCAGGAAGGACTATCGTGACCGGTGCCCGCCGAGTTGTCTGTCTTTTGATGGCCTGGCTACTCCAACGACTCGATGAACAGACCGCATCGGTACTTCAAGTTTACGCTGGGTGTAGACGCCTTGTCTCTGCAACGCTATGGCATTACCGCTTCAATCATACTGTACATCGGGCTATCTTGAGCGTTCTGCTTGAATGGCTATGACACTCGCCGAGAACCGAGATCACTGTCCGACACTAGTGCCCTGTATCCTCCGAGTCTCTCGCTCTCTTGTCCCACCGACACCCCCCGGGCCTCAGGCTGCGGCTGTGCATTTCACTGGATAAAGTTCGTTCTGATGCATTTCCTCGGCGACGGGTGCCACATAAATCCACCTTGTTCCTGGCTTTGGGGCATTAATCGGGGCGCCTTCACGGTACTTCGTCGGTCGGTGGTGTACAAAAAAGTCATATGGGATCTAATCGAACGCCCTCAAACGCTGCCGGCATATCCATTCGTTCGAGATCTCTGAGATTTCGCCCCGGGCCATAATGCAAATGCAGATGCAGGTCTCAGGCTGCCTCCCCGGCGACTTCGTAGCGCGCACTCTCCCGGGCCTAACGCAGTATCGATCCCTAAGTGTCTCTGGTCATACAGTATAAAGCCCATGCGGCGAGTGCTCGGTAGATGCACACACTAGTACTTGCGAGGACACCCCCTGCGCCATGTTTCTACCATACTTCTCTGTACGTGCTCAGGTTTCTGAGTATCTCCTGCCAGCCGTTCTCGTACTTCTTGTTTCCGTGCTATCTTTGGCCCGCAAACGCAAATCGTCGTCTCCAACTTTGCCTCCGAGCCCTCCTGCGGACCCGATCATAGGTCACGCAAGGAAAATACCTCTGACACAGGCGTGGAAGACATTCGCGGACTGGGGGGAAACGTATGGTGGGTCCCAGATGGGTGTTCTATAGGGGTTCAACTCAGCTAACTGCAACCGAATTTTTTCAGGAGACGTGATTTATGCAAGGGCACTTGGTCGCTCGATGCTTATTCTAAATTCCGTCACGGCAGCACGAGATCTTCTGGAGAAAAGAAGTACGATATTCTCCGACAGGTCGTATATTCCCATCATTAATCTGTAAGTGCGTTCTCACATTTGTGAACGAACAAATGCCTTTAATTTGGGCAGTATGGGCTGGGGTGTCACGCTTCCACTGCTTCCTTATGGCGACCGATTCCGCAAGCACCGTCGGATGATGCAGAAACAATTTGGCCAGCAGGCGATCTCGTCGTTCAGACCCATGCAGGAAGACGAAGTCCGCAAGTTTCTGCGACACCTACTGGCCAAACCGGAGAACTTTTTGGGCCATATACATAGGTGCGTACAACGAATCATTCTCAGCGTAAGGATATCCTCATTGAGTAGTAACCTATGTCTTAAAATGTATGTTTAGACTCCTCGCAGGTGTAGTCGTATTGATAACATACGGCCACGAGGTCGTATCCGACGACGATGAGCTGGTCGGACTGGTCGAGCGGGCCTTGTACTTGACGGCAAGCGCGGGGAGTGCGGGTACAACTTCAATAGATCTGTTCCCTTTTCGTGAGCATTTCCTCTGGAGTAGACCGTAGATCCCCGCTATTTTTTAATTCTTTACCGTTGTTATTTCAAGTGCGCCACATACCGGCGTGGATTCCCGGAATGGGTTTAAAACGGCTTGCGATAGACGTCGGAAGACTCGTCGAAAGAGTGATGACCGTGCCTTTCACCGATGTCAAAACAAAGAGAGTATGTTGATGAGTCGAGACGTATTCCCTCCAAGTTAAAGTTTTCACTATCTCATCATCTCCCCCAGGCCGCCGGCACCGCTCGTCCATGTATAGTCACAAACCTTTTGGACGAGTACGAAGGCATGGGTGCAATCGACCCCGAACATGAAGAAGATATGATGGCCTGCGCGACAGCTATCTACAATGGTGAGTATTGACTATCAGTATACAGCGGGTATCATGTTAAATGAATTTACAGCTGGAACCGATACAGCAAGTCATACTCGATTCTCCTTGGTTCTCCACTTCGATTGATTAATTGATTAATACGGCGGCCGTGTTCCAGACAAAGTCCGCCCTTACAGCGTTCTTCATGATGATGACTCTTCACCCTGGGGTCGCAAAACGGGCCCAGGAGGAGATCGATAATGTCGTCGGCGCGAAACGCCTGCCTACACTTGATGATCGTCAAAATCTTCCGTATATCGACTGTATCCTGAAAGAAGTCCTCCGGTGCGTTTTTTTTCGTCCATGCCAAAGTCCGCTCGAAGCCCCTATGGCTCACGTCTTGACACTTCAAGAGCCTATCCCCCGGTTCCTTTAGGTAGGTTTGGAAGCACGGAATCCACATGTTCTCTGAACTTAGAACTATAAAACTGCAGGCCTTCCACACCAGTCTACTCGTACTGACACCTATCGGGGGTGGACGATTCCTGAGGGGTCGATGATAGTCCCGAACATATGGTATATACTGCCTACCTCCTCCCGATAACTAATATGGGGATCCTTACACACTTGTGAAGGCAGATGACGCGAGATGAAAAACATTACACGGATCCGGAAATATTTGACCCGGGAAGACATGCTCGCGTGATGATCGCAGGGAGTGACTCCGTTCCTACCGGAGGGCAGCTTAGTGGGGATAATGGGCGTACAGCAGAGGAGGACCCCACCTCAATCATTTTCGGATTCGGCAGAAGGTATTTGTCCCTTCTTTGTATATTTCATGAGGTCAACCCTGACTCGGATGCGCGTAATGCTTTTAGGGTATGCCCAGGGAAGCATTTCGTGGACTCGATGCTCTGGATCGTCTTGGCGAACGTACTGGCTTCGTTCGATATCAAGCCATACGAAGATCCTGTAACAGGGGCTGTAGAGCTCCCGACGTGCGAGTTCGAGAATGAAGTGATTCGGTGCGTCTTAAAGATGCTCATAATTGATTTACCAAAAACAGTGCGTTAAGCATCGTCCGTAGGTCCCCCAAGGCGTTCAGGTGCAGCATAGTCCCGCGGAGTGCAAAGCATGCGCAGTTGATCTTGGGGTGATAATTACGAATAGCAATAATTCGCGTATGCCTCAGTTACTTCTACTACGTATAGTGTATTCCAGGCCCGATGTGTCCGTACCGCATATAACGTGTACACAGGCTTATCCAATTGCAAATTTTCCCACTTGCGTTGCATTGTCTTGCCGATAGTACTTTCCCTTCCCTATAAGTTGATCAACCAGATCTCTCCCAAGCCGAATCTACTACTGACAAAATTGGACCTGGCGGGGAAGGAGAAGGAGTTCAACAAAGCGAGTCGCGAGGCAAGATATCTACAGTCAATCACCGGCTAATGGGACAATGCCGGTCACTGAAACACTTGGCTAGAACATGCCGTATCCACTCAGATTTCTTCATTGTTTTTGCATTTTGCAGCTGGAAATACACCTCTGATTCAGAATAAAATATTTCAAACTTTTTGAGCCAGAATTCAGCAAGAAAACTAGAAATTACTCATAAAAACTTCGAAATTAAAACTTGTCAATGAAGAGTCACAGAAAATAGTACATATAATGCTGCATATAAGTGTTAAATTTTTGCTGTATATAAATCCAGTGAGTGTGGGCCCCATCTCGGACAAACAATCATTGCAATTGATAAAGAAATGGTGGAGAAAGAAGAAAAACAAAAGTTACCACAACCTCCCGGTTACTAATGTAGATCTGTTTACCTCTTATGGAAGTTTCCCTTTGGTCGTCACAGTGCTACTCCTTCCTTTTTTAGCCCTTTCCTATAGCCGAAATAATTAATTATACTGTAACGAGTTTGACTTATCGTGGGAAAGACCTGTGCCAAAGATTGATGAAGGCCCAATTTTGCCAGATTTCTCCACTCTACTATAGCTCAGTCAATTCTGCTCAGATTCCTCTCAATTTTTGTATATAGATAGCTACTTTCTCACTGAATGTGAATATATTTTTTAATTTCAGATGCTGAGTAATGTACTACGAGAAATAGCTTGACAAGCTCAGGTATCCCATTAGCCGGTGATTGACTGTAAGCTCCGATCACGTCGATCTTCCACTAATGGCAAGATAATCCTGAATTTCAAATGGGTCGTGAGATTATATGACAGAAGCCATCTTTTGTCCTAACACAAGTAATGAAGTTCACTCGAAGTACAAATGCCGGATAACAACTGATTCTACGCCCCGAAATTCACATTCGGCTGCCAGTTAACGTGTCGTTTAATATCATATCTGCCTCATGATGCCAAGTCCCGAGGCGAGACTCGGACGTGTTAGGCCGATCTGACCTACTGCATACATCGGTCTGCGATTACTCGATTTAATAAAATGATGTCCATGCTCCGCGCTTGCGGCGTATACATTTTCAAGTTGATGGTCGGTGTCATTTATGTGACGGCTTTCAACAGGAACTCGGCGCTCCGAGTCCGATGTCTTCTACTCATAACATCGGCTTGCCGAGTTCCGAGTCTGAACTGTGTACAGGGCCTCAGTATGACACGTTCGTGTGGTTGCCAGGTCTGTTCGGTCTCACGCCTTCGATCACGTCTGATATTCAGACATCAAATAAGGAGAAAGGGGCAGACGATCGAGTATATTAAGAGCTTGACCTGGTAAACAAATTTCGCAAAATGGGATTTAAATTACCAATAGTGAATCGCGTAGTGTTATATCTTCGCCTGTTGCCACCATCGTCTATAGCCTGGGATCCGATAAAGCCGGAGGTCTAGGGCCGTTGCAGTTAGAGAAACGGGATGGCTGTGAGCATTGGCAAATTAATACATTGTATGATCTACTGCAATATTGCAAAAAACACATGCATTTTTTGCTGTCGTTCTACATTGTTCGAATGGTTGGCGTTTCAAGCGAGCTGCAGTATCCTTCGGCTTATTGAAATCGCCGACTTGAAATTTTCTAATAGCAACCAACTCCCATCGCCCGTGGAGTTCGGGTCGTTGCTTCGAGACGCGGACCTTTCATCGTGCCGCTCACACCAAATTATTGCGGCATTCTACATCCATGTCTTTTAGACTGCGATATATTGCTAAAGACCCGCCGACCCGCTTACTCAGCGTCTGCTCGATTCGCCCATGAATCTGACCAGGACCGTTTAGACGTACAAGTTTCACTGACTTGCTTTCGAGTTCAAGTTGCCGAGATCGGCGAATTTGAATAACTTAGCCAACCTCAGAATCTTCAGGCCTTCAATAAGGTATGTATTCGGAAACCCCCGAGACTTTTCTAACGCCCTTGCTGACTGTGGGTTTGAGCCTTAGTTCATGCCTTTGAATTTGCCAACGCTCCGAGCCCAGCTCGTCTAGCGGGGTTGCTGTCTCAATTACGTAATCGTTTCCCACTCATGTATTTCTCCTTACGCTGAGTCACTGACCCTTTAGATATACATTTCCCGCGAAAAGCTCAGACAGATGACTTTTCAATAGGCACGCTATAATGATTCTTCCCGCTTTCGTTTCATTACGGGTCTGGCGGATTGCAAGTGCACGTATGGACAGTATGATGCTACGAGAACTCGAAGCTAGCCCGGGCCGATACTGCGGCCGCGCCGGGTGAGTTGGAAGCACGGGCGAATCCTTATACCGCTGTGTGCCCCCTCGGAAAAAAACCGGACAACTGTATATCTTTGTGCCGAACTTATTGGATGCCGGACCTTGTGGTCTCGCAGACTACGCTCGAATTGAAAACCTCGGGGTGTCGCCTACTACTGTAGTACACATCAACCTGGATAGCGTGGTACCTCTACGAATACTACCTGAAACATTTGCTAGCTCACCCTCTGGCGTCATGTCTACAATATACCACCCTATTCACTTTCCTGGGGGCCTCTTCGTTTTCCTTGTGCTACTCGCTTACTTTTTGACGCGATGGCGCAACACATCGTCTAGTTCGCTACCTTTAAGTCCTCCGGCGGGACTATTTATAGGGCATGCGAGGAAGCTTCCTCGGACACATTCATGGAAGACATACGCTGAATGGGGAAGGTCATACGGTTGCCAGAGTCACTGGTCCTCGGGATAGAGCCAATGTAAGCTTAGCAATGAACTCAGGCGGTGAGGTATACACGGGTACGCGAGACCTTCCAGAGAAAAGAAGCACGATGTTTTCTGACAGGCCGCACGTTCCCGTAATTGTATGCACGCCTCTGCATCCCAAACGAAAACATACTCGATGATATGCGTGGGGAGCGTACACTCCAA
Organism: Coniferiporia sulphurascens; assembly: GCA_002794785.1. NCBI lineage: Eukaryota > Fungi > Basidiomycota > Agaricomycetes > Hymenochaetales > Hymenochaetaceae > Coniferiporia > Coniferiporia sulphurascens. The sequence goes on along the minus strand of NBBA01000008.1, from coordinate 499,836 downwards.
TCGCTTCCTTACGGTGATCTGTTCCGCAAGCATCGTCGAATGTTGTGGAAATACTTCGGCCAGCAGGCGGTCACGTCCTTCAGGCCGATGCAAGAAATCGAAGTCCGCAGGCTTCTCCAGAACTTATTAGCCAAGCCAGATGACTTTCTTGGCCATATCCACAGGTTCGTAACAGTCAGGGGAAATACTAACCAGTAACCGACATGTACCCCAGGCGGACAGCCAGATTCGTCGCAGGCGTGCTACTTATGATCACATACAACCATGGAATTGTATCCGACGATGACGAACTAATCGAGCCAGTCGAACAAGCTATGTTCTATTCGTCGAGCGTAGGGACTGTGGGAATAAGATCACTGGATGTATTTCCATTTCGTGAGTATTCTGGTGTGAATTGCCGCTATTACATTTTTAACACAGTCTACTTAAGTGCGACATTTACCGGCACGGATTCCTGGAATGGGCTTGAAGCGGTTTGCAGTGGACGTTGAGAAACTTGTAGAAAGGGTGAAGGTTATGCCCCTTGTCGAAGTTGAGGGAAACAGGGTATACTGCTGAGTTGGATGTGCCACCTTGTAGTGAGGTTTCTGATTGTCCGAGTGCGCATCCGAGTCAGACAGCCGGTATTGCCCGTTCATGCATAGTCACTAGCCTTCTGGGCGAATATGAAGGCTCGAACACGTTCGACCACGAGCACGAGGAGGATACAACGACCTTCGCTCAAATTATTCACAACGGTGAGTGCTGAGTGCTACTCTAAGAAATATTCCTCCGAAGAAAATGTACAGGCGGAGCCCATACCGTAAGTGTCGCTTATCTTACTCTTGATAATTTACATTAATTAACAATCAATCTTCACTCATACCACGTTTCAGACAAAATCTACTCTCACGACATTCTTCATGATGATGGTGTTTCACCCCGAGGTCGCCAAGCGAGCTCAGAAAGAGATCGATAGTGTCATTAGGACTTATCGCTTACCCACTGTTGATGATCGTCGGAGACTGCCTTATATTGACTGCATCCCGAAGGAAGTTCTTTGGTGTATATTCCGAGTCTACATCAGGCCGCCGTCTAAAGCCCGAGACTCATAAACAACTTAAGAGTCTATTCCCTCGGTTCCTGCAGGCGGGATATGAAAGCATGGGAATTCCGCACTATCCACTCAACATTGAATTTTGATGCAGGTCTTCCTCACCAATCTTACTCAGACCGAAGTCTATCGAGGATGGACAATCCCAAAAAAGTCAATTGTGCTCCCGAACATATGGTCAGTTTAATACACGATAAAGAACTCTGCCTACCCACATGCTCTTGAAGGCAGATGATGTGGGATGAAGAGCATTTTCCGAACCCGGAACAACTGTAAGAGATGGTTCCGCTTTTAATGGAGGACAGTCCAGCGAAGACGGTGGACACACAGCAGGGGACGACTCTAGCTCCATCGTTTTCGGATTCGGCAGAAGGTCTTCACATCTTCCTTATTTATTTGTCTAACTAACCCTGACGTGTGCAATCGCTTTAAGAGTGTGTCCAGGGAGTTATATCGCGGAATCGCTGCTCTGGATGGTCTTAGCGAATGTACTGGCCTCGTTCGACATCGGACCGTACGAGGATCCCGTAGCAGGTGATATAGAGCTCCCGACGTGTGAACTCGGGAATGAAGTAATTCGGTGCGTGTCTAGGGAGGCTCAAAATCTAAATACCAAAAGCGGTTCGCTAAGTACAGCCTGTATAAAGATCCCCCAAGGGCGTTTAAATGCGTCATATCCCCGCGTAGCGCAAAGCATGCGCAACTGATCCAAAGTGATAACCACGAATCGTGAGTCGCACGCATTTCTAAGTCGCTTTTACATATCCCAGCCATATACTGTATGCTCGTATACGTACTGTTTCGAATGAATGACGTGTATGCACGGTTTACCCATTACAAATATGCACATTTTCGTCGCGCCATCTTCCCGGTAGTTCTTACTTTTGGTAGTTGACCCAGCCAGATCACTCCAGACCAAGATCCACAGACAGGAACGAACTGGACTTGGTCAAGGAAGAAGAGAGAACAAAAAGCAGGGATTCAAGTTCCGATCACGTCGATCTCCCAGTAACGGCAAGATGATCTCGAATTTCAAACGGAGTCGCACGTGTATCTGAGGTTCCATTACGTAACGGAAGTTTTCCTGAACCGTTGATCTAATGTCCTGACACAGCAGTACTGTTCTCCAGTTTCAAATACCAGCAAGACCCTACACCCCAAATCTCTGGCCACGAGCAAGCAGTCAATGTCAGTTAATGTGGCGTTTGATATCACACTCCCGCCTCTCCGCGCTTGCTGGCTATCATCCCGAGTCCCGGGGCGAGGCGTACGCCCATTCAATCTGTACCACATATCGCCTCGCCGTTACTCGGTTGAGTGATTTATGTTCCGAGCTCGCGGCGTGGGTGCCATCGATGTGGCAGGCTTTAACAGAGGTTCGGCGCCATATGGTCTTCCACGCACAACGTTGATTATCTTCATGATCTCCGTCCTCATTCTCTGTGTCGCGCACACATGAAACAGCCTTCAGAACATGCATGTCCATGCTATCGGTCTTGTCATTCTTGCGCCCTCGATAAGTTGATTGAGAAGAGAAATGGGAAGTGATCGCGGTGTGCGACATATGAAGAGCTGTCAGCCTCGTGGAGCGACACTGGTACATGTATGTGAGAATGAGAAATAGCGTAGTCCATTCTGGAGCGCCTTGTGCTTGATTGTATGATACGCAGTCGCCCTTGGTTAGGCCGCCACACTTAGATTGTGACTAAGTCGGGGTTGCAGTCAAAGAGACAGACTAGTGGTGCAAGCACCCTCCTCTGTGTTGTGTTTACCCGCAGAGAAGCGAACAGAAATTTTGGTCATGGGATGATGGCCGGGTCCAAAATAGACGGCGACCCCTACTCCGCCGCTTTATACGGTTCCGAGCACCCTTCCACTTCTCCTCTTGACCAATTACAAGCGGGCCACGCCATGGCACCGTTCATCTCCGGCGTTGAACGTCTTCCAAGCTCAGAGAACAACTTGTCTGAATGGAGGCACATTTTTCGATAGTGTCCTGTGGACACGCCACGGGAGGATTACGTGGCTGGAGGGAAGAGCGGAAGAGGCCGGACACCCACCCGCGAGAGGTTCCGAGAAGCTTGCCAGAGCCGAGTTTAGCTGAGGGTTGATTAAATGCGCCGTTTCGTCCACACGAAGTCATCAAGGTGTGGAAATCGGGATATGTGCAAAGGGACGTGAAGTATTCTGGCTTCGTGCACCCCTTCTACACGTTTGGAATGTGTTGCAACAGGGGTATAGTCGGACCTCTAGCAAAAGGCGGAACTAGTAGCCAAGAGGATTTAGTCTGCTCAAGCAGTCCCGGAAAGATTTAACAGGGGCTAAGAAGTCCGTGAACCGAAGCGAATCAGCCCCTTAAGAGAGGGTTTGGGTTCTTAGTCTTGAAGTCGAACCATCGCAGCTTCGTTATCTTTTTCCAGTTGAGCCGGGAAGAGTGGCACTTCTTCGGTGCTGTCCGGCGCGGCAGAGAGCGCTAGGACGGATCGAAGCCGTATTTGCGACGATCGAGGGGATTATGCGCCGCATTTTTGGGAGGAAAGACGCATGTAGGCTGCCGCTTAGATCTGAGTTTCTACGTGTACATGAACGCGGTAACGTCGTAGAATAGAAGGATATATAGATGTACCTTAATTAAGATGTCCCACTCGGCGCCTGGGCGCGTACCGCTTAAAACAACCCGATGCGCCATCGACAATGCCACGAAGGCGCGCTCGGCGATGAACAGATATAACTTGGAATTAAGTCTGCGGACAGCATGATAGGGCGTCGATAGCATGAGAGGGCCGAGCCAGCGGTGATCAATCGCCGTATTACTAGTAAGCGCGTACGGAGAGGTCGGAGATCGCAGAGCGCCGTCGCAGTTCTAGACCAAGAGAGGATAGATGGCGGCACCGACTTTACCGCTTTCACCGTGAGGGCTGTGGTTGAATGAGAAACACGCCGCGTCCGTAAGGCAGTGACTGGTTCGAAAGCCACACGCGCGAGAGCCGACTGCAAGACGCCCAAGCCACGGCCCCGTTTAAGCGAGTGGGTGGTTCGATCGAGAGCTTGCGAAGTGCCGGTTAGAGCACCCGACAGCTTTGGCGGGTATCAGGGAAACGGTAAGTAGAACGAAAGACAGACCAGAAGACGGGCTGAAGACGGCGAGGCCCACTGAGGCGGCCGTGCTGCGCCGGGATTCATTCCCATTCCGTGATGTACAAAGCCAGCGTAGACACAGCCCACATTACACAGGGAGGCCAGAAATAAAACAAAAAAGAAAATCGATAAAGCAGGGGGGCGCACGTTAATAGAAATGTGTAAAAGGTAGGTGCGGTCGGCAGCGGCCGGTTGTGGGCCGCGGATTACGAGAGAGGTATATGTAGACTGCTCGACTTCCGAGTCGCGCACCGCCTTCGGCGACAGACCCCTTCCCCTCCTTCCTCCTCCAGCCTGCTTTCGAGCTGCTGCGCTTGAACGTCGCACACTTTCCTCTTTCCAGTTCACTCCGTCGGCGCCCACTTCACGCCCCCTTACACCACAGGCACCACTACTACTACACCGCGTCTCGCGACTAACTCGCGTCACCTCGGTTCTCCCTTCCGTTCCGCAGCCTCTGCTTTCAAAGCTCGACGATTTCACGACACCAACCCCCCTGTTTCGCACTCAGTTATTTGTTATCCTCGTTCAATTTTGCAATCAATCATGTCGAATGTTGTACGTCCACCTGTTTATTGCGTGCAGGCTGCGCTGGCAAAGGCAGTGCAGCTCATCCCTGTCCACATATCACACTGGCCACATTTTGCGTGCACTCTGTCCATCGAGTCTAACTCCCCTCTTTTGACTAGATACGAAGGAAGCTTGTCATTGTCGGCGATGGTGCGCTGCCTACATCTCCCATTGCATCATTGACCTGACTTCAGTTCGCGTAATACTCTGTGGCGCTGCTGCTGCTGCTCTCGCCGAACGCAAATTCACGTATCTTTCTGGCTTTTTTTCACTGCCTTTTGCGTGTCGTGCCTCGCCCTATCGTTCCGGGTCTGCTCTGACTCCCGCCATGCACTGTGCCTGATTGATTGTTGGGATGACGTATTGTCTTGTCGGCTACGCAGGCGCATGCGGGAAGACTTCCCTACTTTGCTGCTTCGCACTCGGAGAGTTCCCCAAGGAATACGTGAGTCTGCACAACACTCCACAACACACATCCCATATCTGACTGTGACTCTATGCTTTTTTCGGTTCTTTGGTATCGTTCGCGACTTCTCTATAACTTTCCTATCTGCATTGACTCGATTTTCGGAATCGGCACTGGGGTCTTCTGGTCACGACATCCGTGTGCATGTCGTCATGGTTGTTGCCTATTGAATTTGCATGACGCGGACCCTACAGCAACCAAGTGGGTCTTCCTTCCTTCCTTCATCCCTAGCCCTGCCGTCACGCCATTTATGGTGTATTATATTTGTGTATCTTCGGCGCTCGAATTATTCGCATGGTTTTCTTCTATTTTTCTCACTCCTCTTGGATCTATCTATCAGCGCTTCTTTTAGACCCGGATCTGACAAATTCTATCTATTCTAGCTATCTTTGAAAATTATGTCGCAGAAATCCGACTGGACGGCAAGCCCGTGCAATTGGCATTGTGGGATACTGCGTATGTCACTTTATATCTTTATTGTTATGGTCGGCTAATATATTTTGTTTCTACACACTCCCTTTCTTTCCTGCTGTTTTGTGCGCTTCACCTGTGGTTACGATGTATGCATGCTGGTGATGTTATATTACGCCTGATCACAGTGGGCAAGAAGAATACGAGGTGCGCTATTTTTCGTTCAATGGTGATTAAAAAGTCAAACTAAAGTGTACCCTTTCGTGATTTAAAGCGCCTACGCCCACTCTCTTATTCGAAATCACACGTAATTCTGATTGCGTTCGCAATCGATACGCCGGACTCGTTAGAAAACGTACGATACAAGGTACATATTTCTTTAAATTCTCATGCTATCTTTTCTCACGTTGTGGAAACCTGATCCGTTTCGCATAAACTGTTTATCCTGGCCCCACTCATGCATCATTAACGACATGCCCTAATATACAGTGGATTGAAGAAGTCCGCTCGATTTGTGGACCCACAATTCCTGTCCTCCTCGTTGGGTGCAAGTCTGACCTTCGGCCGCCGGCAGGCTCCCCGCTCTCGTCCAACTTCGTCCAGTCCAAGGCGGCAAGGGCGATAGCACAGGAGATTGGGGCACGCGAGTACAAGGAGTGCAGTGCACTACGATCCGAAGGCGTTGACGATGTTTTCGAGGCTGCGACTCGCGCAAGTATGCTTATGCGTGATGGTGTTGATGGCCGTGGTGGTGCGCGCGCACGTCGTGCGAGCACGGGTGGCAATATCAGCGACGGGGAGGTCGGCAAAAAGTGGGGTTGCTGTGTTGTCTGCTAAGGATATTCTCTACACTGTTATTCGTAGTGTGTTTGATGGATGGACGGGTGACGAAAAGGGGGAGGATGGCTTCCTTTTTTTCGTCTCTCCGTGTTTCTGGCGTGCTGGATATTCTGGGTGCACGTGTATTCTGCTTCTCCACTTCACTTTTTTTTCCCCTACTATCATTGTGAATCCCCCTTTTTCTTAATCAGTCCTTGCATGTTGCTTTTATTGTAAAAAGTCCATTTGAGTGTTCATTGTGTTATTATTCCCCCTTTTCTACATAATCTTTCTCGCTTTCGCACCTATCAGAATCGCATCCTTTCCACGTTCGTAGCGATTCAGTTCCCCATCTAGCGCGTGTTTGTTGTCTACCATTCCACGGACCCTCGAATCCCTTCTGTCTACTTCCTCGCTTATTGTTATAGACAACTCGGACATACTTCCTGACTGAGATTAGTAAATAAGTACCTATGCATCGCGCTGCGGTTTATCTATAGCTACCACCTGTTATATGCTTCTCACCGCTACCGCTCGCCCCGAAGCTCGAGTTCTTCGTGATGTTAACTTAGTCTTTCAAATTCTCCGTGTCCCTCCATACTTCATTTGTTCGGCGATTCTATTTGCTCCATAAAACCCCTTGTCTATTTGATCTTCCTTTCCCCTTTGCTCTTTCTGCGCTGGGAGTTGGAACGGACCTACCCCAGCCACCAGACCCCTAATGGTGTCTCAAATATATTCTTCAGAAGTGCGTCACTGCCTCCTTTGTTCCTGCATCGCGAGGCTGCAGCTCATGGTTGCGCCACCTCTCTCCTCAAGGGCGCAGGTCCGGCGTTAGCATTTTCCGTTGTGCTGGTCATGCTTCTCTTTGGGCTCTGGGCTTGCCCACTCCGAGGACTCAAATAGATTCAAGAACACGGCACTCAGTCGCCGGCTCCGCCCAACCTCCCCTCCTTAGATTGATGGTCGCCCCCTTTCGTGTGTGCCCGTTACATACTTCATCAGCAACCAGCCCCGCCTCGCGCCCGTGCCCGTGCCCTGCAGGGCATATACAAATCCGTGACGTATTCGCAGGCGCCCGCCTCCCCCTGACCCGCAGATTGTTTGTTCCTACAATTCGGGTTAAGGTTAAGCGAAGAGAGTGATAGAAAATCAACCAGCCAGCGCCCCCGAAGGGCGCGCTGATTGTTACTATTGTTACGTGGGATTTCGCGTTTGGCGCGGCCGTCATGGAACACACTGTATGCATACAATATGCATGTGCAAGGCACGGGTGGTGGAGCCCCGCTTTGAATGAGAAGTAGAAAACCTGGCATTTGGACCCGTGTAGGGATTCAACGCACGGTTTCTTCTTCCTGTGCGTGCTTTCAGGCGATTGATTCTGATTCGCACCGGGGATTCTTCCCCGTAGAGCTGCGGAAACGTGTGCAGTGCGTCGAACTTTCCTGCCTACGTGTGGTCGATCAGGTATTCTTTCTCCATTGATAGTCAATGTAGCCGGCGGATAGACTCTCGCTCCTCCCTTCCTCCGTCCTCCGTTCCCACGGACACGAACTTACATACCTTCCCATTCGGTGCCAGTCTTATCCCGTTCGGATTGGCACAGTCCGGCAACGTGGTATACGAACATATGGACATACAGGCAGTACACGCGTATTACTGCGATGTGGTCTCTCTGAATCCGTCTTTTATTTCCGCCTTTTATTCCACCGTCTCCCTTACCCCTGTCCACCCTTCTTTAATTTATTTAGCTCCATCTACATCACCTCTTGCTTTAATTGAAAGAACACAACGGCCTTAGAACGGCAGCCACTCGCGGTGGACGCATCATCCAGACCAGTCCGAGTCATGAGTCTACCGTCCCCGGCTCGGCTACGCTGGTACTACCGTCCTGCAAGAAGTTCATTTGAGATGTGCTCTGAATTTTGTAGGTGCTGAGGATCCAACACGTTTTTACAGTACATATGGCTTACGCGTGGGGGCCCGGGTGCCGACTTCCTCGAATGATACGCTGCTTAAAATAACTCAAATGCTCTCTCGCGTGCGGCGGGCGCTCGATGGGCGCCAAATAACGACGGATCGGCGTGGTTTTCCGAAAATTCTGTGCAGAAAACGGTAGTCCCAAAATGCGCGATTAAAAAAAACACGCTGGGTTAAGTACTTACAAGTACTACATGACCACAGCTCACGAGGAGGTGTAAACCCCATTCCGGCACGTGGCGGTGGCCCGGGCCCGGCCTTTGGTGAACCGGTAAGGTCGGGAAAGAGAGGGAACATATCTGAAGAAGAGAAACTTGAACAATTCTCGAAACCCGCTAGATAGGCTCGAGTCGGATTTCGAGGGGGGTGCGGAAATAGCGCGTAGAAGCGAAGCGATTCGGTAGTTGGACGGTTCAACTTGAACAGGATTCCTTCTTCTCAAAAATTCATGCGGGGATCGTTATGAAGGCGGGAAATGAAGGGAGCGCTGACTCGGACGTCCTCGGTCACAAGGTTTATGGAAGCTGGGTTTAATCCAATATTGTGGTGACGACGCGGTCGTATTGCATTAAGGCATTCCGTCAATCTTTACTTATTACACTGCAGTGGGTCGGGTGCTATTGTTGATTTGAGTTTCTTCCTAATTTTTGTCATCTTTTCGATCCAGTCCGGGAAAAATCGCATCACTGGGTGACTTCCTTTGTTCACTCAGTGAAGTAAAGTCTCGACTACAGCAGCCGCTCGTTAGTGCTAGAGAGTGACACGACTCGGAATAGGCTTTTCTAATGGCAGTCATGAGTCATATGCATAAGGAAGGCGGCCACTATATAGCTCTACGGGTATAAGCAGGGTTAATCCGTTACTGTCTCGAATAATCGCTCGAGTAAGGCGACTGTGTCTATAGTAACAGTTTGAGCTCTTTCCGCCATCTCCGGATTGAGAGGCTATATAAAAATAAATGGAAAACAATACTAGACCATGACTCAGATAGACATCTAAATGGCTCTAGAATTTACGTTTCCGTCTGACGTGCCTTTGAGCGAGCTGAGGTTCTGTAATTTGAAGCATATGCACGACATGCGAGAAACTTTGCTGGGAAATTATGCGAGTAAACTCCACGCGAAGCAATACGAAACCGAATATTCATATCACTTGGCTCTGCTTCCGCTTCACAAGCACCAAGGATGCTCCCTGGGCAACGGCAGTACGTTCAGTTCCCTTGATCGGTTGCACAATGGCCCGGGGGACACTGTCACGAACTTGAAGTTTATTATCACATTATGCCTTCCGCGAATAGGTTTTCCCGAAAGTCGAAGCCACAGTGTGGCATGTGGACACCAATGATGGGGTCGGGAGGCAGGCTAGGAAAGGAGGGATCTCCTGTCCGAATGTAATAAAAAGGTTGTAATGGAAGGCAGGTGTGGAAAAGCGGCTGAGAATGTGAGGGGCGGACCGTTGGCGCCTTACACATAGGCCTAGAGTTATATTCTTTAGTTCGACAGTGTTCGTGAAGACTGACCTCAGGTAATATTAATGTCCAATATCTGCGCCCCTAAGACCTTGTGCTCGTAATGCAGACAGATGATCACAACGTGGCGGGATGGGGTCGGGTGCATTTTGGGGGGCTCCAGGGATTTTCTTGATATGTACATACTCGAAAGCCTCGGCCGGAGAAGCTCACACTGTCACCAAATACGATAGCGCTTCTGAATAAGCGTCAAGTCCTCACTACGATACATCTGAAAACTTCATTGTGATTGTTTGGGGTTGGATACCATATCCATATTGAATGGAGGTCAAATTATCACGGTATCCCTCGTCCCCAAACAGGACTCACCACCCCGCTTCGTTAAGCCTATTCCGTCGATCGAGTGATCGACATGATCGACAAACAGATAATCGTCATACGGCAACTCGCGAAACTACACTTAAATACATAATAATACACAGATTTTAAAGCTACAGACCTGCCCAGCCAAACCGCTCATCGATCAAAATGTTCCAACCCCGGCATCTCGTAGTCGATGGGCACATCCTTGCGCTCTAACCACGCTGCGTCTTCGCCTCCGAGGTCTACGCCCGTCCCACAATCCAGTCTCCGCCGTGTTGGAAGATCTTTTAGGTCAATTCCATGCTTCTCCTTGTCACTATCATTGCGGACAACGACGAAATGCTCGCCATGCCACCCGATGAAGTCAAGGGAAGGAATCTGTTTTGCGACACTTCGTACGCTCCCGTACCATAAGTCCGTCTGCACTTGGAACTCTTTATCTGACATTACAGTTGTTTGTGGGCGCCGCCGCCGCGTGTTGTACAAATGCAGCATGGTGAGCGAGTGGAAACCTGAAAACCAAGAAACGTATTCCTCCTATCACGAAGGATAAGTTACAGCATGAAGCGCACGAGGAAAAGACTGACCATTGGCCTGTCGGACACTACGGTAGCCAAATGAAGAGCGACAATACTTTTAGGAATTGAGTTCGCCAGCTTCACAACCGATACGTCATTGAGGTTTGCGATCCTCACTCTGAGAACTCGCAACCCTTTCAAACCAGGTAGTATTCCTTGTACCATATCCCAGGGGCAATTCCCGAGGTCCAGTCGCCTGAGTTTTGGTCGCTGCCGTAAGAACTGCACTACACTTTGGAAGAGCACGTGGTCATCGTCATGGCCGACGAGCACAAATCGGAATGCCTCTAGATGAGGCAAAAACGTATGCTGGCCGTCTATAACGTGGTCACTGCCGAAGACAACGCTTGCTGAGCCCGGTTCTTCAAACGTGCCGTGGAGTGTCAGGCTTTGTAAGCTATGTGCGTGTGCAATGCGTGAAAGAACGATGTGCGAAATTCGCGTGTCGACAAGGTCAAGGTGTGTAAGATTTTTAATTGACACAGATTCAAATGCGCGATCCCAACTATGATCACGCTTGAGGTATGCGCCAAGACAGAGATGTCGTAAAGAAGACTCGTTGTTGTCGAGCACGTTCCGTACTTCGCCCATATCGGCCCAGCCGTCATCATCTTCTGCACGAAGCGTAAACTTGCGAAGATTACGAAACGCGGAAACCCCCTCCGCATCGAAGTGCCACCCACTTAGAACCAGAGACTTTAGTCAATTGAGGATAAACATACAAAGACACGTACATCAATCCTAGGCTTTGAAGCTTCGGATGACTCTCCAATACCGCTTTGACGTTCTCGTCACGAAGTTCCGGATAACCGATCCATTCAAATTCAGTTAAAGCGGTAAAGAAAGGAAGGGCCTCGCGGAAGAGTCCTAAGCACGCTAAATCAGCACCTAAGTCACTACAACTGTATAACCCTACTTACTTAGCATCAAGTCCAGAATATCGCCCTCCTCGTAAGCCCAATGTATCCGCAGCGTTTTAATCCTTTTGGCAAACGTAGGGTCCCTTTTTACCCTTGAGAATAAGTCTAGCCCTTTGTTAACGATGTCCATTTGGTCATCTCCAAAGAACAAATCCAGGGTGCGGAAAATATGGCGCTGGGCAATCTCGCGATGAAAGGACGATACAGACAGCCATGTCCGCAAATGGTAGCGAGGCATATACCGAGCAATACGCTCCCATATTTCAGGTGGTGCCCTCTGGTGGGCTGGCTCGTTCATAAACCGGATCTAAGAACAGAAAAAAAAGCTTAGCTGACCCGTGCTTTCAAGCCTTAGCATAAGACCTACAATGGGATCTCTCCGGAGCTGCGCGTGGGCCTCACGATTGGTTGGATCGAGTTCTGTGACGGCCCGGTAGTCTTTCCAAGAGATTTAAGCCAACAAAGGAAGTCCCGAGTGAATAGCTATATTTACCTTGATGGGCTTGCGCAAGCAACCGCTCAGCAGCGACTCGTCTTGCGTTTCCCCGAGCGAGTTGGGCCCGAGTAACGTCCTCATTTCTGATACCTGGTGTTCGCAAGAATACAGCCAAGTATCTTTCGACCTTGTCTCCATACCTGTCAGATTAGTTTTCTGCGTTGTCAGCTAACCTCGTTAAGATTCCACGAAGTCCAACAGAACACGCACTGTCCCGCCTGAATTAACGCCAGCGAAGTATCGAGGAGTAAAGTTGCCTTTTGCACCGGGTTCATCGTCAGCACTGCGTCGAAGACCTCGTTGGTGAGCTCGTCCTGGGGTGATGGGGACGCCATGGGCCTGCTGGAAGATGGCCGTGGCATCTGGTGGAGCGAGTAGCTCACGCCCAAGCCCAAGAGCCAGAGTAACGGCCACCACGCCAAGGACTCGGGAACGCTTTCTCACGCTAAATCTCTAAGCGCTCTCGCTTGCCGTTCTGCGGCTTCGTGTCCAATGCACTGGCTAACTACTGTAAGTCCGTGTTCGCATTATCACCGATGTTCTTTCGCGTGCGATAAGAAGCCTGCCGAGTATAAGCATGGTCGGATGGTTCCCGGCCGGAGGGTCTGCGCACGTAGCATCCGGGTGCCGTTTTTCACCCCTCGGCAAGAGCTATAATTGCGGTCTGTGTCGTCGGTTCTGGTGCCGCAGGATTGATCACGGCGAAAACTCTGTTGGATGACGGATTCCAAGTCCAAGTTCTCACGAGGGACGTTTCTCCCGGTGGAATATGGGCGGCTGAACGTGTGTATCCGGGCTTGAGTCTCAACAAGTGCGTCAAAGCTGTTTCAAATCTCAATTCTGCTTTCCTGGGTCGTGCTGACATCACTCAGCGTCCATGGAGAGTTTAGATTTTCAAGTCTTCCTATGCCTCCGCCTAAAAGCGCTCAAACAACTGGAGGCAGGCTAACTGGGGATGCTATGCAGCAGTACATGGAACGCTTTGTGGAACGTTTTCTCGAAGGTCGCATACGCTACGAGGTCGAGATCGTAAACATCTCGAGAAATGCAAACGGAAACGGAAGCTGGAATGTTTTAGTTAAGGACATTTTAACAAAAGGCACTGAAGAGCAATTGGTCTTTGATAAAATTGTTCTGTGCACTGGGGTAAAGATATCATGCCCGGGTTTTATAAATCTTCTCATATTCTGTTATAGGGATGGAGCCAAGCCTATATCCCGCCGTTACTGTCCCCTTCTGTGGCTAAGAAGATGGGCTTCGCAGGCTTGGTTTTTCACTCGTCTGAATTCAAGGCGAATTTAAAAAGCCTATTATCCCGAGTTCGGCCGAAAGCCGGGACGATTGTCGTCATAGGAGGTGGAAAGTCTGCGCAAGAGTACGTTATATCGCATGTTTTCCCAATGCAACGGGTATTAACACGTCATCAGCATAACAGCGTATTTGGCCAATCAAGGCCGTAATGTTACTATGGTCTTTGATAAAGCAGACGCGTTTGTGGCCGCACCAATTCCATTGCCCGGTTTTATCAGAAAGAGCAGATTTCTCGCTGTACTTTCCCCACATATTCACCTACGAACCAGACTTGAGTGCGTTATTGTTCCGTTTCAAATAAATCGTCAGCTGAAAAGCAGGTCACAGACGCTTCCTTCATACTACAAGGATAGGGAGTTTCATTACCCACGGATTCTGGAGGTTTTTGACCTGGAGCTCCGTCAGCTTTCCTTTAAATATACATGTATGCTCACATTATGCTGATGTTTTCATGTAGTTCTTCACGTTTTCCATTCCAGCGGCTTCACCTTTTCGAAACGCACATTCATTGTTTTGGGGGATCCGTACTAACGACGAGGGTGTTGGAGCACCCACGGGGTTCTTTTCGTTGGTTAAGGAGGACAAGATCAATGTGATCGCGCCTGCCCGAGCTTCTTCATTCGCCCCAAATGGAGGGGACGTGGTACTTGACAACGGTCGGACTATCGAAGCGGACGCCGTCATCCTCTGCACGGGATTCAATTCAAGCTGGGACGCTCTATTTGATGGTAAGACGAATCGATAGCTTTTTATCAAAGGAAGCTTTGGTCGACGTTTTGAGATACACAGAGGGTACCCGTAATGATCTTGGTATCGGTCGACAAGTACATGATCTTAGCGGAAACGAGGAACATGAATGGGATTCCTACTTCTCTTTGGCGAACCCACCGGTTACACGATCAGGGGTCATGAAAGCCGCTACCTCTATTTACAGGGGTATCGTCCCAGCGCGCAATCTTTACAACAGGGACTTTGCTGTGAACGGTTCAGTGGTTTGTAACCGATTGTACAAACGAGATTAGTCTGATTTAAAATCTATTTATTTATCTATGCAGTTTACTACAAACAACGGTTACACCTTCGAAGTCGCAGCACACTGGATTTCGTCTTACTTCCTCGACGACCCGTTCCTGTCCCTTCCTTCCTCCGTTGAAAACGCTCTTGCGCATACTCAAAATACGGCGGCGTGGCTGAGGAAGCGCTATCCTGGGATGCTGTCTTGGGTGAACGAGAGCTATAGCTCTGGTGTTGCTTTTTGGAAGTGAGTTAAATTTTCCAGTATACTCCTCGTTGTTAGTGAGAAGTTGTCTCACAAATACCACCTAAGTTATCCTCAGCTTACCGACGATCTCCTGGAAGACATGGACTTGCCCATTATGAGAGGAGGAGGAAACTGGTTTACATGGCCATTTAAGATCATTGACTTGCGCGAGATTGAAAGACTCCACGATGAAAGAGTCGCAAAAAGGCACCTCTACGATGAAGCTTGAAGGGATGGTTAGGTGGGATTACGGTACTGGCTTATGCGCGAACACGCCAGGCTCTTTCCCTTTTCTCGGCTAAAAACGCATCTTGTATACACAAAATTCCTATACTGATTGGATCTGCGATAGAAATCTGGCTACATGGTTAGCACCCACGGTGGCCATAACTGCGTAGAGAGTCCCACTCTGCGATTTGTCTTGAAAAAAAACTTCTTCCGTATCGTCTTCTGAACGAAAAGATCATTTGCCCAATTGCGACAGATATCGGACTAAAACGCTATTCTGGACTACTCTTTGTCTGTTGGTTTTTTGGGGGCTACACACTACCTGATTCTGGTTCCGAGGTTCGCTGGAAAATGACTGCAACAAATTCAAGACACGGCAGGGAAAACAAGGAGACAAGGGAATGTACTGCTAGGCGCCCATAGACGCATTTCCTGGAATAGACCTTCATTCGCCGAGGATTGTCTCTCTTTTTAGGTCTTGCCCCTCATGAAGAAGTGACAGTTTTAATCAGTTCCAAGATGCATACCGTCCGGTAGATAATGGTGGCCTTGCCTGAATAATGACCACCAGCCGACGTGTGGTCTCATAACGATTGCCTCAGCCTCCAAATACGACCTGTAGCTCAGTGAGACGCCTTACCATCAGATATAGGGCACCCAAGCATACGGGGCGATAATCGACGATCTTTCATCCCAGCGACTATCAGAACTTGGAAGGTATTGGCTATCAATCAGTGCACTTGCTTTTGGGCATGTGACTCAGAGGGTCTGAATGCATTAATATCTTAAAATGCAATCATCAATCCATCACAGGACGACCCTTTTTTCGCGAATGGGTCGGTACACTTAAGGACAGCGTTTGGTCAAAATGTGTGAACGAAGGGCCTATAAACTATTCACTCTTCGTTGGGCTTCCTTCCGTCGATAACAAGGATTCTACCGTTGACGACTTAGTCTTTGACACGTTAGAATTTGGTCTGCCGCTGCCGAGCTCATCGTCTGTGAACAATGAAAACAAAAACTGGTAAACTCGCTGCAGAGGCGGCCACCAAGCCAAGTGAGGGTAGTTTACTCGAGTTATTGCAGATAATACAAGTTATCGGCTCTCCGTTCGTATCCTTTCTGACATTCTAAGTATCCCGCAGCGCAGCAGGTGGAACCGCGAAATTCAACCCCTCGGCTGTCTTGGCACTACAGTGCTAGTATACGCTATGGAAAAAGGACCGTTAATTGGAATGAAAACGTGATCATAAAAGCAAAAAATCCGGAAGAATAAGAAGCAAAACGTACCAGCCATTCAGCTCCCAAAGGATGGTGAAAGTGAATGGACCAGGGGGGCAGAAACAAAAAATATAAGAGAATATATTTAGGTGGGAGTTCGGCGACGGCCCAAACGGGGCCGATGGCCTCGTTGAATTAGATTATAATCTTGTGCTTATTTACGTAAATAGACTTCGTCCTATTTATAATTGCGTCATCATTTTATAAGTACTAGTGGGTTGGCCGGAGGCAACAAGGCTGTACCGTGACCCTGCTTGCCGACGTCCTCCTCACCCCCGATGGCAGCGAGCAGAAATGTCGCCGCTCCTCCAGACAATGGCCAAGAGGAAAAGAAAGCAAAGCGCCGTTTCATTGGCTCTTCCGAGCAAGTCAAATTACAACGCAAACAACGGACACGCAGCAACAAACCGCGCCCATGGGTCGAGCGCAAGTTCGTTATTGCTTTCGTAATTGGGATGGCAGGGTACGCGTGGTACGTATACATCGGCAGATTCTGCTTGCCGATGATCAGACGGGATGCAGATGCAATGGGTGGGAGAGGCATGGGCAGTGAGTGCTACTTTGCCAATCATGCGCGTAATTCGGCTAAGGTGGCGACTGTGCTCCAAGTCGCGTTTTTGGTCGTGTTCTGTCTACTGGGTCTCATGTTTTGGTGGAGTTACCTTAAGGTGCGTATTCTTTTTAATGTAGCTTTCACCAAACTTAACATACGCCCAGCTCATTCTAACCCCCCCTGGATTTGCAAGAGATGTGTGTCTCACCTGCCATATCCGGCTTGCGTTAGCTAACGGCCGCTAATTTCCAGTTCGTTGAGAAGTCATCCGCACCGCAGGCTAATGCTCCCCGCAGACGGAGACGGTCCGCGCCGACTCCTTCGCGTTTTCGCAACTATGACTCTGACAGCGCCAGCGACAATTGGGACTCCGCTGACGATGAAATCGCCGGAACACCGTATGCGGAAATATCCCCAGCTCCATCGCGCTCTCCAACGAATGAAGGGCCTCCGCAGCCCCTTCAGGCTCACTTTGTCTCACGCGATCTGGAGAGGGATGCTGGTACTCGTGTTCGCGCCACGCCTCCGAAGCCCAGTACCCTAAATACCGCATTGCCTCCGAGGCGGATGCCGAGCACGAGCAGTAGACACAGATCAAGCGAGCGGGGCGGCAGAGCGCGAAGACCAAGTGAGAACCAAGGGTCAAGCGCGGAGCCATTGGCGGCTGGCTCGTCTACCGGAACTACGAGCGCGGATGTGCACCCGTTTGATAATCCAAAGCTCACACCTCTGCCGCCGAGGGCTCCCGCTCAGTCCATGGTGAATCAGGCGGACAATGCTGGTCGGAGCTCTGAAAGCGGACATCAGTCGTCAGTGCTTGGGAGGCGTCCGCCGGCATATCCTGCGCTTTTACCGGAATACAGGTATTGTACTAGGGATGGGCTTGTTAAGCCGATGAGGGCACACCATTGCCGGGTCTGCGGCACTGTGAGTACCAGCTAGTATTACTGTCTAGCTTTTCTCTGACACATGTTTCGGAAAGTGCGTGCTTATGTATGACCACCACTGTCCTTGTAAGTCAAGTTATCACACACTTGATGAATTCATTTAACATGGGGTCTGACAGGGATTGGGCAATGCGTCGGCGCCTACAACCAGAAGGTTCGTACTATTCTGAACTGCCTCAAGAACCTCGTAACCATTCCAAATCGTCTAGTTCTTCGTCAACTTCCTTCAATGGTGCTCGCCTTGGACGTTGTGGGTATTCGCAACATTAGTTGCGATGAATGCGAAAAGAGATTCAGATCCCCTGTCTAAGGTTGACCCGCAGCAGATTGTCATCATAGCCCTGTAAGCTCAACCCTTAATGCCAAAATATTATGATATTCATACTTGTTCGCCAAGGGCTGGCCTGTTTTCCTTATTCGCCGTCGTCCTGCTCGCCGCACAAATTCGTCTTATACTTATAAACCAAAGTAGCGTCGAATCGTTAATCATAGGCGGGATGAGAGAGCGTGAGCGGGAAATTATTGGACAACTGGCGCCGTTGTGCGACTGGGGGTACGTCCATTCCGAATATGCATGTCCTTCATACTTTTGATCGCTGAGTTCCGCTATTTCCGGTGACTGGTACAATTAGCAGGATGAATGTGCACAAAAAAAGAAGCGCAATTCGAAAGCAGTGGGACGAAGAGTGGGGATCACTACATACTGAAGGTAATATTTGGTGGCTGGGGAGCTCTCGTTCAAATTGGGAATACCGTATGGGCAAGAATCGGTGGGGATGGTTCTGTGAGTTATTGCCGTGTTTTCTCCTTTCTTTGAAAAGGAACTCAATTATCCAACCTTCAGTGCCCGTGGGCCAGAGCGAGGGAGACGGCCTTACGTATCCCGTGAATCCGCGCTTCAATTCGGAAGGGAGATGGAGACGACGAAGCGAGTGGCCTCCGGAGCTGCGATGATGCGCAATGGACTTACACATCCGCCGAACCCTCCTGAACAATAGCTTACGATCCGGACATGCCCACGATTCTCTGACGCTTTCACGATCTCGCATTCGTACATTCTGCAACTGAGACTGAGACTATCGCAAGATGTTCATCACTTTTAAGGTACAGGAAGCTTATAGGCTGACCTATCTTGACCATCAATCTACTTTCTGGTGGTTCCAACGCATAGCATAGTTGTATACTACATGTATCGTTATCACACTCTTTGATTTACCTGGTTCTTCCTCCATTTCTTACAAAAAGTTGGTAGTTTGCAGTGCTGTGTTCGATTTAATGCTAATAGCACCGTTTCTTTGACGAGCCGTTTGCTGTCTTTTGCAACGGTAGTGAAGTGAACTCTGCTGCCCGCGGCGCGGTTCCGTCTCCTGTAGCCGTCCCTGTCAAATCCCTTCGGGTAACGCAAATCTCGGGAAAATCTTTTAAAATAATATACTGATCTCCAGATTGTCTCTAAGACTCTCAAGTGCAAGGCATGTTCTTATCAGTCTCTTTCGATTGCTCCGACGGAAGGCGCAAAAGAGGATAACCAAACGGTTGCCTGCTCCTGTGTTCAGATATCAGAGCCTGGGGTGCACAAATAATAGTAAGCTGTTTAAGCCGTGAGACATGCATGCCATATCCAGTAAATCTCGGGGATTTTTTGCGACGTCATGAACCACTCTGGGGTCGTGACCAATAACGGATCGGGTAATTGACAAGTCTGCTCAAGTACCGCTCCGGCTCGATACTTCTCTCTCAAACTTTTATCATCCTACCACCACACACCCCTACCAATGTCAGCACCCATGTCGCTGCTGCAGGAGGTCCTCCGCCCACAAGCCCTGGGCGTCGAACGACTCAACTCCAAGCTCGCGGCTGCCTCGCTCAGCCGTAGCTCCACACCCGATGAAATGGACCGTGATGATGAGCTCGTCGGCGTCGTACGTCGCTTTTCTTCTGCCACAGAGTGCATATATCGACTCACATGGATGTCCCTCAGATGTCTGTACCGGGAACCCCCTCACGTTCTGGCGCTCCATCCCGCCAGTCATCCCGCCCCTCTTCCCCGACCCGTATGGGGGCGAGCAGGCGCCGTATACCCGGTCCGCTGCATATTGTCAGAGAGAAGAGCACGGCTTCCGATCCCCTCCGTGCATTCCCGACAGAGGTCTCACAGCGCATATTCGGCTGCCTCGAAGTCCACGACCTCGCGCTGTGTGCGCGAGTTTGCAAGAAATGGGAGAAGAGCCAAACACTGAATTACGGTACGCATGGTCGCATATATTCATGTCCCCACTTGACTGATGGCATCTATCATACCCTCGATTGATCCGAAAACCAGTATGGTTCCAGCAATGTAGAAAGGATCAGTTCCATGATGAGTCGCTGCCGCCTGGCAAGTGGACTCGTCGCGAGTCTAAGCAGAACTGGGTGAGTCCTTACAATTCGTCAAACATCCATTTTACATTCTGAGACATAAACTTTCAGCGTCACACCTTCCTGCAGACGGTTTCACGGCGGGAACGTGACCTCGCAGGAACGGCGTACGTTACGCCCGCCCGGTCGTCGCGACCGGCCTCGCCGTTCAGCAATACTTTGTCCTTCGCAAACATTATGTCTTCCGGTGACTCTCGCCCCGGCTCGGGGTACGTCACTCCACGCGAAGCGCGTGAGGAGGCATGGCGCCAAGAGGCCGAGAAGACTGAAAAAGTAAACAAGGTTGAGATGCGCGAAATGTACAAGGAACTTAACGGACGAAAGGCACGAGGGAAAGGCAAATTCGGAGGCGCAGTAAGGGATAAAGGCGGTTGGGCAGACGCTAGCATTGATGACGGGCTTTGAACTCATAACACAATGCTGACGCTCTCGGGACTGGAAGGAGACTGAATGTGATATTTTGTACAATTTATGCAATGCACGACGCACAATTCTCTTTAATGTTTATCTTTCTTGTTCTCTATAAACTGTGTACATCCTGTAGATATAGACAGTAACAAACATCTAAACAATCGTCTAGATGGTTATTACGAATGTCTCAATTATTTATAAAGCTTTGTTTTGCGGATATATGCATCGACTTGAGACTTGTCTCACGTACTCCAGTAGCTCCCGCTCGTCAGATAAGAGAAGAAAGCCTGCAATCATCATTTGTGGTTTTTCGTCATAGCTCAGTCGAGTTGCAACCGCGTACCTCCCGCGTTAGAAATTCATCCGGGCACCTCAACAAAGAGCGATTTCCGTAGAGAAGACGCGGCCAGTCTCTCCCAAAGAAAATAAGTGCGACCTTTAGAAGACACTCCTGATTATTTACGTATATGCGCCTTGCCAAATGTAAGTGCGTAGACCAGCGTGCAACCCCAGATCCGTGTAGGTTCTAGTAATGTCTTCAATTTGCAAGTGGGTCTTTTGGGGACGTCATTGGCGAGAATTTGTAGGAGAACGTGTAGTATGCAGTGGCTACCATTGACAGCCATTTTTGGTCGAAATTTGAATTTAGTAGTACGCTTCCTTCCTGCGTCGAAGTTATTTGAGGATCCGGATGCCCCTTGAGAATTTCGATGGGGTACTAAGAGACGATGAAAACATTGACGAACTGAAAGGCGTCGGTACGCAGGCTAAAGGCGATGACTCTGATGAGTATATGAGGGGAGCGTTACAACCGCGTCACATTCACATTTTTTGAGTCATAGTACTTACTCTCATCCGTCCACCGACGCCCGCTAGTCGAGCCGCCCGCTAAAAATCTCTCGACACGAAGTCTCGATAGACCACTCTACGCTCACGATGTCCGAAACGCGAGAAAAACCTCATGACGAATCAGAATCCGAAGAGGAAGAGGACGCAGAGGAGGAGGTCCCGACAGTGGTTATCGACCCGACAAAACTCACAGCTCTATCACCCGAGGTCATTTCTAAGCAGGTGCGTACATCGAAGGACTGATATCTGTGCGGCTTATTGAGCTAGCTCTTGCCTTTATTTTTGCAATTCGTGCGATAGGCGACGATAAATCTCGGTAAATTAACACACTAGAATACTGAGTGAATGCGTATGCTTAAGGAACGTGGACTGCTGCAGGCACGATCGGACATGTCGCACACGGGAAATCGACGGTGGTGAAAGCTATCTCGGGAGTCATGACAGTTCGTTTCAAGAACGAGCTCGTCCGGAATATTACTATCAAGCTAGGTTATGCGAACGCGAAAGTACGTCCGCTTAACTTCGTATGTGTCTCCTTGCGTTTTGAGAGCAGTCGCACTAGATCTACAAATGTCAAAATGAAGCCTGCCCGAGGCCAGGTTGCTACCGCTCATACCCCTCACATAAGGAGGACGATCCACCGTGCGAGCGCCCTGGTTGCGGACACAAAATGAAGCTGCTGCGCCATGTGTCCTTCGTCGATTGTCCCGGACACGACATTCTCATGGCTACCATGCTTAACGGTGCAGCCGTCATGGACGCTGCACTCCTGCTCATCGCAGGAAACGAAACATGCCCTCAACCCCAGACATCTGAACATCTGGCTGCCGTGGAGATTATGAAGCTCCAAAATATCATCATCCTGCAAAATAAGGTCGATTTGATTAAAGAGGCGCAAGCGCTCGAACATCAGAGAAGTATCACTGCGTTTGTAAAAGGTTCGTCATTAGTTTACCTGCGCTGGTATAAGATCCCGATGTGAGCGTACGCATACAGGCACGGTCGCCGAATCTTCGCCCATCGTTCCGATCTCCGCACAGCTGAAATACAACATCGATGCGGTGAACGAATACATCGTGAAGCGTATTCCAATTCCCGTACGCGACTTCGCGTCGTCGCCGAGACTAATTGTCATCCGTTCGTTTGATGTTAACAAACCGGGTGCGGAGGTCGACGAGCTCAAGGGTGGTGTCGCGGGTGGCTCGATCCTTACCGGTGTGCTCACGCTCGGTATGCGCGTTGAGATCCGACCGGGCATCGTAACGAAGGATGCGCAGGGACGTAACAAATGTCGGCCGATTTTCAGTCGTATAGTGTCTTTGCACGCAGAGAACAACCAGCTGCAGTTCGCAGTGCCCGGCGGGCTTATTGGTGTGGGCACGATGATCGACCCGACGTTATGTCGTGCGGACAGACTCGTCGGCCAGGTGCTCGGCGCTGTGGGGAAGCTCCCAAAAATCTTTACTGGTGCGTGTTCCGTTCTGTCTATTTTTTTTTCCTACTTCAGTCTCAATCACCTTATCTTCACCCCGTCACTTCGCACACGCAGAACTCGAAATCAGCTTGTTCCTCCTGCGGCGCCTGCTAGGTGTCAAGACCGAAGACAGGAAAACGACGAAGGTGACGAAACTGGTGAAGAACGAGCTGCTGCTGATCAACATCGGCTCGACGTCGACCGGCGGGCGCGTCATCAGCGTCAAAGCGGATCTCGCGAAGATCCAGCTCACCGCTCCAGCGTGTACAGAGGTCGGCGAGAAAGTCGCGCTCTCGCGTCGTATCGAGAAGCATTGGCGGCTCGTCGGCTGGGGGAGCGTGCAGCGGGGTACGGTACTGGAAGTAGATTAGTTCTGCTTTTGGCTTGTTGGGGGATAGGGATAAGGGAGATGCATTATGTATAGACGTGTACACCTAGACTTGTGTTGTAGTTACAATGATCTGTCTGCTACTTTTGTTATACATGCGTCTTGTTCTGCCTCCTCGAAATCGGGGCTGGATGGCGAGCTTATCTCGATCTGTGCCTGATATGGCTCAACGAGCGTTAGATTAAAGTGCTCTGGGACTCCTTTTAGGGAATGTGTGTACGTGAAATGGCGTGCGGGGAGGCGGGGAAGGGCAGAACCGGCCAACGAATTGACTGCCCGCGAATGATTCCTCACCGACAACAATGGCACGAGAAAATATCTTTGTATGGTGGGTATTAGAAAAAGCCTTGGAATTCCTCCGACTCGTGCTAGCAAACATTTGAGCAGAGTCCACGCTATTTATCAATACAACCAGTGGGTGCGCACTCTATTCAACGAAAATCCTTAAGCGTATAAACAAGTGTAGAATGTGGTGTAGTAGGGGCTCAGTCATGACCCCCATCGTACTGCCAGTGGGCATGAATCCGAGCCTGCCCCTTCGACGAGAATGAAAAAGGCACGGGCCGAGCACGTACTTTTTCCCCAAGCATACTACATGTCCAGCATGCAGAAGATCGTCTGCTGACACCGCTGTGCTATCAAACGAAACAGACCCGGAGCCAGCTGCTAGAAGCCCGTAGCACGCTCCGTGAGTCAGTTGACTAGGTTCTTATCGAAGTAAAATTGAGGGCCTCTCCCGGTGTATAACCTGCACCTGGATTATCATCCGCAGTAGCCATGCTGTAGCACTGATAATACAAACATTTGCAGCATAGCCTCCGTTTGGACAAGAAAACCATTATTCTTTCCCAAGGGCTGACGGTCAAGCAATGGTGCAGCATGAAAGAACGAAGAGCCAGGGAACACAGATTTTTGGAAACAATGTGCAGTTGTACGAGTGTGGTCACTTTCGGACAGTACTAGTGTCAGGGCGTGCCCGCACAGGCTTGGGGTTGTTCACAGGTTTACACACGCAGTCGTGCTGCGCAGCCCGAGTGCGACTGGAAACGATTTCGAGTCACGGAAGTTGAAGCGATAAAAAGTAAAATGGGGGTCGAAGGACAGTGATTAACACAATCCACTCTCCGAGGAGCGGTCTGCTGATTGCCGTATCCCAAGCTTAAACGAAATTGTTCCACAACGCTTGCTTCATGTGTCCCGTGCCTCGTTCGCCTTCCTTCTTAGTTGCCTCTAGCCGTCGAAAACTAGAAGCAAAGTCCGGTCACTTTATTGGGATTTAAATCTGTAGCTCTGTAAAGTTATTGAAAAATGGAGAAGGAACGCTATATAACAAAAAACAAGAATAACGCGAACTACTTCGCTTCAGAAATTTAAGCAGAAACTTTCGTACGCTGACAAGAGAAGATAAAACACGGACGGACTTGACATGCAAGAGCATAACGTATCGCGACCATGTCATTTTAGGGCTCGGGGCTGTGTGGAACATCGCCGTTCTTCTTAGGCTCTTCCTCATCTTTATCCGCAGGTGGAGGGGGCGTCCTCGCTCTGTCAACGCTCTCCTGCCTCTCATGGCTAGGGCTTCTCTTTCTGTCCGGACTCGGACTGCGACGCTTGTCTCTATTTCTGTCGCTATCCTTGTCATCCCTGTCTCGGTCCCTGCGATCTCGGTCCCGACTACGACTCCTGCTCCTGCTGCGGCGCCGGCGGTCGTCCTTGTCGTAATCACGGTCACGGTCTCTGCGTGGACTGCGAGAACGGTCACGGTCGCGACCACGACGAGGGGAACGGCCGCTGCGCCACATGGAGGACGGAAGTCTCTTGGCCCACTGTTTTACGCTTATGTTAGGTCTCACAGTAGGGCAAATTCACAATTAGTATACCCACCTCAACCGTCAAACGGTAACCTTCAAAGTACCGGCCATGCCTGAAGAGCACGTTCGTTAATTTGTGTATTGAGTTTGCGAGTAAGAACTCACAGGTCATCGAAAGCTGTCGATGCATCCCTAGAGCTGCGGAATTCCACAAAGGCATAGCTAGTCATCGGATCGAAGGGGTTCGTTGAGCGCGATATTCGTTTTCGGGGTAAAGCGGAAAGGCTCGAAAGCGCGGGAGCGAGGAACGTGTTCGAAAAAGGCGTGCGACAAAACGTGCTCGGAGCGCGGCTCGGGCATCGAATATTGATTGAGAAGACTCGAGTCTCTACATCGTGTTCGGCGACACAATACAGTCAATATGAAGACCGTGCGACTTCTCCGCTGGCGTTCGAATGTCGAGCAGCCAGTGACCACGTCGGTCCGTCTCGTTTTCCGCGACTGAAAGAGAAGAAAAAGGCCGTAGAAAAGTAACAGCGTACTCACGGACTGGCACCGGACGTATGACCACGTGGAGCAGGAATATCGCACCGCACAAGAGGGCCGAATCTGTTGAGAAAAAGCGGAACAACGGATATGTAAGTCATTGTTATTCGTCAAGTGCACCAATTACAAAGAGATGCTCTCACCTCTCAAACTCGTATGCGAGATCGCGTGCCCGTGTCGACGGGTGGAAGCCCCGGACATAGAGAATAGTGCGAGGCATGGTTGCGGCAAGTGGTCAAACAGGCGGCAAGGCAAAGTTGCACAAACGACTCTTTGTCTTGCCTTCGGTAATATTAACTACCGGCCCTCAAGTGGAAAAAGCGCGGCTAGGGTTGGCCATAATTATCTTAAAGTCGTCCCCAAAATCATTTGGGGCTTCTATAATGCTGTAAATGATCAACAAATTATTACGTGCCTCACTTTCTAATCAATATCGACCTAAACTCCGGGGTTAATATCAAAGAAAAGAATTTTTGGTAAAGTAACTGTATTCAAGGCATTACCTAAACCCGTGCGCTTAGGGTTAAGCGCCTTCCAAATTTGTCATATCACGATTATTTTCTGTTCAAGCTCACATTCAAGCACGTTCAAGCACTCTTGCGAGTCCCTTGCCGCGCTGTGACGGCCGTGGTCAAAAAAGTGTGCAGTGCTGTCCAGCAGTATAAGTCTGGTAAATAAAGAACTACATGGTCATAACCGTTCTTATCTGGTCTAATTTTTTGTAGATGAACAGGGCATTGCATGCTGAGTCGACTCCTTGCCGCAAGAGTGACACGGCCGTTGACCTTTGCGCATTGTCGCCGTGCGCTCTCGAAAGCGGCTTCAATAAATGCGGACGGTCATGACAAGGGTATCTCACCCCTCCTGCTTGCCAAAATAGTCGAGAAGAGACTGAGAACAGTCAGGTCTTCCCTGAACGTCGACCACCAAGACCCCCCATCCTCTGTCGACATTGCGAAATGGAAACACGTAATCGAGGCCGAGGATATCGACGGAGCCTTCAGGAATTGTCAAGACCTTCATGAAGCCCCGGACTGGGTTGTATTATATCTTCTATCCAGCAAAGTGAATTCGCCGGTACAAGCCATGGCGGCCACAACCCTCATGCTTCGCCATTTCCCCAAGGCCGATGTATGTATCCAACCGTCGTTGCTAATCCTAACCGCACGATTCCTCGCGAAACACCAGACCACATTGCCTATGACGAATCTAGTAAAGGGATTTTTAATGCTGGATCTCGCTAAGCCATCCACTCAGCTCAACCTCCTGCTTCGCTCGATGTCACACTTCCGTCCGACCCCTGAAATTGCTAAAGCCACGACGAAAATATTAGCCACAATGCGTGCGCGACAAGTTCGTCTGCACTCGCGCACTTACCGCTCGCTACTGTCGAACAAACTGGTCACGCTAGAGCTCGCGAAGATGCTCCAACGGCGTATGGATCGCGAGGGTTTTGCTCCAAATGCGACCCACCTCGAAGCGTACCTGCGTATCTTCGCGAAACACGGCGCTGTTCACGCATCTGCACGCTATCTCAACTTAATCCGCAGGCTCCGTTTGCAGGAGGGAAAGGATGCTCCACATGGCGTGCATCTATCATCAGGAGGTGCTCAAGTGCGGACGTCGGAGGGAAACTCGAATACACGTTGGAATACGGAGTTCATGTCGTCCTTTGGCCGGCACACCGGCTCCGCATTCCATTATCTGCGTGGTTTGGTGGGAGATGGGGCAGTTCCCGAGTCCCGCCCTCAATCTGTGAGGAAAGAAAGCCGTGTTCCTCGTGCTAACCGGAAAGTTGGCCCTGCGATCTGGAAGAAAGGGTTGCACGTCTCAGACTGGTCGGTTGTCCTGAACATCGCCGCTCGCGATCCGAAGATGAGCAGCGAGCAATTCCTTGATATGTTTAGCCGAGTGCGAGCCACTGCAAATTTTCCGCTTACCGTGGGCATGTTCACCGTCTTGATGCGCGGTCTCGTAAAGAAGAGCGACTATTCTTCTGCATATGAAGTTTGGGAGCGGTGTTGCAGGACGTGGCACCGCAGGCGGGCGGTGGACGCGAAAGCGCTCACTGTCGCGATGGAAGTGCTGGTTGGTTCTGGTCGGGCACTTACTGCATTTGACACTTTGGTTGAAACGACGGGAATTCTGCGCAGCGATGATGGTGAAATCCCACGAGGACGTGCACGTCCTGGGGGCAGAGCCGGGCGTAAACTCTACTCCAGGGCTGCGAAGGTGGACGCAGTCTTGGTCAATGCGCTCATGAACGCATACCTTAAGTACGGGCGACCTGATATCGTCTTCAAGCTCTGGGATGCGTATACTCCACTCTTCGGCGTTGCACCGAACGCGGAGACGCTCACTGTACTGCTCAAAGCCGCTCGTGAGGCAGCACGCTTCGACCATACATTCCGCGGGCTTATGGAACACATGGGACTGCACTCAATTTTCTCAAGGAAGAATGTTTGGCCGGACTATAGAGAGAAAAGCAGACCACAGATTGCACAGAGCTTGCGAGGAGTTATCGCGAAGGGACAGGCAAAGAGCGGAGACACATCAGGCACGGAGACATACGTGCGCAAATCCCTCTGGAATGGCGAGCTCGCTGCACCCAGGGTTGTCATCTTGTTCAAAGAGATTGTGCTTGGGAACTTTGTTAAACTACGTTCAGTCAAGCCGCCTGCTACCGCCGTCTGGCCTGACGAGGCGCAGGCCGGGCACCCCGTGCGCGACGCCCTCCGCACACTCGGCTTCGGACGGCGCAATGACCAAGAATCAGAAGCCGAAATGAAGACGGGAGACAACCGCGTGCCGTTCCTTGTCGGACCTTCTTTAGCCAAAGCAACGATCTCTCCTACACCATCTCCTGCACCTCCCGGTCTTTCTTCGAGCGAACATCCCCAGATTGTTCCGAATGAGAAGACGTTCGCAGCGTACATTGCGCTGCTCAGTGCGCAAGGACGTGCATCAGAGGTCGCGCTGACGCTTGCATGGATGCGCGCATTGGGCGTGATGCCGACGCGGCGTCCGCTCGCTCTGGCACTCGTGCTGTGGAGCGAGGCTAGCGTGCGCGGGCCGCTGCTCGAGCGTTATGGTGGTATAGGCGAATATGAGCGGCTGTACAGCTGGCTGGTGAAATGGTTAGGTCAGGAGAGGATGCCGACCGATGCGGCAATGGCGTGGGCGTTCGAGAGATTGAGGAAAGAACGAGAGAAGTAGATATTTGTTGATTTGTCGATATTTAGATAGATGGGTAAGGACTATCTTGTTTAGTTCATCTGTGAGTTATTTCGGGATAAGATTGGAAATTGGCTCGAGGCACTGTTGAATGTAAAGAGTACAGCGTAATTGAACAGGCGTAATACAGGTACATTGATTGATACGAAACGCCCCTTTATATGCGTTTTCCTGCCTTCTGTGCGGCTTTCTTTGCCTCAATCTCAGCTGCTTTGGCTGAAGTGAATTGAGTTGGTTGAGTTAAATGGGAGAAATATGCAAGCGGGCTACCGACCTTCGGTCTCCGCCTTGCGTTTTGCCTGAGCTTCTTCACGCTCCTTGCGGATCTTAGCGAGGCGCGCAAGGTCAGTCTTTGCCTCATCAGTCTTTCCAGCCAAGTGGAGCTGAAGTAAAATCATCAGACCCAAACAAAAGGATTAATTAGTTGAGTGGCGGCGTACTTTCCAATAACGCTCTTGTGCCTCTTTCTTCTCTTTCTGCTCCCTGAAAAAACTGTTGGCACACATAGCCAAAAATGACCAAGCAGAATGTATGCACCTTTCTCTACGGGAGAGTTCTCTGGGCGCACCCAAGTCCGCAATGCCCATCCTCGTCGTAACGTGGTTCAAATTGACGAGCTCTTTGTCGTCACTATCTTCGTCCCCCTCTTGAATTCCCGCAGCCTGGTTCGCTTTCTTCTTTTTTTGCTCACGACGCTCTGCACGGGTTAATTCAGGTTTGGCCGGGCGAGTGCTGCCTCCCTCGGCGGCGCCTTCCTCTTCTTCCTCCTCTTCCTCAGAGTCTTCCTCCTCATCTGAATCTGAATCTTCTTCCTCTGAATCTTCTTTGCCCCTGGTACGTCTGTAGACCCCGGGTATCAGTTCATCCGCCTACGGCCGACGATAAGAATGGCTTACCTGCGATCCAGAGAGACAGCGGTACCGTTCTCGTCTAGAGCAAGGTTTCGGCTGATAATTGAATTCTTAGTATCCTCAGATCGCCGATGATAGTACGCATCGCGCACCTGAAGCTGCGTCCGCCACCGCGTTTCGTCTTGAATTTACCTGTGTCGCGAAGAGTCGTGTGTGTTTATTGAGGAGTCCATTACCAGCTAAGACAAGAAAAACGGCTCACCGCTTCCTCTGACCATGTTCGTAAATTCTCAGGAGGAGTGAGTCGAGATCGGGTGTGAACTTGTGAGAGAGAAGGACAAGAAAAGAGCGGGAACCCGTAGGATGACTCGTCTGATTGCGAGTCTCGATTGAGTCTACTGCCTGAATGCGCGTGCGCGGTGGCGCGGCCATAGCCAGGGTTCACCCGCACATACCATTTTTGGCAGCCGTCCACAAACAGAACATCGAGCTCGCTGTGGACGACGACACCGACAACCGACTCCTATCCGCGACTTAGACATAAATTAGAGGGAACGATACAAAGATGACGACCATACCTCCGCGGCTGGCACAGATGACCAGGACGTCGGGCAGCCCGGCGGTTGCACGCCAGCGTGCCCTCCAGCTGTACCGCGACTGGTACCGCTCGGTGAGAACCTCGTGCGCTCGGTCCACCCAAGTCACCTTCTAACATTTTTTTCTACATTTACAGGCACCGGAAGTTTGTTCTCTCTACTCATTGAACTGCTCGCCGAACGATGTCCGCCGCGCCATCCGCGAGGAGTTCGAGCGCAACCGCTACGTCTCCGACCCGAAGGTCGTCGACGTGCTTCTCCTCAAGGGCCGCATGAACTACCAAGAGGCGATGAACTGCTGGATGCAAGAACCGCACGTCATGGGTATACTTCTCGCACCGAAGAACAGGCCCCAACGGACTTTTATGCAGAAGTTCCTCGAGGGTGCGTTGCGGATCTTGCCAGCCCATCTGATGTGCCCACACTGACCCTTGAAATTTAGGGAGGGATGATGACCAAGTGCTTCCAGCGGCTACTGGATCTCTTCAGAGGGATATCGTTATTTGAACGAGTACGGCGCAATGTATTCCTTACCTGCATAAACCGAACCTGTCCTTTTTATTCACAACCTCGACACGTGTGAGCTGTTGAACACTACCCCTCCTAGACTGCCTCAGGTCGGAACATGTACGGCTTGGGCTGTTGATTTATCACGACATAAAGTTATCCGAAGAGTTAAAAAAGCCATCAAGGACAGTTACCACAATGTATTCTGGCATGTGAGTATTCATAGTCACTGATCTAAGTCGGGTAACTGGATAGCGTCTGGGAGGAAAGCAGACTCCTGGCTTCTGATGGTAAACGCATCAACGTGGCTTTCCGGTGCGATCATATCAGGATATCCTGTGGAGCGAACTTGAACCCCCATCTTTAGATGGCGTAAGGATTTTTAGAATCAAAATGCAACAGTCAATTTGCCTCAAACATATAATGAAGCCGCGAATGCGATTCACTATGCAATTCACGAAGATATTGTCCGTTGGTTAGAGAGACCCACGCCTGGAAACGTAGTGCGGACCTTGACAGTTCATAAGGGGTTCATGAAACAGCATGTCACCGGGCTGCGAACTGGACACATTCTCCTCAGCAACTTGCTTCAACGCTTGGTTACCAATTTTCTGCTCTGCTATGCTTCAAGACTTGACTGTTATTTTGTGCTAATTACCGACGCACTGGCTTGCAATACAGAAACTCGCACTCCCGGGAGGGGGAGTGGTTACGATTTTACGGCCGTCTGAAATGCATGGCCTCCCGACCCTATGGGCCTTCGCGCCATAACGGAATGTCCGGTGCCTGCGCAAGTCACCCTCGGAATGATTGTCGTCCGACGATACCTCAGGGGCGGTGATGTTCATTGCACTTTGGCGCTGGCGTTCTATCGCTTTACGGCACACCTGGTAACACGATCTCACGCTTTTCAAGCAACCGAAACAGCGCGAGTTGCGACAATGCGCTTTTCAGGCGGACAATTGCGGATTGCGGATTCTGTAATGGACACGCTTACGCTGCACATAAAATAGTGAATACAGGTATGTAGGGTCGACGTAAATGAGGTCCTGGAAAAGCATTGGACGTGGGTGGGGCTCCTGGCTCTCGTGAATGGCGGCCTCGAATGAAAAGGATACGTGAGCGCAAGTTGGAGATGAGAAGAACAGTTTCAAGTCTGGGCGCGAATGAAAAGTGCGTGTAACGGCTAATGCACCACTATTATCTCGCGTAGGCTTGCAGTCGTTGTAACAACCACTTGAATTCCATTTGCAAGTTTCGTGCAACCGGTGTCAGGCTTACCGTATTATGTGCCGTTCATATTGTGCACGACTATAAGTCTCAATCATTCTTGAAATTCCCGCCACCTAGTTCCGGTCCGGAAGACGTGCATTGCATCGAAAATGGTAACTTTTTTTAATTACGTAATACGAATCACATCGGTACCTTCCGATTCCGAACTTCCCAAGTCAACCGTCCTCATCACATAAATGTAATGGCTACAAGAACAAAACACTCCTGCTCAATAAACAACAAATCAGCCGACTAACCGCACTTCCAGGGTACACGCCTCAGAAAGGTGCATCTCACCTGCGTGCCTCACCCACAAACACTTTAGTAATCTAGTCTTGAAGGCCCAGGAATACAGACATAGCGACTCGAAAACGACGGGGAGGAACAAGGTTGGCCCGAATGATCGCTGCCTTATGTGCGCCATGCTTATCTTGGTGTTATCGCGTACGTATTCCCGGGTGTCGACAGTGCCGGCGGATTGTTGTAATGTGGCAGGGAGTGGGCCCAGCAACCAGCAGTACTGTAGTACCGAGTGACTCGGACGGCCCATGGGCCGTGCTGCGCGGCCTCCGCCACGGATGCTTTTTGGAAAATGTTGTGTTTGCCTTATAGTTCCCTCCCCCCCCCTAAAAAAAAAAGTGCTAATCACCCTGGCTATGCGTTAACTTGACCGAAAATTTAAGTGGCTCTGGTCATTTCCGGTTTGCTTTACGGGCGCTGATGGAAAAAAATATCCTATTGAAAACAGGCTAGTGCGGCCCGAGTTGCGCACGAAAGGACAAGAGCATCCGTATTTAGACAGACTGGTGATCGACACACAGCCACGCGCAGTCGTGCGCAAATCATTTTACACGTCTTCACGCCGCCCAATTTCCAGCGTCTACGGCCAACCGACATCCAAAACCTCATCAGAATCAGCCCAGCCTCTTCTCGGAGTTCAGGATATCCTTCAGAGGGAGATTTCTGCTGATTCCGCGGAAGCAAAACCATCTTTCGGAACACGGTAGGAGTCCGCGCATCCTGGACACGTGGCGGACGGCCATCTAACAATGGGCTCTATTTAGACTATTGCTGTTGTCTCTCTGCCGTTTTTTTCTTTTGTCTTGCGCGATAACCTGAGAACTCCCTGGATATACATGCCCTTGGGTCACCTGCTCGTCCCTTTAGGCCCTATTCATCCCTGCTTGTTCGCGGCAGGCAACCGCCGGCTTCCGAGATGTTGAAACTGGGGCATAGTCTAGCTTCGTAAGTAAGCCTCCAGACGCCAAGTCACGGACCTACCCCCCGTAATCAAAAAGCAGTACAATTGATGAACCGACAGCAGGAAAAAGAAACCTCCTTCTCACTTCGACGTTGAATGATACACCGCCATCGCGTCCCTCCCCTCCTTCGTCGCCCTTCAGTCTTTCCCGATTACCAATCCTCCGGTGCAGCTTGGGCCCCCCAGGTCTGTCTGTATCCATACAGCGCCTCGCGCACACATACACACGGCTGCCCTAACGACGAAGGACAATGCCATGGCCCGCCCTCACCAAGCATCGTGAGATCTCCCCAACCCGTGTTTATATCTCTACGACTTCGGATCTGCTTGCCTGGGCCCCGAAGTGCCCATCGCGTCGTGCAGAAGGGGCCCCGGAAGCAACTATCGCTACAGTCATGTGTACCTCAATGAAGCGGCCCCTTCGACGCGTAGCGAGAACCCCCTGCGTCTCCTCGCTGCTGGGCGCGGGTCCGCTGCTATATAAGACCGCTGCGAACGTCCGGAAGTTTCTCATCCAACTGGCGCCCGCCGCACACGCACACGACACGTACCGCCGTCCTTCCCGCATAACTAACGCGGAAGCAAGTCTTCTAGTCGCGATCACAGCGTAACGAAACCCCAACCCCAACCTAAAGCCAACCCCGAGTCCAAGTCCGAGTCCGCATTCGAAACCAAAGCCCAAAGCCACCCCCAAACTCTCATCCATGTCGAACTCGAAACCACGCGTACACAAAGACCTCGACTACCACACCTACTTCCCCCCATTCCCCGACGGGACACCCCCGCAGCTCTGGGACATGCGCTACGACCCGCGCGAGCGCGGGGGGGTCTTCAACGCGCCCCGGTTCCCGTACCACTTCACCTACTACGGGCCGCGCACGACGGCAGTGATGCCGCGCGTCGAGCGGCTATGCGTGCTCTTCCGGTACCACCCCGCCGTGACGAGCTACTGGGCGTTCGACATCGTGCACCGGGGCCCGCCGAGCGGGCCGGACGGGTATGCCGTCACCGCCGAGGACGTGCTCGGGTCGATCTACGAGCAGCTGCGTCTCGAACCCAGCGAGGAGGATCGCCGCAATTCCAAAGAGCACAACCGCCTGGCGGAGAAAGCGCGATTGGAGAGGTGCGAGCTGTTCGGGCTTGACAAGGGGCGCGAGCCTGTGAGGAGGATCGACTATGTGAAGGGCGTCCTGGGCTACTGTGCGTTTGCCGGACTGAGTGGGTATGATCGTCATTTGTCCACCCCGTTACTTAGGATATTTCTCGTCGATGTGGCGCCGCCGCTGTTCTGAAACCGCGTATACCCGAGGCAGCAATTCCTCAGCGTTGAATATACCCATATTCCGGACCTTGTCTATTCACCCTAATCCTGATGTATGCTTGCGAGTTCTGTAACTGTGATATGTGCTTTAATAGACGAGGTGATATATATTGGCGAGAATGCAAGAAACAAGATTAGATATTGCTACAGTTTCCATACTATGCGATTAGCGACGAGACCCATGCGTGTTTTTAACTTGAAAGAAAGAAAGAAAAAGAGAAAAAACTCAACCTCCAAAGGCTAAGTGAAGGTTCCCCGGACTTCGGGCTTCAAATCCAACTCCTCTGGGTCAATCCCGTCAAACGGCCTGTCCTTCAGCCGCCGAGAGCGGATCTCGCGCTGTGAGAGGTATTGGTACCAGATGCTCATCAAGTCCTTCGCGACGAAGCAGATTCCGAGTCCGATAGTGGTACGCCACCTACGCGTCACCACAATGAAAAAAACAAAAAATCAGTACGGCTTTTTGTGAGTCATTCTTATACATCACAAGAGACGTACCAAACTGGGTCAGACTCTCTCCAAGTCGGCGTACCGACGACCAGAATACGCGTAGCAAGTGCTAGCGTCACCCGAGCTTTCCCGGAAGTACTCAACCCACCCGGCAATCTGTACATTTCCCATATGTTGATACGTGGTCCTGCGTTGGGCGGACGAATTGCGAGGAAGCGACAGAGCTGCTGACGCCAAGTGTATGGAGGGTACATGGCATCAATGTCTACGCGGTGATGTGCGTGCGGAATAGCAGGCAACGCAAGGCGTAGGAGGACGGACCCCGCGAAGGAGGCCATTGGCGGGATTAAGAGCGCCTTACCGATAAGGCTCCCGAGAGCTCCACCGGTTGCGCGAAGGCGCACCCGTGCACGGTCACCGTTGTCGCCGGCGTCATTTCCATTGTCGTTGCCATTGACGTTTTGCGCCTGATTGGCGTTAGCAGGTGGCTCTTGCCTAGCGCGACCGGCGAAAACATTGTCGGCCTGTGGGGCGTTTATAATCTCGAACTCTTGCGCTGGAGGCGCAACAGGCGGCAACTGCTCTGCCCAATTAGGACCATCGTCTTCATCGTCAAGAACAAGTCTGACGTTATTGTCATCTAGGACAAGCCTGACATTGTTATCGTCTCGCAGCTGATCAGCTTGATTATTCGCGGGAACGGGCCCCTCATCCTCTATGCGCATCTCCATTCGGAAGTTTTGCACCACGAGCCGCCTGGGTCCTCCCCGGCGTGCTTCCTCCTCGTCATCGACCGGCGTATCACCCAAGACAAATCGGCGGAGGTTCTGGATAGACATGCCATACAGGTTCCGAACAATGTGAAGGCCGAAGCTGAACATCGGTGGCGAGGGCGGCCAGCTGTACAAAAGATCCCTGGCTGTCTCTTTTAGAATTTCCCCCGCATACGCGGGCGGTCTTATCCTCAGTGGAAGCTTATTATTATTGATACCCAGGCCTATGAACGATAGGATCCGGTGAGCCACTCCGCGCGACGCATAGTCGGTAGGGAAAGGTGCACTGTTCAGCGGAGGGATTGATGGCCAGAGCATCATAAGGGAAATGAGCGGGACTTTGTCGCGGAAGCGTTTTGTCTGGCTAAACACAAGGCCAAGGGGGATGAGGGGAAGATTGATGAACGCGTGGAACGGCCATTGGTTATAACCGTCGCCGAGGAGAAGCAGGAGCATCTCACGTCCGACGAAATGGTCGAGGGCGTAGACGCCGTAACCGGTAAGCAGAGCGTACACCCCTTCATCCGAAAGCGGGAGAGAGAGAAAAAGAGTTACACCGAATCAAAATTAAACACGAACATCCATCAAGACGAGCACGTACCGGCACCGACACAAGCGACCACCGAGCCCGTGGTCAGGACGGTGACGCTCATGCCAGCGAGCGAGAGCAGCGCCTTCACGTGGTCCATGACCATCAGCACGGGCGGGTTCTGGCTCTCGAGCTCGTAGCGGTGGCTGCACTGGGGGCACTTGAGGATGCTCGCCGACGCCTTATCAGGGTTGTTCTCGGACGCGCGGATCCAGTCGAGCAGACATCGCTCGTGCGCGACGAGCGTGCACTTGCACGGGTGCACCCATCGCCGTGCCGGCTGCGCAGGTCCTGAAAGTAATTCGGTTAGCAAAATTATGCAGATGACTCCTGTATCTGAGTTGCCGGACGCCCACCATTGTGCAGCTCTTCTTCGCGGCAGATGTAGCACAATTTGACCTGCAAAGTCATGAATCACGATAGGGGTGCGATCAGTTTCTCGACCCCGCGAAGACGAGGCAGCATTGTACCTACCCGAAGGTCGTCTATCGTCGCTGTACGCGGCATAGCGAGGTCGTTGCCAACTTGCAGGCGTCCGCGTCGATGTCGGCGAGAACGTAGCGCAGATGAGGTCCCTGATTGAATCGGGGTGACGCATGGTAGCGGCATGTCTATATTACGTACGCGAAATGTGTCATCCGCATGCTCAATTTCCTTTCGCGGCGAAAGCGGGGGGGACGATCTTCCAGAAGCCTAGCCGAGCTGAGGGGAGGCGGAGACTCCTCCATCGGCAAATTAAGTAAAGGCAAACTTGAACACGGCTGCAGAAAACCCGATATAAAACAACTCTAAGGCGTCCCTGTTCTTCATCTCCGCGTCCTTTCCCCCTGACACGCTATACTCGCAGTTATGCGCCCATTTCCCTCGCTGCGCGGTGCAACTCAATACAAACCCGGCCTTCTTATAGATAGTATACAGCGAAAGAAGGGGCTTTTTACCCCCTTTATAGCGCTTCCCCCAGGAATAGCCCCTCCCGAACTCTGAGCTTAAGGGAGACAGAGCCTGAAACGGCCTCTGGTTTCATGCTCTAGACGCCCCCCCCGGGAGCACGGACTCGGGCCCTCGAACGAAAGCTTCCCGCACTCACACGCCTCTCCCGAGTCGGTCTTCCAAACGTCTGAGTAGGCCCGCGCACGCAAAGCAGGAGCCCCTCCCTTTTCTCCTACCTCCTTACCCCTGGGCCTCCGAGTCCGAGCTAGACAGCGTCACGATCGAAAGTCTAGATTCCGTTTCGCGCAAACGCGAATCTCACTCATCTCGAAGTAGGCTACCGGGACCGCACACGCTGCGCTCCCTCCCTCCCCCTTTATCCCATTAACTCCGGCCCTTCGCACTCGGCGACTTCGACTCCCGACTCCGAAAACTCAAAACTCCACACGCCAGTTAGCTATCCAGCCCCAGCCCCAGTCCCAGCTACGCTTACCCCACCGCTCAAGGACTGCGCTCGGTGTTTTTCCACCCTGAATCGCTGCATCAACACGCCTCCCTCAGCGCAACTCCCCGAGAGCGCCGCGAGCACCGAAAACCGGTCTAACCAACCAGTCTGTGGTCATGTACCCACTTATTCTCGGGCGGTCGCGGTCGATGACTAGGTATCCTATCGCTCGCCCCGGGAGCCCCAGACGGTGACGGTGCGTCAACCATACATGTACATACGCGCGCAGCCCCCTCCGCCGTTGGCATATACCCCCCAAACCCTGTTCCAGGATTTAGGGGACCGGCCATGACACGACGCGCAATCACAATTAATAACAAGAAACCAAGATACGTGATGACCCACTGCGTTAGGACGGGAAGAGAGACACTCCGCGTCAATCACGACTTTCGGTTACACAGCAAACAGCCTCGCCTATCCCGGGCCAGGCATGCAATATGCAATATGCAAACCCGAACTCAATCTATCCCCAACGCCAAAATAAAATCTTAAAAAAGTCGAGCCAAATCGAATCCCAGTATCCACGCCAACCAGTTACAACGTTCCCGGCGTCTCTATCTCTATTCCGCGAGCACCGCGTTAATCGGTTTTCTATCTAGCTACGACTACGGCTACGGCGACACCCCATCATCCATCTATCAGCCAATGAATCCATATCCGGTGGAAATATCAAGGGGGGGAACCGAATCGAAACAGGGTTAAACGAAACGAGAAGAAAGGAAAAGAAAAGGGAACTGATTTTCTTTAACTAGGCAGAAAGAACGAAAGCAGGAAAAAGCACGAAAAGCACATAAAAAAAGGGGAAAAACAACTACCCTCTCCTTAAGAGCTTACGACGTCCTCTCCAGACGATAGCGGTAATCACGTATAACCATGTCCATATCGTCGCCGTTTCTCAGAGCCTGAGCCCGAATTTGAGCCGCTAAATGCGCCTCTGCCCTTGCCGGTGCAGAAAATCCCAAACGAGCGCCGGAGCGGCGAGCGCGCCGGGATAACAACAGGCAGCGCCGATGTATGCTCGTCCTCTTCTAATTCGTCGCTATCGCGAGCCTCAGTCTCGGCTTCAGCGTCACGACCGTCACTTCCCTCGTCCGTAGCGGCGCGCTGGCCCGTGCGCCGGCGACTAATATACATATTCGTTGCTCGCCGCCCGCCGCCGCTGTGCGCACGCGGCGCGGACGGCACGACGGGCTCGGGGTACCGGCGTTTGAAGTGTAGAGTATCACGCGATACGTTCCAGCGGGTCGAAGAAGTCGAAGGTGAAGGTGAAGGGGCGCGCTCAGCCCCCGCGCGCCTTAGGTAAAAATCCAGGGTCCATCCTGTCAGAACGCGTTCGCCTCCCGAGTGTAGAGGGAGCCTCAGATAACCGATACGTCGGGGCGGGCGGGGCTATAGGGGCGCAGGGGCGTAAGTGGCGTGTTCGGGATCCCGGGGCCGAGGTACGGCAGGTACTTACGCAGCATTACGTTTGGGGGGAAGGAGGACGGGCTGGAAGTGCGAGGCAGTGGGTACGTGGTGGATTCAGATCCCCTCGCTGTAAGAGCGCTGCCAGATGGTAGACATGGTGTTAACAGCGCCGCTTTTGTTTCCGGAGAGTCCTGAGGGGGCCCCTTATCTGCGGTTCTAACCGCACACAGCTGTGCAGCCTGTCCGCCCTCTGCCTTTGAACAGACTTTCAGCTGTGTAGAGAGCGGGAAGAGCAGGCGACTGAGGCGGACTATGTTAAAGCGATAGAGTACATCAGAATCAGAATACAATCGAGACATTTTGTGTGTTTTGACAAGAGGTGCGAACGGGCGTATTTTTAAGTACCTCAGGGTTCCAGGCCTTACCTTGCAGATCTCTGGAGTCTAGCTTAGCGCCTTGACTATGTGCCTGGAGCTGGAGCAGGAGGTCGAAGTAGGCGGCCTTGTGCGGCGAGAGATTGACAGGACAAGAGGAGAAAGTATGGACACTGACGCCGTATTCTCGAAGGGTGCCCTTCGCGACCTGAGGCGCGGTACTGCGGGGTCAGTTTCTCACGACAAGTACGGCTTAAAAGGTTAAGGCCTTGGGAGAAGAGACCGGCTTACTTCGACAAGGGAAATGAGCTGTTAGATATCAATGATACGGGTGATGCCAAAATACTCGGCAGTCAGAACACGGAGAGTAGAGAAAAGATGGGCTGGTTAGTAAGAGACCCACCCGTTCGGGGTCGGAAACGAGGAAGGAAGGCGACGAGCGGAGGAGCAAGTGTGCAGCTCGTGTACGGCGTCGAGGTAGTCTGCACACGAGGAAAGACGGGCGCTCATGCTCGCGAAATTGGAGGCGGCGGCGTATCGGGCCATCGAGCGCGAAATAAGAAAGAACTACTACGTGGATTGGATCGCTGGAGCGGGAAGAGAGAAGAGGAAGGGGAGCGGGGGTACTGCGGGACGGTGGAAGCAGGGGCGGGAATGTGTAGTGTGTGTGTGTGTCGCTGTGTGGGACGGCGGGGTCGGGAAAGCGGCGGGAGGGACGAAGAGATGGAGTGATGGCGGAGTGGATGTGAGAGACGTTTCGCGGGGCAGAAAAGCGAGCCGCGGGTCTAAAATAATGCGGCAGATCTGCAACGCTAACGGGCTGTGCCGAGATCGGTTTCGAATCGTCTCTCTAGAGCTCTGACGAAGCACTGAGTGCTAGTGGCCCCGGCCACGACCCGTTTTCAATATCGTATTCTAGCGACATGTAAAATACAACGATCAGGCCACGCCTGCCGCTTGCACCCGCCCGCACGCCCTCGCCCGCGACACGCCGACCCTGGGAGGCAGGGGCGTCCGTGCAGGACTCGAGGGACGGCCTGGAAGGACGCGCTCCGGGTCGCCCTTGCCACCAAGCAGCCCCTCCGACTCCGACTCGCACCCTTTCCCAGATTTTCCAAACACTTTCACACTCCGCCTCGCCCATCTCCCGTTTTGGACGCCCTATGCCGCTTTTGGTATCCTTCTTCTCGATCAGCCTCCGTCCCCTTCCAGGCTCCCAGTACCAAGCCCACTGCAGCGCAATAATCGTCCTGCGCACACTGGCTTTTTTGTCCATAAGTAAAATCAACGTTGTCTCATCTGAACCTTACTCGACCGGCAGATGGCCTCCTCCGGTGCAGGCGCGCATCTCAGCGTGCATAGCTTCCACATACAGTCTGAGCTTTCAGCCGACCCAAACGGCGCTCGCAGGGCGGCGCTCCCCAAGCGATCCCGCGCCTAATCCCTTCGGCCGGTCCTCCAGAGCGTGTGTACCCGCAAACTCTCTCCGAAGGCGCCCGCACCCAGAAAGGGTCTCCAACGAATCCGGGTGGCTCTCCCAACCACTGGTCGTGTCTCGAGTCGTACAATTGGGTCAAGCGTAGCCTGTTTCATGTGAACCCGGACCACCACATCATTTCGCCGGAACCGGAGCCTGTATGCATGCATGTATGATACATCCATTGCATTTCCTTCCAGGACGAACGAAATAAATATTGCTAGTCTACTTTACACAATGCCAGATCACCAGTAGTTATACAAATTTAAATATATTCCAGCTCTTCCGAGTCATCCGCGTGCGCACTTGTCGGCATTGGCGGTTCGATTTCGAGGTCGCTGTCCGACTCATCCACAGCACCGCCCTTTGGCCCAGTGTCCGCCATCCGAGTCTCCAGGGATTCCTTTTTGGCTCCTGAAGGCTTAACAACCTCACCCGCGCAAGAGTTCTCGTCATCCCTATGCTTGGAAGCTATCGGACTATCTTTAGACCCTCCGGCGGAATTCGACAACGAGAGCAGTGACGCAGCAGGTGGGACGAACACCCCAGAGCGCACTTTACTTCCTGGAGGCGGGCCCAGTTGGATCTCGCGCTTCTGGCCTGGAGCCTTCCCGAGCTAGTTGGAGGCCGAGCAGAAGTCAATCCAAAGCATATAATAGGGAAAATAAGTAGGATGGACTTACCATAGCATTCGCGTTCGCGTTCTGCTTGCCTCCGACGCCGACGCCACCGGGGCGCGAACCGTATGCCATCAGGACGGGATCGAACCCGAGACGTTTGACCATCTCGGCGGAGTAGGTCTTCCTCCGGGGCGGCGCATGCTCTTGCTCGCTCCGCGGCGCGCCGCTCCCACTTCCGCTCCCGCTATCGTCTACACCATCTTCGCCTGCGTCCGTATCTGCACCCTCCGTCTTCTCGCTTTCCTTCGTCTTCGTCTTCGCCTTTCCGACTGGTACGTGCGGCCCGCCACGCTTATCTCCCCCCTTCTTCCCCACCGCGGCTCCAGCCCCCCGCGCGGCGGCCTCCCTCGCCCTCTTCACTACATCAATAACCCCGCGTGACGCGCCGCCGTTCGATTCCGCCCCGCCTCCAGCGCACTTTACCAAGCAGCGCAGCGAGTGCCGCGTCCTCATGCTCTGCAACTCGGCGGCGCGCCCGCGCCTGGCCCTCACGCCCGATTGTCTCACCCGCGACGCCTGGTGCCTGTGCGCGCCCACGTCCTGACGACGCGACGAGTCCGCCTACGACGTACGTCGCCTCGCCGTCCGGCCCGCGCGCCCCCCCTCCGGGACCTTCTGGCTTCAGCCCCCATTGCCGAGCAGGGTCGTACGCCGCCTTACGCTTCGCTGCGGTCGTCGACATGCCCGAAGTCCTGCGAGGTAAGAAATTAAATTAAATACGGCCACAATTTCGCGTATATAAAGAAGGGGGAGAAGAGAAAGACATAGGACACCCACCCGATCGAAAATTCTGCGCGACCTGCCCGGGCGCGCTGTACTGCATGCTGGATGTGATATTCACAGACGTCCTCGCCTCCACCTTTTCCTGTCCCCGAAGCCGAGTTAGCGCGTCTGTCAACCCACGCCCGACAAGGCTTTCCATCGCGCTTGACAACCGTGCACATTCCCAAATCCGACGCATAGCCGATGATGTCGATGGCTGACGCGGAAGGCGGTGTCAGGGCGAGGATGGAAGAAGATGCGGGGTTTTTAGTGTTCTTTAATTATCAATTATCAGATGAATATTATTTTTCTGATTTTTGGAGCATAAGGGGTTTTGGTAAAAGCGGAATTTTACCTGGAACGGTTTTAGGACCTTCGGATTGAGCAGGGCGATGACTGCCCCTTCCCTGAGCTTGGTGAAGCATTCCTCGAACGCGCCCCCGCTGCCACCACGATATATTTTCTGCTCTCTCCGTTTTCCATCTTCAGTATTTATAAGCTTGTCGAAGTAATCTGACTCAAAGAGTAAAAGAGAGAGCTGGGCATCTCCCCTTAGGGACGCACGCGGGGCAGCAGAGGAAGTCGACCGCGAGCGCAGACCGAGGTCGATCAGCTTAAGGTGGACGTACTTCTTCCCTCCCTTGCGTGGGTTCTCCTCGTCGTCGCAGTCGTCGCCTTTCTTACGTGCGCTGTTCCCGGATCCTTGTCCTGCCTTTTTTGCGTCCTTGTCTCCGGTCAGATCGTCCTCATCGCCGCGTTTCCCATGCGCGGAGTTTCCCGGACCAGTTGTGAACCGGACTTCGCCACGCTCGGCGACGACGGCGATCGTGACCCAGTCGCCCTCGACGGGCACCTCGTATGCCTGCTTGTTAGGCTGGAGGCGGACAACGGAGTAGAGGAGGGAGGGCGGAAGGAAGTAACGGCCGGATAGATGATCTTGCAATGCTTCGTGAGGCAATACACGGGATCTATGCGCGTGAGATAGTGTTAATTACAGTCAACGAATAAAGGCGACGAGCGTACTTCAATCTGATCCCCGAGTTGGGCTCTATTTTATCGAAGTGTGGGTCACCGGCGACAGGCACATGCTCTACGGGCCCCACCTCCAGCTCCTCCACGATTGCAAGACGATCATCACGCACTGGCGCATTTACGGCCTCCGCTGCCGGAGGGGGCGGAGGAGCGGTGGGTTTCTGTGCGAAGCCCTCCGAGCGCACTATCGGCTCGTGGTCGCTCTTCTTGTTCGTACTCAGTGACTTCAGCTGTGCCACAAGGCTCGACGGCGCCGGTGCATCAGGCACGATTGCATGCGCTGAGCCCAGTTTGAGCGATGACCTGGACTTCGAGCTGCCTTTCAAAGGCGGTATAGGTCGCGCCTGCTGCGCACGCCGGGTGAAATCCGTGGGCGACTGTGCCCGCTCGCGACGTTCGTTTATCTTCTTCCCTATACGCTGATGAGCTCAAGATATGTATACCAAG
This sequence comes from Coniferiporia sulphurascens, assembly GCA_002794785.1. Lineage (NCBI taxonomy): Eukaryota > Fungi > Basidiomycota > Agaricomycetes > Hymenochaetales > Hymenochaetaceae > Coniferiporia > Coniferiporia sulphurascens. Next base: position 455,588 of record NBBA01000008.1, on the reverse strand, counting down.
ACAATGCTAGAGCCTGAACGCACGAGGTGAAGGCGTCGCAGGAGCCAGAACCGTGGCCCCGTCCGTTTTGCGTCTCTTCGCTGGCGGCGTCGGCGGCTGCACCGCGAGCTGCGCTTGAAGAGCCTCTATCTGGCGCTTCAGCTCTGCTCTGCTAACATCGTTTGCCGATGTGTTCATGATGAAGGATCGCGGGCTGCTCGCATTTGCCCAAAGCGCTTCAGACTCCCGGGATTGGCGTGGCGCGCTCAGCTGGACACGCTCGTGTTTTCGCACGGTCAGTAAAGGCGAAAAGGGACACGCGTTATTTGTGTGTATGTACGCGACATGGATTACGTGATACATGTAAGGTGGCTAAATTCTAACCCCCAACTAAAGTCACCGCGAAACGCAACGTTGGAAGGCTCTAGTTTCTACAGAAACCGTAGCTTTCTCAATGGGAAAGCAGACACAGACCTTACCCGGGCTTGATACACTGAGCCAAGATTAGCAAAAAAATATCAGCATATAGCCCTATGTAGTCCTTACCTCTGTACGAAAAATTAAGCCTAATCATTAAAATCTAAGTGGCCTACAGGGTTGAAATGCCTGTATTGATTCAAAAGGAGCATGGCAAGCCGCGTTTTGAGGATAGCATCGGATACGCCGGAGCAGACTATACAGTATATGTGAATTTAAAGGCGATCGGCGGATTAAACATGCACCAGCGGTGCGTTCAAGTTGGTCAGTACTAATCACGACAGGAAATATTGTGGGCGCCAGAACCCGGTGGCTCCGTATAAGTAGGCCGTCGTAATCAAAATCAAGACTCGCTCTACTCGAAATGAATAAGGCGATGGTAAGTTGGGCCAGTGTTGTGCATCCCTGCGGGATTGATTAGCGGCCGGCAGGGAAGGGATGCAGGGATTTCCAAGATGGGAAGGGATGTGGCGACCCACAAGCGATGGTCCCATTCTGGACATTAAAAATGTAACCTAATTTTCTTATTCGGGTTATCAAGGCGAGATTCCCACGGCGCAGGGATCCTCATACCTGCGAGATCCCCGAATCCCTGTGGGACGCACAACACTGAGATGTGCGGCGGCAGAACCCAGTATTCCGGCGCACAGCAACCAACTTGAAAATACTATGAAATGGAAGCGGTGAATACAGTCGCCTGGGTGGGTCCGAGTCATACCTACTTACAGATGAGCGGGATTTGAAGATACAGTATATCGAAACATAGCATAACAAACTCATAAGCAGGCTATTTTCCCCTCTAATCGCTTCGTGATAGTACTGTCAACTACTCCGTGGCCTGGCGGCTGCCTGCAACACCTGTGCTTGAAATAGTCGTCAAACGCATCCAGTCTGCGACTTTATAGTACGGGTTTTCGACTGGCCTTTGTGCCTTATTCCCATTACTCACCGAGATACTGGTGCCGTGGCCCGGGTGCCGACCCGGAGTCTGGGTCTTGCGCGTCCCCCGACTCGGCTACCGTCATCAATGTCATGGAAGAGTACTTGGGGGCTATGTATAATCTCAGGCTGGCTCCACCATATCGAAATCTTCGGTTCCAAAGCTGGCTCGCAGTATTTCACGAATAAGTGGAGTCTTCGCGAAGCCGAACAATGAGAAGTTTTATTTTAACGGAGCGCTCGGGTATAGAACTCACCGAATTTTCAAGAAGGCAGACTTTCATTAGTGGGCGGACTTACAGAGAAAACCCTTTTTTATTGCCAGAAATGTGAAGCTAGAGTCACTAATTGGTGTATGCAGCTTTAACAGGTCTCTTGCTCTCTGTGAACCGTTACTACCTCCTTTACTGATAGTAGGACGCTTCATCAAGTTCGTATTACAAACAGCAAAGACAATAAGATACCCGAAGTACTCAATGACCATCATCTTGCCTCCGATTTGAGGCTGATAATGGAGAAGATACCCGGAGATGCCCTTTTAAAAGTTATAATTCTGAAGGAAAGCAGGCGAAAGAAAAGGTCACGTTTCCACTAGTACAACGGCCTCTTCAGACTTCCAGACCTTTTTTCAAAAACTCAAGAGCCGACAGGCTTCCCTCCTGCGGGATGCTGAGATTCCGATAAAGCAGTACTGTCTGTTTCGGAATTCCACTAGAGCTCTCGCTATTGGAGCTTGCTGCCGAAAATTGGTACTCAAATACATCTACCATGCATACGTCTGATGGACGCTTGGTGCCTTGAGGCTACCAGGAGAATGTAATGCATTACGACCCTGAGTCAAATAAAAAGCTAACCTGGAAAAGGCGTCACTTGGGCGAGGGCACGAGGATATAAAAGGGATTGTTTTTCCATGAGAGGCCGCCGGTCCCCATATCATGTTCGCTGACGCAACTGAAACGTTAGGTACAATCCTTAAGTATGTGCAAGAGGGTCAAGCAGTCCAGGTCAGCACTTTTTATTGACCACTATTGCAATGGGAATATTTACCCGTTCGCTCGGTCCGAAGTATACTGCTCGTATGTTAACTGTCTTCGTCTGCTATTGAAACGGATCCTTGCTGACGACTGCCATGCACAGTTGCCACTGTCGGAGTATTGGTGACTGACTCCTTGCTTCGTTTTCAGAATGCTATTAAAGACTAATGTCGCTCTTTCAGACATACGACTGGCTCATTACATTCTGCGACGAGGTTCAGTTTAGTTACTCATATGAAAACCTAGAACTTACTTGTTTCCGCCATCCAGGTTGACTTGGTTTGGTACTCAAAATATAACCCGGGAAAGCTTCTGTTCTTTGCGGCAAGATATTTAGCATTTGCGGACTCAGCGGTACTGCTACTTTGTGCGATCAACTACCGTTAATTCATCTGTCAAATCTTTCCTGACTTTATCACTCTAACATCTGAAGACCTTTTTAATCCAAGTCCGGATGAACGTGTTCGTGATTATTTCACATTATCTGTAGTGTTTCCCCTGCTGAGGCTACTCTGAACAATAGCTGTGCAAACGGTTTTGCGAAACGTTTACGTGTGAGTTTTGCAGCTAGTAAGCTTGAGGGTTACTATAATCCCACCAGATTTAACCTTACTGGGTGTTATCGTTTCCGAGCGTATGTCCAGTTCCCAACTTCATTCTTGTTTTATCCTAAGGGCCATCCAAACCTTTTTCCACTTTTTAGTCCTGATGATAACCCGCGTATATGCGTTGTGGGGGAGTTCACGACATATCCTTCTCTCCATGACGTGCATGGTGTTTGTGAGGAGAACGCCCCTTTTCCCTTCACACCGATGTTCAAAATTTCTCCGTGATTTAAAAGATTGGTGTTGTTGTGACGGTTATATTGATTGTTAAAGACGAGAATCTTGTATACGGTGCGTGTCGAGGCAACACGACAGCGGGTAAAAGCCCTCATATACATATATTTCAGGACCACCCGCCAAGGGTCTTCCACCATGCGCGTTAATACATATGAACACAAAGCCCTACTACACAGCGTTTGCCCTGTTGATGGTTTTGGAGTGTAGTGCGTATAATCTGTTTTCACGGAAGCTTTATATGCTCACATTCAAGTTGCAGTTGTCATGCTCCTGACATTCTGGAAGGGAATCGCCCACTGTTGGCGAATATCCACCATCCACAGGCGGCAAAGACTAATGTACATGTATGGTTAGGGAATGAACACACACGTCAAGGTGCCCTTGTGACGATATTTTACAGAGACGGTGCGTGTTGCATCGAGTAGTTGACTATTTCAGCTTATGTCTGGTAATGTTCTTAAGGCGCACTATATTTCTCGTTGCTTTTTGGTACATGAGACACTGTATCAATTAAAAGAGGCTGAAGATTGATTGGCCATTCTGTAGCATTTACAGCAGCGAACTTTGTCATCTTGCTCCGAGGGCGATTTTATAATGTAATTGTCTTCGATACGGCTCCTACAATTCTCCCTTCTTTCAGAAGTGCTAACTTTCGGTTCGCTCGTAGGGAAACTATTATGGTATCCTAACCGGGTAAACAAAACCTTGCCTACCGTCGTCGACTGAAAAGCTGACATCAAACGCGAACAGAATCCAACGAATGCTTCATTCTGTGGTCATGTCTCGAATGATTATTAATTTACGAGGAGCGGCAATGGATAGGCAGGGCCAGGTCGCACTCACCAGTCTTGATTTTCAGCATTCCGTCTCATCAGATCCTAATGGCCTGAGTGCCTGAGGATATGAGAACGAGCTAGCTGCACGTAGACGACGCATCTGGCTTCTCAATATTGTCGCGTGTCAATCACCTCTGACTGGTGGTGAATATTTTGTATATTATATTATAACACATCACTAATCCTGTTACTAAGTAGGGGAAGCGTAGAAAACCGTCCGCGTCGAAGTCTGCTTCTTGTTTTGAGGAGGCTGTTAAATCTGCGGTGTGGCTTGAGACACTCAGAACACTTCTGATGTGCCAGATTATCTACTGTATGTCGCGGACCCACACTACATATATGCATCTAGCGCTAACATCTCTTTAACACGCTTTGTTCTATGGTATCTTATTAGGTTAACTTGAGCCGTCTCTGTAGTTAGCTGAGTTTTGGTCGATACAATAATCACTTTTTTTTTTAACAATATCATGTGAAATGGCTGTTTTCAATGGCTCCGTATTGATTTCCTATTGTACCATCTACGTATTGAACTAAATATATGCTAGGTAATAAATAAGTAAAGGACTGAATGGAAACGATAATATAATAGCTCACCCAAGCGCTCTAAGAGTATCGAGCGTGAGGTAGTTGTTACGCGTATACAAAGCTATACGCGCACTGCGAAGAATGAAGTATTTACTATAATAAGAAGAACGATCCATATATAAGTCCGGGTTGAACCGGAGCTCGCCGGATTCTAACAACCATGGGTCTTTGCTGTCGATATTTCAATTCTAAGTCCTACAGTAGTATGGCACTGGCATGGAAAATCGTCATCAGCCGTCACGTAGTTGATTACTTATGCAACCTTTATTCAGTCATGTTTGTTCCCATTTGAAATATTTCGCTTGAGAACTAACAAGTCTGGTATGTCTGAAATCTTATGGTAAGAGCTTCCTCCCCTGACCGCCGCCGGCTCCCTGCGAAACACACACTAATGACACGGAAGAAAGAGAAATGATTAATTCTGGTCTCGAATAAATGAATACACTTTATCGTTTCCGGTGGCGGCTCCCGGTTCTAATGGGTATACGACAGGGATATGCACGGTGATGGGACTTCGATATTGACTCCTAGAAATTAGGCGGCAAAGTTACGAAGACCACTGCCATGAGGAAGGCAAATCAATAGTGGATTTAAGGATTCAATTGCGCCTGGGAAATGTTACAGAAATCAGCAAGAATGAACAGCAGAAATGTAAAAACGCACTGAACGTACCTCATAAGCACAAGCTTCCATGTATTGTGGCTCTCGCGGGACGGCTTAAGGCCTCGGAACAATGTTTCCCGACAGAGAAGATCGATTCTTCTCACACCATGTTGACGATCATAGTAACGGTTGGGAGACATTGAGCAGCGTTCAAAAAATGCTTCGGACACACGCCGCTTTTCCAGGGACGACAAGCCGGCCCACTCATAGCGTGCGAGCGGTCTGCACAGGTCGCGATACAGGGCTTCTAAAACCTGCCCGACGGTGACATACATTTCGCTGCGCACGTTGATGGAGAGCCGCACGCTAGGCAGTGGGTGCACTAAGATGCGCATGCGACGCAATGGGGGCCATGTAGCGGGCTCCAGAAAGACTAAGGGATGGATAGGACGATAAGGTGCAAACGTAGTACGCAGATGGGGGTTTTGAGGATTGTTGCGTAGGTCCAGGCGAATACTAGCATCCCGGTAATCGTATCCCAGGACATGGGAAGCAAGAATGGGATTGAGATTATTGCAAGGCATCTTCAGCTTTTATGTCTTGTTTAATGAGAACAAGCGTGTTGTATGTGGAATGATTCAGAAGTCGTCCTCAGTCCCGTGTTGAGGTCCAGTCTTTATAGAAGAAACGACAACCCGCCTAAAGCTTTGTTGGTTTTTAGGCTGCAGGACGATATAAATACTTCGTTAGCATGAGGGACATGGTATGTATTCAGCGATAGCCTGAGTAAATGCGTACTTGGCGGAGTGCCGCTCTTGGGACATCGGCAGAGCGGCGAGCTTTTGTCAGAGCTTCAAGCCGAGAGCTCAACATATGCGGTACATAGCTACCCGATTCCAGCAGTGCCTCCATAGACGACCGGCGAAGCTGGGCCCGACCCATGTGTACACAAACGGGGAATCCGGTCTGAGAGGGGTTCGTTTCCCTCTAACATTTCCCTACTCTGTCCCATGCATAGATATTTGGCATATAAAAGCGACAAAGGCGAGCTAGGAATACTTAACCACAGATAGCAAGCCAAACTCGGAAGCAAGGTCGATTTGGGTACACAGCGTGACTCGGAGATGTTTGTGCCCCTCCGGCTATTCCGCATGATATGGCGATGTTGCGCCGACCTAGATAGTTCAGTAAGTGTGGCCAAGGCAGTCGTGCACAGAGTGTACCAGCCTATATACTGGAAAAGGAGTAAAGACTACTCTCAGGCTGGACCTTCAAGTACACCGCTTCCGAGTCCGGCAACATAGGGTGGTGTTGAAACGCCTAGTACAATGGTGAAAGATGGGATTCACGAAGGCAGGATAATTATGTTCTGTCATTTTTGAATGAGCTCGTTCATATTCTCTTTCATGAGATTCCATCGCGGTCGTTACTACAGTAGGTTGAAGACGATTCTTGGCTCATTTCCGTTTATGTAAGGTACCCCGTTTAGGGAAACAAGAGCGTGTGAAATTTGTTTGATTATACAATTTAACTACGGTCAGCCCGCTTCCGAGTCGAACCTTGATTTGCAATCCCCACTTACATAGCTTGAGGCCATTTGCGTTTGTGTAAAATTGCGGCCTTGTTTAAAGATACTACCTGCCAGTGGCACATATTGCAACAATATGGAGGTTTTTATGCTTTTCTCTTCGAGCGAGTCAAGTTGCCGGTTAGGTTCGCTTGAGTCTCGGGTTTCTGGTTCGGCTACTTCCGACAGGATCCGCGAGTATTTTATGCCGTAAAAGGAGCATGCTCTCATGTATCAACTTTTCGCAAACGCCTTTGACACGTGCAATGAAGGGTCCGAGCAAGTTTGAGTTTTCCATCCTTACGTTCGCCGCCAGTTCCATATTATTGCACTCTGCTTCGAAATACGTACATGTGCCTGCACTCAATCTCAGTTCTAAATCTTTGGGTGTATATTTCTGAGAGCTCTTGTTCTTTCATCGCCCCAAACCTCAACCCTGGGACCCTTATCAATGGACCCAACGCAAGCGCCTTACTCGTCTCAGAGGATTTATCCGTCAGACACCCTGAAGGCCTTTGGGTTTGAGCTTCCCTGCATCGATAGTGAAGTCGTTAGATGAACCTTGATGAGTCACTCTCGACTCCCCTGAGTTTGGACCTATTGTGTGTACCTAAACCCCGTCTGAATCTGCCGTGATTCGCCGCTATGCACAATTCTGCCGCGTAGACGTCCCTTCGGTTTTGTTGTCATTTTTTATTTAAATAGTGCCTTCTGTGCGAAGGTACGAAGCATATTTTGTGAAGGAGACTTACGCCTGCGCTTTATGCATTCTTCCTAACTGGAGGAAGTATGTTACAGAAACCTGCGATGCGTGTCTGCGGATTCTGTATATCCCAGCTGACAGCCCCCAAAAATCAATAGAAAGGCAAGTACCTCACACAATATTAATATCGGATGTGCGCTTAGTACATTATTAGGCAGGGTAGTTTATGGAAACATCTCAGGCTCGTGCTGCTTTGGGCTTTATCGCGAGGCGCAGAAACCATCTTTGGCTTCTGCATTAGCGGGCGACCCGCTCAAACTGTACAAAAATTTAATCTTCAGCACTACGTCGTCACATGCAACTCGGTTTCTCTATTTATCACTTAGCACGCTCCGTTGTGCATCGGACGCATGTAATGCGCCGCATAAACCACTTGAAGGCAATCGTGAAACTATGAAAAGCTTCGGCCTTTACCGGCGAGCGTCAAATCTCCTTATAGAATTTCGGTCAAGAGTATTGTACCCCCGTGGACTGAACTATCCGCCTTCTGTACATGTGTCAAACACTGGACCCATGTCTGGCTTTTCTCACAAGGGATGTTGCAAACAAACTCGCATATCTGGTGATGGGGATGAAGCACAACAGTCATTTCTGTATGCGGCAGAGGGTAGCTCCAACTTGAAAGTCCTATGCAGATGATACGGGGGACGAGGGCGTGGTAACCGGTTGGGGCCGTCTTCTAAGCTCTCACTACGAGAGGGCGGAGCCAACAGAACAAAATTATATGTCGTTCATCTGGTAAGTACGCGGACTTCAATTCAACTCTGTTCAATACCTATAGCAAGCAATAGTCTGGCCTTTGGCGCTGGAACATCGGACGTCACCACCAGATTAAGTGGCTTGATTGAGTAAGTACATTTAAATGGAGACCCCGGTTATATTCATTCGTTCTGCGACATTGCTCGCATAGAAACGCTTACTCTTGTCGATGCGTCACGCCGGCTGGCAAAAAAACTTACCAGTGCCTAGGGATGCTTCACAGCTGAACCGCTCGAAAAGCAAGGGACAAGATCCCCGTCCATTTCAAGCGCAAATGGAGCCCTCTCCGCTAGTGTTCTGGTCTTTTTATTAGGAGACATTGCTGGCGCTGTTGTTAGTTTTAACTCTGATGAGCTGAAAACTTTATTCGACCACCAGCTTTTCTGCGCTCATAGGATTTGTCGCCGATAGCAATTCCAGACTTCGAAGATTTTTTCCCCGACGAGAAAAGATATAGGGTACTGGACGAATTTCAATATGAGTTGTCGGTGCGCATATTAGTTTGTTCACTGAAACGACAGCTCACGAATAGACCGAATCAGGCCTTGGCTATTTTTCTTGAGCACTGTGGTGGTATTTATGTATTTACCTGATCCATTGCTAATATTTTAAGTGATGTTAAAGTCATCTGAAGGTACTGGCAAGAACGCTATTGATATGTCCGAATTTGTCGCAACAAGGATAGAACTTCTAGAGCCAAATCTGAAGGGGAAAAAACACGCTTTTCTGAAACGATTCAAAAATAGGGGTACGCCGCTTTCAAGGATTTCAGAAAGACGTCTAACGCCGTGCCCATAGTTCCTGAATCCTGTCTTCATTTCTCAGGTCAAGGCCGGAGCGCAGATTGCCATGGTATATTCGGTTCTGGATTAGGTCCGGCTATCTTATACTCCTTATCCCATCTGTCGTCGCTTTTCTGGCCGGGTTAACGATGTTTGTCTTTGGCTCCCAGGTGAGCTAATATAATTTTAAACATTTCGCAATTGTGATGCCGCACTCGTCCGACTATGTTTTTTATACAGTATAAGCCTAACATGATTACTTTGTGGGTTATCGTCGGACTTACAGCATTCTGTATGATCGCCACATTTGTGTCAAGGGGGCGCATAGACTTGATCAAACTGTGCAGGCGGGTTCGGAAGAAGTCCGAACAAGGTATCTGGATCTCGTGTTTCAGCACCTTCGTAGAAAAAAGGGGCAAGTCATTCAGGAAAAGCACTCCGCAAAGTTCCCTGCGAAGAAAAGACCAACCGTCTTTCTTTCCACGTATTCCTCTCAATATTTTTTTTGTCTTTCCAGTCTGAGGTTGGGCTGCGACACCATCAGATCCATGGCCCAGGGATATGCACAGCTGAGAAAAATATTGAAGAAAAATCAGCGGTGAGAGTGACCCCGGGACTGCTTGTCTCTCCAAAAGAAACCCCAAACTACCCATTTATGGGAGTTATCCATTATGAGGGGTTCCCATTATAGCAGGTTCGACTGTATGGATTATAAACGTGATTACGGGTGAGATCTCTTTGAAAAAACGGCTTGAATTACAGCCAAAAGAGAGGTCTGACAACAAGGTGGAGTGTGGAGAAGCATCCATCGTTGGAGACGGGCAGGAATTTATTGTAGGGTGGTATGCTAACGTTAAATGTCCCTAACAGACGAATTGGCTGATATTATCTATAGCAACGGTGCATATGTGTGGATTGGCTGCTTTCGCAGGGCGGACGAACTTGGCTTCAAACGACTGATCGTCCACTACTTATGCACCTATTGCCAGTCTACATTCCTCGTAGAGACCCTCTCGTTCTTACATAAATGTCTTTCCCTGGATCAAGATTCCAAGGCTGGGATGGATCTGTGCCGCTGGCTTCATACAGCCGGTCTTGTAGTCAGCAGTTTTTCAGGCTTCTATCATGTAGGGAGACGCTTCGGTGGTTGCTTTGAAGTGGTAGCCACTTCACGTCTGAATATCTTACTCGAAAATTATCTTGAGCTTCGAGTAGCTTCTAGATTCCACAAAAAAGAATGAAAGGGACACACTAAAACTAGTACGCTCACCCCGTCGCCACCCCCGAACTACTTGCCTCTCGTTTGTACCCCAGGAGAATACATCATGTCGTCAGGCTCTGAAAGCCAACAGCCTTCCCAGCTTGCATTACCCCCGCCTCCCGACGCCGTGAACGCGCAGGAGTCGACGTCAACTGGCTCAAAAGAAGAGACCAACGTGCACAAGTTCGACGAGCTTGGACCGATGGTAATCAATAACGACGGGGTAAGTCATCGCTGCGCAGCTTCCGGATTCTTTGGTGGCAGTTCAGTTATTGATGAGCTAGACTTCGTGACGATGTCTTAGACTCTTTCGCGGATTACGAACTGGATCGATATGACAGAGCGCGAACGCGAACGCACCCTGCGCGTGCTGAACGCCCGGAACAAGTAAGAGCTCGGGCCTATGTACATCATCCAATATCCCTTACGCATTTCCGCTGTGTCAGGCTACGGCTGGCAGACGAACAAGCGAAAGCAGGACAGCCAGACAATTCGCAGGTGGTCGGCTTGGCGCGATCCACACAGTAGAACACGCAATCATTAAGTTTATTGAAGATGGGCTTTCCTAACACGGAAGGTATCCTCGACTCGGGTGCTTTACCTTCGGTTTGATTCGACGAAGTCTGACTGTTTCCGCGGCCTCTGTGGAAGAACTAAGCGCCCAAACACACTTTTTTTCCTTCTTATGTTCGTAATTCAGACCATCCCACGGAACAAAATATTTTTATGTTGTGAAATTTCTGTTCCAGCGCCTGATTGAAGTTTCAATCATCTCTCTCCACCAATCCAATCCACGCACAGACAAAGTCAAAGTCTCTCGCAGCGAAATTCACGCACTCAATTCATGCGCTGTCAGGAACACAAATTCGCTGTCGCTCTCGTCACGACATTTTCTACACTCTACTCTGATTCTTGCACAATGGTATGATGGGCGGACATTTCGGACAACCTTTACCCGAGCTGAGTTCCAATCATGCGAGAGCCGAGCCTCCCGCAGATGTTCATATGTTCACAAAACGATGACGTGGCGCAAAAGACCGGAATTTTTGGCTATTCGCGGCTTGAACAAGAAAGGCTTATCTTGATTGTTTGTGTTGCCGTTTCCTCGACAAATTCGTGATCTGTTGAGATGACCATATGGACGCGCACATGAGCAGAGTCCCGGCACGTACGCTTCCGATTTCCTTGCTCTGTGATCGGTGAGGTACTTGATAATATTAAAACAGGACACCGGGGAGACACGCGCGTCCGAAACCGCCCTTACTTCACAAAACAGTTATCGTTCATTCTCAACGGAATGAGATGTAAGAGCTGGTCCTACCTCTGCGTCCACGCACGATTTCCACATAATCTGTATCTCCGTTCGATCGGGTAATTTAGGTCATCACACGCCCGAATCTCCGAGTCGGCTCATGTAATGTTTTCCGTTGCTTCATTTTGCTTTGGGATGCCCGTCATTTGCGAAACAGCGCTGCCGCGAAAGTCCAGCCCTTTCGGAGACCGATCGTTTTTCGATTGCCTTGGATACCGCATGCAGTATCAAGCGAAGCTGCTTCAGTGCTCCCACACGCTTTTTTGCCATTAAACAACATGGGATCTTGATCGCTTTAGCTGCAATCCGATAGTCGGAAAGATCGAGACGCCTATCACCTGGACAAAACAGCTGGTACACTAGGGCGCCGAGTCTGCCACAGGTGGCTGCTACGTGGACAACGGACTACTTGATGGAAATTTCGCTTCATTTCTCGGGAAGATGAGAAGGCGTACCTGGCTACATGCGCTCCTGACCTAAGTAGTTCTCTATCTGCATAAATGGGCGCAGACAGGCACTCGTCTTTCTCGCTCGAAGTCCACCTTCAGGCTCGGAAGGCGTCACCTCTGCCCACCACTCACCATGCGCAGCCAACTCTTGCTGCTCCTTGGCAGCATTCAGGTCGCTGTTTCCCAGCAGATCTATGACATTGTACGTTATCCCCCTGTCATACATGTTATATTTTCTTTGGTTCTGTTAATTGACCACTCTCTCAACGGTAGTGGTCAACGACTTGGGACAGGAGTGATCTGCTCACATACACGAACTTATCACCGAACCCTATCAACTTCACGTCCCCAGGTGCTACCGGCGCCGCAGACATCAGCGTCGACGATAGCTCGGTATATCAGACCGTTTGGGGTTTCGGAGCTACGCTCAGTAAGCACCAGCCGAACCATGTTAAATATACGCCAATCTAATTCATTCGACAGCGGACTCCTCTGCCCTGCTACTCAGTAATTTGAAGGTGACTGGTTTCGTGTCTTTTTAAACTTCGGCGCTCACCATGTCTAATTTAGTCGGCAAATTCCGTGAACTATTGGAGTCTCCTTAGCTACGCTTTCTCGCGTGAGTTATAATAACAACCTCTGAAAATGATGTCTCGAATTAAATTTGATTTTTCTCCACAGCCACTGATGAGGTGGGTGCTGCCGGGCTGTCCTACCTCCGTGTCCCACTTGGAGCGAGTGACTTCTCTTCTGGACGTGAGCATTAACTATCGTCCTCTGTTTGTTGTTTGTAATGACGGGACAAAAGTCTACAGCTATGATGATACTAGCGGTGACACGTCGTTCAGCGACTTCAACATCAACGCAGCTCCATCCTATGTGTTTAGTACGATCAAGGACATTCAGTCTATCAATAGCGCACTCAGGGTCCACGTATTGCCTTGGTCTCCGGTGCGCCCTTCACTACCAGCCATTTATTATCATCTCTAATATATTATCAAATAGCCTGCATGGATAAAAACTACTGGGACCATGGACGGAGGATCATTCCAGTCTCAGTACATCAGTAATTGTACGTTTCTTCCGCTATCTTAAATTTCCTCAGGACTGATCTTAATTGATAATATAGACGCCAACTACCTGCTTAAGGCCGTTCAAGGATTCAGCAGCAACGGTATCACCCCATATGCCATCTCAATCCAGGTAGCTTACCCTGCCTATTTTCGTTTCTCGTTTTCTTAAATTCGTCAAATATAGAACGAGCCGCAGAACAGCGACACGACATACCCTACCGCTCTCCTTGCCGTTGCAGACGAAGCGACGATCGGCACGTCACTCCGTTCCTTACTCAACAACAATGGCTTTTCCGCCGTGAAGATCATCGGCTACGAGCACAACTGGGACGATGCGGCCGACTACCCCGTGCAGCTTGTAAGTTATTGCACACCTGGCCCAACGATGGCTTTGCACTTTACAGAAAAGAAATTGAAACTTCTCGACACCAGATGCAACAAGCCGCCAGCGCTTTCGATGGTGTCGCTTTCCACTGCTATGCCGGCACCGTTGACCAGCAAAGCAGCTTCTCTTCTCAATTCCCGTCAAAGGAGATTTATCTCACCGAGTGCACAGGAACTCTGGGATCTGACTGGTGGAGCGACATCAAGGTGGGCTGCTTCCCTTAATAAGCAAATGATTCAGGCACTCAAGTCTTCTCTCCCTTAGTGGTACATGGACAACTTGTGCGTTTATTTGAAGGGGTCCAAACGTGGCTATGAAGCTCTAATTTTCATTACTCCCTCATAGATTCATTGGCGGAGTAAACTACGGTGCCAGCTCTGGTTTGATGTGGAACTTGGCTCTTGACGGGAACGGCGACCCGGGCCTCTCTGGCTCCGACAGCTGTCCGGGCGGTTGCCGTGGAGTCGTGCAGGTCAACAGCGACGGCTCGTGGAGCGTTAACCAGGAATGTGAGTGACGAATTTGCATGGCATCCTTTTACTTGTTTTTCTAAAAAGCTGACTTTTTTGCCTTGAAAAACCTTAGTTTACGCGATGGCTCAGGCATCGAAGGCCATCCTTCCGAAGGACTCTGGAGGCCCGTGGGGACAGCGCATCGGTGTTTCCGTCAGTGGTTCGATGAGTTGGGGCCTGGTCGTCAGCGCTTTCGTGACCGGGCGCGTGAGCTCCTCAGACTGGGACAGGTACTCGCTCGTCGTACTTAACTGGTACGTGCTTTCAACAATCTCGAAAGCGTGATCTTCTTTGACTCATGACAACTGTCTCCTCTCTCTGTTCTCTGTACATAGGGCTGACAACACGAGCGGTACATGGGACCCGCAGACCATCGAAACAACGATTGAGTTCCGCGGTATGCAGGCGACGTACACCTTCCCCGTTGGCGTGACCACGCTCTCGTGGTACGCGGCAGCCGGGTCCAGCAAAGTTCGTGCACGCGACTCGGACGCGACGGAGAGCTCCGAAGACATCTACGTTGATGGCCAACGCGTGAAGTTCACAAGGGATCGCTCCTGAGGCTAGGAGCTATCCGTCTTCGCTTCTTGGCTGAGGGTGGAAAATATATTATGGGCCCGTGGTGGATTCATCTATTATTTCAATACCTTGTTTACGGGATATGGCTTTTGCTCATGTGGATAGGCAGGTGATACCCAGATCTGGTTCGAGTTACAAAACGGAGACAGAATGAAGTGTATATTTCCCAGTTTACCAGCCAGATTGAGACCTTGACGGATTTATAATCGCGTATATACATGTCGAGCCCGGAGCAAGATCATTGAGAACACTATAGATGTGTTCGCCATGAAGGACAGAGAACTACAAGGACTTGGTGCGCATAGGATGAAGATTACGTTGGAAGTTACGGGCCCAGGTTTGTTTTGCCCTCCTTAATTGCTTTGCTAGTATACGAACACATCAGCGATTTGTAAGTGGCCAGGGAGTCCCGAAAATACTCACAGCGGAGTGAGTCCTTGTGCAGTATCTTCGCAATTTCCTCTTCCACGGCCTCCAATTCCGCCCTTTTCTTACAAATCTCCGCGTCGAGGACGATCACTTCGTCGTTCAGCTCATTGAACAGACGCATCTGGACCTTAACAAAGCCTGCTTGCTGTTCACGCATGCGTGCCACACGCGAAAGTTCTGCCTCCGCACGCGCAAGCGCCGAATGCAGACTGCTGAGTGCACGAGCGGCGCGGACGGGCGGTACCTCTTCGGAGGGCACTGTATTCATATATGTGGGGGGAGGCGAAGGAGGCGAAGACAGCATGATGGCTCCGGAGCGTTCCGGCATGTAGACTACATCGGGTGGCGATTGAGACCTCCTGTATGTAGGTAGGTGCGAGTGGTGGATATCAGATGAAACGATGGAAGGTGGAAGATGGTACGGTGCGTAGCGGTGCATGACAACGACAATGTAACGCGCGGATACGGGGAATCCGTTTGCAAGGGCTAACACAGAGGTATTAGTAGTCACGGTCAGCCTCATCGGGGAGGCTGGCACACCACACATATTTACCTGACCGGCCAGGCTTTAGCACTCCGAAGTGTCAGCCACTGTCCAGTGAAATCCATGTGGTTTAAGTCTTCTTCGTATTCCATTTTCAAGCCTACATCCTCCACCGTTTACGACGCACCTACACCCATTTCACATAATGTCCGACGAACAGGGTCCACGCACCACCTTTACGTTCCGCGTCGCCTGTGACGATATCAAACGTGTCGGCACACAGTTGTCGACCCTAACCACCCAAGTGAAGGCAGTCGGCGATTCTATAAACAGCGCCCAGATCGACATAGACAATAAGCGCAAAGAACTCCGCGTGCTGACGAAGAGAGTGGCATCGAAATTGGGGACACTGGAAAAGCTGAAGAAGAGAGCTGAAAAGAGTACGTTCCCAGCTCTTCGAAATTGGACCTAATTTCATAATGCGTTTTAGCTCGTCAAAAAGCGTCGGCGAGGTCGCCGGCTATCAATACAGTATCGGATGGTGCTCCTCAGTCCGTTGAGGATATCAATACCACCTTCGTAAGTTAATCCGGGGAATTCGCTAAAGCCACAAGCATAGGCTGACTGGTCTTTCTCGTGATATACCACAGGCCACGGAAGACATGTCAATTGTCGTATCGATCAACAGCCCTTCGCCGTTGAAAAGGAAGCGCTTCGCGGGTATCTGGGACGGCGTCGAGCTCGACATTCCCGGCCAGCACACAGAGAAACGCGCACGTCTTGAATCCGGCGCTCTTGACGATCATGAGCACAAAGAGAATGTTGTACCGGAGGCAGGGCCCAGTCGAATTTAAGCAGATACCATTTGAGGCTGACGGCAGTACACCCGATCCGCCCAGTTCAAACGTATCTTCCGGAAACCAGTTAAATTTCTTCAGCCCTGTTATTTCCAGCGTGCCGCAACCATTCTTCGTACAGCCGATGAACCCAATGTTTTCCAAGATTCGTAGTTCCGCAACTTGCTTGAACAGCTTAATCATTAATGCCAGTAAAGTCCCTCCGGTTAATTGACGATAATGCATATCTTGCAGCACCTCATTTCATGATCGCATATCGCGTGTCAACGCAGATAATGTCTTGTGAATGTTGCTGGAGCCTGAGGGTGCCTAGTTAGTGGTTTCAGAGTTAATGATGGTGTTATACTGTACCGACCTACGGCGGCGCGAGTCGCGTGACAAGCCCTCACGTCTTTCTTCCGGTCACAAACTTACTTTCCTTATGATAGTCATCATGTCTTCATCCTCCGACTTGAAGAAATTCGATGCTACTTTACTCCGGAGAATAATCTCTTTCATTTTTGATGACAGGAAAACTCTTTGTGCCCTTTGCCTCTCTAAGAAGTCGCTCAATAACCTGGCGTCACAAGCGCTGTATGCGAAGATCTCCATTTCCTCTGTGCTGGATATTCTACACTGGCACTCAAGCCAGGGAAACCAGATTGATCTGAACCAGGGAACTAATGACAGTCATGATGATGAAGTAGGCTGAATTCTGCAGTAAAGCTACATTAGTTATCCTGACCACTTGTCATCGCTGCTCCCAAAAAGTTCGTCCGAGCCAGTGCATTCGCTTCTTCCCTTCTCCCTCGCTATGCTTTATATGTACGAGAATTCGAGATGAAAGGTGAGCCCATTTTTCAAGTCCGTACTCCCGTCGCTCGTGCAGACGGCTGACCGAAAGCTAGTCTCACTTTACGCCACGTCATTGTCCAGCGTTTCTCTCGTATCCTCCGCCCTGAAGTATGCGTTCGCCGTGTATACTAACTTGTTGTCCTTTACCTGGCAGCCAGGTTTTTGTGACCCCGACACTTTGCTTGCAGTCGCTCAACTCCTTCCGCAGCTGTCGCCACACTTGCAATGCCTTTCAATGAAGGTGCCCTTTGTATTACCCCCGCTTCCGTCTCCCACGTCACTGGGCACAGGGGTTAAAGCCGAAAGTCTGAATAATATACCCGAGGAAGATGAAGATGAAGATGGGAAGTGGGATGGGGAGTGTAACGAAGACCTGCAAACAATTCTGCAAGAGATGCCACCCTATACTCCTCTAAATGTTTGTGACACGGTTGTACTGTAAGACCGTCATTGGTGCTGATCCGTCCCAGGATTCTGAATTATCTTCTGGTGTAACGAATACGGTGGAGAAACCTTTGTGTATAATCCCCCCTCCAGAGTTAAGAAACCTACAGCATCTAAAGCTAGCAAGTCCGACTCCGGAGGTTCTCGTTGCCTTGCCTAATGTTCTAATATCTTTGGATAAGCCACTTTCCTCCCTTCATTTCGAGGTGTGCCACCCGCCTTCGCATATTCATATATGAGTTTTCTCAATGACTATGCGAACCCCTTTCTACTGTTTGCTTTATACAGGAAGACTGTGGCTCAGTCACCCCTGGAACCCTAACATCACTACTTCCTGCGGTTCGAGCACTCCGGAGTTTTGCGCTTGGGGTTGCATTCTCGGTGAAGTACGATGATCTATTCCCATTTCTAGAAGAGCTTGTGCATTTGGATCACCTCGAACTCTTCCATTACTCTGTGCGTGTATACCTAGGGCACGGGTACCTAACTCACGTTTTACATAGCAACTACGAGACACATCGATATCTCCGCGTCTCCGCGTACTTCGTACTTTGAAAATTACGCACGAAGACACTGCTTCCCGCAGGGAAGTCACCAGCATGTGCGTTTGGATTCGACGGCTCATGCGTTCCTCTCCATTAGAGCACCTGGAAATCGCATGCGACGACTTCGTGAAGTACTTTGGCGGTCCGTACATCGGCTACGACGGCCTGCTCGAGCACTTGATCTGCCGCCACGCAGGGACGCTGCGCCGGTTGAATGTGAAAGATTTGTACGCGGGCACGCGGATGGTGAAGAGGTTAGTGGAGCGGTGTACGAAACTGGAAGAACTGGACCTGTGCGTGGGATTAAACTGTTTCGTGAGTTCCAGTCATTTCAGTATACATAATTTGGGATTTTTACAACGCGATCAACAATAGGGCTCGCTGGATAGCCTACTGGTATCTGCGCAGAATCTGTCCTCTATCCGTCTGTCCATCGTCAATACGAAAGCTGCCGTTGTTCCAGACAGTGGTCTGCTACAGGGGGGCAGTACGGGTCTTCGACGCATCATCGTTAATGAACGCGGCTTTGAAGTAAGTGGTGTTTTCGATCATCGACTCCGCTGAAGTTTGATTGCCGTAGGGCCAGTGGACGGCTGAATGGAATATTGGACAACAACCCCAGGCAGTATTCCGAATAGTGGAAGTCAAATCAGCTTGAAATTTCATGCAGACGATTTAGATGGGTCACCCGGTATTATCCTGTCGGGCCCCCCTTTCTGTCTATTCATGCAACATATGGGTACAACGTTGACGTGAAAAGACTCGGATTTGTGTACTATCAGAAGGTCAAGATTTTTTTTTTGATTGTATTTAGAACGCACATGTACCCAGAATATGTACAAAGTAAAAATATAAGTCATTCGTTCTCCTCGGAAGTATCGTGGACCAAGATTGGGTATAGTTTATACATAGTAACCGCGTAACCAGAGGACAGAAGAAAAAAGAACAGACATGCGCGCATATAGCCAATAGAGCAGCGCCCTTGAGACCTTAGGCACGATCATTCTGGAAATTTAGGTATCCGGCCTGCTCCGTCGGCCCGCCGTTCGTCTGACGATAAGCCTCGGCGACAAATTGTTCATCGCCGAAGTCCTCATAGCCACTCGTTGCATTCTGTGCATAGACGGAAGTCACAGGTGCGTACCACCAGAGCGTGGTCACGCCGACGGGGAAGGTGTATGTCGCCTGCATGCCGCGGAACTCGATCGTCGTCTTCACAGGTTGCGGGTTCCATGTACCGTCCGTATTGTCGGCCCTGTATAGTTCAATAGAAGAAGGAAACCAGAAAAAAAAAATCGTGAGTAATGGAGTCTATAACTCCCCAAAGGTATAAAAACATGCGCACCAGTTTAGCACAACGAGTGAGTACCTGTCCCAGTCTGTTGAGCTCACGCGCCCAGTCACATATGCACCAACGATCAGCGCCCAGTCCATCGAGCCTCCGACCGAGACTCCAACTCGCTTCCCCCACGGTCCTCCGACGTCTCGCGGAAGGATACCCTTAGACGCTTGGGCCATCGAGTACCCTTAAGAGGTGCGAGTAACTTAATAGTGAACTTGGACGACCAAAAAGCATTTCTACTCACATTCTTGGTTTACGCTCCAAGAGCCATCGCTGTTGACCTGAACAACCCCACGGCAACCGCCTCCACAACTCGTAGTGGTGGGGAGAATCGGATGGCCACTCCCGTCGAGAGCGAGATTCCACATTAAACCCGAGTGCGAATTATATGTTATCGCACCAATGAACCTTGAAAAAGTGCATTAAGGTTAGGGACGCTGGCTGTATGCGTATCGTTTAAATTAGCCAACATACAGATTGTCCATATACCACTAAAACGAAGGAAATTTTCAACATCCGACTGCTAGCAAGCTAAAGCGGCCTACCTTAATATCACTCCACCAGTCGGACCCTATCGTTCCTGAGCATTCGGTAAAGTATATTTCTTTCTGCGGATACTGAGTGTGGAAGTCATTCTGCTCGCTTACAGAGCCAGAATAGCAATGGAAGGCAACTCCTGCAAAAGCGTCACCAGCTTGTTGCATCTATAACCAGAAATATTTAGCATGTATGCACTGTCGAAGCCAACGATGACTTACAAGCTGCACGGGGTACCCAGCTGCATCATCCCAGTTGTGTTCAAATCCTATGATTCTTACACCCGAGAAGCCATTGTCGTTGAGCAAAGTGCGAAGCGCGGTGCCTATCTGCGCTTCACTCGCAACGGGGAGAAGGGCGGTAGGGTAGCTTGGATTGCTGTTCTCCGGCTCGTTCTACATTTAACGATCGGTTAATAAACAGGTGCGCGGTACAAGGAATGGCGAATCACCTGAATGGAGATAGCGTAGGGGAATATGCCGTGACTATTAAAACCCTGAACACATTTAAGCAAGTAGGTGGCGTCTAAGGAGAAAAGTTGAAATGCGATACATACGGGATTAAGGGAAAATACTTACATATACTAATGTACTGAGATTGGAAAGATCCCCCGTCCATGGTTCCGGTTGTTTTCATCCATCCGGGCTATTCGGACTACATCAAGCTGAATACGATCAGGGTATGTTTCAATATACGCACTGGAGACCAAGGTACAATGTGAACCCTGAGAAGATTATTGATAGACTGGATGTCATTGATGACTTCAAATACATAGGATGGAGCAGCGTTGATATTGAAGTTCTCGAACGATGTATCTCCACTAGTATCGTCATAGCTATATACTATGGAGGCGATTCGTCAGCATTCAGCCAGCGAAAGGATTTTTGCCACCTACTTTTGGCAGAAAAATCACTCGCTCCAAGCGGAACCCGAAGATAGGTCAGCCCAGCGGCGTCTGCCCCGTCGGTAGCTATAAGTCAAAAATAAGCACAAGACGTCATCACAAAAGAGTGCGACCCATGGCTCACGCGAAAAGGTGTAACCAAGGAGACTCCAGTAGTTGGCAGCATTTTGCGTCTAAGTCAAGATGTTGAGTACTTAAAATAAGCACTCAACGAAGGCCATTACCTTCAGATTACTGAGTATCTGTGCAGAAGAGTCCGCTGTACGATCGATTAGTTCGGAAGTTAGTGTTGACGTGAGTTTAATTGGTACTTACTGAGTGAGGCTCCAAAACCCCAGACTGACTGATATGTCTGAGTATCGTCGACAACGATGTCTGCGCTTCCGATAGCACCCGGAGAGACAAAATTGATAGGATTCGGCGAGAGATTTGTGTATGTAAAAAGACTGCTTCTGTCCCATGTTGTGGTCCACTGCACACGAGCAGACGATCAGTCCGTAGAAACGGATGGAACGCGGACATGTTGGGAAGACGACATACGATATCATAAATCTGCTGAGAAATGGCGACGTGGATGCTGCCCAAGAGCAGCAAGATTAATTGAGGACGCATGGGGATTGGCGACTAGAAGCGGTGTCTTTGTCTAGAGAGAGTGGACTTCGAGCGAGGAAGACAAGCGTCCACCTGTTGTCGTTTTATGTCAGAAGGGAAAAACGCTGGGTAGCACTGCACACGCAGCCAGGTGGCGCCCCACTGCCTGAGGGAAATATATGGGGCATTCCATTGAGCGGAACGTTGTCACCGACAGGGGTGGCACCATAGCTCTCGGCGGACGATACTACACGAAATGATCACGTACCAACCGTGTATTGTCCAGGTGACGCGCACTGTTACAGTCCAGAAATCCAAGATTTCCCAAACGAAAGACTGTGGAGAGCGTGGTCGAGAACAAAGTGGGGTCGAGAATTTGAACTAGCACATGCTACTATGTGGCATTTGAAAGTCGGATAGGAGTCAGCCCATGAGGGTTTTAGTTTCGCCCGGTCACATTGTGCGGCGTCCGAACCCGAGCAGACAGCGACAAAGCGGTCGAACTCTAGGCAAGCCAGGCTTTAATTACAATATCCTGTCCCGTATACAACAGACTTGACGTTCCAGAACACCGAGTAATTCAGAGCCAAAAGGTTGCAAAGACCCGGAAGCGGACTAGAAAATATCCCCACTTTACCGGGAAATGAGAAGAGCATAGAGCGGATCCTTTGAGGCTATGCGCGATACTTCTCATTCTTGAATGGAAACACATGTTGATTGCAGTTAGGAGAACGTTTAATGTAAAAGGAAAGAGTAGCTGTACACATCATATGATGGGTTTCCCATGCCTTATTTGGGCATTATTTAGCGACGTGATTGGCCACACAAGTCTGTTTCCGACTTAGGGGCAGGTCATTTCTCACAATTTCTTGTGAATCAACTTCAACAGTGCTTCAATCAAATGATAAAGATCTGATGGCATTTGCACTGCTAAAATCTAGAGACTCCACGGGCTACGAGCATTCCCCACAAGCGTATTTCAGCTTATTACCGCCGGCACTCACTAAATTCTGGATAGCCGAAGAGGTCATTTGGAAATAGTAACGTAGCAATCAAAATACACACGCTACTTGGGAAGATGTGTCGGAGAGTATAATGCCGAAGCGCCAGAAGGTAGAAGAGTACCGGATTCTCCCACTGTATCATGACGTAGTCAACATGAAACGCGTGTAAGTTTAGCCTCCCAGCAGAAGGATGGGGCCCGGTCGTGGCAACATCCCCTTTCAGTCTCCCACATTATGGCGTGAAGACAGTTGGTTGCCCCCAGGAGATGACCGTTGCAAGAACCATAATCGTTTCCGGCCAATGACACAGTGAAAGAAGCCCAAGTGAGATCATGTTCCTGCCAGCGCATAAAGAAGCCACACAAATTTAGCCAAAGGATACTCGGAAGTCAAGCTTGAATAGGGTGCCGCGCATGGTTCAAATCCGCCGTCAAGCCCCACTTATGGAGAAGGATGCTCAGGAACCAGACAGCCGTGAACGTAAGTAGAGCTTATAGGGCTCGAGCGAAGGCATCTGGATTCGACTTGCACCGATCGGAGTCAACCGTCAATTATCTGTGTTCAACCCCAGAACTCCCTTGAAGTGGACAACACCAGACAGGAGCACACAGTTATGTAGTTAGAGAGCACGTCATCAACACGAGAACTACAGATCCATAAAACCTGACGAAGACGAACTGAAGGCGCAGGAAAAGTGGAGAACTTTACGGACTCTTGCGTGCCCAGACGCCCGAGACTGGGCAACCCTGGATCTTCGCTGCCATACTCATAACTTCCGCGTGACCCGCTACGGCATCGAATGCTCATCGGTACATACTCCTGCATAAAAGCAACAGACAACGGGAGGTACTCACAGTTCTCCAAGGCAACAGGGCCCTGTGAGGGGGAGCGAAAAGCGGCAACGTAAGGGACCTAATTTATTAATGCTAACAAACAAAATGGCTCACGAGTTCTTCCAAGCGATATCCGGCGCTCTTATACTTCACGCCCGGGACGAATTCCTCTTCACGCATACCAATCTTCACCATAATTACTTGCATGAGCCAGCTCAATCCAGTCGGTTCAGGCTTGTACCACGGCTCTTTTCCAAAGCTGCGACGGGCACGACGTCAGACGAAAACCTGAACAAAAAGAACGTTCGTAGTTCCGATGTGCCGACTCACCGTGACGGATGCAGTCGAGGCATTTCTTTCTTGAGTTCTTTAGCGGGAACGTCAACCATTGTATACATGTCGGGTGTGAAACGCGGTAGACTGAAGTAGCGATGGCGGACCGCAAAATACGACACAAGAAACAGCGCATATCTGCGTACGAATGCCGAGGGCTTAGAAAGCCTGATACAAGCAAGGGATAGGGATAAAGAAATGAATAACTTGTCAGCTATGCAACGAAGGGTCAGCAAAAGATGCGAAAGACGCCCGGACTGACATGAACGCATCCTGGGCCCTGTCGTCTAATAGGCTGATGATAACATTGCGGAAAAAGTCGCGGAGTCCAAACCGCTCGGTTATCGTCTGGACCAAAGTGTCGAGTGTGTGCATGCCGACTTCATAATTGCTCTCGGCAGGTATCATATTGTACTCTTCGTAGCTCTTCCGGTACCGGTGTCAGGTCAGTTCATCTGTAGCGGAAAACGCCGATGCGAACCTCCGTCCACTCGCAAAGTGCCTCCAAAGTTTCCGGGATGTCCTTAATATCCATGCGTCCGCCAATCTCCTTCCAGTAAACGAAATACGCCTGTAAGTAAATAGTCAGCATTGTAATTTCCGTCGTATATTTGTTCCTTTGCTCACCTCCTGCTCGATTGGAAGCATTTCTCTCCATCCAAATTCCTTCGCCCAGCGCTGTACTCACAAGCAGAGCAATCGTCAAATTTGCGGCCAAATCACAATAGCCCTAGGAGCGAAGAACTCACCGCAGGTTCTATTATGAAGAGAGCCAATGTGTAAAGATAATCATCTTTCTTCTGTAGAAAAGTGAAGAAAATCGTATTTATTTCGTGATAAAAAGACCTGGACTTTGAGAAACGCACGATCGTGGGCCAGCGAGAATGGAGCCAGTTAACACGAGCTATGGCTATGGCACCGCGGGGGTCCACTTCCTCCTTTGTGATATCCACCTTGGAGGGGTCGATAAATGGACAGCTCATCCAAGTGCTGATCAGAACTCCCGTCTAGTCGAGACACATCAGTTTAGCATTTATTAAAGAGCAGGGGAGAATCAATCACATCAACGTATCGTCTTGCAACGTTCTCTGGAGTGGAAAGTTGCTTTGACTTCAACAAGATCTCCGAAATAGATGGCTAAGCACAGGATGTCTCAGTTTTATCATACAAATAACTTGGAGGAAATAATAGTCATACAATTGAATATGTCTTGAAAAGCGCGAAAATCAGGCTAAAGGACATCAGGCCCGGCATATCGTACTTCGTCGTCACGAACATAATCTTCTGTGCCTCCTCTGGAGTCAACTTGACATCGGGTCTTCCCATTATTGTACGAGTCTTTCCGGCGGTTTCCTCCAAGCTTTGCGGAGCTCTTCCATACTTCCGCTCGAGCTCGCGGACGCGTCGGAATCTGAGAAACTGGACGAGGGAGAGATAAACGGACGCAGCTGCCAAACCACCGACGAGGGGCGATCGCAGGTGCTGCACTAAGCAAGAACTCGATAACCAGATATTCCACAAGTAGTTATCCGAGATACGCGCCGACATAAATGAAATGAGATGTGTCCTCCGTACAATTCGAAAGTAAGTGCTAGTACGGCAGCGGTCTGAGAGAGGCCAAGCGTGAGGATAACCAGCAACAATTACGACATCTCAGTACGTGACTTCTCACGTGATTTATATTTGGTGCGCATATAAGCAGAAAAAAGTAACCCAGAATCCAAAGTAGACAAGTGGTTTGTAGAGGTACACAAAATGCAACGGCTCTTATGTTGTACGGACACTGCATTACTCATAGAAATGCAAGTGTAATATTTAGCTAAGAGAGTGGCGAAATCCCCACAGCCCCTTTGATCAATTTCTCTCCCATACTAATGCCTTGGGTTTGTCATAACAACGTCCTTGCGCCCCCGGAACCAGACTGCGCAATTGGAAGGATAAGCATACTTCACTCAGTGCAAGGCGGTTTGCCATTCTTTCTCCGGTACGATTCTGAAGTCTTGCAGCCACGTCTCGAAAAGACCGGCAATCTTTTGGTGTCCAGCAACAGTCGGATGCAAATTACTGAGAAGGAGTCACAACAGTATATCAGCACGAACCGACCTCAGATTTAACTTCTTAGTGTACTTACTCTGGAAATACCTATCTCGGTGGGGAAATGACTTCGTCAGCCCAAATACTGAGTAAGGAGAGGAATGGGCGGACATCTTCTAGAGTGACCCAGCCTGTTGTATTGACAAGAAACGCGTTGGAGTCTCCGGACGAGAGTCTGTATGAGATCCAAATATGACGTTACAAATGCTCTATGAATCATTGAAGTATTTGCTTTTCCACGAACCTCTGGGATAGTATCTCCTCGTAGCTTCCCGGGTAATAATATCCAATGCTTCCATCAGGTTGCGGCCAGCCCCACTATGATCTTAAGGCTTGAAACTGGGGTTTAATGCAAGTCGAAAACTGAACATACTGGAGTGAAAATCAATATGGGTTGGTGGACGTAGATTTCCCTCAAGTGAACGAGGAAGTTCAGATAATTCTGTATTTCCATGTCATCAGAGGCTCCTTAAGACGAATGGATGCCGGCCCTTTACCTGTACGAATTCGTCTGCCGGGACATTCTGGCCGTTGTCATTGGCACTATTGATGGAATATATAGCCCTGTGCGTATGAGACCCATGGAATACGCACCCGAGATGGATGACGACAACATCGGGAGCTGGAACGTCACGCTTAAAATTCCAAGGCGTTGTGTAATTGTGGTCCGTTGTGTAAAAGTAGCCTGTATCCTCGGTCTTTGATTTCACACAAGTTAAAATGGTTATGAGGGGGCGGTCAGAGAAACTACACACCCTGAAGAACTGGAAAGACATCCCGTGCTCGTTGCCGTACGACACGATATCCTTTGCGGTGCACCTAGTTAAAACGAGTTGTAGAGGATGATGACCGAGCTAAACAAACCGTAAGAGCAGCTCCTGGTTGTGCTACTACGACGTGTTCCGCTTTGAAAAATTCGCCAGTCAAAAACGGCCAGGCCTGATCGACACCTTGAGGGAGGTATTGGCCCTGCAGGACCGTAAGATGCGTGTTTGTGTGTGAAACGAGATAGTACTGACGGCTGAGAGGGAGTCCCCGATAAATTGAAAGGCCAGTTTTGAGGGCGCGTAGGGCAACAACTTAGCTTCCTGCATTGAACTTAAACATACACAACCCTCTTGAACTACACAAAAGGTGCACGATACGCACTGTGTTCGTGACTATAGATTCCAAGTTGATGCGGTTGTCCTGCCAATTCCATGAGTTGATTCGAACGACCGTATTACCTCCTGTTCTGCCCAAAGAATCCAGAGGTATAGTATTTTCTCCAGCAGAGATGTTGACAGTGAGAAACGAGTTGTAATTGAGCGATACGCCCACAGAAACAAGAGGAGACGTAGTGTGATTGCCAAGATTCAGCTTCAGAGATGTTAGATCTTCGACGTTGAGCTTGAGGCCGGACCCGGCCCTGGAGAGTATCTAAGCAATGGACAACGTATCTATTGCCCCGAGTCAACATACCACCAAGTACCGGGGGAAGTGTCCCATCGACCATGGTAGTAAATCAAGGGATCGTCATTTTTGACGGTGTGCTCTCCCGGTAGTGATTTGGCAAGTGACATGGTCAATAGGGCGAAAAGACCTAGTGTGCGCCGCATCTCAAAGACAGTATCGGGTTGCAGGAATCTCAGCTTGAGGATCTAAGCGAACAAGAATTGAGGATTTTTGAAGCATCAGGACCTTCAAGGATGCTAGTCAGAACTTCCGACAATTAGCCGTTGCGTTGACGAATGCGAAGAAATGCGAACTCGTGACAAGTAAAGGTAGAAATGTTTAAGTCCTTCGGCGTCAGCTCTGGCGTCTAGATGTCGCTCAGTGTATACTGCACATATAACGGGCTTGAGTCTAGAGCGGGATGAGTACCAGATCATCCGACACATCGCGAGACGTCGATGTTTGCTATAGACGCATGCACAGGCAAATTAAAAAATCGCTTTATCCGGCTTCGTAGTGGGCAGGGCGGCGATCGAGTCGGAGAAGGAGATTCAATGTGGAGACACGTGCACCTTTTGAATTTGCCCGACTACGGTACCTCTGAAGGGGCCCAGTGTGCCAGCGAACTACGAGTGGCGAAGGTGAAACTTCCTTCGGACCGTCAAAGGATTAACAATCGTCACATGAACAGATGTCCGTAATGGTGCGACGCGCTAGAGCCGGCATTCAAGTTCGCATAAAAGCCGCCGCTGTCTGACCAACATAGCGAACATCCTCCCTTTATTCCTTCCGCCGCTTTACAACGAGATGTATCATAAACTTACGCAACTTTTCGTACAATAGGCCTTAATTATATTTTGCTGTTGGCCTTTTCGGCTTCCTCCTCCTCCTTTGCCTTCTTGATCGCCGCGATAATTTTGCTATGCACTTCCTTTCCTGCAGCAACTACGCCAAAGTTTTCTCCGAGCGTGCGTCCGAGCCCAAAGTCAAGTGGCTCACCGCGTGAGTCTGTGACGATGCCACCAGACTCCTCGACGAGCAGAGAGCCTGAAGCGTGGTCCTAACAGCAATGGCGTGAGTATAAATCGAGGGTGTGTCAAGTGGATAAGCGGTGGTACACCTACCCATATTTTCTCCCTGTAACCGGTACCGACGGGCATGCGGATGTAGACACTACCATCACCGCGGGACAAAGCACAGTATTTTGCCTGGCTGTCCATGCGCGTCGGCTCGCGCGTAATATTTAAAATTCGTGCGACGCGTGCATTAAAACCAAGTGCGGAATGCCCAGATTCGACGGATTCAAGGAAGTTGATCTCGGAATCTTTGAACGTCGGGATGGTTAGTGGAGTAGGCTTGGAGTTCGACAACGTGCGCTTCAAGGCAAGAAAGCGGCTTAGTATAGTCGAAAGAGGACCAGAAAATATTTGATTTACTTGTTCGGCACCTTGCCCGCGTACGGCAATGAAGAGACATCCCTTCTGACCATCGGGTGCCGAAGCGTCGACAGGGAGGTTCGGGCAGCCTATCACACCAATTTGGACCTTCGAGTCGATGAGGAAAGCGAGACACACAGCATATTGTTCACCACGAAGGAATCCTTTCGTCCCATCAATTGGGTCTAGAGTCCACATTCCTGAAAGACGAGTGCTGTTAGTGGCTCAAAATTTGTGAAATAACGAGCGGAGTGCGACTCACGACCGGTCTTTCCACCACCGTGGTTTCCTCTGTCGATGGCATTGAGAAGCTCCTCGGTAGTCCGCTGCTTTCCGGGACCGAGACCCCATTGCACGTTGTCACCGTGAACAAGATTGGATGAGAGCGCCTGGTTGGCAAGCTCCACGACGCGGTCGCGCAGGACGCTGTTTGTCTCTACGCGCAGGTCCGCAGAGTCCTCCTCGCCGATAATCTTGTCTTCTGGAAATGCGTTGGCGAGGATTGTGTTCACGACAGCCTGAGCGGAAAAGTCACCGACTGCGATCGAGACGCGGCCGCGGAAGACAATGAATGTATGCGGCGAGGCGGGATACAGACAACGAACCGGTCACGGGCGATTTGTCGTCCTTGGTGAGCCGCTCATTTTTGACGAGTTTATTGAAGATAGACGAGGTGAGATTACAGGCACGGAGAACCGCTGAGACTGCAACCTCTTTTTCGAGAGCGTACGCCAGCGACATCGCAGTTTTGTGGTCGGAATCTAGGAACGCAAGCCTGAGGCGACGGACTCGATGACGCGATCGTCCGGCCCGCCTATTTACCGCTAAGTATATCCCACCCCCTCGATCCATTATAATTAATACTGTGAGCGCTCACGTTCCCTGCCCTATTTAATAATCAAAAAAATACATTCAAAAGCTCTCCTTAGTAAAGATGCGGGTCTGGGTCTATTCTGTGTAGCTCTGCTGATGACAGTGATTCAAACGTATCAGTTTGATTATCATCGGTGCTTGCAAATAAAGCGCATAAACGCTGAATGGTCAATAACTTCAGCTACATGAACTAAAGTTGATTACCTGAAAAATTACTCGTTCTCGGCCACGTTTTCAACGTTCTAGATCCATGTTCAACTCCTTCCTGAACCTATAACGACCATCAATCTCTCCTTTTTTTAGTGTGAATTCCTGCCCCCCACAGTGTTCCGAGACTTCGCCAAGGCGCGGTCTTTATAAGAGCTGGCCTAAGGACTCGGATATCTAACCAGTCCGACGGAACGACGTCCAGCCAACCAGCCCAGCCTTTACGAAAAGAATGTATGGTGAGGCATGCAAGTTATCGCTCAAGATATCTCCCCCAAATTCGTAAAATCTATGTCCCGCCGCTATCACTGCATTGTACCCGTTCGGATTAAGGTGCACCGTGGCTGAGGGAAAACGAGGAGACTTCGAAGCGGTCCAGGACATGTTCAAGTTTCGTATGAGCGCCCCCAGAAGCCCAGGCGTCCCCCATTTGCTCTGGGAGTATACCGAGAAAACCTTGAACATCTGCGACTGGCCCGCACTTTATTTTCTCTAGTTGAACAAGGACAACCTTTGGGAGAATGTATGCGATGCGAACTCAGACTGCAATGTGAAAAATAACCTCTAATAGTGCTCGTGGATTAAACTAGTAAGCCCTTTTTTATCTCACTGCCATAGCAGCACGATACCAAGGTTTGGAAAGACTCCGTATCTAATACATTTCTTTTCAGGATCGACAAAAGAGTGACCATATAGATCACAATTTGTCTCTTCTTGACACATGTGGATGCTTGATGGAGTCGGTCGAAGTTTGAATGAATATCAGAACGAGTTGCATATGCAATACTTACGTAAATAGTTGAGTTGGCCGCTTTGGTCTGTGGCTGTTTTTCTTTTTTCTTTTCCACCTACCACGACCTTGCAGGGCAAACATCGCACTTTTTCGGCGATACGAATATTTTTGAGAAAAATGGAAGGCTATTCATCATCCCATGAATCATCTGATGAAGCAACAAGCACCAATACTGCCCTCCTTTCCGAGGTGAGCCGACCTTTTTAAAACCTTTTCCCTCCTGCAAATAAAAGGGAGGTATCAATATCATTATTTTCTTGACTAACTTCATTTGCGCAGTGCCATCGTCCGGAAAACGTAGCAAGGAATCGAATCCTTTGCAGAGAAAATGGCATCCCGGATGGCGCGCAAGAGTAAGGCTAATTTCTTACGTACTGGATCATCTTGCTACTATATAATAATTTCAATCCATTTAGACTCAGGCGTTTGCAGCACTTTGTCTCCCAAGCAATAATCAAGCTCCTCACGAAACATAACATCACTCAGAAAGATGGGCGTCCGTACGTCGCCTCCTGCCCCAAGGGATTTCTCCAGGTACAGCCTTTTTCTTACCCCATTGGGAAAAAAGGACCATTAAGTAAAAGAACACAGGGACCCAACGTGTGGCTGATGGACAAAGGGTTTTACATGTCTGGCTGGCCCCTGTCCGGCCTTCCCACAGGCTCGATCAGTATCTGGCCTGCATACTTCACGTTTGCTCTCGCGGTTATGTTTATTAGGGGCACGATCACTCTCAAACCGCTTCCTCTCGGGTCAGGTCAACAGCAACGACAAGGAGACGCTCCGTCGGCGAGAAAACCCTTAGTTCGGCGAGCTAAAAAAAGTCTAAAGGCGACCGAGCCCCTAAATCGGGACTCCGAAATAGCTTCCAAGGAAACGGCTGAAGTGAACAAAAACTCAGACCCTCGAGTAAGGTCGGATGCGTATGCGGGTTTGAAACAGATAAATCGTCATTCAGCACTAGCATCTAAACTCATACTGAAAGAGTCAAATATCGCTTCTACTTCAAATGGAGGAGATTCGAGAGTAAAGGAAAGCGAAGAGCAACCAAGACCGGCAGCATCCGAACGAGTCACCCTTCACCCTGATTCTTCGAGACCCAGCGCTGCTGTTTCAAGCTTCTCGGGGACTCAAAGATCTTCAAGCGCGTCCACCGTCCATCTGTCTTATGTAAAATCTGGAAGTAGCGCTATGCGCGACACTCATAGCACCCATAGGCTGTCCGGAAAGTCGGCGATAGCGGACGCGGGGGGAGGAGGGGAGAACTCTAATTCGTCACTTTTCCCAGTGCCTGTGGTTGTCGGCCTCGACGATTTCTCCGGCTCAAACACACTCAAGGCATACGGCCTGCCATTTTCACCTGATATGAATACTGGCGTGGTACACTCAAGCACAGGCACGGACTACAGACCAGACACATGGGGGAAGCGTAGGGCGTCCGCGCTGGAGGTGTCGTACCCGGGCGTGCCTGCGAACGCAACAATCGATTGGGTGCCACCCACGAGCGCGGCACGCGAGACGAAGAGATTTAGATGGGTTTAGCTGCAGGGCTGAAATAGACGTATTATTTACCTCGAGTAATGGCGCAAAGGTTAAAGCATAATTTAATTGGCAAGAAAGTGACGCAGCATACAGCCAATTACCGGCTTATTAGCGTCTGTAATCGTTAGTGTTGTATTTGAGCAGAAAATCTGAAAAATCATATTCGGCGGTTATCTTCCGTCATGCCGCTTTCCGAGGGTCAATTTTCAAATGACTATTTTGCTGCATGTGCGGAGCGAAGCTCTTTTGGGAGTTGAGGACGGCCCGGGGATTTAGTTTATTATTAAACCTAGATATTAGCCGAGAAATCCTCGTGTATACGGGATAAAAACCTTAAAAAGGAAATTAACCTCTCCGAACGGAAGATCTGGTTTGGGTCTGGATCTGCGTAGCTATTAGGATCTTCGTCCATTTCAGCTTGTGACGCCGACAGCAACTACTACTGCACCGTCAGGCATAACCACCACTCATTCCCCTGTTGCCTTCAACAACATCGACAGCGCCTTGGTCTTTTGGTACAGCGTGAGTTCACACCAATACCATCGTCGCTGGCAACGGACGTTGACGTCTGTCGCGTCGCACTTGCAGGTTCTTGCGTTCTGAGAGTGTTTTCGATTCCACGGACGTTTACGCCGAACACTGCACGGATCCCATCCTTCGGGACATCTACAGGACGCACAAAAACAGACGAGCAGACGGTCAACATGCCTGTAACGGCTTCAGCAAAGATTGGAAAGCAGCCTGCCGAGTTGACACCATCGAATGTGCCTGCGGCTGCTTTCGTCGACATCCCTACGCACGGAGGAAAGAAGAAGAGGAAGAAGAGAGCGAAAGGAAGGACTGGCGGTGCCATGCCGGAGAGCACGACCATGCACGACGTTATGAGCGATGCAGACGACGACTTGCCCACGCTCGAACCATGCATTAGTACGACTGCTTTTCCGCATACGCGTACCGGACTCTCGCCCGACCTCGAGTCGGTACACCTCTCAACAACTGCTTCACTCGCGTCGCTGTCCGCAGCGGTACGCCAAAGCAATGGCCACAGTAACGGGCAGAATTTGGGTGCACTGGATGCAGCGCCGGCGGAGCTACTTGCAGAACTGTACCGTAAGGTCGGTTTTGATGGTGCAGTTGCAGATGAGGTACGCGAGGTGCGAGAGAGTCTTGATGCGTTGCCCAGCGGGATGCGGGCGTTTGTACAAAGCGCACTCAACGGCATGAATGGACTCGGGCTAGGCTCCGACGAGGCAAAGCAGCGCACACTGTATGCGATCGCGCAACAGCTATTGGAAGGCGGTGTAGGCGTTGGAGTGGGTGTCGGTGTTGGATCCGGTGGGCGCACCAATACTAATGGAACTGGTGTGACGCCGTACGAACCTAATGCGCTTTCAGAGCTGACAATTACTCAAGCGCTCGAGCGCCCTGTTGCTGGAAAGGGTGGCCTACCTACACGCGGCGGGTTGGGCGGACAAACGGCGTTGCACGCAAATGTGGTGCTCTCACCCGAATTCATCGATTCGGACGGGGTATACGGGGACGATATGTACAGCGAGGATGAGGTGGACGAGGAGGAGTTGGAGATGCACATGGACATGAGACGTATGCACGTCGGGCTGCCGTTCGAAACGGAGATTGGGACGGGCCAAATCTCAGTGAGCTATGAGGAGGAGCTCGAGCTGCCGGGCGCATATCCAGCGTCGTTCGGCAACAGCAACGGCACTTCGCCGCGAAAGAAAAAGAAAAAGAAAAAGAAGAAATACAGTAGTACGCCATATGCGGATCCGGGGCCGGAGTTGGGGCCGGAGCTGGAGCCGGAACTGGAACCGGAGGGGCCGGGTGCGGATGTCACAGGGAAAACAGTCACGCCGAGTACTACTCATCCGATCCAGCAGGGCATACGGAGTCCGAGTGCGATGCCCCCCGCCCGTGCAGCCGCTAACCCCCCGCCGTCGTCGCGTGCAGCGGGTAAGCAGCCCATGTCTTACGCCCCAGCGGCCCCAGCAGTGACCAGCCCGCCCGCGTCGACGAATCCTCCGCGCTCGGCGCGTGCCGCCGCGAAGGCACCCGCGCCCCCGCAGAACTACACGAATCATAACCACCCGCATCACCATCCATCGCCGCCCTCTTCAAACGCCTCTGCTCCCCAGAAGCACCGCCCGCCTGCGGGTGCGACGCAGAACTCAACAAGTGTCGCCGCCAAACCGAATAGTAAAATATGGAGCACTAATACGACGGAGGAGCGGGAGCGCATCAAAGAGTTCTGGCTTGGCCTCGGCGAAGATGAGCGTCGCGCGCTCGTCAAGATCGAGAAAGAGGCCGTTCTGAAAAAGATGAAGGAGCAGCAAAAGCACAGCTGTACCTGTGCTGTATGTGGGAGGAAGCGGTCTGTCGTCTTTATTTTCCTCACTAAAATTTTTCTGCTGACAACGACGTGCTCTACCTGCACTGGCGCATCCGTCGACCTTCGCTTTGCGTATATTTCCGTCGCTCCAACGAACAACTTGGTCGTGGTACAGGAATGCGATAGAGGAAGAGCTCGAGGTACTGTACGATGCTTATTACGAGGAGCTAGAACAGTACGCGAACTACCAGCAGCGCTACGCTTCCTCCGGCGGCACACTTCCCCCTCCACCCGGGCCCGGGCCGTTTCCGGGCAGCGTCGAACTCGACAAGAATGGCCTCGTCGTCGGCCCAGGCGGGAAGGCGCATCCGCACCCTCCTTCAGCCCGAGCGAAGACAGCCAACACCCTCGCCAACGGTCCGAAGAAGGGCACAGTCCCTGACTCGGAATATGACGAGGACGATCAAGACCCGGACGACTATGAGGAAGACTACGATGACGAGGAGGAGGACGAGGAAGAGGATGAAGAGGATGACGTCGATGCGGAAGACGACGTTGACATTAGGAACCGCGGAGCGCGGCGCGGCGCGGCGCCAAACCGTGACCGTGCACGGGGTGTACCTAACGGTGCCAAGGCAAACGGTCGAGACGAGTTGTTTAACTTTGGGAACAGTCTAACCGTTGCAGGTGAGAACGCGCCCATATCTACATGATGCTGACTCATGGGCATGACCATGTTTTATTTTTGATCTTTTACACATAGGACCTGGCAATATCCTAACTGTCGCAGATGACCTTTTAAAGAACGATGGGCAGAAGTTCCTGGAGATGATGGAACAACTTGCCGAGCGTCGTATGCAAAGAGAAGAGGAAGCTGCCGCAGACGTGGAAGACGAGAGTGAGGACGAGGATGAGGAGGATGGCGATGAGGAGGACGACGGTGAGGATGAGGAAGACGACGAGGATGATGAGGACGAAGAGGAGGTAATTGCTTGTTGAACTCATGATCTAATCTCTTGCTGAATCCCCACAGGCGCTGACGGAGGAGCAGAAAATGGAGGAAGGGAAGCGGATGTTTTCTATCTTCGCGGCACGCATGTTTGAACAGCGCGTATTGGGTGCGTATCGCGAGAAGGTTGCACAAGAACGCCAGATGGAGCTCCTGCGCGAGGAAGAGGCTGAGCAGGCGGCAAAGAAGGAGAAAGAAGCAAAGAAGGCGGAGGAGAATCGGAAAAAGAAGGACAAGAAGAGGTATGTTTTTCTTCCGACGTCTTCAACATTTCATTTTTCCAGGGAAAGTACTTATTAAATATGGTATGAAGGCAGCAGAAACTGGCAAAGGAAGAGGAGAAGGCGGTGAAGGCTGCTGAGCGGGCGGCAGAGGAGGCAGCACAGAAGGAAAAGCAACGCCAGCAGGAGGAGGAGCAAAAGAAGAGGCGGGAAGAGGAGAGGCTGAAGCGGGAGGCGGTGCGTAAGGCAGCGGATGAGGAGAGGCAGAAGAAGGAAGAGGAGCGGCGAAAGCGTGCGGCAGAGGAGAAGGAGCTCCAGGCCGAACGTGAGCGCAAGCGCAGGGAGAAGGAGGAGCGTGCTAAAGCAGAGAGGAGAGAGCGGGAGGAGAAGGAGCGAAAGGTGAGGGAAGAGCGAGAGGCACGGCTTGCGTCGGAGAAAGCAAAGCAGCAGCAAGAGAAAGAAGAGCGTGAGAAGCGCCTGAAGGAGCGGGAAGAGAAAGCGGAACGGGAAGCCAAGGAACGACAAGCGCAACAGCAGCGCATTGCTGCTGCGAAAGCGCGTCCTCCCCCGTCTCCGCGTACGAACGCCGTTGCATCTGGTTCGCAGCGCCAACAGCCTCCTGCTACGACCCCGAAGAAGATCCTTAACAAGCCTTCAGCTCAGCCTGTAGCAGCTCCGAGCGCCCAACCCGTCCGCCAGCCGCCACGGCCAGTGGTGACAATGCAATCCACGACGCCTATACCTCCCCAGCACGCTCAGTCATCCCAGCACTCTTCGCCAATTGCGCCTGCTAACCTCCCCCCTTCTACGCCTATCTTCCCGCAGTCCGCTCCTATTCCGACACCGGTGTTATCGCCTCGCGCACCATTTGCTGCGGCGCCGGGTGTGCCATCCTTCGGTGCATACATCCCACAAATGACGCCGCCGACCCTTGGCCCATCTGCTCTTCCCCGCACATTCGGCACAGGTCCGCCGTTTGAACAAGGGTTCGGGAGGGGACTTGCACCGGCTGCGCCCATAGGGCCACCAAAGGTCGGATTGTCCAACCCCCTTACTTCACCCATCATGGTTCCGGGACCGTCAGGCCCGACGCGTCGCATGTCCACCGCCGCCGACCTTGGTCCTGGTCCCGGTCCCATCACGCGTCCTATCGCACCGATAGCACGTCCAATGACAACGGTAAATGGGGACGCGGCTTCTGGCTCTGGCTCTGGCTCGGGTGGCGCATCGCCCAGCCGCCGCTCCCCGAGTCCAAAGGGTGTACTCGGCTCGTCTGCACTTGCTGCAGACGATGACGAAGTCGTGAGCGGAGCTGGGCGACGTGTGGCTCCCGTTGGCCAGGGCTGGCACAGCCCACGCGCCTCTGTCGCCGCGCAGACGCCATGGGGGAATGCGCCGTCCACACCCGGGTTTTCTTCTTCGCCACGCGCACTTGGCGGAGGTAATGTAGGTCTGAATGTGGGACTGTGGGGACAAGGCGCCCCTCCGGGTCCTGGTATGCCAAATCCAAATCCGAATGCAGGCATGAACGAATGGCATCCGCATCCGGCTGCGCATTTCTTCGCTGCCGCGCCATTCATCCACCACAGCCGTTCCGTGGCGACACCGCCGCCACATAGTAGCGGGAACTGACTTTGTAGTAGTAGGTAGTTGCTAATTTGCCATGCACTCGCATACACCCGTAACCATAGCTCTTTTAGGCATCTTGTCATTTATATCCACGCTAAACCTCTGTTCCCCTGCTTCGCTCTTCATTTCACATTGCACTGCGCACGAAGTCTGCTCTTACCAATGCCAATGAAATTATGATAAATCATTACAGGAGAAAGGGCTCAAGCGACATGTATATTGCTATAATAATTTACTGGACGTCGAAGGCCGGACGCGACTTCGGATGAGTTTGTAAAGGTAAAGCGGGAACGCACTGACTGCCACTATGAGGCCCACCTTCCATACAAAACGTACGGTGGTGACGAAGGCGAGGTCTATCCAGGATATTGTTTCAGCGGGCGGTTTGACATGATTGGGCGAACGAAACTAACCAAAATATTCCGGCAGGAAAACCATGCTGACGGCGTACACTAGCAGGGTGACAATCTCCGAAAGTACCATGTACATGTGCCTACGTTGATAAATCATGAGCAAAAAGCCTCTGGGAAGACGATACACCGATGTGGGCGCACCAGGTTGTGATTTCCACAGCAACCATTATCAACTCGTTAATCACCAGAGCTGTGAACGAGATTGAAACGATGTTGAGGAACTCATTCTCGAATAATACCAGAGACATGATCATTATTGCTCCCCCTGATTTGAAGGCAAGGTTATAGGTAGCCAGTGGTCAATTAAATGAACATTTACAATACCTTGGTAAACGCTAATCATGAGCCACATGAAAAAAGTTTTAAACGATAACGATCGACCCTAAATGAAGCAAGCGAGTGAGCATTGGAGGTAGCAGCGAACAGCGAATGGAGGTGGGGAAAATTAACCTTCACAAGCTCCTTATACAGCTCAGGGTAGAGCAGTGCGACATCTTCATTAACGTCACGATCCAGAACGAGCGAGAAAACAGGCGCCATGGTGTACAGTGTTGCATAGCCAACCATGAGCCAGCCTTGGTACAGCGCGATCGGCGCAAAATAGAAGATTGCAGAAAATACACACTGCATAATCGAGATGACGAGGCCACGGTGGATCACAAATTGCGCAAGCTTCGCGGAGCGTTTGTACGAGTTACGCCCGTGCCAGAGGAGTAACTTCGTCAGATGACTGAACTGTGTCACCGAAAAGTCCGCGGCTAGTGATGCTTGCTTTCCCTCTTTACCAACTATACCGACGCCTGTCGCACAAACCGGGTTAATCCAAAAATATGGAAAGACGACCAACGAGAGACCATTCACCAACGTCTGCAGCCTGAATCATGCTAACATCGTTGCCACCGTCACCGATACAGCAGACCCTTTTTTTAGTATGCTTCCGTATGAGCCTCGCAATGTCCGCTTTCTGTGTGGGAGAGCAGCGACAAGCAACAACGGCCGACAACTTCGTGGCGATCTCTATGAACTCATTCTTGAAGCTATTCAGGCAGAGCTGAAGTGACTCTCCGTCGATCACTAAACAGCAATCGGTCTTAGCTTGAAGGAATTCCAGCTCGTGTTTAGCCTGGTCCGAAGTTTTTACTAGACATAGGTCAACTCGAAATTGCAGCTTGCATACTCAACTCAAACACCCACACTTAGCAACCTGATGGATATACTGATTCCGCGCAACGAGCTTCGTTGAAATCGCTATGCATGTCGCCGTTTCGATTTTATCTCCAGTCAACATCCAGATCTTGATTCCCGCATTGCGCAAAAGCTCAATGGTCGATTTCACGTCGTCCTGCAATTTGTCCTCAACACCCGTTAACCCAAGGAGCTCTAGCTCGCGTTCCAGAAACTCCGAAACGACATCCGCCATCGCTTCGTTCCTGCTCTGTAACTGAACGCTTGCGTCGTGATAGCGTTCCTTAAAAATGCTGTATGCCTGCTCGCTCAACCGCTTCTTTCCTATGACTAGCGTGCGCAGACCCTCTCGTGCCATATTCGCACACTCTTCTTCAAGCCAGTCGTTACGTTGCACGATGCGTGCCATCACAACATCTGCTCCTTTCTGGAGGAAGGTGATCTCCCCAGAAGCCACGTCGCGTACAACAATGCCCATGCGCTTTGACTCCGATGTGAAAGGAAAGATGTCCAGCACGTCGAATTCCAAACGGGCACCCTCGGGTGTCTGCAGCGTAATGTGAGTGCGATCGCGGAAAACGAGTGTTAACCCGACAGATTCAGTCCATCTAACGATAGCCACTTCGTCCGGCGAAGAAGCTTGATAAGTTACAGTGCCATCGTCATTTGCGACGGGCGTAACCTAAAATCTCGTAAGCATACCCGCACCTCGCCCAAAAAATATTATGCTTTCGAACATTGTGACACAACGCCAGGCTCGTAACGACATCCTTCACTCTGGAAGACATATCTCGTCGTCCTCGTGTAGCAATTTGTACACCCGTGGAAGTTGTTCCCGGACGAAGCGCCGCTGGTTGAAAAACAAACTACCTTCAACTAAAACCAGTAGTCACAAACAATCGGACAAGTACCTTGTTCGGCACTTAATCCAAATGCAAGTGCAAGTTGGTGTGCAACTTCATCCATTGAATCAAACCCGTATGACATAGTGCCCATATGCAGTTTTTTGAGATCCATCTCTAAATTAACTTATCTCAGTCACCTGATAGATCTCTTACGTCTTAACCTACCGTTCTGAGTCAATGTCCCGGTCTTGTCGCTCAAGAGATACTCTATTCTTCCCAGTTCCTCCGGGAGCGTACTCGTCCTGACAATCGTGTTCGGAATCTCGTTGTCCGTCATGATAAGATGCGAATAGACGGTTTTGCCCATGTCAAGGTTCACCCGCAAACTGTAAGACGACTTCAGTTTTGGACACAAAGAGCAGGATTTTCTTTACCTGATGGGGATGATCGACGAAAAGAGAATTAAGAATCTGAAAACATAGATATACCATTGACCGCGAAAACCGTTCAGAGCTACCATTGCGATTGATAGCGCAAACGTCACTGCACATAAGATCTTCGCGAGACGATTGACTTCAATCTCTAATAATCCCGTCTTCGTCTCTGGATGACTGGTATTCATCACGGCCCGCGTCTCCGCTCCGGTGTAAATAACAAGACCAACGGCGGAGCCCGCCGCAAGGACAGTATTAGACCATAACACATTCTCCACGGAGAGAGGCTCTACTTTAGGGACGGGTCCGAGAGGCACGCCATCTGTAGAAAGATGTTCGGGGGAAGGGCTGTTGATAGAAAAGGTTCCCACGAAAGCGTGAATATCCTTGATCGGCGCATCGGCTGCAAGGGAGAAAAATCTTTCAATAAAGGTATTTAATAACTCTTCAAACCTTACCATAAACCTCCGCGTCTAGCCTTAACAACTCTTTGTCTGAACGTAGCTTCTGACAAAATGGCACTGCAACGCGCAGCTTCCAGTCCGTTTCTCCGTCGAGTTGGTCCGTCCGGATAAAGCAAGTGCCACTGTGGTCTGAGGTACGCAAAAGTACCATATCGGCAGGAACTCGCTGGTTCTTCTCAAGAAACACGAAGTCACCAATGCGAATCTTCGAACTCGGGATCGAACGCGTATGTGGACCATCGGAAATAATGTGGGCATCAGGACTGTTTTCGTCGTCCTCAGGTACATCGTCTTGTGAAGGACGCGGAGAAAGGGAAGGCTCGAGAATGAGGTATTTAGCAGAATTGGCCTCCCTGTCGCGTAAATTGCGTTTGTAGTCGTCGTATGCTTCTTTTCCCATCGTTACAGCCAAGACGAAAGCCAAGGGTGCGATATACGTCGTAAGAAACCCTGCAGCGTTCGATTGAGTTAATGTTGGACATGATAATCCTCGGAAATTATGGACTTACCAATCTTGAGCTGAGGTACGAATTGTGAAAGGGCCACGAGCAAGAAATAAAGGTTGAAGAAGAATTTGAATTGCTCATATAGAACAATTGGCAAGAATGTAAAGACATTATACTTCTGATTGCGGACAATATTTGGAGGAAATTTATTCTGAAATTTCTCTATGTGGACGGGTGAGTTTCCTTCCACTTCACCACCACTAAATACACTTACCCGAAGGCCGGAAGGGTATACTGCGTGACTTGTCTTTAACCGCGCTAGACAGAATGCTTCTGCTAGACTTCGATTCGGCACTGCGCTACAATGATTTCAAAGCGTTAGATATTACTTGTTTCAAAAGATAGTTTATTCACCGAGCGCGCAGCATTAGACACCTTCACCCTGCTTCCTCCAGGGTGTTCCCCATCGTCATCATCGAAAGCATCGTCCCTCTCATGCCCTCCGAGTAGCGTCTCTTCTTCATCTGGATAATCCTTGTAATTAAATGGAGACGCGCGCACGGGCTTCTTCCCCTTGTATACAGCTGCCGCTACTCGAGCAGAAGCAGGCATCGTGTCTCCGCCGTCCGCGTGTTCGTCACCGTTCTCGCTAGGCCCTGCGTCCCTCCCCCCGTTCTGCAGCTGAGTGTATCCGGCTCTTGATCGTTGGTTCCTCCCGATGACCCTGAGAGGGATGTCGGTCATAGAATGACAGAGCTAGATAGTTGAAGTTCGAGCGCAGCAACTTCGAGTTAACGATGGGGGTATCGCAGCTAGGGTATACAGAAAGCAAGTCCGATATAACACTTAGAAATCCGAGTAGCAAAGCCGTTGCATGTGTCGAAAGCGGCGCTGTCTCGTCGTAAAGTCGCAGTTGTTCGGCGTCGTCGCTGCGGCAGCGGTGTGATCTGTGACAACTCATGTGTCACACGCACGTGCCCGTGGACGCGACGCGTCCCAATTTTTGAACACCCGACGCTTACAGAACCGTCGCTCGTTCTCTTACCATGTCCTTCAAGAGCAGTATCTTGCGCCGGTCCGATTTATTATTGCTTGTCATGGAAGATGGCGTCTACAATATCTTTTCTTGCTTCTCGCTTTTTCTCGTCCTTCTGTCTTGAGGTTCTCTGAGGGATCTGTACTGCCCTGCATTTCTGATCGATCACACTGTTCTGCTTACTACTGATCGCTATCCCGTTGCTCTGGAGAAATGTTGTCTTCACGAATAAGGCCACGTGTCCTGCTCGGCTAATAATCGTCAAGTCGCTCTGCATGCGTGTACAGGTTTTCTGCCAAAACATTATGTGAGTGTAGTAGGACAAGGGACTGCTGATCACAAGACTGATAACACCTTCAGGCGTACTTTCAACTCTGCTTAGCCTCACGAATTACACGCGCTGTATGGAAACATATCGCGGGAAGATCCGATCATTATAGGCAAACCCGCATGCCGATCTCACATGTACACTTCCGACGGGTGTCGATCATGGGGACTCGAAGACCCGCACGGATCCGGTCTGCCGAGATCGTTCTCTGATAATACTCTAGACAGTCTCCGCGATTCTTTCTATTCTGAAGCGCCTGCACAGATTGCCAAGGACTGCGTTACGGAACGAGTAGTTTTGTTCATCTTCGCTCAAGGGATCTCCGATGAACGGGATCGACACGCAATCCTTTCTACTTTCAGTCGACTTCCGGGTCGCTATGCCTGCATGCCCGTCAGAATTCCTTAGGCACATACACTGATTACGAAGCCGCTACAGGTTAATGTAGCCCCTTTTCCAGCGGCGCCGGACCTCAGGGTCGCATCTGCTATACGCAACAGCCAATGTTGCCGGCGGCTTGCCAAGATGCTCCGTGGTACAGCGGTCCGGTAGATGGTAGTCCTTGCAGCTGGTAGGCATGCGCCTCTAAATTTATCTCTTTGCGGAAATGTGATGCCTACTTTCCATCATCTTTAGCCCAAGGAGAGAGGATACTGAGAGAGGAGTTATTAAATGCAGCTGACACTCGGCCTTATCTCCCGCCGCTCCTTACCAGCATCCGTATGTGTAAGTGTGTCGTCATTGCACGCAGCATACAAAACTGATACGGCGCATAATCAATTGTTTTAAACATCAATATTCGGCACTTTGCGGATAATAAAACACGTTGTGTACGCAACGCGAATGGCGCTGGTGTTCGTCGAGACGCGTGCCATTCTCACATATCCAGCGTCTTCTCTTCTGGTGTCGTAGCTCAATATTGTCTAGCTCGCTCACTCCTCATGTTAAACTTAATGGAGATCGCACCCGGGCGTGCATCGGCGGTACGGAAACACACCCGGAGTGCAAGGGCGTGCAAGACGGCGCTGCTCATTAAGGCTGATGGATGACAACCTGCCTTCTGACGGCGCTGACCTTCGACTCGCTAATCTCGCGACGTATATGCCAGCAATCTCGGTAATGCAGGCGAGGCGACACAAGGTTAGGTTTATTTCTATGCTAAGCTCCAAATGCGTGCCAAAAAGCCCCCCCGGTCGATTGGATCGAGTGCCCTGGAGGTCCAAGACGGCTGTATGCCTGGATGGACCTTAGACGTTTGGCGTCTATATGGCCTGGACAGTAACATACCCCACATCACTGATAGGCGCTCACACTCCCCTCTCTGTCTTTGAGCTGTACAACTGCGCATGTATCGGCCTGGCCAGCCCGCTTGCCCATCTGACCCGTTCCGGTCTTCTAAGAGCCCTGGCTAACCCGAACTAACCTCGAATCTTGTTTTGATGTACTATTTGTGCCAATGCAGAATTCACAAGCCTCCGTTTCTTCCGCACAGCGATATACAAAAAGAACGGTTCGTCTATCGGGAAATTCGCGCGAATGTGATAGCACTGGCCCTGTTGCCTGCTTTTGGCTCCCGGAGAGTTGGCGCCCTTTGTTGGCACTTATCAAGACACAAGACCATGCATGCTATCTGGTCCCTTCTCTCTTCTATCGTACGCCACCGCTATCAGGTCGAAGAACAAAGGGGGAAGGAGCGGAGCTCGTCCCGTGCTCCGTTGATCCCGGGGACATGCCGGAAGTCAGGTGACCCCCCGGACTCAGCACGGAACGGGAAAGGCGTCGGCGTTGTCGGACACGGCTGGCTCTCCGACACTCAGGAACAGCCACGGTCGTTTGCCGGCCGATCCATGTGGACACACAAGGTGAGGTCACACAGGCAGGTATATAACCGAAAAAAAGGACCGAATTACGAAAGGCAGAGAACGGGGAAAGGCTGAGAACTCGAGAGATATGACACATCTATGACAAGATGTTGTTCTGTTGGTGTCCGTGGACTAGAGAAAGGACGGATAGTGCGAAATTGCTGCCCTACGTATGTAAGCGGCTAACGGCGCTCCCCCTTCATTTCCGATTCCGGGTGTTGCGCCGGGCGCTAGTCGTTCGAATCCGGCGCATGAGATGAATCGGAGACGTGGGCAAAGGGCACTGAGAAAGGAAGGAGAACTCGAAGCAGGGTAAGTAGGGAACATTTGAACCTTGGAAGCCTCGAGGCGCCTCGAAGACAATTCCAAGACAATCCCGAGTGGCGCGGCGGTGCAAG
Organism: Coniferiporia sulphurascens; assembly: GCA_002794785.1. Lineage (NCBI taxonomy): Eukaryota > Fungi > Basidiomycota > Agaricomycetes > Hymenochaetales > Hymenochaetaceae > Coniferiporia > Coniferiporia sulphurascens. The sequence goes on along the minus strand of NBBA01000008.1, from coordinate 410,721 downwards.
GGTGAACCAAGTCCGGGGTCATATGGCGAGCTCGTACCGGCTCGCCAGATGCGAACCGAAACGGGTGGATGGTTTAATGGAGCAGAGAGAGTGAGAGAGTCGGATGGGGGTGGGGGCTTGAAGGTGGGGAAGGGAAGTAGAGGGAAGGGGATTATCACACCGCGGACCAGAATAGCAGACGTCGCGGACGAAATGAATTCAAATGCGACGAGCCCGGCCGACGGGATCAGCTTCTAGGACCCTCCTTTCCTTCGCCGGGCCTTCGCGCACGTACAGCATGCATCTTCGTCGTTTCGCTGCAATGCCGCGTGAGCGTGGGCGGAACACCTCGTTTCACATTTGGGTCTCTTGTCTGGTTAGACTGTGTACAGAACTCCTATCTCCAGTTGGAGCTGTGGGTGGAACGGGGGAGGATAACGGAATGCATATGCACGCGCGTCCTATCAACCGCCCGGTGTTCTGTTCTGTTCTATTCTGTATGAGAATACGTCGAATTGACCCCTTCGATTGGTTTTATGAAAACCGGGTGAGGGTGGAGAGCACCTGAGGACACATTCCCGGGACGGACTAGCGCGGGAAGCGAAGGCCATGTCGAAATTGGGTTCAGGTTGCATCGGTATCGTGCAGGGGTTGCTGGATGGGACACTTGCGGCTTGATATCGGCAGAACGCAGCTGGTCACCGGCCAGCGAGGACGTTAACTCAGAATTGTATGTGGGTCGCGATTCGCGCCCACTGTGAAGCGTGAGTATGAACTGGGGTACTATAGTGTGTATGGTAGCTGCGCCGGAGTGACTGCATGTGTGAATGCGTGATCATGGGCATTGCATATGTGTATATATGGTTTGAATTGGCACGGGAGGACTCGAGTTGCACTTATCTCTGCCCTTGGCTGGCGTTAATTGGCCGGCCGGCAGGTCGGATCATTTGATTCGTCCAGTCCTGCCTCGTTCCTGCGTGCTCGAGCTATGGGCAGTGTCGGACGAGGGTGGATTTGATGCGGGCCAGAGTTGCTCAGGAAATGATTTGATGCAGTCATTTTTTTTTGTGTTATGCATGCTTTGGGAACGGCTTGTACCCTGGTCGGCATGGACGCAGATGCACCGGTACGCCAGGGTCTGTACGTAGGACCTTACCTACTCGCTCGCAAGCGACAGACGAGGAGTGCTTCGTGTGTGTCTGAGAACCTGGGAGGGAGAAGAAGGAACAGGAGGCAAGAGTAAAGACTGCAGCGCGGTTGCCCTTTGATCTGCGTGTATGCGGGTATATGCGCGGCGTTTGCATCTGCAGTGTGCACACGTCCCCCAGATGTTCTTCGAAAAACAAAAACAACGGGCTGATTCTGCGTAAGGCGCTCGTAAAATTAATATTCAGCCGAGGACAAAGAAATGAAAGACGGAAAAATAAATAAAGAAGACGGGAACGTGCTTATGCCCATATATATGCATAATATTATCCTGGTTTCGTTATTAGGTCCTCTTTACGCCGCCACCCTTTCAGCCCGTATCATCGTCCTCCCGTCTCGCCGGGCCCCTTCACACTTCCCCCCTCCCCTCACCGCCGACGACGACCCGCTCACGACCACCATGCCCTCTTCTATTTTAAACCTCAAGTTCAAGGTGCGTTTCCCTCCCGCGCGTGCCTTTGTGCCCAACGCTGACAAGCATACGGCTATCCTCGGCATATAGGGCAACAAGTCCTTCGTCGCCTTCAGCAACCTCGGCGACAGCGACTCTCTCACCAAGACGTGGAAGGTGAGCACGCGTCGACGCGCACAGCTGCTGCGCTAAGCTGAGCTGGCTGCGCGCAGGTGTGCACCAAAGTCGCGAGCTACCTCGAGCAAGGCCAGCGTCTCGAGAACCTCAGCTGGCGCCTTTGGCACCTCCAGAACCTCATGGTCGAAACTGACAACGCCCGCTCCAAGCGTGAGTTCAAGAAACTCTCAAAGGTCATGGGCGACAAGCTCGACAAAGAAAAAGGCCGGTGCGTTCAAATTTTTAACTGGGGCAATTTTTGCCCCATTTTAACCCTCAACCCACGCGCTCACTCAACTTTTTGACCGCATTTTTCGCTGCTGTGCTGAATGTTATGGACGCTACCGTCGCCACCGTGCCCTTCCGGACGTTCCCTTCTTTGCCGCCGCTGTTGATGCTATCGCCGTTAACGACACGCAGTGCCATCGAAGAGCTCGAGGCGCCCGACTTCAAGCTCAACCATGCTGCGGAGAAACTTCGCCAGCGCGCCGAGGAGAAGGAACGCTCGCGGTTTGAGGCGGCTACCCAGGGTGGCATTGGCCGTCCCCTCAACCGCATGCAGTTCACGTTCGCTGTCGACCAGCCCGCCGGCCAGCTTGGCGAAGCAGGCCCCGTTAGTGTCAAAAAGCCCGACCTCAAGCCGAGCACCCAGTTCCGCGACACCATTCAGCGTCGCATGCGTCCGACAACGCGTGCCTCTGTGAACACGAACGCGCAAGCACGCCTCGCGACCAGTGGCGACGACCGCGGCCCGCCAGGGGGCAACGATAAGGACCCGCCTAGCCTCACCAACATCGGACGCAAGCCCTCCCCGCCCCCTACTGCTCAGGACAACACTTCAGATGCATACAACGCGTACGGCCAAACATGGAATGACAGCAGCATGGCCCTGCGCTTCCCAACGCTCTTCACAAACGACTTCGGACCGGCTGCGCTTCTCTTCCCCCAACCCTCACTTGTCACAGCACTGTCCTACGGCGAAGACGCGTCATTCCGCGGCACATCCGACAACCAATTCCAGATCTCGCGTCCGACAATCGAGCTTCCTCTTGATGAGATTCTTCGAGACGTCGCGCGCAGCGACAGCCCGGGCAGCACGGATTCTAGTGTAGGCGGCTATGTGCCTGACGACGTGGAGATGGGTGAAGGCATGCACTTGTCGGATCCGTGTGTCCCGCCCATGTCACGCTCCGCGCGCGAAGCGCTGCCCGCCACGATCCATCCCGCTCAGGTTACACCACCGCCCGCAAGCTCGTCGTCTCCTCCGGTGACACCGGCGCGTTCGGCAAAGCCCACTCTCACTGTCAAGACGAGTGCGCGTACAAGTGGCCCATCCGCAACTGCGACGAGCGCGACGACCCCGAGCGCGCTGCAAGGAAACAGTTCGACCGCGCCAGGCGGCGTGAAATCGGAATGCAGCAACTGCGGCGCGACCCACACGCCTCTGTGGCGCCGCGGATTGAACGACGAGCTCAACTGCAATGCCTGCGGCTTGTACTGCAAGTTGGTACGTAAAGTTTCTTTGTCCCTAATTCTAATTATGACACTCGTGATGTTAAATCATTGAATACCCAATTATACAGCATAAAAGACCGCGCCCCAAAAGCATGCGCAGTCAACATGGCGAAGGAAGACACCAAGCGGCACCGCGCAATGACAACTCCGACTCCCTGGGTGAGCCCGGTAAATAAACTCCGATCTTTTACCGTCTTTAATGATTTGACTCAATTATAAAAAGCCCAATGTTACAACTGCCACACCATGGCTACTCCTCTCTGGCGCAAGGATGATGAAGGGAAGACAGTATGCAATGCGTAAGAGTCCCTGGCTTCCTATGACAGCTGATATCGCGAAGCTGATTTACCTTCATCCGCTGCTGTTTCCTCGGCGAAATACAGCTGTGGACTGTAGTACGTACCATCTCGTGCGCGGACGTCGTCGCAACACGTTGCTTAATTTCTTTTGCACTTCGCAGCTTCAAGCTTCACGGTTCAGCACGCCCCATTTCTATGAAGTCAGACATCATTCGCAAGCGTTCTCGTCATGATGCCCGAAGAATGGGGTCCGGCGAGACACCTTCCGCGAGTCCTGGCGCCTCGCGCCGCGCATCGCCAACCGCCAACCAGCAGCGCTCGCCTACCCTAGCTCCTGACTCTTCGACCGCGCAGCCTGCCTACAACTATAGCCAAGAAGACTATGATTTCGCCGGTCAGCAATCCGAGCTTCTGAATGCGCTCGGGACCGACCTGAACAATGCCGGCGTCTTCTCGTCAACCGGCCACTTCGATAATTCTCTGGTGTACAACCATTCTTTCCCCGGACCGTACCACCCGGACCACCTCCAACAGAGGTCTTACAATGGTCCGTACACCGATGGATCGGACGGGACGAGCAACGGAAGCTCAGATGAGGACCGTATGAACAAACGCCGGCGAATGAGCGTTGATTCTGCGAGTGGGCCTCCGTCGTCGGCGGCGTCCTATTCATCTTACGCGACAGAGGCGTCCTCTGCGACATCGCGCTCGTCACTGGACTACAACGCAGCGTACGCGTATCCTGCGTTCGGGTCCGGGGGGACCATGCGCGCAGGCGCGTTTTGGCACCCACCAATGCTGCCTCAATCACAGGACAAGTCCCCAGCGGCATTCGTGCACCCTCCGATGCTGCCCGCGGACGAGCTCCCGATGGACTTTTTGCACCCACCGATGGTTCAAGACGACCGCGACCTCTTCGCGTCGTACCTGCACCCACCGATGGTCGTCGGAGGCGAGGACTCGCCCATGGCGCAGTTGAGTGCGTTGCACCCCCACCCACCGATGGTCTCTGGCGAGTACTATAACCAGCAAGGCCAGCACCAGCACCAGGAGACGCAGCAGCAGCAGAAGCAAGAGCAGGCCCTTGCTCATTCAAACTACTACGAGCACTTCGGGTCTGTCAATTAACCGTGTCGAGAACCCTTACTTATTGTGATTAGGACCGCTGGATACAACAGAGGAGGATTCAATACCTGGTCCAAAGAATTTTAAGCTACGCCTAGGACACGCTTCAACTACCCACCACATCCTACCTACTGGATTTCATTGCACTCACAACAACAAAGACAATTCATCCAAGCTATCCTCAAACGAGCATTCCCTTGCTTTTTTCTATCTTTTTCTATCTTTCTAGCTTTTTTTATCCTCTTCTTTCCTGTGTATATTTCTTAACTTTTTTTCCCTTCCCTGCGCTAACGTTGGGTTTGACGGATTGACTCTCCTCCTATACTCCTCCATTCCCCATTTTTAACGCTGAATCAACGCACATCGCGTCAGTCGTCTCTTGCCCCATCCCTGGTGTCCTGGCAACGATCTCACTTGCTGTCCCTGCTGTCGTGTATTGAATGCCAATCGGTACTCTCCCATACCACTTTTCTCACTTCCGTGTTTCTCTTACTTATCCTCTTCCCTTCCCTCAAAAATGTTTTTCTGATTCTGTCTGTATTCCCCATCGTCAGTCAATCTTTCAGCCATCATGACCTACGACCAACAATCGACGACCAGCTACCTTTTCCCTTCCTCTCACCCTCTGCCCCTCTACCCCCTATCTATTTTTGACGTGTACGCTCCCAGCGAAGGGCTTCGCTATCCAAGTCCCACAGAGTATTATTTTCTTGCATGTACATGTAGTTAGGGCATCCCAACCGCCCCGGCTGGTGCGGGTCCGCCCCGCCCCTCGCCCTGACGTTCCTCTTCCCCTTTTGCTGACTGTATTAATGGAGGCTCCGATTGATTGACCCCGATTCTGGTGTGCGTGTGTTTCCGACCACTTCGTGTCTTCCTGTTTCAGGGAGATAAGTAGCTGTCTCCCAAAAGTATTTTAACGCTCTTCAAATGGGAATGCTTGTTGCCCTTCCTCTTCCCGTCGACATGTATGGAATTCGCAAGTACGGTATTATTGCCCACCTCCTTGCCCCACGGAGGAGTACAAGTGGTTAGCAACCAGTGTCTCACGTGATTGTACTCCGGCTGCGGTTCCGTGTTCGCGTATCACGGATCGGCTAACGGACCGCGCTGTTCCGCGCTCTGGGCTAAGCACCGGCGCCTTGGAGTGGAGTCGATACGACGATATCCAGGAAATTTCCATCATATGCCTATCTTTTTTCTTTTCTTTCTTTTTTTTTTTAGCATAGGCCAATGTTTGGTGCGCGCTTCGGGCCGTAGCACACCCCATGGGTCCCATGACCTCCATGTACCGCTGCCGAGAGAACAGAAGACACAGCGAAGGCACGAAGGAGAAGGAAAGCGCGGATATGACTTGCTGAGCTTCATCGAGCCCCTCCGTTTCGTCGGCGTCCGGCGGAGCGGCTCGGTCCTCTAGACTCTGCCCAACGGTGAAGCGGCGCGCTGTGCACGAGGCATGTGCTACTTAAGCCTCCGACCACATATCTACGCTGCGCGCTCGCGACGGAAAACGCGAACAGCGGTCTTCAGTGCATTCATCCCTGTTGCTCGAACCCAAGTACAGTGCTGCTTGCTTCCGGTCTTCGCCGTTCTGGACCCCAATATCCTCTCGCTCTTCTGAGATTTGAATTCCGGATATACACACACAACTGCTTCTGCGCCCCGTGTGCAATATCAAAAACCACCAGTCCCCCTCGCGGTCAGACGGCGAACATTTTCGACCACCGTCGTCATATTACACCATGCTGAACTTGACGGGGCGCCGGCTCACGCTAACCATCAACCTCGTCGCGGGTCTTGCCATCTTCTTGTGCGTATCCTCCCACCCATTATCGTCTATCTGCTGCGCTCACCCCCGCATCCCTTCGGAAGCTTCGGATATGACCAGGGCATGATGTCTGGGGTTAACACCTCGCCCGACTATGTGCGCACCATGGACCTAGGCTACTCGACGTAAGTTTGTACCAATTTCGTCTTAGGCTTCTCGCGCGCGTCCCAACTGATGTTCCCCCACCCCCGGCTCAGGTATGAGGGTCCCGAGCAAGGCTACGTCGCGACCATCACGAGTCCCACGAAGCAGGGCGGTATTGTGAGCAGTAAGTTCTCTCTCCGACTCCGAGTCCGAGTCTCTGGGGCGACGGCCGTAAAGAAGCAATCTTTCCTGATTCTGACTGAAACCTTTGTTGATCTGCTCGCGCCGAAGTCTACTACTTTGGGACTCTCATAGGCTGTCTCTGGGCAGGCTCCATGGGCGACAAGTACGTGCGCCTCTTGTGAATTCGAAGCGTTGTTTTTCCGCGGCGCTGTGCCGTGGTGTTTACGCAAAGATACGCGCGCCTGTACTGAGTTTGTTGCTCCTTTTCCTTCTTGACAGAATTGGGAGGATCAAGACCATGTTCTTTGTATGTGCCCCATAAGAATCTTCACATTCGGGGTCCGTCGCGTACTGAACCGCATTACCTATCACGTTTAGGGAAGCCTGTGGGTGCTAGTCGGTGCCTCCTTGCAGTGCGTCTTCCGCTTTCTTCCCCGATTTTTCTCACATAAAAGTGAAATGACATCTAATATATTCACTCGTCTGAATGTAGAACATCGGCCCAAAACACTACCTGGTGTGTATTTCGGACTCCCAAACTCCCGCGCATTCATCCGAACCATTCATTCGTCGCCCCTTCGCGTTAATTAATAGGATGTTGTGCGCCCGCGTCATAAACGGTATAGGAACCGGCTTTCTCAATGTTATCGTTCCTGTGTGGAGTGCGGAAGTACGTATTATCCTCGCACTGCCGTTGACGCCTATTTTCAAGTTTACTGACACGTGACCACTTCATTCGCCCCATTCCTTCTCCCGGTAATTCAACGGGAAGGTTGCTAGCCACACTTCTCGAGGGGCGTTCATTGCGTTTGAGTTCACGCTCAACATTCTTGGTGTGGTCGTCGCGTATTGGCTGGAGTTTGGACTGTCATTTGTTGGTGAAGGCAACACCCAACTCCGCTGGAGGGTATGCATGATCTATTTACTGTCTTTCTTTCTATTTTCGCGCTGCGCCAATGGCTGAGACTCGTCAACCTGAACTTGGTTACAGCTTCCGGTCGGCTTCCAAATTTTCCCGATCCTCGTCTTTATGGTATGTGCACTGCAACCGGTTCCAATTTCCTCCGCTGAGAAAAACATTGAAGACCGTAATTTGGCTTATGCCCGAGTCTCCCCGTGAGTGACATGTCTGGCGTCTGTGCCTCGACCCGGCACTTACTCGCTTTTCACTCGCGTGTCTTCGTACTGCAGGCTGGCTTGCGAAAGTTGGACGTACTGAAGAAGCCCGTACCATCCTCGGTAACCTCCGCGCGAACGGAGACGCAAATGCTCCTAATGTTACGGAGGAGTATGATGAAATTATGGAGATCGTCGTTCTGGAGAAGGAACACTCTGGGCGAACCACGTACTTCGCCATGTTCTTCGGAATCGGTAGGTGTTGTTCCGCTATTTCCCTTTATTGGATACCCTTTACCGGTAACTGCTGAACCCTGAATGTCTTTGCCTTCGGCTTCTCAGGTTGGGGTGACTTGCACGTGGCTCGCCGTGTCCAGCTCTCTATCTGGCTGCAGATCATCCAGGAGTAAAATAGTGTTTACTTTCAAATGGTCGTCAGACTGCTGATTTCCTGTTTTTTGTATTATAGATGGGTTGGTATTGCAGCTGTTACGGTCTACGCTCCGGTAATCTTCTCCCAAGCTGGGTACGGCTCGAAGAAGTCTGAGTGGCTATCGGGCGTGAACACGGTGAGTCCGATCCGAACAGCGCTCCGACGTGCTTGCTTGACTTAGAATTCCCGTAACAGGTCACGTACATGTTCAGCACGCTCCTCGCTGCCGCGACTATCGACCGCTTCGGGCGTCGGGCAGGCCTGTGGGTTGGTGCAGTCGTGCAGGGAACCGCCATGATCCTTGCCGGTGCGTTCTCGCGCCTTGCACTCGACAACCCCGACCGCGCGGGGCAGTACGGTGGTGCAGGCGCGTTCTGTGTGTTCTTATACACGGCTGCGTTCGGTGCGACCTGGCTCGTGATCCCGTGGGTGTACCCGGTTAGTTCCCGTCTTTTTGCCGCACCGACCCAGTACTGCGTGTCCTCATTCACCTCGCCCTGCTGCAGACGGAGACGTTCCCGCTTGACGTGCGCGCAAAGGGCATGGCCTGGGGCGTGTTCGGGTGGAGCATAGGCAACGGCTGGCTGACGCTGCTGAACCCGGTGATGTTCGCGGCCATCCGCGAGAACACACTGCACATCTTCGGCGCGGTGAACTTCCTGTCGCTGCCGCTTGTGTGGGCGTTCTACCCGGAGACGGCGAACCGCACGCTCGAGGAGGTCGACCTGCTGTTCGCGACGGAGTCGCCGTTTGCCTGGGACGAGGAACGTAACTTCCAGCGTCTCAAGGAGGAGGCGCGCCTTGCGCGCGGGAAGTCGAGGAAGGAGGGCGTCGATGTCACTCCTGCGGAGACGTTCGACGGTGAAGTGTTGGAGAAGGAGGACGTTTAGACGGGCTGGAAAAAAATTGGTGCAACGGGCGTATGGATCCAGCTGTCCGCGTCTGAGCCGATGCCTCCGCGTCGAGAGGACTGGGCCGGAGCGAACAAAGGATTAAAAATAAGTTAAGGCATGAAAGCGCACTGTTAGTGTAATTATTAATTACAGCGGGCGACATGTATGTTGTATGTATCGGGTACGTGGATCTCGGACGAATCGATGTTGTGTTACCAGCGCTTTTAAGAGAGAAAAAGAATAAGATATACACTGTATGGTAGCGGGCGGGTCAGCGACTCAGCGACGCGTCGATCCCGTCCTCTCGGGCGCTATACGGCTTCTGCCACGTTGTTTAGAGCGGCTGGCCCCGCCGAAGGCGCCCCGGGACAGTAACCTCGCTCTGCGAACCGGACCGATGTCGGAGTCACCTCGGAAAGACAAATACTCACAAAAGCGTTTAGTCCGTGTGCCGACGATTCGGACCTAAGCGCAGCCGGCGGACTCGGAGCGTCCTGGTTGGGGCAGGACCTCTTGCAACCCAAGCTCCGGCAATGAAGGGAAAATGGAAAGAGAAGGGACTCGGAGAAGGGAGAAAAAAATTTGACCGCTGTAAAGTTGTACCGCCTGCGGCCTCCACCTCCGCCCTCGGAGGCTCGGACTCGCAGGGATGCTCCGTTTTTTAATATTAATTTGCTCAGGTCAAATACAGCGTTCGCTGGCGGAACAATTGTACTAGCACGATGGCGCCAAAGCAAGCCTCCGAGTAAACGGAAGAATGTTAGGGCTGATCTAACTTACCTACCAAAGTGCCCCAAACGTGGACCTGGCCTGAAAACACGACCTGCCTACTATAGAAATGGAGAATGGCGTGTTTCGTTGGCAATAGACACCTCATTCTGCCTGTGCTGTTTCTCTCGGCCGCCGTCACTGTGCACAACTGCACACTGCACACTGCACACTACTGCGCGGTGCTCGTGCCAGTGGTGATTGGTGATCCGTGAGGGCGCTTTCATTTCTGACTTCCCCGCTAGCGCCCATGCCGTGTTCCCGGTGGAGCGCTTGTCCTTCTTATACATTGTACATACGGTGCGGTGCGTAGTGAGGCTTCTTGATATCTGCTCAAATTTTTTTGATTAGAAAGAGACAGTGCCGAACGGAGACTATACGATATGTACTGTACGTGTACACAATTGCGTTCACAAAGCAAGCACGAATAAATTCTTTGACTAAGCGTTAATTCCAGCCTGACGGAATTTGAAATGTCATTTTTTGTGTCAATGTACGGTATCATTCGGAAGAAGTTTCAAAATCGCGACATACACACACAATACTCTTAAAATCTATGCACGTTGTGGTAGACAATGAGGTGCAGTGGTGAAGTAGAGGCGAAGGTGAGTTATCAGCGTAAACTGATGTATTTCTAGGGTGAGACCAGCTCCCCTTATATACACGTTCTGTGGGCTAGTACTACTATAACTATCTAGCTCCTGTATCGTATGGTGTTATCGTTGCATTATCGTTCACTTAGTAAGGTGGTTGTTCATATGACCACATACTATATTTATATTCGTTTGTTATATTTATTTAATAAATACTTATAATGGCTCCAGAAGTTCACTACAGAGACCGGACCGGAATAACTCGGACTGCGTCCGTGCCCGTGTCAGTGTCCGTTCAATTCAATTTCAAGTTGAACGTGCTTGATGACGTTTCTGGCCACGTCCTTCTTGCTCATTCCATTCCCTACGGGTCCTATCATCACGCTCTGGGATTTTATGGAAGACTTCGCGGGCGCGAAGGTCAATTCTTCCGTGCACGCGACACACAGCGCCCGTACTGTCTTCCCACCCCCAGGAGGCTCTTTATCTCAAGTTAATTTAGCGGCGTCAAGGACCCCGTCATCCTCTTCACTTGTTTTGTCGTTTCGTAGCTCTGTGGCTGTCCCGAAAACACCCAGGCGGCATCACTAAGCAGCATCACTACTATTGGCGTAGTCGCCGTCTTCTAATATACATACATGTAGTGAGCGGCGCCACGGAACCCCCGAGTGTGTGCGTGTTGTGTGTGTATTGGGGGGGGGGGGGATGATTTTGTGTCCAGTATAAGGCAGATGCATGTTTGATGCCTCAAGCGTCGCGTCAATAAAGGTTCCTTGGGAGCTTGAGTTCCTGGCTGTCCATAAGCGGGGAATGCGGCGGGGCTGACGGGCGTTTCGAACAACTGTATTAGAAGAGTCCCCCTTGAAGTAGGTTTATACCTGAAGAAACTAGTACAGACTAAGACTAAGTACGGACTAAATTCACATCCCGCGTTTGAATTTGCGGTACCCATGTAATTGTGGCGTCGAGTTCCCCCTCAATTTGAGCTTGAAATAATGTCCAGAGGGCCGATGTGTCATTTTCGTTTCCAGATAAGTTTGAGTTATGTTCATAAGTACGGTCTGGGGGAGCAATTGATACTGGAGAGATTTACATGTAGGTATTGTAGTTTGAGGTGTCAAATTAAACGTTGGACTTAGTGTGCAAGAATATTAAAAATAGCTCTTAGCTAGTGGACGTACGAGTTATCAAATGGTGCACGCCATATTAGCTTTACAAATTGGCTCGAGGGAGCAGCGGGGACGAGGTAGCGAAACGGTTAAAGCCAACAAAGTGGAGGTTCTGTTACGGCGAACATTTGGGGAGATAGAAGGTACATAACGTCGGACGAGAGACTCAAGGAGGAATCGAAGAAGCTGCTTACTCTTTACACCCATTTTCTTGCCCATTCTTGACATTACAATGACCTCATGCATTACGCAAATAACTGTTTATCCTGTGGTTCCAGGAGGGATGCCGGAGTGTGTCAAGGAAGCATTGAAGATCGTTAACGGGTCGGACGGTTGGATCAGGTGCGTTATGGAGTTTATCATTGCTTCTGAGGGTGTACTGACCAGTTCGCAGAGCGTATAGTGGAGTACAAACCGAGGACCGAAGCCTTGGATATTGGATCTTAGGTACGCAGTGTTTCAATAGCTTCCCGACGACAATTAATCTCGTCTCGGGGGGTGTAGACTGGGAGAGCGCCGACCATCGCGACGCATTTCTTACCGACGAAGTACATGCCCCCGTCTTGGATGCTGTCAAAGCCATCGTCGGCCAAAGCCCTGAGAAGGACAAGGCCGGTACTCTCCAAGTGCTGTTCGATCCACCACACCCGACTGCCGCTTTCGGCGCGCCGGTAACAGAGATCGTAGTAGGCACACTGAGGCCTGGTGCGGATGAAGAGGCATACAGAAACGTCATGTCGAATGTTGTAGATGCTTTCCGGAGGGAGGGGTGTGTTGAAGGTGTCGCCTGGGGAAAGATCATCAGCGACGATAGCAGACCAAGGTATACCCTTGTGGTCGGGTGGGAGTCCCTAGAAGTAAGGCCGTGCTTTCCAAGGACTCATACCGTACGATAACTGCTAAGCTGTCGTTTTCAGGCGTGTCAAAGGGCCGCCGTTGCTCGTTCTGAACACGAGTTGTATGAAGAAATCGGTGCACTTGCTGATTACGAAGTCAAGCTAGTAAGCCTAAGACGCCACGAGAAGTTTAATGCATGATTTTGTAGAGAATACAAGTCTTAAGATGTATAAAATTGTTCAGTTCCATAAGGTCTTGTACTAAATGTGAGAGAGTGCGCAGGGTGCGTCATTGTTTTCGATCGTCAGATCGGCGGAGACTCTCCGACCAAAGTATTTGAACTCCGGCGTAGTGCGGCGCGGGTCCATCGTGACCCCATTCCACCTGATTACCATTTTTTTACTGAGTTTTTATTATTTGAAGTAATATTGCGTGGTCAACCACTTTCTATTTGTAATACTATTGCTCCGAGCGTCCCGCTGATACACCACCCATGGCCAAAAACGCATTGCAGATGGTGGTTGTGGAGCTGTTGTGTCTGCAGCATATGCACACGGTTATACCATTACCACCTTCGGTTTCCCTTCACTTTCTTGGCCAAAAGCTCTGCTGGTATCACGGTGAACAACCTTTTCGGCCGTTCTGAATCCATGAGGAGGCGGAGAACATCAACAATTAATGCCGCGAATGGTTAGACCTTGGTTCATTATGCATGTACAAACGAGTGCCTTAACCACCGTGACCGAGGGCTCAATGACAATGATATAGTGCCCGTGTAAGGTGGGCATGCCCACTAGGTCCATAGGCAGCTACGGGGATTCTCCATTCCGCTCTCTTGTTCCTATAGCATATTTAGATACCATGCTGTTTTCCCCTTTGAATATAACCAACCATTGAAATCCTGAAAGTTGCCGCGCTAGGTGACGTTGCGCACATTAGGCTACATCTGTGAAGGGTGAACAACTGACTGATAAATGATGTCTTGGAAGACCAAGGGACAAGCTATCTAAGTGTGAGATGAATGTCATTATTGCGGCGACCATCCGCTTTCGGCCAACGAGAATGTACATAGGGTTCTGAGGTGCTCACTAAACGCAATTCCACGTCCTAGACTAGCTTGAGCGTTGCTGCGTTGGACACCGAGTTACCCCACATTTCATCCCACGATTCAACAGACAATATCAGTTTCACATGGTCGAGAGCCTCAATAACTCCTTTGACCTGAGTTCCTAACTCCGGTCATGTTTAATTTGATACTTGCACTCAGGCCTATAATACCCACCGGCTCGTCATGACGCCATTTCGCAATTTACTTCACAGAACTAGCTAGATAGCGTGTAGTATTTGACGTCGAAGTCGGCCAAGGCGTGTGAACGCCCGAACAGTTCCTGTGTGGTTTCCGCCGACAAAGCTGTATGGCGGGCCTATCGCATGGTCAACGACAAATAATAGTGCAGTACATTGAGGGACCTTTACATACATCCATCGAGTCCCACCCATTAACAAGAACAAGCTGCCTGTCATTCTCCAAAGTAGTCCCGTAAGAGAGTCCAGCTAGCCCGGGATTACTAGCCAGTGCCTCCGCCAAGGTCTCTTCGAACTCGTCTATCGTCGACGTTGGCTTAAGCGTCGCGGTTACGACTTCCGTCAGCGGCGCCGTGAATGCGAGCGCTGCCGGACAAGGCTTCAGCGGGACGTGCAGGATAACATCAACAGCCTGAGCGAAGGCTGAGACGCCAGCTACGAACGGTGGATAGATATCGCTGTTTTGGAATGCAGCGTGGTGGGCCAGAGATTCCCAGTCTGCGCCAGAAAGCGCAATCAGTGCGATTATTGCTGATTACGTATTACTTTTATCTCGCACCTTGCACCCATAAGCCGTTACTGCTTTCTTCGGTCTGCATACCGTGATAACATCTTTGGGAAAGACGATTATCGAAAGGAATCCTGGAATTGATACATGGGCCCGCACCTCACGCATCCGTCTAATCCGCTTACTGTTCTAAACGCTGCTGCTTCTGCTTCGTTCATACTGAGGTTGGAGAACTTGACTATTTCGGTCACGTCGGCAATATTGGTGTCGTTCGCCATCGGAGGTTGTGCCTTCCTCCGCGAAAAAAGCTGATGCCTAGAGGCAATGCAGGTGATCGTGAGCGCTATACGATTACTCCCGAAGTCAATTGAGTTTTTCCCATATAAAATAACATCTATCTGAGCATCTGCGTTATCTCTGGTTTCTATTATGTCTTAACGCTGCAGTTAGAGAACCGTGAAGTACTTCTCGCACGCAACTGGAAGGGTGAAAACCCTTTGAATACATACAACTTAGCACAATCTCGTTTTCCTCCGTCATACGCTATCAGCTGTCGACGGAGGCAGAAAAGGCATGACGTACTAGTGCTGAATATTATAATGAAGCGATGGTCTGAACACTATGGAAGCTTCATTATATGCTAACTCTATATCATTGAATCTAATTCCTGGGGAGCCGTCTTTACTTAGCCGAAAGAAAGGAAAACTCCCTCGGGCTTTCAATGACGTTTTAACTGCATGCCATTTATACGCAGAGCCCCTTCAAATGAATATTCCATCGCTTTCTCAATTCAATCGCACCCAGTGCGTGTCTTTCGCCTGTAAGCTTGGGAACAATTTAGCTCAGGCTCCCAATGTCCATCGACCCCAACCTTGTGTATTATAGTCCAGACTATGTATTTGAGATGAATGGATGTAGGCATTACCGCAGGACGGTCCTGGAAGTTTGCCCTCAGTATTTGCGGGTTTGCTCGTTTTCCTTATCATCACGGCTCTTCGCAGGAAACAGCCTTGGCAAAGACTAGATGGACTTTCCAATGTTGCACCCGGGAGCACTTCTACGTACGATTAGGCATGGCGCTAGATGAATATTTACGGCGTGGAAGTCCCGTTTTGAAACAACGAGTAGGGCCCGCCATTTGATTTGAATTTGCCCTTGCTATGGCTCCTTCTTCGCGTGTCCATTTTGCTGCCCCGCCGATTAATGCGCAAACTTACATGCAGGGGTGTAAATATTGGAAAAATGAACGTCTTCCCGTGTCAATGCGCCTGCTTAGCAAGCCCCATCAGAAGACGAACTCGTTGAAGCCTCGTGGGCCCGGTTCTGGCAATCCCCCCCCCCCAGTTAGATGCAATAGGCACGATCGTTCCTTCCGGCGCTGCAGACAGGAGCCCGGGCTAATATGCAATTCTTCGTATTCTCTGTTCTGATCTAAGTGGGCCCGTTGGCATCATCGTCGTGGCCGCACCCCTATCAATTCGACGGTGGCCCTGTCCAGGAGGAATATTTCTTGCAGGAGCTAATCGATTCTTATCAGTGAAGCCCTTCCCCAAGTTCGCGAATGTATGTACCTTTTTGGTCTAACACCTGCAATAAGAAAGTGCAGACAACAAAAGGGACCTGGGCTAGACGTTCCGAATTGATGTACTAATGGTTCGTAGCCGCGGGTCAGCTGTTACCGGGACAGCCTCGACGAAAGCAGAGAACTCTCAAGATAGGTCTTACTCCACTTCGAATTCTGTATTATTTGAACACGCCCGGGCCGAGGACACAACACGCTCACCACAGGGCAGCATATTGACTCGAGCGCTCGGCGATGGTGAGGTCGACAGACGTAATCAGATAGGTCTTTCCCGGGGCTTCTGTTATGCGATTGCTGGCGATGAGACTCGGGGCCCAACAGTTGCGTCTGGAAAAGACACGTCGTGGAGGTCGAAAGGAAAATATATGACCGAAGCAGATGCAGGGAGGGAGAAAAGGCCGGAGTAAGGTTGGAGGTGGAATTGACCGGCAATGGCCGAATGATGAGGGGCGTGGCCCACATGAAGAACTTTCGCCTCAGTTTATCATGTCTCCTTCCGCTTTATAATTTGACTGCGCTGCGTGTAGCACAGGCGCCCCTTCTGATACCCACGAGCGCACTCACGCGTGTCCATATCCTGGGCCAACTCCGCTCTGGGTATCGAATAATTTTTAGCACGTCTCGACTGCTCACACTCCCTTACTTGTTGCAACTGGTATTTGCGCTTCGAATTCTTGGTCACTTCCAGACGAGGGACGCCGCGCACAGGCAGCGAGGCGCAGTTTCGTCAGCTTTCTGTTGGCACTCTCCTACTTGCATCCGATAGCCATTACCCGGCGCAACACCATCCATTGTTTCATTTTGCTGTCGACAACGCTGGGGCTCGGCTTGGAAAGACAGGATCGTTTGGCCCTGAGCCACAAGTCTTCAGCTTTATCACTATAATTCGATAGCACCCTGGTATATATTCTTCACATGTTGTTGGGCTGCTGTTGAACGACTCTGGCAGTGTTAGGGTTACTCTCATCTCACAATGGAAACTCCTGTACTCTGTTGGTGTTGTACTATTAACCCTAGCATTACCGACGAGGTCAGTAACTACTTCCGAAAAATATTGGGTTCGCTTTAGCTCTCGGCTGACAACTTTTCCGCAGGAATATATGGCGTGTTACAATGCGGTCCTTGAAGCGTGGCCTGACAGTGCGTTTGCACAGAGGTTGAAAGATTTACCGCGGAATTACGATACACTACGTAAGTATTTTCAGCAGCCGTTACCCAGTGAAGAGGAAAGGTCTAACAACCGACGCTGCCAGGTGAAATGCTTACTCACCTCATTCCGCTCTTGATGATGCGCCAGCAGCGTATTCCTCGGAGTAAATGGATTCTTCATCAGACCGAACGAGGGAAAAAATGGATAGAAAAGGTTCAGACCCTTATATCTGGGCTGTCCTTGCTACGGGCCATTTACGTGCATTTTTCCGAAGACAGTTGATAGTGGCCACTCTGCCAGGCAACTAACAACAATGACAGGGTTCACCACGGCTTATGACTACAACATGGTGATTTTGGCAGCATGTCAGGGCAAGCGTAACCACGTAGTGAACATTGGGCTCGGCGTAAAGCGTCTATCTGCTGATAGCGTCCCTGTCCAGCAATGGGCGCAATCTCAACAGCACAAGGTATTTTTAAAGAACCATCATGATGTGGCAGGTGATAGTTCTCACTGGAAAGCCTTACACAGCTAACTCAAAAGGAGGTGCAAATGCTCGCGGGAATCCCGGATGATGCGCTCCTTAGCCGGCTCATCATCCTACTGACGATCAAAGAGTCTCTGATAAATGGGCTTGGACAACCAGTGGGGTTTGACCTCTCGCGCATCGAGTGCAATCCAGTGGAAGGCTGGCTGCACGTCGATGGCCAGGCACTAGTAGGTTGGGAATTCCGGCTGTTCCGATGCCAAGGCGAGGCGCAGGTCGGCGACGTGCAGTACGTCGACCAGTATCAGATGTGTGTTGCGTTCTACCGAGGGAACAATATCGTGAAATTCACGTTCGTGGACAAGCCGGAGGACATTGACCGTCTGACACAGTATTTCCCGTTCGACCGGCTCGTGGATGTTATACCGAAACTTCTGCAAGAGGCTAAGGCGACATGACCATTACTATGCCGGACTCACGTACTTATATTGATAAAATATACTAATGGATGATGCGCCCTTCAGTTGTCTGTCCGACTCTGTCGAGCCGCCGCAAGCCGTGCCGTCCCGGAACCTATAAGGGCACATGTCTAACAACGGTTATGACTCTGTCTCGCTATTCATTACTTCCCCCCAATAGTGAGACTCTCCGAAGGGACGTCGCAACTTACTTATAATACTTTCGCTACACTTTTGTTGGCCATTTGCGTGCCTGAGGGTATCAGTCATGCACAGGCTGGAGCTAGCCGCCTGAGACCGAAGCCGGTTACTACGCCGGCAAGTTACCGAGAAGTCTATGTACCAGTGATAGCCGTACTACTGAACGCTGGATCAACCAGCCCATGAGAAAGCCAAAACGTCGAAAATTGCGAGTAGAACAGCTGATTGGTGAATCGCCGAAGATATACGATCACGACAGCCATGTCTCCGGTGGCTGATTACAATATTCAGACTGGTGTGGATATTGAAGCCGCCCGCAGAAGCGCTAGACTTGATGTAGCCCCTGTCAGAGCTTTCCTTCATGGTGAGCAATCTCAGGAAATCGATGTTTCAGAGAAACGATGAAGCGAGCAGTACCTCGAAGGAGGGGAGAGCATGTGGGGAGTTCACCAGCGTATCTCTGAAATTCTGTCTTCTGGCCCAGTCTTTGACAAATCGCAAAGGTATGCTATCTACATACCACTTATGAGGATTTATTAATATCTATTATATTGCTTGAAGACACTACATGACAAGGAAAGAGACATACAAGCGGGCTTTGTCAATGCAAAAACGCATCGAGGAGCTCCGCCAGATTCATAAATGGAACGTCAAGGACATGTCTTTCGTGCAACTCGCGTTAGACGAGCCAATGCCTATGGATCTGCACGTAGCCGGTGAGCGATGGTCCGTATTTTTATACAAGAAATCTTGATTCTGAGAACTTATTGAAACGACTTTAACGTAGCATTCGAGCCGGTCATCATGTCACAAGGCTCTCCAGAGCTTGTGGCGACGTTTGGTCCGCTCATCGCCAGTCGGGGGATTATTGGCTGTTACTTACAGACTGAGCTCGGGCATGGCACAAATGTCGCACAGCTCGAAACGACCGCGACATACTTTCCTGAAAATGAAGAATTCGAGATTCATTCGCCGACATTGACCAGTACGAAATGGTGGATCGGCTCCCTCGGGAAGACTGCGACGCACGGTGTTGTACTGGCACGCCTTATTCTCTCTGGTGGAAGAGATTTTGGCCCGCATCTCTACCTTGTGCAGCTTCGGTCATTGGGTAAATTGATGTTTGAATTACCATGGCCTCTTTGTTTATCATGTCCATCGTACAGACGATCACGAAGTCCTCCCTTGCATTCAGATTGGCGATATAGGTACCCTTTCTTAACAAAAATGGTTGATCACTGCGGTCATGCTTACCCGACTCCTTATTAGGTCCCAAGGCAATGGCTGGGTATTCCGGCGTCGACAATGGATATGCACGATTTCACCGCTTGCGAATACCACGTTCCCAGATGCTGTCGAAATTTTCGCAAGTGACGAAGGACGGGGAATACATTAAGCCTCCACACGCGAAGCTGAGCTATGGTGGTGTGAGTAAAACCCTTCCAGCCATGTTTGACTCGCTTTAATGGAGACAATCAAACAGATGCTCTATATCCGTTCAAGGTAATTGATAAATTGGCGTTTATTCCTTCAAGCGTCTGAAGGGAAATTCGGGCACGTTATAGTATGGTTACTACGGCTGGACGCTCCCTGGCGAAAGGCAGGTTACGGATACATCTTGATGATGACAGCATACTGACAAGCGCACCCCTCCCATAGCGGCAACTATATCCATTCGCTATGCCACGGTTCGGCGACAAGGAAATAAGCCAGAAGGCGGACGACTCGAACGTCAGATAATTACTTACCCATCCGTCCACTATCGCCTCCTTCCGATCCTTTCCCGAGCCTACGTTTATATTCTCCTTGGACGGAATCTCGTGAGTAAATGCACAACAGGAATCGTGACTTGCATTGGAGCTGATGATGCTCTAGACGAACTCTTTCATTGAACTGTCGGCCCAGCTCAGCCGCAAGGACACTTCTCGTTTAGGCGAGATGCATGCCATTACGCGTGGGTTAAAGGTGTTGGTCACGACAACAGCTCTTGAGGATGTTGAGGTGGCGCGCCGTTCCATGGGAGGGCACGGTTATAGCGCATATGCCGCTTTGGGCCTTGTATACGCTAATGCTCTCCCAAGTGCAACGTATGACCTTTAATCATTTTTTTGTAAAGGCGAGGCTAATAAGTCGCTTTCGCCTTCAGGTACGAAGGTGATAACTTTGTGCTGGACCAACAAGTCGTACGAGCGGCATTAAAAGCCTGTAGCGACCTTTCTGCTACGAAGTCATCCACTCCCGTTCCGCTTTCGCCCTTCAATGCGTACCTGCGTCATCTACGGAAGGCAGATACGGAGCTCCAGAAAATGCTATACGAAGCCCCTCGCTGGACTGACTGGCATGTTCCAATATTGGTCCTTGAGCTGCGTGCAGCAAGGGTTGTCGAAGAGCGCTTTATAGCTCGGGCTCTTGAGGAAGTGGACGCGAGTTCCGACCATCGTGTATCGCGCGCGGTCACTGAGGCATACGTTGCCACGCAAGTCGGAGAAATGATCAGGACGTTGCCTCTCAGTGGAGAGAGCGCTTCTGTTGTTAAGGCTTTACTCAGACTGGTAGGTCTTTCCCGTAAGGTTTTGATAACGCAATAACGTCCTGACGATAATGCATTCTGGACGCTTCAAGTATCTTCTCTCTACTGTAGAGAAAGCGATGGTGGACATCTTGTCGTTCAACATCATTTCGTCCCGCCTCACCGGAAGAGGGAGGGAGCCGTTGAAAACGTTACGCCTGGAAATCGCAAACCTTTGTGCAGAACTCTTGCCCGAAGCTATCAGTCTTACCGACGCTTTCGGTTACAGCGATTGGGAACTAGATAGGCATGTTGAGTTGTTAATGTTCCAAAGCAATTACTGGTGGTTAAACCCTGTTTCTTGATGCTTTAGCGCTCTTGGGGTCCACGATGGTCGGGTCTATGAAGAGCTTTGGCGCAGGGCGCAGACAGAGCCCCTTAACCAAGCCGACGTTACGGAAGAATACAAGGTATGCCCGGTACGCCCATATTAGATACGTATTTTGACGATTCGGCATGTCCAGGAGTTTATCAGACCCCTCCTTGAACACGGAAAGAAACTTGCTAGCAGCGGGCTGCCTATTAAATCTAAGCTTTGAAGAAATTATGCCGATATCTAAGTCAAAGACACATCTTTTTGGTTTTTCTGTTCTAGTACAAGTTGGTTTGCTTTCTGGTATACATACATATTTTAACATTGCGCAACGTGGCTCGAACAATCCCGGCAGACTACCCAAGCTCAGATCGACTCAAGCACACAGTCGATAACAGCACAGCGCCCCTCGGTCCTGACAACATTCACGCCCTCAGCGATGGTTGCTTCCAGCTCCGACGCCAGCGTTATGCGTTTTCCCCAGGCGCCTCCAGCTGCTACGGCGATCTGGGAGAAATCTGGCATATCCGGACCAAAACCGACTGTTAGCTGGCTACCTGGCACTGTGCTCCCGAGACCCTGTGGATAGACTCCCAGCATTGAGAGCTTAGGCGACTTTTATGAGTGACGAAGGAGCCGAAGTCAGTTAAAAGTCGAGACAGTCACGTTCAAGGATGATAGTCTTACCTTCCAACCGCCATTGTTGAGTATAATGGTCAAGAACGGCTGCATTCACCCGAGTTAGTAATTCCGTGATAAATGGTGGGAAAGTTACACTAACCGTGTTATATTTTTTGGCGATCCAATACGCTGAGGATGGCACGCCAAACAGGAAAGAGCCATCACCTACAATTAACACGGCGAGGTCATATGGGTCGTTTGGTGACGATTCCCTCTTAGCCAATGATGCGCCTACGGCTGCTCCTATGCCCCAGCCGAGGGATGACGATCCAGGGGTGATCATTGACCCCGGGAAAGCTGGGCGCAGATGATCCCAGACAAGAACGTTATTGCTAACACCTTCGTTCAAGAACAATGTACGTTCGGGATTCGGGATGGCCTTCCGCAGAACGTTCATGACATTTGGGACCGTGAAGGAGCCGTCGGAAGTAAGTGAGGATTCAGCGGCCTCGAGGCTGCTTATCCATTTCGAGTGACGTTCCTCAATTTCTTGAGCCCTGGGTGCAATCCGTGTCTTGATCGATTCTATCTCGGACGGAAGATGTTCCAGGATCTGAGTAAGAGCAACCTGCGAGTCTGCCTTGCAACGCATGGTCGCGTCAACGTGGAACATCCCTATGTTGTCCTTCAAAGGGTCAATATCGACGTGGAAGATTTTGGCTTCTGCGCGCGGCTTGTTGCGCATCGGAACATACGGGATGTCGCAATCAATGATAAGGATGACATCTGCGTTGCGTACCCAGTCGCACACGCCTAAGCCATAGCTCATTTCGACAAAGTTCTTGTGGTTGTAACCGATGTTGACTGCCGTCGGGCATGAGACGAGGACGGGGATTGCGAGGGTTTCGGAAAGTTCGACTAGCTTCTCGACGGCCTTCGAGTTCTGACCCAAGTACGAAGTAATAATCAGCGGGTTCGTTGCACTCGAAAGTGCACTTGCGATCGTACTAGCAGCTAACAAGGAAACTCAGAAATTTGCTATGGTGAAGTGGCAAGATCTTCCGACTCACCATTCGGGCTTAATGCAAGGGGCTCCAATGGTGCCCAGGTCTTTACATTCAAGGCGGCCGTCGCAAATTCTCCAGTGACCTCTTCCTCCATTACCTCGCGGCGGGCCCAGATATACACAGGTCCTCTGGGCTCACTCGTTGCTCTGGTGGCGGTGACATAAAGTAAAAACGCAATTTGGTGAATATGAGCTGATATGCTTCAAGCGTTCCAAACCTACGACTGGAGGCCTCGTAGGACGACTTGGCGGACATCTTTGCTGCTGTTGATCTGGCTAGTGAAGCGCATGTACTGCCGTAAAATGGCAGGCTGGTCACGCACATCTGCATGAAACGAGTATCATCAGTTTCTGAAAGAACTCAATGGTTTAACGCCCGACCTTGCAGCCACATAATCCACTCATTTCTAGATCCCTTCACCTCGCCCTCTGTAGTGAAGGGGGAGGCACCCGCATAAATCAGCACTGGCACTCGGCACCTGTCCACATTATGGACCGCTCCAGCCAGTCCCTATCTCTCCGAGTTTAGCACTAAACGTGTCTTGCACCTGGTCCGCTAACTAGACATACCTGCGTACCGACATCGACGTGCACGAGGACAGCAGCAGGGCGCCCGCATATCTGAGCGTAGCCCTGCGCGGCGCTGAGTGCCACCATTTCATTTGGACATGTTACGATCTTTAGATCAGTCTTCCCACCAGTCACCCGCTGGCGTTCGAGCTCTTCGAGGAGTGCGGGGTGATCGGATCCCCAGTTTACGAAGGCATGAGTTACTCCGGCCTGCAGACAGTGTCTAAGGTGTTAGAAGCTATAAATACACTGGGTAATTAGAGACTCACTCGCCTGGAGCAAGGTGTTTAAGAAAACGGATGAAGTCGTGTACATTGTGAGAGAGGACGGTTGTCTCGGTAGTATGATCCGAAAATACGAGATTATTTATGCACCAGAGCAGCCTGCGGATAAAAGCACCAATCCGGTCATGGGGCTCAGTGACCGGCGAGAGCACCATTGCATTTATTCCGCCCAACACACATAGGCTCACACGCATATAGCTTCCGGCGCCTAAATTATCATCGACTTGGACCCTTGATAGGAGCACGCTAATGGGCGAAGAAGTGATTAGGATCTCCTCGGTAGGCGGCGCTTCGGAGTACGGCTATACGCTTTAAGAGACAATGTAAAGAGTGTAAAATGTGGATTTCGGCGGATGAACAATGAACAGGACAGGAAGAAATCAATTCATATTATATAATCTAGAACAAACCCAACAAGTCATCCTCTGGCTTTTGCTGCTGTTGTACAGGCGGCACCGGAGACATCACACTCGGCGCCGCGGGCGTCCCAAAGAATGCTGGCGATTGCGCGGGCTGTATCGGCGACGCAAACCCGTTCATCCCTCCCAACGTGCCTCCGCCTCCGCCTCCGAGACCCGAACCCCCAAATATCGAAACGAGATCATCAAGAGGGTTGCTGGACGTCCCTGCGAGCAGGTTTGCAGCTGCCGGCGTTGTGGTAAGTATCGTCGCGGCTAATCCTGTGGGTTGACCATCTTCCGTGGGCGCATCATCGAAGTCAAGAAGGTTCTCCGCCTGCTGACCAGCAGCAACCGTCTGAAGAGCCTTCCGCGTCGAGATGTCTTCATCATGGCCCTTCCTGTAGCGACCAACCGGATATTAGCGGGTCAAATTCATTGCGCTCGTGCTGTATCTCAACAGAACACTCAAAAGAATTGGAACGCACTCTGTGAGCTTCTGCATGGCTTCTGCGCCGAAGCGACCGCGCCCGATAAACGTCTCCGGGGGTTTGTGGTATACGCTTGCAAGGCTGGAAATTTCGCTCAATAGCTCATCTAGTAAGGCCGCAGATACCGTCGTTCTGGCTAGCGAAATGGGCGGTCGATGTGCTAGAATTACGGACTGTTGGAAGTGAGGTTAGAGCCTATGTCCGAGGTCTCTATGAGGGGCGTACTTTTGCCGCAGCGGGGTCAGTTGAAAGCAATCTCCAGTAGATGTATGCTCGATCGCGCACGTCTGGCGAGTCGCAGTCCTTCGTTGCGGTATCCAGGACACGCTGCACTAATCCTTGCGCGCTATCGGGTTTATTCATATATAGTTTGACTACAGCGGTTAAAGTTTGTAATTGTACCTGTAAAGGCACAAATGTTGAAGATATGATATGCTTAAAATTCATAGAGAAGTTATTTCCACGTACAGGATATGCTTCTTCCGTAAACGACTCCACGAAAATGCTGAGCAGCTCGTCCGCATTATCGATTTTGCTGGCATACTCGCCAATAATCCAAATCAACGAGGCTTTCGCTTCGGGTTCATCTAGTTCATCGAGGTTTGCACAAAGAGTGGGTATAACGCCTTCGTATGTTGACGGATATTTTCGGAAAATATCCTGATTCGCATCGTGAGCTATGAATGCTTTCAAGCAACCGTAGAACTCACTTTCATGATAACAACTGCCTCCTGCACGACGTAGCTCACTCGAGTTGATATTAACTCGAGCAGTACATTTACGCAACGTTCTGCGGCGGATTCGATCTTGATGGCGGTTTGACCGATGGCTCGAATGCTCTTACGGACGAAGTCAACGTCCACTTCCGACGAGTACCTGTCCTCTCGATTATTAATATATCAAAAACAAACAAAGGGAAGGTTGCTCACTCCTTGAGCTCGCTGAGCAGTGCATCTACATTGCTGTCTCCAGCTAGGCGCACCATGATATCGAGCTTCTCAATCTTCACGTACAACGGGTCATTATACTTGCAGAAGAATACACGCATTTCGCTTGCAAGAATGTCTGAGCGCTTCTGCAGTAGAAGGTTTATGTTGCGTAGCGCTACCCACTGCACCTCCGGCGGAGATGAGAGGAGCGTTACGAGCGGCGGCGCCATCTTTCGCACAAACTGCCGATTAAGATCTTCTCGCCGAACGTTTCGCATATGGATCATAATGACCTATGCAGGCATGAAATTGTCAGTATATTTTTCAAATAGTCAGTAGAGAATAAGCGGACCTTGACAGCAGCAAGGACAACGCTTCCATTTACATGCTGAAACTGGGGTATGACACGCTCGCATATATGTTCACTCTCCTGGTCGTCTTGTGCTTTATACCGTGCTAAAGCCGTAAGGATTGCGACGCGCCCCCACTCCGAGCATTCGTTCAGGGCAACAAGAAGTTTTTGTAATGTGTTAGGAGTAATTATGAAAAGAGCCTTCTCGGTTTCTGGCGATGGGGGAAGGGATGATGCAGCAACATGGATGTCCGTCAATGCTGTGACGGCGTTGGCGACCACCTGAGCAAAATGTCGTATATTCATCCAGAGAATGCAGTGTGGATTTACGCACCATTGGGTTGCTATCCGACACCATATCCTGCAGTTGTTCCAGAAAGCCATTGTCCAAAACCAGCTCCGGTCTCAGATCGTACAGTTTTGCGACACACAGCGCAGCCGTTTTGCGCACGTACGGGTTCTCGTCCCGCAAACATTTCTGAAGTGGATCACACAAATAATCGATGATTTTCTCCGCGCGGAGGCAGCCCATCGTACGGATCGCGAGTGCGCGTACAAGCGGATTCGGGTCGTCTGCGTCCTTGACGAATGTGTTTACCGCGAGGATGACTAGCTCCGGTTGCGTCTTTGCATAGTTCATGAGATAGAGGTATACAAGCTTCTTCTGCTCTAAATCATCCGTTTGCATGTTCTTCAGCACGTCCGGGAAAAGGCCACTGACATCTGGGTCATGTCAGCACAGGACGATGGAATATGGAATTACAGACGTACCCTTCCCGACGGTCATATTTGCGATGACCCGTTTAATAGCATCCTTGCGTTTTTCGCGGTATTCGCTATTCAGATCAGCCCGGAGCTCATAGTTTTCGCCTGAGTAAACAAGATTGAGACAAATTGGTATGCCATACTCGGACGTGTAAGGAGCTTGTTTGCTTGCTTGCCTTTTCTCGGGGCGACCCGCGCAAGATTCATCCTCTAATGCGTCCTTGCACTTGCTTTGCCAGCGACGGTCGTTTTTACCCAAGGATTGATGCAGCAAACGCGATGAGCGACGAACGAGGTCTGGGCAAGAGGGCGACTTCAATCAATGAAGACGCGCAGCGTCACAACTCACGCGTAATACCGGCTCTAACTTGACTATTGACTACCACACCCAAGGCTCCTGTATCTCAAATTTCGCCGATATTTGGCTGCATGTCTACGGTCTTGGCTCATGGATGGCTTGAAGGTGATCCGTCATATAAACCCGCGCCGAGAGGGCCGAAACATACTGCTGGCAACTTTCACCTTCGGCCAAGTCAAGCAAACCGCTCTTTTCACTCTTATGGACACGCATGATCGGTGTACACTGTACACTTGCATAATGGACTACCTCATGTCCACGGCGAATCCACATATATCCTAACGGTTCCTGATATACAAGCTACTAATACTACTCATGACTTCGGTACATGCGCCGCACCGAGCATAAACACATCCTTACACTTGAGTGCAATTCATGCATGCTGCCGGTCGTGGGCTTCCTTGATCTGGTCAGACGTTATTCCGGACTCGCGAAGCTCCCCTTTTGCCGTGTAATTGGGGTTATTGAAGTACTTTCCGGCAGCCTGCAAATGGTTGTTACGATGAAGAACGTCAACACGCCCTTCGGCCTAGATACATCGGTGTTGAACACACCTTCTCGACCTTGCCAATGATCTTGTTGACAATTCCTGGATTGCCCTTGGGTATTAGACCCTCCGGGTAGCCATGTGGAGTGACTGTGTCAATTTGACCGAGCTGAGTGCACTACGCCGTCTGCCGAAACTGCCGTTGAAACATACCTTCTTGATCGGATTTGTTACTTCTAGGCCGCTCTAAATCCTGCTCGGAACATGCTTCGTCCCGACGTCCGGGGCTGCTGGGATGCTGCTCTGGCTGTGTCCGTTGTACGTACTCATCCCTGGGCGTGCCTTGGGCTAGGGAACCAGTATCGCATTCGTCTGAAGGTGTGTTTCGCTTATCCTCGTGCGTCGACATGGCAAATTATAAGAAGTACAGTCTGCTAACCCCATTCCACTCTTCATAGGAACGGACGAGTAAAGCAGCGATGATGTCAGCCTGGGGCCTACGCTTATCGATTATGTAAGCCTCCCTACATGTGAGCAATCAGGCATCCCCTTTCGCAAGTTTCTCTTCTGGAAGGTCTGGTATGCTCAACACAGTCAAGGTCATCGTGGGATGGTTGTTTCTCACGACGTGTGTTATCCAATCCATCTCAATGATTCTATCTGATGCCATGATGGTCACCATCTTCATTCTCAGATGCGATTTTTTTTTGTTGAAGGAGGGGCAGCTCTGGTGATGTTTTATTCCGTTGGGAAACCGTCTAACATTATTTTTGCAACACCTCGAAGTCTTGCCCGTTCAAAATATTGTCTATTCGAGGTAGTGCGCGAATATACTAAACACTTGGAGAAGGAGACCGCAGTCCATCGGCAAGATGGCTTAATTACCGTGATGGCATTTGAGTCAAAATCCTCACGTAATTGAATTGTGCCTATTTCAACTTGGTATAGAGAAGGACTCAATTCTTCTGATTGAAAACTTGGGTGTCTATGGCTAATCATTCCTGTTCGATTAAAACACTTGTGCCGATGAACATCCACCTTTGGCGACTGTTGTTATCAGCTTCGCGGAAGATCAAGCTCATGGTCAGCGTGTGACTGTTTCCTTCGTCCTTCCTTCGCCAGCTAGTCGCCAGCTCCCCTTTGTCCCCGACTCCGCCGTCATCCAGTTAGTGCACCCCGCTCTTTTCGTGCCCGCGACATTCGTTACAACCCACACTTTTTATTTCATGCGTTTTGACAAGATCACCTTTATATTCTCTTTAACCCTGTAATCATCAAAGGTAAGGTACAGGTCGCGCTTCGCCACGATATGTATTTTCGCTCTGTACGGAAGGAATCCTCCATGGGCCAGTGACTGACCGTCCTCGGTTATACTTTGCAGAACCCAGTAAAGTATTTTCTTCGGGAAATGAAACATTCGTCCTTGCGGCGCACGCACAAGCCTCAAAGCCTGCAACAGTTCATATCAGCCAGACGTCTCTTCCCATCCGGAGCTGCTAGGCTCGACACCGTCTCGACTGTGTCGAAGGAGAGTTTACCTTTACCCGCTAGCGTGGTCATTGCTGGCTCCGTCGCGTGCACTCTAGCCGCAAGTGTCATCCTTTTTGGCCTATACAAGTGGTGGAAGCACTGGAGGAGCGTCCGAAGACGTGCGCGAATAAGCGAAGAATTTGGGGGCCGGCACGCCGCGATGGAAGTTACCAGACCTGGTGCTAGTGACGGGATACTGTCCTCTGGAGCGGAACTCAATACTACGCTGCGAATGTCCGCACCTAGTTTTTCGCCAATACTGCAATTAACGCCAGGTTGGCCGCTCCAAAATTCTATACAGGAGGATAAGAAGCATTCGAGACATGCGCAACTTCTGTATAAACTTCTTGTCGACGCACGCTCAAACGCGGGGGACGAAGATGGTCGCAGAACTCCATCGACGGTGGAAGCCATAGCTGGCAGTACAATGCCCTCGGCCGCTCCATCACGTGCTGCATCCACCTCCACACACCGAGATATGGCTCAAGCATGGGAGAAACTCGTTGCTGCGCACGCTCATATACCACGCCAGCGAGTACCACCGGAGCCGCCATCTGCGGATGGACCCCGAAGGTTGTCATCTGATTCGCACTGGTCCTGGTCCCACCGCGCAACGTATCAAGGGGACAATGATGTGGAGCCACTCCCTGCATACTCTGCCCGACGGAGTCGGAGTCTCACAAGCCTAAATACCCCATCTTCGTCGCAGCCACGGATCCGCTCGCGCTCGCGCTCGCAGCGTTCGTCGGCGTTGCATACTCGGGCTGGAGAGCCCAGCGGATCGAGATCACGGCCCGTATCCGTCTCTGGTACAAATCACATTGGGGGTCTGAACCTAAATCCGCCTGAATATCCACTCGAGCTAGCGCGAAAAGTTGTTCAGGCATACTCACGGGCAACGCGCTCGCCGCCTCTGCCTCCGCCGGGGTATGGCCCCTAGCTTCGGCGCTTCACAATGTATAAATATACAGCTATCAGGATGGCTCTTACTTATGGACATATTGTATTTGGAATTCGAGATGGGAAGATACTTGAGCTTTTTCTGTCGTATATTTTGCTTCTTTATTGTTTTATTTTTAAGGGATGAGTACTTCGCCTTGCGGCTGAAAACGGGTGGCCATCTTCGCGAAAAGGCGGCCCCGTGATGGGCATGATGACGTATACATGGCTCAAAAGGTGTTTTATCATTCTCACTCGCAACATACATAACTTCAAGTTCTTGTAACCAATAGCAATGTGAAAGTGTGTTGTGTCTTAAGTCCTTCTACAAATGTGCTCTCTTCCTAAGGTCTGCAGCGATCAACTTTCCGGCAGGCCAGGCGAACCCTTTCAGGATCATAACGCGGTACTTTTGAAGTAACTGGCACAGAAACGAACGACTCGGATCTTTCGAAACATTCTAGCTTCTCGGGATTTTGGGGTTGCGGTCCTAAAGTTCCAGCTCAGTCAGAAGCAAGTTGCACAAGTTGCATAAACAGAAGCCATAAGCTCCTTCTTACCTTCGCCCTGATCACTCAATACGGATGTGAGCTCCAGCGCAATTGTAGCAGCAATATATATATATTCTGGGTTTATTGCACTCTCTTTCTTCTTCTCTTTATCTTTTTTTATTTGCCTTTTGTCCAGAGTCACTTGCGGCGGAGGGTTCGCGGAGATCGAAATGGATCCCGTGATAACTGACTTTTTGGGTAGTCGGTTGTAAAATCCAATGATGAAGGCTCATTCTCAAAATTTCATCCTCTCATTAATTCGTTACACCCCTCGTCCGTCTGGGAGCCCGCCAAATACAATATCCGCTACGTATCCGAAGCCAGCTGAACGGACTTCTTGGTTAACCCCGACAGCCCGTTCTGGTTCGATTCACCGGTGTTGTGGACTCACGCCCCTAGACCGGAGCCGCCAGTTGATGCCGAGGCTCAAATCTTAGTTGTCGAAGATAATTTACTGTGAAGCTAGTCATTGGCCGCTCACTTTCGGGGACTCGTACTTCAATGATCGAATTGAAGCTCGCTCACACGCTCACGTATGTGTTTGAATCTTGAACTCGGCGATCGTCGGCGGTACCCAAAGTTATAGACGAAGGTCCCTCTACGGTGTATTCTCATCGGCCAAACCTAACTAGCAGGCGCCTAATCTTTCGGCCAGTAATATGACTGGTAGGTACAAGCGTACTTCTGCAGAGAACCGTCCAAGGACTAAGCTAAGGACGGTGTGCCATCAATAACCTCAGCTTCCTAGATAACGGTTGTATGGGTTAATTGTCATGTCGGTCTGGATCAGCTTCGTCCGACCGAAGGATCAGCCGCACTCTCTCCACACCTTCTCGACGACCATAGTTCGAATTCTGCTTCCGAATTTGGCCTATTTACACTCGCATACTCGGGGTTCCTCCGGCGTTATGATGAATACATCGAGCTGGCGTATGGATCCGTCCTCTTCGTTTTCCTACGATCAGCGTATATCAGCTATCATCTCGCCGGTCATATATTCGTTTTAAAGAAGAAGTGAATCGCTCACCGTCAAACCAATTATATGCTCTTCGTCCATGAGAACGCCATCATAATTGAACGTGTTCTCTGATAAAATCTCGATGAATGGTAATGCTGAGCGAACGTCCTCCATAAAGCAATCTTGGCGAGCTGTAATACTCTCTTCTGTAACTACCCTGACTCGACCCTGACTGGCGACCCGTGCGGTCCTTGACATCTCGGTTAGGACGGCCTTTGTGTTGTAGTTTCTGACTCGTATGTGACGAGGTCTGTCCCTCGTGATGAAAACTTGTCTCTGGCCGGCGATCCCTGCCATCCACGCCGTATCCGTCTCGTTAACGTCGTTCCAGCGCGTGGTCCTGGGTCCCCAAAGGTTCCATGGTCTTGCGATCACCTCGGTCGGTTTGGCTGTGCCCAGAAAACTATCACATGGGTGTACGGTGCGTAATAGTTCGTCACGGTGTGCCACAAACGTGAACAGGGATATGTGACCTTCTCTGCTTCCTTGCAGATACATCCTAAACTGTACGAGGGCTTTCTGCGGCACGCCGCGCACTGGTGCCCTTCTGCCCCTCGCTAGGGGTGACCCTATACCATTCACCGCGGAAGCAGCCGATACTCCGGTTACGCGTCCACGCACAGCATCCGTGCGACAGCTTATACTAGCTAAAGAGCATCCCTGTCGCAGAGTAGGCAGTGCAAGCCTCCCGATCCACCGACACTGTGTACGCTCATTCTCTGCTTGTAACTCCACCAGCTTCAAAAACTCGATTGTATTATCGCGCATATTCGTCAGGATAAAGGTGTCATTGGACAGAAAGGATGCCCCTCGATACGTTGAGCTACCCGAAGAAATGTGCTAAACGATAAGTTTCACAGACTCAGTACGCGCTCGTGTGAAAGATCTGCGCCCTACCGTAATGAGGAACGCCGTCGTCCAGTTATAGATGTACAACTCGTCAGAAGTATTGGGAGACCTCAACCAAGCCAAAAGGACTAAAAGGTACGGTCCAGCGATCTCGATCGTTGCAATACAATGGTTGCCTTCGTCTTGGTGCTCGTGGAAATGAATAATGGGTTCTTGAGCGAGCGGATGATAGGTCGCCGTTGAGAATCTTTTTAGATGCAATTCGAAGACGTGATTATCGCCCGCATCGTGGTTCCTGGAAAAAATGTCCTTGTTAAGCGCAAGTACATATTCAGAGGCGAGTACTTACGGGGAAGGAATAGAAGTCAGTACGGCAAGCAGGTCGTTCTCTTCGAGGGAAAGACCAATGGTGAGCGCTTCGACTCCGATTGGTATGGTTTTCCACCATTCATTAGTCCCGTCTTTCCCCGGCAAGCTCTGCTGATGTACACACATCGGTAAGTGGACATAGCGTAGACTGCTCGTCCGTAAGCTATCAGGAACAATACTGAGATCTCCAAAAATGTAGACTCCAGCTGTCAGATCATGGACATGAGAATGTCGATAATTAACTGGAATCGAGACATGCCGTTTCTCATTAAGATCAACGCTGTCCCATAGCGCTTCTCTATGCGAAAGATACGCGAGGCGATCACCACTACCAAGAGGACGGATTACGTTCGTATCTTCCATCCCTGCAGCTAGAAGAGCAACTTGGTATCGCAGAATGGCCGAGCGCTTGCAAACATAAGCAGTACGGTAAGACACTCGGCGGAAAGAAAGGATATCGCGTGGGTCGAGGTAAGCGACAATCGCTATGAGAAGCTCAGCGGGGAGGGCGAAGAGAGCCATGGTATGTCTACTCTCACATTGCTCTATTTAAACCCTCAGAGTAGCCAGAGATGTCACGGCTCTTCCACAATGTGGGTTATCAATTCCGGGATAAAGATGGCTTCAACATAGACATCTTAGTCGAACGACAAACCGTGCAGCGACCAGCTGGGGCACTTGACAACGTTTCGGGATAGCTGTGGAGACTGATTCGCATGATTATGACGGTTCTCCCATCACAAACGATCGTCCTCGCAACATCCTCCCACCGTAGGACATGTGCCTGTTGGCTCACAACATCCATTGTAAACGTCGGAAGCTCAAGCCGTAGGTGGGCCTTTTCATTTCGCCAAACAGATGACCAAAAACGAGGTAGAAACGTCAGTCAGTCCTGTGCGACTAACCCGTCGGCGAATGCGAAGGAGCTTTGAACAAAGGGATGGAGCTGGGAGGGAAGGCTGTCCAGCCGGCGACGAATTGGCGAAGAGCATACGCCCCATGTGAAGGTCGACGCGGGGATTGGCTCAGAGAGGAGCAGTGACCTGCACGTCTTCTATCGGATGTTTCAACCAACCGCGGCACATGTCTGGACAGAATCGCCGAAACGGATATGTGGCGCCGCCTACTCTTTGCGAGCTTGTAGTCTTGCCACTCTTTCTTCGGAACATGGTAGTACCCTCACAAAAGGTGAGCACTACTTTCCTACGATGAATGTACTCATATGGTCTCATGCAAGAGCGAGCGGGGTCAAGAGGAGGCACGAGTTCATGCCCTATGATTGTTTGTCGGGAATTAACGGCTTGTTTTATGCGAACATACGCAGTCTGCACAATCGCCTCGTTGATGCAGCGCATACAAAATTTTAAAGTCGGCCATACTGAGCTTCTGGAGATGGCAAAGGGGAATGTCCGAGGAAGCTTCTTGGAGCCCAATCAGGATGAGTGAAAACTTCTATTTTGGATCCGCTGGCTACTCTTCTAATACAATGTTTTATAGTTGATGCGTGCCTAACTGCAACGATCTCTTGTCTGGCCTTAGGTTTGGACAGCTGATATTGCTCACACTCCTGGATTCTTGGGTGATGGCAGCTTATCGAGCGGAAGGAGATATAACAACTCCTTCAGACATGGTTCCGAGTTCCGTCGTCAAGTATTTTTGGAAGAGTTTTATCTTCGGGGTGGTCCTTCACACACGTGTCAGACCCATTTGAGTCCGTTGAGCCCCGACAACCTCTGCGCAAACCCTATGGAACAACTTTATAAGCAACGTTAAGACTGGCGTGAACGAACAGCAATATCGATGTGGCCGATGGTCATGGGTTTTTGACCTGCTTGCTGGGTTGCACGCAGTCACCGGTGCACTGGTCTTTTCGATTATATTCGAAGCCCAACATGCCTCGACAGGCGCGCGAAACTCATACCTGATCCCTTCGATTGCCGCCAAGCCCTTACTAACTCTCGAAGGCGCGAAGAGCAAGGAAGATTTAATTGTCCGCTCTCGCAGATTATCTATGTGTGTCTGCAGACCATTTAATATGTGGTCAAGCTCTTCCTATTCCCCAATGCTAACCACCTTGTTCTAATCTCAGTATGTCCCGCTTTTTGGAGATTTTCTTGAAGTTCCAATCCTCGCCGGCGCTCGCTATACACGTTTTTCAATATTCTGCGAATGGTTGATCGGATAGAGTAATAAGGCAACAATCACTTCATCTCGGGGACATCTTGCGGATGTGTCTGCTTAATATTGCGAGTTTTGTTTATTCGCCCTGTGACAGAAGTTCCTCAAATCCGCATTCCCTTGAGACACCGGCGTAATATTTCCTTCTGTGAGCTCGAATTATGACATCGTCGCCGTATTGAATTAAGAGGCCATCAAAGCATCGCCGCTAATCAGTCAGCATGGCCCAAAGGGCTTTGCCTAACTCGCGACTCAGTACAACTTGCCACCCTCAAAAGCTTTATGACCAGTCGGTGATCCGCATTATATACCGAGTACAGTCGAAGAACTGAGACTGGCTCTGAGCGCTTCGCCCTGTTCAAATGAAAGCTCCAGCGCTGAGAATAAGTTTTCAAGTTCTATGAAACTTCGGGCATGCATGTGGTATACCAACTAGAGCAGTCAAACAACCCTCCCTGTTCGGTGCTATACAGAGCAAGCAAACGCGCGGCGTTATGCTACATGAATTACTTTGCATTTGTAGACGTAAAAAAAGACAGTTTTGAATCGAAGCACTTGGACTTCCTCAGTCACTATCGGCAGACTAGAATTTTGCCACAGAGAATGGAGCCGGTCACATCTGAAACCATTTGTGGTATTCCATTCCCCCCCCCTCAAGGAAGCCACCGATGGCTAATACCTGCCGAGCGAGCTGCTAGAGGTCAGCCGCCGCCTTGCCCCGGTACTCATCCCACGCTTTCTTCGGGCGCGTAGCATCAACATCCTCTTGGCGAGTAGCTCGTCGTGGGTTAGGTCTCGCGATGCCCTAGACGCCTCCGAGCTGAACGACGTCGCTGATCCATCCGTTGCATCTCGGAGGAACGCCGGCCGCACGACCGACTGGGGTAGCGCACCACGCCCTTTTGAGCCTGTGTTCATGGTCCCCGAAGCGTACAGACCAGACTTCCTTTTTTGCGCGCCTGCAGCCGGAGTATAGATAGCCCTTGCGCCCAGGGTGTTCTCCATATGTAAGCCATGCTTCATCCCCCCATTCTTTTTCTGCAGCCTTAAGGGAGTCGCCGGGCTTACTGACCTAGACCAATTACAGCCGTCCTGAGTATCAAGACTGCGGCCGAGAATGCTGTCGCCAACACCCGTCACATCTGAGCAAGACTGACGGAAAGGACGACCGCTGACGTTTGCCATGGGACTCTCCCGTGTATCTGACAAGATGTCGGATGACGGGCCCAGGGACACTACCTCCGCACCGCCATTTTTGTTTAGGAACATCGTTTCACGCCATCGACCCGAACGCGAACGACTAGGGGGAAGCGTCGTGTATTTATCTCCCGCAGGCCGAGGAGGTCCTCCTGCGAAGCTTGACAGTGCGCTAAGGATACTGGAACGCAGTGTAGTTCCCCATCCATCCGTGGTGCCCGTGCCCTCTTCCTCTCGGACAAGCGTATCCCCAAATGGTGGCATGGGGAGTGAATAGATCTCGTTCTCACTTTCCGTATTCATCGTAACGCCTCTGCGAGAAAGCGAGTAGACGGCATTCGCCCTTTCCGGCGCACATAAAGACCTAATATTCAGCGGTGCCCATGGCACGCTAAGGTTCTGGCTCCCAGGATCAAGGAAGGACGAAATTACGTCTGGATGCGCATTGTGTGGTGTGCCGAGACCTATGGCGAAGTCGTCTCCGAAGCAGGGGGATAGAGCCGGGTGCATGGCCTCGTCACAGGAGCTAGAGAAGTCACCAGGCATGTAATTTTTCACATTCAAGGGGCCAAGTAATCGGCCTGGGGACTCAACGGTGTCATTAGTACGAAAATGAGCGGCGGGAGGACGCGACGCGAGCGTCGGATACCGTCCAGGGGAATTAGCAAGTCCAGGGATAAGGGGAAGGACGAATTGGTTGAGCTGCCGGACGTTGTGCACAGCCCGAGGGGAGGCGTTGGAGATACGTTAAGAGAGCCTGCTCCGTTTAAAGGCTTCTCTAGATGAAGTCCTAGTCCGAAACCAGAGCCCTGGTTCTCGAAATCGCCGTCTTCTCTTCCCCTACCGCACCACGATGGCCTGTTTCTCCGAGAACGCAACAACCACGCTGAGAAGGACAGAAGACACGCGAACACAACGATGGAAATGAACACGATGCCAATGTAGAACACGGTGGAGTGACCAGTAGCATCTACGTTTGGAGTCGGCGAGACGACTGATGAAGACTGACTAGTATTCGGCGACGCGGTCGAGTTTGTGATTGCGACTGACGTGCTGGGAACGATGTCCGAAGCTGCCGAAGCTGCAGCTGACGATGTGGATACCTGTCCAGGTGAGGCGTTGCTCGACTCTATCAGGAAGCTACTCGAAGACAAAAAACTTGTAGATGCGGGCACTACAGGAGTGAGCGACGACGGCGAGAACAAGATGGTCGAAGTAGGAGCGTCACTGAAGTCAGAAGAAGCTACAGATGAAGAGCCAGCTAACGTCTGGCTTTGCGTTTGCAGGCTCCCGGGGGCGAAACTCTGAGCTCCTGGGAAAGCAATGGCAGGTTGACTCGCCGTCGAGCCCCCTGGTTGCTCTTGAACCGCACTTGGAAAAGAGACATCTTGACTCTGACTTCCGCCCTGGGGAGTATCGTCTAAAAGCAAGTCCGCTCCAGGTTGAAGGAACAGACTATCCTGTCGCCTGAGATTTAGGCGGCGTCTCCGACAGCGCATAAGGAAAAGCAAAGAAAGCAAGGTTCAGGCGCCCCAGGCGCAGATAATACGTTGAAAGTATATCGAAGAGATAAGAACGGGAAGAAATTGGGCCAGCCAAGTAGTGGTCGACAAAGAGCATACTGAGGCGGACTTGAGAACTTTGCACGATCGAGGCTCGGACGAAGAGGCTGACATCGGATGTCCGTATGCAGACTGAATTGCTATGCCGTACTGGGTGCAATTATGGTTATTTCTTGACTTGAATAGTTTGTAGCTATTCAAAGGATAGGAACAAAAGCATATTGGCTCGCAAGAGAGTAATACAAATAAAAGGAGTCAGTGCGGACATGTCGAAATTGTGATGATGAGAAAGTGCTCGAGAACTTTGGGGGGAAGATGAATAAGGAAATGTTTTCTCATCATGCGGGCCAAATCGGACTTGTAGAAATTCGACAGGCTCGCATCTTCGCAAACTCAGAGACCACCGCGTACGACGACGACGACGACGCTCTGCTAACACAAATGCTGGCTGCCAGGGCGACCGCGCGACGAGCTGCAAAGCTTACCAGGACTTTTGCCACTGCGGTTGACGCCGCTGGCGTCAAGGTCGCCGCCGTCGACCATGGACAAGCAACTTCGGCTGTCACATTCCTTGTAAAAGCTGGCAGTCGCTACGAGACCAAAACAGGTCTCGCAAATGTCCTCAAAAACTTTGCTTACAAGGTGCTTATTCCCGTTTCTTTTTTCGTTGAATCGTGGTTTACCATTGGCAAAAAGGGCACATCGTCTAGGTCGACGTTAGGTACAGTGCGGGAGACCGAGCTGTACGGCGGCGTGCTGTCTTCCAGTTTAACTCGCGAGCATCTCGCGCTCACTGCAGAATTCCTTCGTGGCGACGAGTAAGTTGTTTGTGTTTTCACGCGTATTCGTGGCGGCAATGAATCTTTCTTACAGGGCGTACTTTGTTGATGTCCTCTCATCCATAATTTCTTCTTCTAAATTCTCTCCATGGGAGTTCAACGAGTCAGTCCTCCCCACAGTCGCCGAGGAGACCCGCGCCGCCTCGCTGGACCCTGCCACCGTTGCGCTTGAGCTGGCTCACGCTATCGCGTTCCGAAAAGGCCTTGGCTCTTCTATTTTTGCTCCCGCCCACGTCTCTGTGACCTCTGAAGATGTCAAGTCCTTTGCTGCACAAGCTTTCGCCAAGGGCAACATCGCTGTCTTAGGCACGGGTATAGATCAAGAAACGCTGTCGAAACTCGTCGAGAAGCACCTTGGCGCGTCGGCGGGCGGCTCCGCACTTGCGTCTCCTAGCTCGCAATATTTCGGAGGAGAG
The DNA here is from genome assembly GCA_002794785.1 of Coniferiporia sulphurascens. Lineage (NCBI taxonomy): Eukaryota > Fungi > Basidiomycota > Agaricomycetes > Hymenochaetales > Hymenochaetaceae > Coniferiporia > Coniferiporia sulphurascens. Next base: position 371,783 of record NBBA01000008.1, on the reverse strand, counting down.
ACACGTCAGGTGTTACATAGCGGACCCCAGACTGTCTTCATTGGCTTTGGAACGACAGGCGCACCCTCTGCAGAGCTTGCCGTACTTGCAGCGCACCTTTCGACCACGCCGTCCGTGAAGTGGTCGGCGGGTCTGTCTCCGATTGCTGCGGCTATTCCCGCCGGGACTATTGTGCAGCCTGTCTTGCTGCCGTACTCCGACGCGACGCTTTTTGGTCTTCTCGTCCAGGGTGAGACGGCAGATGCTGTCAAGCAGGCTGCAGCCGCTTCCGTCAAAATCTTGAATGAGACGACTGTGGGTGGCTCCGTGAAGCCTGAGGAGCTCAAGAAGGCAATTGCAAAGGCCAAGTTCGCAGTCGCCAGTGCCGTTGAGGACCGCGATGGGTTCGTCTCCGCCTTCGGCTCCAAGGTGCGCTAAATAATGGAAGCTGTTATAATGACTGATGGGAAACTGATATTAATCATAGGTGCTTTCGGGTTCGGAGGCTTCTCTGAGCAGCATATATGGCGCATTGGATGGAGTGTCTGCATCCAACTTTTTCAAGGCAAGCACATCCTCTTTCTAGCAGCCGAATAGATGTATCTGATGCTTCTTTGGTCCCTTTTGTATTTCAGGCTGCCTCTTCCCTTGTCAAAGCGACACCTACGTACGTCGCCGTCGGCGACGCTGCTGCTCTTCCTTACAAGGATGAGATTGGGCTCTAAGACTATTTTATCTACTACTAGAGTGTGTAAGGGGTTCGGATAACGGGATATCTCTAGAAACGAGCATAATCCATTGCTTTCTATATGCTAAACCAGAGTGAATTGGAGTTGTGTCATGCGTACTGACATTTCCCAGCCTACGGAGTGTTCTTGTGGCTAGGTTTAGTTGTTCCGAAGTGTCACTGCACGAGTTAGTTGAACGCCCTAGCTTTATGCACAGCAGATACTGCACAAGGGCGAATGATAATTCAACATGTAGGCTCAACAAGACGGGTAGTAAGTGTGTGGAATATGTCCGTCGGGTTCCGGGTTTCTAGCCACAAACTGCGACGTAACTCGCGTGTGTTCTACGCCCGCACTCGTTCATGTGGCTCCTGCCACGGTACACCTATTGTAGAAGTACAATACAACAGTACGTGAGTATGCAAACCACCTGTGGTATGCGCAGATCATAAAGTGAACAAAAATAGCCTACCTAGAATACGGAAGATCTCTTCCTCGGTTTCCGACGCGATGGCGATTCCTGTGCGGAGACGGATCGGATAGCAGGTTACGAAAGAAGCCGGGAACACCAAGCGGAGGTTCGGCAGCACGTTGGGTAATAAAGCAGCGGAGAGAAATAGGAATGTTCGGAATTGAAATTAAATGAAACGTTGCATTGTCCCGTCAGCTGACTGCGGGCGCATCTGAGAGTTCGACAAACCTCTAGCCGTTTTGCGCCTTCTGTCGCTCGGGTCTCGCACAACGTTCGAGTACAGAGCCCGCTGGCTCAGGGAGAAGCCCATCTTCCCTGCCTTGTACCGGATTGCGCGATTGAACTAAAGAAGTAAGATTTACGTTTTGTGCTCGCCGTCGTGACAGGAGCTTCGTTTGCTTACTATGTCGTCTCCCTACGTACACAAGGGCCAACAGATAGGAGCGATCAAACGAATGAGCCATACAAAGCCAGGGTGGGGCGTACCGTATAGTATATCAGAGCGGCGCCTCTTGATTCGTACCTGACGACTAGAATATCTACACCACATCATCAATATCCTATCAAGTCAGGGGCAATTAGTGTCAAATTCACCAATACGTCGTCTACGACTCGTCTCGTTCAGGCGGCACAAGCCCCGGTAAGACCCTTCCAGGTCGTCCAGATCTGGGACGGCAAGATCCTCGGTCAGGGTGCCACGCAAGTGTAACTCCTTCAGAAGGCGACGGAGAACTCCTGAAGCACACGCGCATCTAAATATCCGGCTGCCGAAGCGAAATAAAGCCCCTAACCTCGATGCGTTCTGCCGTCGTCGGTAGGACGCGTCAATAGAATATCCACGTCTCCACACGTCTCTCTTCCTCTATGGACAGTCAATGTCAGACAAGGTTTCAGACACGATCACTGGAGGGAAAGAGTTCAACCTGCGATAGCTGCCCATGATCTCGATAAAAAGCTTCGGGTCTATCTCGAGCGCTGATGCAAGTATTTTAGCTTGTCAAATGCGGTCACATTGTTGTAGGACTGACCTATGGTCTTGATTACACGGAAAATATCCGCAACTTCCTCCCGCGGAATACGTGTGTTGATATCTGAAAAGTGAATGAGATGTCATAGCAACAGGTCAGTAGCAAGCCCGAGGCTACGAAGATGTACGTACCATCATAAAATCTGAGACCGATCTAGACGGAAACTTAAAAACAAAACAAAATTGAAAAGCGCTAAATTAGCGCACCTCCTGAGCTGGAGAGAGCGTGATTCCGCCCTTTCTTTGTTTAACGTCTTCTAGTGTTCTACAACCACTTGCATACCACTTGTATGCCGTGCTGGGCCCTAACTTGCATCAGTATTATTGTTAACTTCTAAATATCTAGCACGTACCGACATCGTAGATATCATTGAACACGTTAATGACGCGGACGTCTTCAGTGTTTTCGTGTTCAATCCGTTTCAGTTCTCCTGTCTCTATAATTTCTTTAATCTGTCAAGGATGCGGTGTAAATAAAAATGGGGCATTGTTATTCATAAGAATAATGCCGCACCTTCAGTGCCGTTTTTTCACCAACATCTTTTATAGCTTTCGCTTCTTCGTAGGAACGGATCCTCGTCGGGTAATTGCGAATCGCACGTATAGCTTGTGGCGTACAAATCTTAAATACAACCACTCCCGAAATAAAATGATACATACTCACACTTTCCATAACTGAATACTCTCCAGCGTTCTTCCGCACCGAGTTTGCTTTTATGGAGCTCCGAAAGTTCCGATAACTGATGGAATTAAGAAGAATGCCTGTAAGCGAACTGGAGGAAAAACACGCAACCTTATCTACAATGTCTTGATTGGGACAGGGCCCAACATTGACACCCTTTTGGTCACACGTAAATCCCTGAACAGCGTACAAGTGACCAGCGTAGTGTTGGTTGCTTGATAAAAAGTTTTACAAAATTAAAACCGAATAGGCGTGCGTACAGGTTTCTGCGCAGCGATTGTCAAAGGTAAAGGCGAGTCATCGTCCGACTCCTGTTCGTATTTCTTGTATTCGCGCATTGGCTTAAAGGGAGGATGAGCACCTGCCCTTCTCAAAGAAGCCCGACACATACTTTCGCGTCTCTATCCCTTTTTGCCTGAGCGTAGAACTCTGCAAGCGGATCCTTTACCGGGGGAACCGAAATGTTTGAAGGGAGCTGTACTTTCGAAGTAGTTGCATGGGGATTTCCCTTCGGCATGGGCATGGGCCTGGGCATTGGTGAATCCCTATACGGCGTTGTGTGTTCGGCCACCGTAAAATCCCTGTATTTGTACATCAGCGATGAAAACAGGGACATCTGATTAAAGATGCGTACTCTATGCGACTAAATTCATCGCCCGCAAAGGTCTTCAGAAGTGGAGAAGCGGGAGCTTTCCCCTTTACTTTAGCATTCTGATGAACAAGGTTCCTACCGGGACTTGCTTCGATCCGGGAGGGAAAGGCTGCGTGCAAGAACTCGATATCAAGACTTCCCTTGTTCCCTGAGGTGACCCATTCCCAGGTCACTGTCGGAATATGTATTGGTATCTCATCAAGCGACTTTATTTGTAGAGTCCTCCAATGTTGTACCCTTCCTTGCGTCAGTCACGATGTGCGTGACTTTATCCGGGTCGTACGTGGGTACAACAACAGCTCCCTTCTTCCTGAGCTGCAGTCGCAAGTCCGGTGAGAAGGGAACTGTGTGTGAATTTTACTAACACGTACGAAATCCATTCTGTTCCGTGTGCTTTTTGACGCGTATTTATAGTCGCCGCCAACATAGAAAATGACCTTATCTTTCAAAAACAGGTTTTCTTCGGAAGCCCTTTCCAACAAAGGTGCAAACTTTTTCTGCACTTTGACTGCATACTCGGAGGGGGTCATTCGCCTTTCCTCCTCCTCATCTTTTTTGCGAGCGGCGGCTTGAGCCTCCTTCCTAGCCTTCTCTGTCTTTCGAGCCTTTCGCTCGGTCTCCAACGTAGGTCTCCCGCGAAATCGACCTATCAAATGTGATGGATTGGAACGGGTCAGCGGAGTGGCCGAAGGAGACGTGACGTTGCTATCTGCCGAGCTGTTCGGCACGTTAGAGTTAGAAACGCCCGACTTTTTTTGCACTCGTTCTTGCAGGTCCACCTGATGGTCCTTCAGGTGTTTCACTGGCTCCGGATCTAGGCCCGAGTCTAAGCGATGATATTCCTGGTCTCGCGGAAGATGTTCTACATGGTTATTGGCAACGCCTTCCAGCCTACTGCTCGGGTGAGGCGCGGCGTCTGGCGAAGGCGGTGTTTGGTCGTGCCTTGACGGTGTTCGAATGGCTTTTTTTAAGCCTCCAGAGTTGACCCAGTCGGAGGATCCAGATGGTGTCAAGTCAACTCTAGTTAGGCCCAAGAACTTTCAGTATCTACGGGAGTAAGCGAACTGTGTAAGAAGAAGTACCGCATGTCTGTATACGTTTGCGCGTGACTAGGGGTTGGTGCAGATAGAGCAAACGTTTCCGCTCCGCCTAAATTTAAACTCGTAGGTCCGCCACAGGCGGCGTCCTCTCTCTGGAAATTGTCGCCTCTGTGCATAAAAATGAAGCGGCCGTTACCTGTTTAATACGGAATAGAGCACACACCGACCCCTCTGCACGGGAGGGATGTCACGAGACACATCAGTAGATGAGCCACGAGGCGATAGGGAATTCGAAATCCCAGCACAGTATGCGCCTTCTCGCGCACCTTGAGAAGAAGGGCCGAGGGATTTTCATCCGAGTTCCACAGCTTTCTCCTAAAGCAGCATGAGATCGCAAATCAGTGGGACCGGGCAGAAGGGCACGACAGTCAACCCAAAGCGGATACCTCTTCAGGGCCCCTCTTGTTCGTGTTTCGTATTCATCCATGTCTTCGTCGGACATGTCTGCTAATGCTCGCTGTCTAGCGAAGAATTCCTGCACGCCGCTCATGTCGGAGCTTGATATTAATTTTCACACCCGAGAAATCAGAAGCCCTTGAGCAGACGTTGTTGTGGTTGCAAGTAGAAAGTGATGTTGCTTGCGCCGCGGCTGCTCAGTAGTAGCCGAGTCGGAGATGGATCGAGTGCGCGTCACGGTGGCCCAACGCGCCAAAACGCGCTCGGTCCGTTTCCCACACAAATTATAAACTCCGTTACGGCTTCCGCCGAGTTAAGATTTCCTACTTTCGTAAACATCCTCCACTATTTTCCTCCAAATTCACTGTCTGGAATTCTAGTGTATATGTTCAAATATATCTCGTCTTCTCTCTGACCTCGGTCCACTTATTTTTCAGGTTACAGGCGACAAAATTTGGGCCACTTTGTTGTCGGGATCCTTAAGCCTAGTTGACCGGTGGCAAGTCCTCCAGCGTGCAGGCAGTGCGTCCGATTTATAATTTATACTTTAGTGGTCCCGTGTGACTCATCTAGGTTCCATGCCTTTTTATTTAGTGCTAGAATGGCCACCTCAAGTTTGCGCGTGAATGGAAGAAACACTTCCTGGTGTCCTACGCCCTCCTACAGGCTCGACTCGCGGCACTAGCCGTATCGATCTCATTCTGTCCAACCTGTCTGGGCGAGGGAAGGAGCCTATTTGCGTCTCCTACGAAAGGCCGTTAAGCCCCTTAAACTAGATCAACACTATCTCCGTGTATTCGACGGGCATCAGTCGGCGCCTGTGGTCACGTCACCCTTTGCTTCCCCCTCTATGCTAATTACTGGAAGGCGCCTGCTCCTTCTCGAGACTGAAAGGGCAAGGGGTTTCAGCATATCTCACAGGAAGATCAGATAGACCTCACTTGCATTGGAACGAGAATGCGACATAAAACGATGCGCTATCTTGCCGTTCGTTTTACACTCAGAATTGACTCTCCATTTTCCTTCCCCCCTCCCCACTTTCGCCTCAGGCCGCCCTTCTCTTGTCTCTTTAACCACCCCCTTTTAAGCGCGCATGAACAACGCCAACAGAAACCATGCCGTTAATGGAGATGTGCCTCCCGAAGACGACGATGTTGGCAGCGATCACGACTCGATGGACTCGCTGTCGAGCTTGAGTTCCAACGAGATAGAGAATCATTTTGTAGAGAGACACGGTCGACGGTTCCACTCCCATGGTAATGGCGTTCCAGGTCCGTATCCTTTCCCAGTTGACGAGCTGGAGAAGCAGGTACGGTCTCGCTGGTCTCGCTGGCTAAAATATCTTCCAAGCTCTGATTCATCCGTCGTCGTTCCTGCCGTAGAGGATGAGCGACGTCCACGATCTGTTAAAGGACATTTTACGCGGACGAAACTACCGCGGGCCGGCGCAAGACGTTCTAGCAATGCCCGCTGGAGGGCACAGGGCGCGTGTCCTGGATATTTGCACGGGCAGTGGAAAATGGTAACGTTATTCTCTCTTCCCCTCTCCCCTCCTCAGTTTGCCGACCAAAATTCTCGCTTTAATTAGGGTGGACGAGATGGCCGTCAGATTTCCTCAAGCCAAAGTTTATGGTCTCGACATAGGTACGCCACCGGCCTGTGCCCACACGTCGTCCCCTGATGTTTTTAGCAGTGCCAATGGCGACGCGTTTTCCTGCGGACAACGTTCAGTTTGAAATTCACGACATTAACGAGCGGACGAGATGGGTTGATGGGCGGTTCGACCTCGTGCATATGAGAAATGTATCGTTAGCCGTGAGTCCCAGTTACCCTACACGCTCTATCCAGATAATGAGAAGTGAACGACCGCCGCGGCACAGGTAATTAACTACCGCACGGTCATCTGCGAGATTGCGCGCATCCTGCGTCCACAAGGTCTTTTCCTTTCCGGAGAGTGGTCGTGTACGGTATCGACCGCAAACGGTTCCGGAGCTCCGCTTCTCGCTACCGGACTGTCCAGGTTTATTAACACCGTTCTGCAGTGTGCTGCGCCGCGCGGCATCCTTCCTGCCCCGGAGTCAATCCCGCAGATGCTAGCACATAGCGGATGCTTCGGGGAGATAGTCCCAGAGCGACACATCGTAGCCCTCGACGACAGCGACCTCGGAGCCCGCGCAAAGAGGATGATACTAGATTTCGGGGATTCTGCGCGAGGACTATTCATCGACCACGGCCACCTGCCTTCTGCGCAGATAGAAGGAATTCTGCAGGGTCTTAGAAACGATCTTGAGACCGTACCGGGGATGATCTTGGTATATTACACAGTGCACGCTCGGAGAAATGCCGTTGTCAATGTTTGATCATGAAAGTTTACGTTTGATAGAAGGGTATGTGTATCTTAACAGAATATAAAGAATACACTATACAGACATTGATCACATTGATCCTGCAGGCTAAGTTCCTGCAGGCGAAGTCTGGCTGTGGGAAATGAGGGCAGGACAATGTGCGTTCGCTGAGTTAATTTATGCTCCTTCCAAGACGTGGATTATCCGAAATGAAATTCCTTTGGCACTATACGGGACCTGGAACCAAAAGGAAAGTTCCATGGAAGGCGGTGAACAGGACTCTTCAGCGCAGCGACTGTTATGTCTATTTATGGTAGTTGTACAAAGTCATACCCACCGGCACCTATGTACAGGTGCCAGAAACTTGAAAGTGTTCCGTGTTGGAATTATGACCTGGTAATCTCGACTATGGGACCACATTTGGTATTTACGTCTCACGCTCTGTGAAGTTTTACTCGTAGTTAGCTGCATGTATGCTCTTGGTCGGAAACGGTCACGGAGAAATCTTTTATCGACGAGGACCGAGCCGTGCTGCGACGGCACGCCTCAAGATTTCCAACGTTCCGCGCTTCCGAGTCCCCTTATGTAAGGAAAGCACTGCAGTTATTATTATCCCAAAACGTGCACACACATGCAATGATTTTATGTAAAAGCCTCGGAATAGCCACCAGACCTTTCGTGTCCTCTATATGAGAGCACTTATTGGGGGCCGAAGTCTTCCAGCTTGAGTTATAGGGGTAGGGGGCTGCCAAAAAGCTAGCTTAGTCAGCGGTTACCTCAATTACACTGAGTAAATACAAGCATGCTTTTTGGCGTAGCTTTGCGCTCCCCCCTCTATGTGAACTCCCCACAAATATTAACATAGTTGAACCAATACGTTAGGGTGCCCAATGTAATCATGGTAAATGGGTATGCAAATATACGACGCACGGGTGTCTCTTCGCATAAGATGACACCGGCATCTCTAACATCGAAGAAAAGTGTATTATGACGCTCGTTGATGAGCTCCCATAAGGCGATTACTTACAGGGATTAAAAAACATAATATTGCACCGCGTTTCGAATAAGAAAAAGAAATCTCCGGAGCCGGGTTCGAACCAGCGACATTGAGATGATTGCGTAAGCCATTACAGTCTCACGCTCTTCCAACTGAGCTATCCAGAGCTTATTCACTGTGTTTAATTCCTAGCCAAGTCACAGTTTAATGTGCCGGCTCGTAGCTTTACTCGTAAGTTTACGCTTCAACAGCATTAAATACATCAACGTAACTCCTGAGCTAAGGGCTTACTATGTGTAAATTATGAGCGGACGATCTTCAGTTAATTTCATTCGTTAGAGTTTTAGTCCTCCCGTAGTCACTGTGGACGCGGATCTCCGTCGTCGACGCCTTATGCTGACTAAAAGCGAACTCAAAAGATACGTTACGTTAGAGTATTGGCGCGACGAATAGAACCGACATGTGGAAAGCCGTAGGGATGGAGATTAGGAGCGGCCTCGGTTGGTTACTCATGTTGTATGGTTGTCGGTCGACCCTTGCAAACCGGTTGCAATGGCGATGTGGCAGTACGTTATCGTCAAAAATTCCAATGGAGAATCATCAGTGTCTGTGTTCGCTGGAGTTCCGCGCTTCGCGGCGTCGCATGCGAAGCCTCTTATCATGAAGGTCATAGCAATCGTGTAAGGTTCACCGCGACCACAGCACATACATACTGCGAACTCCGGAATCGCTAAATTCAGAAAAGCCGCTCGCTCGGGGATTCGTAATGATGTTCTCGACAGACACCTCCACGCTCATTGATCTCGACCGCGTAGCATGTCCGTATCGCACCTTCTTGTTGAGAACATCACAAGTAATATCATACGGGTTGCGGCGGACAGCTCAGCTTGTGTTGCCGCAGGGCTTTGTCATGACTTCTTTGGTTCCTCCAACAAATGGAAGGTCTTCCTCTTCAATTCCCGCTACAGCCGCCAGGGAGATATCATCCAAGTAGCTGAAGAACGCACAACCGATCTCCCCGCATTCAACACCGATATGAATGAGAGGAAGCATCTAAGAATATGCACGTACATCAGTATTCCTATTCGCCCGGATTTCAGGTAGCTAGTAGCTACTGTGCATCCCAGGATACACAACCTCCGAGATGCCCGCGGTCAATTAGCCTTTTCGGACGAAGCCGATAAATTATAAATTATGGGCGAGCTGTGGATTATGGGAGATTCCCATAAATTTACATTTGTCGGATGGTTGCGCTTGGATGAAGCTTCGTTCCTTTGTTGCTACAAGCGGGTCCAAAAAGTGACTGAGAACCCTGGAAAAAGAGGGACAGCCCCGTCCTGCATAGACTTCTGACATGTCGCGCCATTGCTTGCGAACTAGCGATAATTCAAAACACTACCAAAGATGAAGACGGCAAGCGAGCGACTTACATGAGCTAGTAGTACATGATCGGCACCCAGAGGCGGGATACGAACAACATTCCTTTCTCTGAGGGAAGACGCGGCTGCTTCTTGACCTGTACGTTAAAGAATGTACTTCTTATTACTCAATTGACATCAGCGGCAATTGTCTTGCGTTTTCCCGATCGCTAGCAGCCCGACATTGGTCACTGGATGGTTTATGCGAGAGCTCCAAATAACCACCCTAACTCCCCTCGAAACAGTCGTGGGGAGCATTTGAGATACGGGAGGAGCCATCCAAATGTGATGTTGATCCACAGGTACGTCGTTGGTTCTGATGCAGGGATTCCCATACCACCGGCGGGCGGCCTGGCGCTTCGAAACGTTGGCCTGAGAAAAAAGGAGTGCTGTTCTCTAAGGGGGAGTTGCAATTGGACTTGGAGCTCTGAGGGGAAATGGGTGATGCAGCAGGAACCCCAAATCTGGCAAGTCGGGGCGGGACTCGGATCTACCAATTGCGGGACGTCATAGAATCGGATTACTGGTTGGCCGTGGTGCGCTCTTTCGTGCGGAGAGGCGCACAAGGGAAGCCAAGGGCAGATGCGCATATGGGTATGCCCTTGATTACCTTGGCTACTACAAATAGTGGCGTCCTTTTTCTTCTTGAATTCGCAGTGGATCCGAGGAGTCCGGGCCGTAGGTAGTACGCTGGCGTAAGGACGGCGGAGGCGGCGCAGAGGCGTTCTGTGCGCATTGCAAGTGCGTTGCAGACACGTTTTCCCTCGAGCACTAGTGTAGCCTGAGCTCTAAGCGCAAGCTCAAGGTTGGGCCGGCAAGATCCCGATCACAAGTCGAATCCGTCATTTGACTGTTCGCCCGGGTTCGTCCGAGCCTGCTTTTCCTGAGAAAATAAAGTTCAATAGAATCATCTTGCACTCCGCCACAATTAGGTTTGGGCGATTGTCGGCCGAGTCCCTGGTCCTGGCTCGCCCCTTCCTTCCCTTGCGCTGTATCCGGAATCTGGTTCGCACGCTCGACCTGAAGGCTGCAGCCTGCACATCGTCCGGCGCTGTTCACTGTGAACGCTGAACCTGTTGCTTTCGCGCCTCCATCTCGTCCGCCACTGCTCCCGCACCAGTATCCCGGAGCGAGCGCTGTATCGCGCCGCCGTTTCGTATCTGATTACGACCCCGTACTCTGCCGCTCAACTTAAAACGCCATATCACAGCAACTCTATTCCCCCCATTACGCGCGCGTGCCCATCGCATGGACGACGACGGCCAACACGCCCAACTGGGTGCGATGCCTCCAGCCTACAACCGCGACAATCTGTGAGCCTTTTGCACTCTCTCCCCCCGAAGCTTTCCGTCTTCCCTGCGCTCCCCGCCCCGACCGTCTGGATTGACCCACACCTGTCCGCCGGCTCCGCCCAGCACATCGGTATGCGGGCGCCGCTCGTACTCAGATGGAATAAATAGTTATCGGCCGTCTCTATGTCCCATCCGCGTCAGTGTTCTCGCCTACCGCGTGTCCATTATTGCACGACGGACATTGGACGTCTCACATCGTCACCATCGTGTGAATACACACAGTGCCCAAGTCCAATTTCAGCACGTTATCCTCGTCTCCTGCTCTCGCTTTTCATACATCTTCTACCTGCTTGGCGTCGAGTGACTGACTTGTTTATTTGTCCCCCCTTCTCCTCCGGTCTTCGTCCTTACCCCATCATTGCTTTTGCTCGGCCTGGTCTTCGGTCGCCTGCGTCGTTACCGTGGCGTTCATCCGCTTGCATCGTAAATACGTCGAAATGGCCATTGGGAGCAGGGAGTATGAGTTGATTGTTCGGCAGGAGCCTAAGCAGGCGAGGATGTGCGGAGTTGGGACAAAAGGTGAGTGGATTCTCGGTCCGCTTTTCCAGACATTGGATGCACCCATTCCCTTTTCTTGTTCCTTACCTGGCTTTCGGAAGCAAAGTTACTGACGACGGAAAACGTTGGTGCGGCTCTAGCTGATCGACGCCCGATTGACCCGCCCCCAGTCGTACAGCTGCGTGTTGTCGATAAGGGTGCCAGTCGAAGTAGTTCTCCGGATGAACAGTAAGCACAACCTCATCCGCATGTTCTTTTGAAAGACACCGATCAACGTGTGCCTTCTATTTCAGCTCCAACCATTACAATCAATCATTTTTACAAAATCCATATTATTTTATGTATGCTTCGCTTGCGTCCCCTGAGCGGGACGAAGAGCTGCATCTCCTCAAAGACGGGAAGACACGTTGCACCACTGGAAGTGTAGTTAGCAGCCTTTACCATCTCAAAGACCCTGAAGCCGATGGTAGGCATTTGCTTCCATGTTTTCTCTTGTGTTACTGCGTTCCCCGTTCCCTGGTGCTGCGATCCCGTGCCTTAGTTTTGGTTCTATCTTGTGGCTGAAATTGCGCTGCGGATTCCGATCTTCTTGATTTCACATGGTGCTAATAATCTCTTTTGTTGTGTAGGTGAGCGCGGCCAGGGACGTGATGCGGGGTTCTTCGTCTTCCCCGACCTCAGCGTGCGGACGGAAGGGACGTATCGGCTGAAACTCACGTTATTCGAGGTAATTGGCGCTAATGTTCACCACTGCAAATCGATCTTCTCCGCACCATTCTACGTTTATACCGCAAAAAAGTTCCCAGGGATGGAAGGTGCGCTCTCATGCTTTTATATTCTATGAGACGGTGATCATTCTGATTTTTCTTTTTGTGTGCAAAAATACAGAGTCAACGAATTTGTCATGTGCACTGGCGGATCAGGGGATTAAAATCAGAATTCGCAAGGATGTGCGTGTTAGGAAGCGAACTGTAGATCCGACGTGGTTCCAGCCAGTGCAGGCCGAACAGGAGGAGCAGTCAGATGCATCTGATGATGAAGGGCGCGACCCCAAGCGGGTACGTGTAAACGAATCGCAAGCAGGACCTTCAAATTCCGCGCCGCCTCCGCCCGCTCCACCTGCGCCTGTACCTGCCGCTGGGACATGGAACATCGATCCAAACTTGGCGCAACCCCCGCCTCCGCCGCCTCCTGCTTCGGCTGGCGTAGTCGGCGCTCCGGATCCTGCACAATATGACCCCAGAGGTTATAGCGCTGGCCCGCCTCCACCCGCACCACCAGGGACACATCCCGACTATCACCCTCCGCCTCCCGGACACCAACACCCGCACTATATGCAGCATCCTCCTCAGCCACCGCCTCCAAATGGGATGTATCCAGGGTCGTACGGCCCACCTGCGCCTGGATGGGTCCCGATGGCTCAGGGTTATGGAGCGTATCACCAGCCAGCGTACGACCACCATGCACATCAGCAGCACAGTGGTGCCCCGCCACCTCCGCCGCCATCACACCAGCACCAACAGCAACATCGTGGGATGCCTCAGGCAGGCCCATACGGCGCGCCGCTTACGCCAATGCATTACAACGCACCGCCGCCCCCGCCGTATGGATACTACGACCAACATGGTCAGTACATCCCTCCGCCTCAACACGTGCCTGCCGCGCCTGCTTCTCCTAGGAGCATGCAGCAGGGTGTGCAGCAGCCGAACCAGCAACAGCGCAGCAAGGATGCGTACCCCTCTACCCCAACACCGATGGTTCCCACTCATCCGCCACCACCACCTGCGACGTATCCCGCTCAGGATTACGGATATGCGCGTCCTCCTCCTCCCGCCCCGTCTTCTAGCGTTCCTCCACACCAACAAGCACGTCCATATCAGCCCGTACCCGGTCCTCAGACTGGTCCTACTCCTGGCCCATATGCGTCACCGGCCCCGCAGCAGCAGCATATGGGACATTATATGCCACAACATCAGGCATATGCGTACCCGCAGGGCGACCCCTATCAGCAGCAGCAGCAGTGGGGCGCACAGTACGCACAGCAGCCGTTCGCGGGTGGCTATGCGGCCCGTCCACCATGGCCTGCTCCGCCGCCGGGTACAGCAACAGCGACAGCATCGCCTGTCGTGCCGATGCAGACTGATCCATACGTGTCACCGCACCAGCCGCAGCCACAGCCATACGCGCAGGGCGGTTACGTTCGTCCAGGACCGGAAGAGGCGGCGAGCCGCCGTAGTCCGCCTGTGCCGAGCATTTCTGGACAAGGGCGAGTGTATGCTGCAGCTGCAGCGACGTCTGGGCCGGCCCCAATGGGCACGGCCAACAGCCCGCAGCGGAATGGAATCGCGGGTGTTGCGCCTGGAAGCGCGAGCTCGTCGGACCGCATCCAGCTTGCGCCTCTGCGCCAAAGCGCGGGTCTCCGACGCCGCCGTCGTCAGCAGGCGGGACGTACGGCGGGTACACGATGGGACGGACGAATTCGCAGTATGGGAAGAAGAACCCTCTGAGTATCGGGAGTATCATTTCTGATGAAACAGGATAACCCGCTGTACATTGTAGCTTTGTTTCTGGTTTGCACTCGCTCTCGGTCCTCGTTGACTCTTGTTTAACTGCCTTGCTTGTCGATGCTCTCGTTCGTGGTCTGGTTCGATTTCCGTGCGTTCTGTCACTGTACCGTTATGCAGTTGTATGTTTTTGCCCTCAGCCCCCAGCCGAAATTTCTAGTACTCCCAGCGGCGGCCCTCTTTTCTCATATTTCCATCGGAGAGTAGAGATGTATTGTAATTGTGGACCCGTGTTCTATTTGGCAAAAGCAGCGGTGTACGAGAGGTGTTGGCCGGAAAAGGGCATGTACCTGCCTTGTGTGGCAATTTTTCTCGAAGCGCGGATGCTGTACTGTGGTGGATCGCAGCGCCTGGTTGGCCGTGGAATGACGCGCGTGCGGGTGTGGCGCGAGTTTCCCGAGTTGTGCACACGAATCACAACATTTGTGCACGCCCATGCAGGAAAGTCGCGGGTGTCCGGCTGCAGAACGCTTATGCGCACTGCATCTCGATCACGTATTGTGTGGAGGTACGACGGAGGGGCGGCAAAGAAGACCAGCAACACCTATGCTTGGCCTACCTGTTTATTTTCAGGTCGCGAAAGTCGGGAGACCCGCCCACAAAAAAAGGAGTCTCCCCCCTCTCCTCCGGGAAGATGCCGAGCTCCAGGCGGGGAAAGCGACAGACGCGTATTGAATAATCCGCCACTTTATTTAATTTTTTTTAATTCACGCTATTTGTTTCTCAGAAATGTAAGACCCCCCTCGAGCAGCGAGACAAAAACTCCCCCCTTCACTTCTGCCCCTCCCCTCCCCCTCCTCTCTGAACCTGCCTAATCCGGACCTCCCCCCGTCGACTGTTTTGCCCACAGCAGACCCTTTTCCATCTCGACGCTGCAGCCCGGCCACGGACACGTACATGCTCAAGCCCGACGACTCCGCGAGCGACGACGTCGTGCTCGTCGACCCGCCCTCCGCGCCCGCCACTGCGCCGCAGCGCCCGCCTACGAGCCGGCGCAGAGAGATACTCGCCGTGGTTCCTGCGCACGCAGGCGACGCTGCCCGCCCCGCCCACGTGCACGACGACGCCCCGCCGCTGCGTGCGGGGCCCCCGAGGCGGAGTCCGCTGCAGCTGCGGGCGTTCGGCGGGGAGACGCCCGGGGTGTGGACGCCGGCGATGGCGACGGTCTGCCAGTGGGCGAGCGCGAGTCGCCGCTTCAACTGAATGGCCCCCATCACCTGCTTGTGGAAAGTCACGTCACAAAAAGGTCACAATCACACTCACGCTCGCGTTCTCCTGGTCATTCGACCTCCCATTCCCCGTCGTCATTCGTCCTCCCCGCCCCGTCCTCGTCGGCGTCGGCGCGCTCACTCTCATCGTTACACGATGCTGCAGACGTACAGGCCCATGAGAGGACGGAAAGTTCATTTCCCGCGCCCATATTGCTCCAGGAGGGCGTGGCACAAGACCTAAAGCCAGGCAACGACATCGCGCCGGCCAATGGCCACACAGTCGGAAATGGAGCAAGAAGTGAAGAGATTGAAAGAGTCGCATCATCCTCTTCGTCGGCCTCGTTGACTGCGCCTGCCCCGACCCAAAAGCCCAGATCGAAGGTGCAAAAACGCTCGCCGTCCCCGGAGCTCCCTCCACAGCGTCCTCCTCTACAGACGATACGGCTGGAGATCCAGCTAGGTGGGCCAGATAACTATGCGGTCGATGTTGCAGAGCTCGCTAGGGGGACGGGCCAGCGCCCGCCGACACCTCCGCCTGTCAAGCGTGACACGAGCGAAAGCGAAGGGGAGGATGACGAGGCGAAGGAGAAGGGAGTTGGGAAGGGCAAGGGCAGGTCTGGGAAGAGGAAAAGCCTTGCGGCCGAGTATTACGACCTTGAAGACCCCTTCATCGACGACTCTGAGCTCGCGATCGACGAGCGTACGTACTTTGCCCAGACGAAGCAACAGGGCTTCTACGTGTCCTCGGGCGAGGTTGCTTTGCTCAAGGATAAGGCAAAGGACCGTGACCACGACAAGGCGTCAGGAAAGAAACCGAAATCGAAGAAGAACCTGGTACCTCTGATTATCCCGCTCGCGGGCTCGCAGGCAGTCAGTGAGGCAGCCGCTGCGGTGCCGTCCGAATGGAAGAAAACAGGTTCGTTTGGATCGTCTTCCTTACATGTGAGGATGGCACCTGGCACGCAGGACACGCCAATTTCGGTGTCGGATTCTGAAGAGACGCGGGCATCTGCGTTTGCGAACGGGCTGAAGCGGAAGGCCAGTAACGAAGTGTCCACAGGTGGAAAGAAGAAACGGAAAATGGTGGAGATCGAGATGTTCCATCCGGAGCTCCAGGCTGCGCTGCACGAACTCAAGGCGGCAATCGCACACGAGTCCTTCGAGCAGAAGGGCAAGTTCCCTCCGTCCATAAAGCCGGTGCTCGCACGCGTCGCGCTCAAAGCAATCGTATGCGGCGAGTACAACGACAGCTTCTTCAGCCTGATGCCGAAGTTATTCATTTACAACAAGTTTACGATGACGAAGCTTATCAAGCGCACGGTATATGCGGACCACCAAAAACTGCTGCTCGCGCGCCAGGATGAGCTGCTGGAGGAGCTCGCTCAACTAGCGGACGAAGGCTTTGCGAAGGCGCAGGAAGAGTACGATAAGAGCGTGCAAGGGTGGGAGCGCAGACAGGAGAAGGCTAAGGTAGAAACTGTTTCTGTTGAGGGTACTCCCGCGCCTGAGTCGGCGACGCCAAGCGTGAACGGCGCGGCACTGCCCGGGGCGGAGAATGCGATGGAAACAGATGGAGCATTGAAGGACGGTGCCTTAAGCACGGGAGCTGCAGCTGCAGCGGCACACTCGAGCCAGCACATGCCGTCGAAGCGCTATCGCCTGACGGAACGCATGCGAAACATCATTTGGGAGCTTGTGGTACTGAGCAACGAGAGCTGTCGGATCGAAAACGAGAAGAAGTGTGTAGCATTTTCCCTTTTACTATTCAATTATGCTGATTCTATTTTCTCCTATCTTCAGTACGCTGGAGAACTCCGCTGTACAAGTGAGTGAGCAGGGGACACGTAAGGTGCTGTACCAGAAGATCGTCGCTGCTTTCCCGGAGGGGTGGATGTCTTCCGGTCAGATCTCACGAGAAGGTTCGTTTTCGTCCCGCTTTCTTTCATGTGCCTGTTTGCTCAATCGTGCTTCAGTGAGTGTTATGAAGAAGCGCTTTGAGGCACAGCAGGTTGAAGAAGGAGCGGCAAGCTGAAAAGCTTCTCTTTCCCGCCTTGTTGTCTCATTGTCTCGACTTGGATGCTCTTATCCCTGCTTATTTTTGAGAATCCCTTGGTCCGCATATTTTATGGTGCATATTGACGATATCTTTTTCTCTTGCGCGACGCTCTTGTGACGTGCGTATCCTTCCACCTTCTGCCCTTTCGATAATTATTCTTTATTTCGCTTTCTTCGTGTGCGCTTCTTCTTCCGCCCTTCCTCCGCCCTACTCCCTTAGCTTGGTCCTTTTGGTCTTCAGTAGTTTTGTTTTTTTGTTTCCATTTTCTCGGGATGCGTCCTGTACGTTTTGTTCGACTTGCGTTTCGGTTCTGTTCCTTCTCGCCATTGTTCGTTGCTCAGACGCTACCCGGTGCTTACTACTGACTGGCCGCGACTAGTACTCCAACCCCTCGCCACCCACTGCTGCCCTCGTTACTACCGAAGTACCTTACATGTTGTACGTATTGTGTTTTTACAGAGTCTGCCTGGACCGATTTTAGTTTCGGTGTAATGTCAAATATCTACGCGTTTGTAACTGGTTCCTTAGCCCTAGTCCTCTGAGCGTCGCCATCCGAGTCGGTTTTAGACTAGGCCAGTCCCCAGATCTGGAGTCATCGTACGATCGGCTACGGTAACTGCTAGACCGGTGATAGAGTTAGGGCTTGTTGTCCCGCCGCGACGGCGCAGCATTATACCGTGACCCTGCCCCAAGTCTGGTGTAAGTACAGTACTTACCCAGCTTCCGGGTTTGCGGCTAGCCGCTGCCGTAAGTGGCGAGTACATACTTGGTTCGGGATCCGGATCCGTGTTTCTCGGGTAGTAGCCTAGTAGGCTTGGAGTTCAGGCTCGGGCTCGGGATCGGGATCGGACCCGGGAACTGGGTTCAGGCCGTCGTCGTTGGATACGCACGTAACGTACGCACGCACTCACGCGAGTACGAGGATTGTTTGTCGTTTATCGGTTGTCGTTTGATTGTGGGATCATCTGGGACTTGGACTTGGGATACTCGGAGTCGGACGGCACCGGCGCCGGCATTATATTGCCGCGGCAGCACGAAAGCGTAGAAGGGCTCCGCCAGTACGCTAGGGACCTCGGGGGTGTTGGACTTGCTATATTTACTACATGCGGTCGTTTTTCTGGACCTTTGTCCACGGTGCTGCCTAGGCTGCCGTACGCAGGTGCCTCTTTGCTACTGGGCCCTGGCTTTGGCCGGAAATTGCCTCCGCACAGGCTGGCCGTTTCAAGTTGGGGGTCCCGGGGGCGACCCGTCCCTCGGGCCAAGTTGGCACTCGGGTCCTCGTTACCTTACTTGCACACCAACGTACGCGTGCTACGGTGCTACCCTATCGCCGCTATACGCGCAGAAATAAATCCCAGCTTCGGACTCGGCGAACTCGGACTGGGAGACGAGGCTTCTCGGAGGTTCGACTTGGACTTGACTTGCTCGGTACAGCTTTGCTCTAATCGGGAGGGTCAGATTAAGGAATAGGTCAGTTGGATTTCTTCTTGTGTTTCTTGCGACTCGGGCGGACCGCGGTATAGGTCTTCTGAGGATGTAGAAGGTTGGAACTTGGTATCAATCCATCAGATTCACTGTCGGTGTTCCGCTTTGAGGAAGCGGGGCCAGAGCTCAGCGCCCAATTTCAAAGCCGGGATTGATACTCAAGCTGGAGTCTAGCATCCGCTCTTCGCGTCTTCCACGTGTTTTTCTCTCTTTCTCTCTGTTCTACATCTGCAATAAAGAGAAAGCATCCATGCCAATCGCACACGTACAGATACCACTACTACTATCCGAGCTGTGTCGACTACCCGGGATCACCGTCGACTTCAAGGGCTATTAAACATGCAGTCATCTCCAGATGGAGACCACTTGCATCCGACGGGCGGGAACCTCTACTACGATCTTGCGGAGATACCTGTATACACAGGCGCGCAGATCGTCCAGAAGCGATATCGCGACCAGGACCCAGATGGTAACCTTCCATTTTACTACCGTCCCCGAGTCCTATCCTTCTGCGCAGATCAGATCATTATTGTCTGCGCAGGAGCTGTCGTTGGCTTATGTTTATATTTGATTTAACGTCTTTTTTCAGTTCTCCAAAACCTTACCGTACGCGTGACGACTTCTGTGAGCGATCATGTCCGGAACGTCAAGCGGAATATGATGAAGCACGTCTTCGTTTCTCCCGAGACCGGGGAGGAGTTCGCGACACCCGCTCAAGACCAATCCGATGCGGTCGCCTCCTACGCGTCCCCATCCGGTAGGCTACTCGTCGTTTTTAGAGAAATGTATGCCGAGGACATACATGGGAAGAAGCGCTTCGTCGAAGTCTGGGAGGGCGATGCACTGAGAGCCGTGCAGGACGTGACGAAGACGCACGGCGGCTTTTATACTGATGGTAAATCTACTAGTCGTACGGGAGTCTCGGCAACATGCTGAGTTGTCCTGCTTACAGAAGTGTTTTCGTCTTATGGATTTGACAACGATGAGACGCGCTTTGTGTACACCGCTGACGCGCATGCGGATATTGGTTCTTATAGTGCTAATGGCGGAGTACCGTTTGATAAGTACCGCTATGAGGCTCCGCTTGGCGAGAAGTTCATCGGGAAGAAGAGACCAGCCATTTTCGTCTTTCGGTGGAACCTGAAGGGTGATGCGCTCCCTTCTCCTAACTCTAAAAAAACGCGCGATCACTTTAGCAGCCAGACTCTGGCCTCGATCGTTGCGCGTATTGAACCCCAAAATTTCTCGGAGACAGTAACCGTGTCGTTTGGACAGGCAACGTTGGACGAAACGGGAGGTACTATCTATGCTACGGGATACGAGTACCATGCGGATGGTCGCTTCCCCGGGATCTTAGGATGCTATAACCGCCCGTCGTCAATATGGAGTTTAAAGGTCGACTCCGGCGATCCGGAAAACGGAGTCCTTCGATGTGTGCCTCTGCGGCTGACGCCGAAGGATCGTTCCTGCCGTTCTCCCCGATACGTCAGGCACGACGGTAAAGACTACCTCGTTTACCTTTCGCACGAGCTGGGCGGGCCGCATCATTCTTGCGCGCAGCTGCGCGTGCTGGACTTCGAGACGATGCACGACCGTGTACTGGTGGACACGGTATGGGACGCGGACGCGGCGCGGGACGAGTTTCCAGGACTGTACCTCGCGGTACTCCCCGCGCGCCCGTTCCTCGTGCTCGATGCGGGCCTACACGTGCTGCTGCACTCGCTGCGCACGCACGTGAGCACGATGTACCGGGTGTGCGTCGCGAGCGGCGAATGTACGCGCGTTGTCGACCAGGCGCTCGAGCGCGGGCACGTGTTCAGCTGGACCGTGCTCGCGACGGACGGCGCACGTGCGTTCCTGTGTTCGCGCAGTCGTACAGACGTGCCGAACCAGCTCGTGCTCGGTTCGTTCGCGCGTGCGGGAGAGGAGGTGCGGATGCGCGTGATCGACAAGCCGCAGTTGACTCCTCGTGGTGAGTGTTTGCGATTCGTGAGATGGTGTTTGAGGGTGTTTTGTTGAGGAGTGTACAGTGTCTATGGCACTTGATAGACTGTGCCAGACGAGCTTCAGCCTCCCGCACAAGCCGCACGTGGAGAGTGTCGTCATCGAAGTGATCAACGAGGCGGCCAGTGAGGGCAAAGAGGAGAGCGTGCACCCGGCGATTATGATTCCGCATGGAGGCCCGCATATGTCATCTACAAATGCTTTCAACCCGTTCTATGCCGCCCTTGCCCTTGAGAACTGTGCGTAGCTTTTTCAAGCGCATTCTTGTGGAGCTACTACTGACGATTTTAACAATCTTAGACACACTCTACTTGCCCAATTACACGGGCTCACTTGGATATGGGTTGAAGCACGTCAAAGAGCTTCTTGGGAAATGCGGAGAAGTCGATGTCCAAGATTGTATAGACACGACGAAGGGGCTTATCATTAAAGGGGTCATCAAAGAAGGCTTCGGTCGCCAATTCATTTACGGCGGGAGCCACGGTGGCTTTATTGCTGCGCACCGTAAGGCCGTATCGCGTCTAATGTCACCGCTCCTTGCTGATCGTCCTTTCCTCACTTGTTGCGATGCGCAGTTGTCGGCCAATATCCGACCTTCTTCGGCGCGACTGCGCTACGAAACCCTGTGATCAACGCAGGCGAGATGGTCGCGACGACGGACATCCCGACTGGTGCTACGCCGAGTTCGGGCTGAAGAACTCGGCGCGCCTGGACTCCGCGGGCTACGCACACCTGTTCCGCCGCTCGCCGGTGTTCCACGCCCAGGACATCATCGCGCCGGTGATGCTGCTTCTGGGCGAGCAGGACCAGCGCGTGCCTCCGTCGCAGGGGATTAACCTGTACCACCTGCTGAAGGGGAAGGGCACGCACGTCGATATGCTGCGGTTTCCGGGGAAAGGGCATAGTCTGGAGGAGACGGAGTCCTCTGGGATGGCGTTTGAAGCTATTCGGTGGTGGTTTGCGAAGTACAGAAACTAGGAAATAGAAAAGAGTGAATATATGCGTGCCTGCGCTTGATGGACGCGGATGCGGACTCGGACTCGGATAAGAGATAGAGGTGATCGACGTTGTCGATCCCTCAGGCTGGAGCGATCACCTCGGGTTCCACGGGCGCGGTTCCAGAGTCTGCCATCAGTTTTTTTGCTCCGCCTACCAGCCCGGCAGTGATATCCACGCTTGTGTTTGAATGGTGCAATTTCGAGCTTCTATCTCCTCATTGATTGATTCTCCTATTCCTGTCTATTAAATGCGCTTTTTCTCTTTTTCCCCGTTGCTTCGCCTTCCCTCCGACCATCTATGTCTGTGCAGTGCTAGTGGCTATTTCTAGCGCTCCGCCAGTGGTACCATGTCTTCCGTTTTCGTTTCAGAGCTAGAGCGCAAGGCCTCGTCGGAAGAAGAAGGTTCGGATGGTTCGAAGTTTGCTGCCGAAGCCACACGGGTAGATGAGATACCGACGCTCACACTCGCCGCTATCGAGTCGGACAACCCGCACTTCGTCCCCGACCTCGACTTCTCCAAGGAGGAAGAGGCCAAGGTCATACGCACACTCGATGTGCGCCTCTTCTCGTGGATCCTGCTCACGACGTTCGTGCTCAACATGGACCGCACTAACAACTCGAACGCGATCACGGATAACCTCCCTGGGGACCTGGGCTTCAACATCGACACGGTCAACACAGCGACTGCGATCAACGCCGTGCTGTTCTCCGTGACTTGCCTGTCGGGTTCCGTTATTGCAAAAATATTTGGTCCCGTGCGCTGTAAGACACACACATACATAGAGACACGCTCGTCGTTGTCCGCGTCGCTCTCCTGATAGCTGTTCTTATCTCTAGGGATATCCATCCTCATGTTTTCCTGGGGTCTCGTCACCCTATCTCACGCGCTGATAACGAACAGAGCCGGCTACCTCACAGGAAATTATTTCCGTTCTGCCTCCTCTAGATGTTGTCTCACGCGTGCTTCCCCCTTACAGTCCGTTCATGTATGCGCTCCCCAATTTGAATTTCCCCCCTCCAGTTTGGTTTTTTTAATTTATCTCACGACGTCCTCCCCCTTTTCTTTCTTTCTAGTTATTGCCATCACAGAAGGAGGCGTTATTCCTGCGACTCTGATTTATCTCGAAGGGTACTACAAAAGCACGGAGCTCGCGACGCGCCTCGCATGGTTCTGGGGGGTCCAGGTGGGCGCGTCTTTGATGCATATAGCTTGCCTAATTAATCGAATCGCCGCGGCGTTATCACAGAGCATTGCAAGCGCCGTCAGCGGCCTCATGGCAAGGTCTGTGCCTCTCCCCACACGAAATAATGCTAATATTATAAACTGAACCAAACCTCCCGGACAGTGGTCTTCTCCAGCTTCGTGGCGTAAGGGGCTTGTTCGGCTGGAAGTGGCTGTTCATAGTCGACGGGTCGTTAACCGTCGCTGTTGCCATTGCCACATGGTAAGGACTATCGGGCCTGCCACATTAAGGTCAACTACTCAATAATGATTTTTTGGCATATAGGTTCTACCTCCCAGTCAGCGCTTCCCGTACGAAGGGCGGTCTTCGCGGCTGGAAGCCCTGGTTTGACGAGCGCCAGGTCCAAATAGCCGTCACCAGAGTTATCCGTGATGATATCACAAAAAAGAAATACGAGTGCGTATGCGCAGCGGTGCAGCAGTTTCGTCGTGGTGTTGGGCTGTACAACGAAAAAAATAGTAACCTTTTCCGCATATAAACAGGTCGAAAGTGACTTGGATCGACGTCAAGGACAGTATTACCGATCTTGGCCTGTGGCAGCATTTGATCATAACGTTCATCGGACAAACGCCAACAATTCCCCTGAGCACGTGTACGTGATTTTTCTATATCCGCCGTACACTTTTGAATCTGAATTTAAAAAATGCGCATAGATTTGCCGACTGTTATTGACTCTTTCAATTTCAATGAGGTGTGTAATTACCAGTCTATATAATTTATTCTGGTGTTTAGAGAGCACCGTTGACCCTGTCGTAGTTCGTTTCAAACGCGCTCACTGCTCCGCCATACGTATTACTATGCATTACGATGGTGATATGTGTATGGAGCTCTGATCGTACCGGCGAGCGAGGCTGGCATGGAGCGTTCGGGGGTGAGCGTCCCGCTATCCACCTCGTGTTTTTTTGTTCTAACACATTTCGTAATTTTTAATATGACATGTGCGCACAAACAGCCGCTTGGTTCCTGGTAGGCTGGATCCTCTTGCGCGCGCTCCCGCATAGCGCGAGCAGAGGCGTAAAGCAAGTCAAATCCGTCCATCTTGCGTCGTTTTCACGATCTCTAACACACATACACACCAGGTACCTCGCGGCGTGCATCGTAGAGTCGTGGCCCATGAACCACCCGCTGAACATCGCCTGGATCACCGAGAACATGGGCACGATCGGGAAGAAGACCGTCGCATCAGGGATGGTCATCGCAGCTGCGAACATCTACGGGAGTGAGCGAGCATTCCGCCACGATCGTCCTGCATTCCAAGTACTAATCACCTTCGCACCTAGTTTGGGGGAGCCAGATATACCAAGCATCTGACGAGCCGGGTACGTAGTAAAAATACTTCCACCGATCTTATCGGCTCGCAGCTAAAGCGGATGTATACCAATTCAGACTTCAAGACTGGGAACTCCATCAACATCGCGTTCTCAGCGGTGGCTCTGGCCCTGTGGGTGATCTTGAAGTTTTACTACAAATACCTCAATGCGCGGAATGCTAAACTGCTAGCGGCGATGAGCGATGAGGAACGCGAGAAGGAGCTATTATTGGCGGAAAAGAAGGGGAACCGGAGTGTCTTCTTCAAGTTTACGACTTAGCGTGCCGAGACATGGTTGGGGAGAGGGGGTGCTTAGCTCGATGGGGTTGTACACGGACATGTATAGAAGTACCTGTAGTGAATGACGCGCACTTAAGTTAAAATCCTGGAATCAGGATGTATCGGCGTGGATTGGTAAGGCAGGAGGTGCAGACCCCAGGACCTTATTATTTTGCCGAAGGCACCCCAGGGACTGAAATGCACAGCACGAAGTGCGGGCTGCTTCTGTCAATATTAAGTATGAAGAGGAATCTGATATTCGAAAGCCTTGCGGCATATCAGACGCCCATGTCCGAGATCATATGATTGTGGATACTAGTACACCGCAGAAAGGTATCCAGATCCAGGCGAGTTACTAATGCGGATGGCGTAGAGGTGCTTTAGAGTTTCTTGTTGACGTAGGGCGGGTGAGGATGATGAGGATGATGATGTCTGGGGAGCCCGGGATACACGCGACTGGCGACTGTACGCTGCAAAGCAACTGGTAATGCGGAAACAGGGATGGCGAAGCTGCGACTCGGATACATTAAAAAAATGGCGTTTCCGATTTAATCAGCTTGAGTTGAAACTATCTTGTTCGTCAAGTTGAACGAAAAAAAGTATGAGATCGAGGTACCAACGGGGTTGCGGGCTTGCGTATGAAACCGGGGCGCCCATAGATGTTTCTCGGAGTGGGTGTTATCCAAGGAGGACTCGGAGAGGCAGTACGCATTCCTGTCCTTCAAACTTGAAGGATAATATTAATGGCACCATTCAGAGCGAAAGTACCACTCCCAAACTCGATCGGTAACAAGACTTGAAGGTGCGAGAGCGCTCGTACCACTTCAAGTCAACCTGGTACAACAGACGCATCTCCAAATCTGTGTGATTGAGATGCTGATTTGAGGGCACCGGTTAACCCCTACCTCGGGGTTCGAAGTTGATCCAGACTCAGAGTCACGACTCAAAGCCGAGGCAGCGCTCAAATGCGTAGCAAGCTGGTTTTGGGCTGTGTGTGGGCGTGTGCCGCTGGGAGTGCACTGCAAAGGCCGTTCTGAGAGGCAACCAGACTGCAGACCCCCCGATTTGGCGAGTTCGGCTGCATTTCAATTTTCCATAAACGATGCGCATCAATTGTATTGGGGCTGTTCAATTTCATTTTGTATACTACTTTTGTCAACTCCCCCCGCGCAAAGACCGACTTCGTTAATCTGCTGCGCTCGCGCACCGAAAGTGGCTCGATTCGCTCGAATGGTTGTATGAATCTGTGGTAAGTATCTCGCGGGTATGCCGACGAGCCGGGGCCCGGGGCTACGCGGTTTCGAGGGTGTGACTACAATGTGACTCGTCGCGTGTCCAATTCAACTTACGCAACCTCGGGTTGTCAACACCTTTGCCCGCCCCACGCAGCTGCTAGTACTCTCCCCACCACCTGCTTTCTCCGCAATGAGCAAACCCTTCCCTACCTGGCCCTCCATCAATGGCGTCCGAGTCGCCTCCGTCCCGTAGAGGACAACGTCAAGCCTGGAGAGACGCCGACGCGCCGTAACGCTGTCCACAAGGACGCTCTCGTCACGCATCCATTAGAGGGCATCCAGACAGTGTACGACGTCCTTCAGTTCACTGCCAGAACGCACGGCACGAAAAATGCCCTGGGGTGGCGTGACATTATCATATCCACGAGGAGGAGAAGGACGTCAAGAAGTACATCGGCGGGAAGGAGGTCATCGAGAAGAAGACGTGGAAGTACTTCCAGCTGAGCGAGTACAAGTACCTGTCTTACATCGAGGTGCTCGACACCGCTAATGAGATTGCTGCGGGTCTCGTCGAGCTCGGCGTCGCCAAGGACGACGTGTTCAACATATACGCACAGACCAAGTGAGTCCGAGTCTTCCCCGCACTCTCTGTTGGCCGGCCCACGGGGCGAGTCCGTGTGTCGGACTGACGTCAGCGTGCTGTCATCAGTGTATGACCTCTCCTTCCTCCACTTTAACATTAAAAGTTAAACAACGGAAGCTGGAGAGGCGTCTCAGTAT
Organism: Coniferiporia sulphurascens; assembly: GCA_002794785.1. Lineage (NCBI taxonomy): Eukaryota > Fungi > Basidiomycota > Agaricomycetes > Hymenochaetales > Hymenochaetaceae > Coniferiporia > Coniferiporia sulphurascens. The sequence goes on along the minus strand of NBBA01000008.1, from coordinate 344,972 downwards.
GGCCTACGGGCTTCGCATACAGGGCTCTCAACACTGCGATCGGTCTTTGGACGAGTCCCTTCAGCGGCGCTGACCATGCTTGTATTTCAGTATAAATTGGCAGCTTATGTCACACGCGTGTTTATCAATCTCCACTATCATTGCTACCGCTTACGACACTCTCGGCGAGTCGGGCCTGACACACTCCCTCAACGAGCCCAATAGTGTCGGTATCTTCACCAACGCGGACTTGCTCCCAACTGTGGCTCGTGTGCTCGAGAACACACCGTCCGTCAGGGTCGTCATCTACGATGGTGAACCATCGTCCAAGGTGCTCGATGAGCTCAGGGCGAAGCGCGAAGGTCTTCGGCTTTTCAGCTTTGACGAACTGCGTCAGCTTGGGCAGAAGAAGTCGGGCGATGAGAGCCGCAGGCCTACGGCTGACGTTGTCGCATGCATTATGTACACGAGTGGCACTACTGGTCCGCCCAAGGGGTCGTTATAACGCACTCGAATCTCATCGCTTCCGTCGGTGCTGTCTTCGAGCTCCTTGGGCACCATCTTGGTACGGAAGACTCGTATCTTGCGTACTTGCCGCTTGCACACATTTTGGAGTATATCGTCGAGATTGCTCTATATTTCGTCGGCATGACCATCGGCTATGGTCGCGTCAAGACGCTCACCGATGCGTCGGTACGTCAATGCCTCGGCGATCTTCGTGAATTCAAGCCAACTATCATGGTCGGTGTCCCTGCCGTCTGGGAGACAATTCGCAAAGGCATTCTCGGCAAAGTAAACTCGTCTGGTTCTTTGAAGAAGAACATCTTCTCTAGTGCTATCGCTGTGAAGAAGGCGAACGTGCCGGGTCTCAAGCAGGTTATGGACTCTGTCGTGCTCAGTGCTGTCAAGCAGCAGACTGGGGGCCGTCTTCGCTTGGCGATGAGCGGAGGTGCGGCTTTGAGTCGGGAGACGCAGGAGTTCCTGTCACTTGCTTTGGTGACCATGCTGCAGGGTGAGTCGTCCCAGGTGTTAATGTACTTTATTTTCCATGTTTACTAACGTCGCCTCAGGATATGGCATGACGGAGTCGTGCGGGATGTGCGCGATTTTGCCCCCTGAGTTCATGCAATATGGATCAGTTGGCGCACCAGTCCCGTCCGTTGAGATCAAGCTGCTTGATGTAGCTGAGGCTGGTTATTTTTCAACGAATCAGCGACCGCAGGGAGAGGTGCTTTTACGTGGACCTTCGGTCATTAAGGGTTACTATAAACGTGATGACCTCAATAACGATGAGTCCATTTTCACGAAGGATGGCTGGCTGCGTACTGGCGATGTAGGCCAGTGGAATCCGGATGGCACGCTTAGTCTAATTGACAGGTTCGTCTTCTGGTTTCAAGTTGTCGTTTATTGTGACTCATTCTCCATACAGAATCAAGAACCTCATTAAACTACAAGGCGGCGAGGTTTGTTTTCATGCTAATCGAACTATGTTCCCGATTGCGATCACTGACGCCTTTATAGTACATCGCTCTGGAGCGACTCGAATCGATATACAAATCGTGCAATCTGGTATCGAATATATGCGTGCACGCAACTCCAGACGCTAAGCAGCCGATTGCGATTATCATTCCGCATGAGGTGCACTTGCGTCAGGCGCTTGACGACTCAAAGTCGAACTCGTCCCTTGCCGAGCTTTGTCACGATCCTAAAGTACAGAGCTTTGTCCTCAAAGCGCTCAACGATGCCGGAAAGAAGAATCAGTTCAAATCAATGGAACTCTTGGAAGCTGTCATACTCACGCCAGACGAATGGACACCTGAAAGCGGGCTTGTTACTGCTGCGCAGAAGGTGCAACGTAGGAAGGTCGCAGAGACGTTTGAGAATGAGATCAAAGTACGTTTGCTGTATCGCATAGTACTATAGGACATTCAACTGACCACCGAGATGTTTTACGTCTATAGGCTGCTTACAAGGGCTCGTAGATCGTCCCAAATTTTCTTCCTAATGCATTTCTCATTTTTCATTCGACAAGAGGAGCAGAGTAGACGCAACAATACTTTTACCGCTCTCTGGACCGCTGTTCTTGCATATACAATATATCTGTCTTACTTTCCAATACTTGCTGTGTATCATCAATCATACTTGCGGTTGTCGCGCGAACTCTGACCGACTCGCACACTTAATAAGGAGCGTTTTAATGTGCATGTGTAATGTGCATGAGGTTGTCGCTCGTGAATACAAAGTGTGGTATGTCGATCCTGAACCCGAGCGGAGGCAAGCATGCTGACGTGTTCCTAGCCGTCTCGTCTTAGGGTCTGACCGGGGCCCGGCCAGACTTTTCGTTTCATGCTTATCGTACCTGTCCTGATTTTCTTATGTTTTTCTTATTTTCTTATTTGCAATCCCTGCTCTTCAGGACCGACAGATCAATCTTAGTCAGCCACCGCGCCCACTGCGGAGTTTAAATCGCGTGCGCGCGTCGTATTCAGCGGCGGGAGTCCGCGTTCAACACCGACAACATCCTTGAGCCCGAGTCTTTTTATCGTCGGCCTCCGTCTACACAGATGCATCTGGTCAAAGCTCTTCGGCAAGCAGGAGATAGGTACGCTCAGGTACGAACTGCGCGAAGCTCATCATAGAGCGAAAAAACGACATCTTGAGTAGAAGCTGCGATGATGCCATTTAAGTTGTTATCCTCGCCATTGATTTGCTCTTTCTCCGACCGCCGGAAGAAACAAAATGGAGCGCATATACTACGCATATCTCCTGTCGGCTTCTGTATTTAGTCGCTCTTCTCTTCGCTCCTTGCTCGTGCAGGAAATCTCCATCTAGCGATATGCCGTCAGTCTCGGTTCTGTCAACCGCCACCATCGGCGACGACGTCAAGGATGGCAGTGTAAAACTCTCTCCCGAGTCTGTTTTCGCTAGCGAGGCTGTCTCTGCGGCTGGGGGCGTCGACCTTGGCGAGGGCAACCCATTTTTCGTCCCCGACCTCGAATATACCAAGGCCGAAGAAGCCGCCGTCATCCGTATACTCGACACACGCCTCTTTCCATGGATCCTGCTCACGACATTCGTGCTCAACATGGACCGCACCAACAACTCGAACGCCGTCTCCGATAACCTCCCCGAAGACCTCGGCTTCAACATTAATATCGTGAACACGGCGACCGCATTGTACTCTGTAATATTCTCCATCGCGTGCTTGTCCGGCGCCGTGGTCGCGAAGATAGCGGGGCCGTCACGGTGTACGCGCCTTTTCTTTTAATACCGTTTTTGTGACTGCCCCTTAAAGTCTGGTCTATTCAGGGATACCAATTCTCATGTTCTCCTGGGGGCTTGTAACATTAGCACACGCATTGATAAAGGACAAGGCTGGCTACCTGACGGGTGATTAGTCTCTTTACTACCAGCGCTACTGTCTTACTTATAAGACCCGGATTTTTAGTACGCTGTTGTGCGTTTACGATTTTTTTCTTCTTCTTCCACATGAATACTCATCCAGGCATGTTCTAACAGTTATCGCCCTTACTGAGGGTGGAGTGATTCCTGCGACGTTGTTATATTTGGGAGGGTTCTACAAAAGCACAGAGCTGGCGACACGCCTCGCCTGGTTCTGGGGTGTTCAGGTAGGAACAACATTTATGTCCTTTGAACCCCTCTGATCTAAAACGGCGCAGAGCATAGCGAGTGCTGTCAGCGGACTCATGGCGAGGTATGGTCTCAGTTCCGCCGTCTGAATTGATGTTAACGACCGGATCGGTTGCCTTACCAGCGGGCTCCTCCAACTCCGAGGCGTTGCTGGCCTCTTCGGTTGGAAGTGGCTCTTCCTTATTGACGGCATTATAACCGTTGTCGTGGCTGTCCTCACTTGGTACGATAGCGTATGAATCTCTGAGGCAAGTTTTCTTACAAGTGAATAGGCTTTATTTGCCGCGAAGCGCATCGCGCACAAAGGGCGGTATAAGGGGATTCAAACCGTGGTTTACCGAGCGGCAAGTCCATATTGCGGTCACTAGAGTGATCAGAGACGATCCTGCTAAAAGAGCTTATGAGTATGGGATTCCCCTCTTTTCGAAAGTTAACGCAGAGGCTAATGTTTTTCTCTTAGGACGACTGTGACATGGACTGACGTCAAGGATAGCGTTACGGACCTTGGTATGTGGGGACACATGGTCATAACGGCCATTGGGTTAACGCCTACGCAACCTTTGTCCACATGTATGCATTCACATGTCCCCTCCCGTCAAGTTGGAATGTACTGAACGAAGTTTGCGTTGCAGACCTCCCGACTGTCATTAAATCCTTCAACTTCAATGTCGTGCGTACCCTTTCCTTTCTAATCTCTGGTCCCGAAGTAACCGGATACCGGTATAGTTCGTCGCGAATGCGCTCACCGCCCCGCCATATGTGCTGGCGTGTATCACGTCTGTGGCTGTCATCTGGCACTCCGATCGCTATCGCGAACGTGGCTTCCATGGGTTGTTTGCTGGTACGCAATTAAATTCTACATATGCTAACTACAACGAGTCGTAGCTGACTAACCCACCTTTTCTTTTGCTAGCCACCTGGCAGCTCGTCGGCTGGATCCTATTACGTTGTCTCCCCGATTCCACAAGCAAAGGTGTCAGGTAAATACCTTCCGTCTTCTTCGCCCGATGTGATTTGAGCTCTGACCTGGGTTCATGTCATTTAGGTACTTTGCGGCATGTATCGTCGTGTCGTGGCCTAGCACGCATCCGCTGAACATCGCCTGGATGTCCGAAAACACGGGGAGCGTTGGCAAGCGCACCATAACGTCTGGCGCTATTATAGGATTTGCGAACATCTATGGGAGTGAGTGAATTTGCAGCTCGTGGATTTTTTATGAGCTGACTTGGACGGTATGTAATAGCTTGGGGCAGTCAGGTAATCTCCAATCCTAGTGGATAAGGGTAAACGCCGGCTTACCGTATTTTTTTGCTTAGATTTATCAAGCAGACGATAGCCCATGTACGTCGCATTCTCTATCCCAGGACTTTTCAGAGAAATATGCCCTTACGCCTTACCTGTTTCTTAGACTTCAAACACGGTAACATCATAAATATTGTATTTGCGGGCACAGGAGCTCTTTTGTGGATAGCACAGAAGTCCTACTACAAATATCGCAACGCGAAGAACGCAAAAGTGCTCGCGACGTTATCAGATGTGGAGCGCGAGTTGGAAGAACTGGATGCAGAGCGGAAAGGAAACAGGAGTGTCACCTTCCGCTTCACGACTTAGACCAGCAGATAGTGATTGAGGCCGCGCGCGAGGTGCGGGTGTACAAAAAGGATTACTTCCTGTTCGCAATCTATATTGTCGAGCCATGGCGCTACAAACAAAAATTCTGACTACAACACGGTAGATAAATAAGGACGAAGAAAGCAGCCCCACCATAGACGTTATCGTATAACTGTACATTTATCGATTCGTGTAAGACATTTTTAGTGGCGACGAGGAACGGAGCTTTTCTCGGGAACTGAGGCCGAGCCCTGCCCGAGTGTTGTTCGCAACCGTTTCCTATGAAGCGGCAGCGGCGGGTGCATCGTCAGTCTTCACCTTCTTGACTGATTGAATGATGGGCACCGCTGCGCCGCGGACTCCAACGTTCGGCCACCATCAGGTTCAATGCCGCGTTTGCGCTTTTCACCCGCCTGCTCTCCCTCTTTGCCGTTTGTCTTTGTCTCCGCCGCATCTGCACCCTCCTTGGAAGACTTCGGTTTGTCCCTGTTATCAGAGCGGTCCCCTTTCCGTCCGCCACCACGTCCGCCGCCCCGTCCTCGGGAACCGCCACGCCCCCCACCACGTCCACCTCGGCCGCCCTTGTTAGAACGTTGCGACGCGACAATCACCTTGCGTGCCGCGTTCTGTGCACGCTCAACGAGGAAAGCCTTCTCTTCGCTCTCTGCCGTATTCGATATTAGTATACCCATCCTACGCGCGACAAAGAGGTAAAAAGGAGGCAAACCTTCGGCAGCCTCCCAAGCGACATCCTTCCCGTTGAGCGACGAGACTTTCTCCTTCACGAACGCGATGTCTTCTTCGGACAGCGCCTTGCTGAACCCAACAAGACCCGAGTCGGCTCCTCTCTCGTACTTGATGAAGGGCATGTTCTCGAATCGCTCCTTCAGCGGGTTCTGTAGTAAAAAGGTTTCAGTCCGTGATCTCACATAGAAGGATGGAAAATGTTATATCGACAACTGAACACACCTTAACGTCGTCATATAGTAACGTGCCATTGAGGCCAGTCAGCTTAAGGGCAGTGCCCTTCACATATGGAACCTCCGCTTCGTCGATGCGCCCGCCATCCTCCTCGCTCACCTTGAGCTTCTTGCCCATGAAGTCAAGGAACATCTCAGGCTTCGCAGTCTCCTCTTTTCCCTTCTTCCCAACCTTCCCCTTCTTGTCCAGATCCCTAAATGCATTGAATCCCTTGCGCAATCCGCTTCCGCTCTCCCTTTCCTTCCTGTAGGACGCTGCCTTCCCAGAGAGTCCTTTTTCTTTGACTTTCATCTCACAGTAGTCATTTCTGATAGGGTTGTAGGGGTAAGTATGCGCCATTGGGGTAGACTGTCATAGAAACACACTTGGACATAATTTTGAGTTCTTCGCCGCTCCATGTCGGTTTCGGCTCGGCACTGAGGAAGCGATCAACAGTAGACATGTCGGAAAACTCCACGAAGACGGAACCCTGTTCAAAATTGTTTAAATCTCTTCGGCGAAGCTAAGCTGCGAACTAACCTTGAACTCCTTCGTTTCGTTATTGCGCCGCATTCGGACGGCGTTAACTCGACCGTATGCGTTGAAAAACTTTTCCAGCTTCAGCTGCAGGCCGGGCTCTTCCGTCCCGAATCCTTTCTGGTGAGTGTCATGAGCACGCTATCCCCGGCGTGTCGACAAACGACAAGCTCACAGCGTATATGCTCCTCTCGAATTGCCCTTTCGGCTCCTTCACCTCAGTACGCCGCCGGACTTTTGTGCCCGTCTCATCAACCTCGACTTCTTCACTTCCCTTGAGCGAATCGAGCAACCACTGGTCCCCAAGGGGTAAAAATTCCCGCATGCGCTTGAAAGATGCTACTGTTTTAATTGGAGCCCAGTGATCCGGGTTACTAGTATGCATTGTCCACATGAACCTGTAGTTTTAAGAAAAAATGGTCAAAATTTTCACGGAAGGCATATAACTAATTCACTCACTTGTCATAAGGCAAGTTTGAGTCGGAGAAGTAGAATTCAACTGGAGTTCGTCAGACCACCGATTCCATACTCACGGCACAGACAACATCGAAGAACTTACTTTGCCTGCATGCCCTGTTCTTCTTCCCCTCATCTGTCTCGTCCATGTCGACGTCTCCTACAGGACCAGAGTCGCCTGCTTTCTCCTCCGCGTCAACCAGCTCGTGCTCCTCGATGTCAGACCCGGCGTCTAGGTCATCATCAACCTTGACGGGGTCGGCGACTTTCTCAACCTCGGCCATATTTTTAGGGATTAACCGACAGACGACGGTCGAAGGTGGGGGTACTGTGGACTAAAGCGAGATGGTTGAATGAGGACTCACTTGGTACTCACCTCGGCAGAATCTGTAGACCATTACCCAATTTGAATTGCGTCAGCCCTTTTTTGATAGAAGACGTTTATGTAATGCTTGTTCTATTTTCGTCGTTCTGGGGGTCTACTTCCGAGGTCACTGGTAGTATCACTCGAACGCCTTCCCTTTGTTCAAGTAACTATGTTAATATATGTGGGGAGCCCACATAGAGTGGAGAGGCGAAGCTATTTACACACGGCTTAATCCTAGTTGAGCAAGGGACAGCTTTCTTTTAAGGCTGGCTTGAGGGTAAGAGCATGTTCTCACGGGGGGGGGGGGGGCCACACAGCCACCACGCTCCTGCTGACTAATCTAGCTTTTTGGAGGCCCCTAACCGGATAACTGGAGGGCTTCGCCCCCCAATTAAGCTCAAACAAAACCGCTTTGGAAACCAAATTTGATACAAACGGCTCAGGAAATTACAATTGCTTGCTGAACTCAGCATGAAAGCCGAGGAAGTCCCATACCAACACTGTCGCCGTCGGCAACTTTTCACGATGGCTCTGAGGAACTTCGCAAGTGCGACGTGATGAGCCATGCATGGTAATCTCAATGCAAACCTCAAAAGACGCGTCCCGAGAAGGTTCACTCATCTATGCGATACAATATATATGTGAGTTTCTTTGTTCTGGATCCCCCTAGTGCGATGTTCACATTCACATTTAAACTGTTTATCTTGGCCCTACTTATCTTGGTCGGACCCTGACTAGCAAAATGCTGGAACTTCATAGGATGTGGGAGGCCGACATCGAACGAAAAAGTGATACCGCTTAAGTGACATGCTCATTTCTTCAACTGGCTTTTCTGTCCCGCGCTCACTCGCTTCGTCAAGATCGACCATAACGAATATTAAGAGTTACTGCTACTCAAGGGGTCCAAGAGGTAACGACGCTGCATGCACTCAAATGCCGCAATGTTTTTGGTTGAAACCTAATAATACTCTGCGATGTCAGCGTTGACAATCTACTTCGGCTGCCTTGGCTTTATGAACGTTAGACGTATTCCAAGGCCGTAATTAATGGACTGATGGAAGGACAGGGAATGACTGCCGTAATGATGGTGGGACGGTCGCAGATTCTTAAAGCGAGAAGCAATGCCTATCGGTCTTTTGGCGCGGAGCAAACGGGCTCGCCTATGAGTGCCTACCTACCACTCGACTGCGTTTAACTCTCGAGGTGATTAAATGTGATCCTTTTTACATGGGTTAACTTTTCAAAGATTCGTCCTACATACACACGTCACTCCGACGTTGTCTTGACTCGAGGGCCTCTCATGGGATAATACACACGGCGAGGGGTGATAACCGGTGAGGTCGCTATTAGTTCAACAAGATGAATGGGGCTTTTTATAGGACGTAGCGGAAGTCGCGGTTCTGGCGATCCGTGAGATCAAGGAAAGCCTGTTGCAAAAGTCGGAAATTCAGAAAACGAGCTTTGAAGAAACACGTCTTGTAAACTAACCTTGTCAACTTTTTTCTCGATGATCTGGTCGTCCTGGTCAGTCACCTTGACCCATACGTCATCGTACGTCTCATCGGGCGATTCCTGATCACGCCTCTTGTTCTCCTTGTCGAGAATGTAGCGCTGGAGCATCAAGAGCATCGGACATATAAGATAGCAAACCGCGATGACGGCCCACGGGACACGATTTCTAAGCACCACATCAGACATGGTTTGAGGACGCAAAAGAGTGCGAAAGAATCGTACCGCGGTGTGTATTTCTGCAGCCACATCTGCGGGCCGACTGCGTTTCCGACACAGTAAGCGATGAGCATGATGGCATTCATAGTGACACGCTTCGTATGGCCAGCGGTCGTCTGGTTGACCCACGCAAGCGAAAGGACGAAGCCTGTGGTGCCGACGCCCGTGATCCACACTGAAAACAAGAGGCCGATCTTGTCCGACCATGGCAAGACGATTACGAGGATAGCGCCGAGGACATTTGGTATGAAGTAGATTGTACCAACATACGCAATGCTGTCCTTGTAGCGGGCGGCGAGTTTAACACCGGTAAAAATTGTGACGATCTCAACAACTCTGCGGATAGGGCGAAAGGGTTGTGTAAGCGACATCCGGACACGAGGACAGGGAACAAACACACCCAGAAACGCAACCGAGAAGGGTCGTTTGAAGAACGCTGAAGCCAAACGATGATATAATGATTGAGCTCTGGTTGGTCAACGAGTTCGGGATGTTGTCAAGGCAGGAGAAGAGTGCGAAAATCCAGGTCTTCGGGTCTGTGAAAGTCTCGATCATCCTGTATTTGTACGTCATTCGGTAAATGGATAACAAAATAGATGGGATTAGCGCACTGATCAAGTTTGAAGTGCTTGTTTTCGACACCAGTTTGATTCTCTTTAATACGATTAACAGCTATTACGCGCTCCTCTTGAGTGAGGAACCATGCGTTGGTAGGCGAGTCGGGAAACATGAACCTATTCAGTGAAGTCCTGTAAAGATTTACAAAGGAAAAAACGGACCAGATACACTTACCAGTAAGCAACAGCAGTGAGAAGCGTCATCGCGCCTGTGATAATCATAAGCCATTGCCACGGCTCAAAGCCGCCTGTCTTGATGTGCAGAGTGCCAAAGCTTATGAATCCGGAGATGATCTGGGCGGTGCCATTCATCAGGACTAAAAACGCATAGTTTAGCTAATAATAAACGATAAACATAGGGAGGATACTATCTTACACCAGTAGCCTACGCGCAATGTTTGCTCTTTGCGCGTGTAAAACATGGCGCTGACGATCATAAAGCCGGCTGTGATAGACCCTTCGCACATTCCGAGGATAAGTCGGACGGTAAGAAGGCCGCCAAAGCTATGACAGGCCGCATGCGAGCAGAGTGCCACACCCCAGATGAAGATATTAATGCTGCCGTACTATCAGCCAAGATAATCCTCGAATAAAAGACGTTAACTCGCCTCATCCATTTTCCAACCGGGAATCGCTGCAGAGCGAGGTTCTGGGGATACTCGAAGACAAGGTAGCTCAGGTAGAAAATCGTGCCGAGCCAGTTATACTCGGTCGCGTCGAGATGATTGCTCGTCTTGATGCCCAGAATCGCTGCACTCCCGAGGGTTGTCTTATCCATAAATTGTATCCAGTAAAGGACTAGTAGGTAAATCGGCCCGAGTGAATACCGCGGGAATTGGAAATAGGAGATGTAACCTGGTACTCACGACACATCAAAGGCAGGATGTGCTTGTCAATCTTCCGACTGCAAAGAAAGTCAACGAAACATATCGCCAGCTCAGATAAAGAAACCGTACCGAATTCTGAGCGCCTCAGCTGGGTCCAGCTGGCCTTGAGAGGAGAACTGGGCGCCCTCATCGATTTCTCTTGTCTCCGCAGTCGCATGATGGTACTTCTCGTCGACGCTTTCATTTTTTTCGCTTATTGACGAGGAACCCATGGTGGAGCAACGGGGCGGAGAGAAGGGCAGGAAGTCGCTGGAACTGGGAGATAGCTGGTGGGTTAAATTGATAGCTCGGAAAATAGGCGCTCCCCGGCATCGTGTGCTCCAAGATGCTTGTTTAGCCAGCCGATCCGCCGCATTGCGAGAGAAGCAGAATTCCAAGACATCAGCTATCTTGCGCCCTGGCAGATAGAATTGTGGAAGTTCTGCCTATCTTCAATAGGAACCGGGCTTCAATACAAATATGGTCACGACTGTCACAGCCATATTTTACCAACCGCCGAGCTTGCACAGCTTGCTGAATTGAAGCTATATATATGTTCCTGGGGATCAGCGCGTATGTTAGCGTCTACAAAATATAGCGCGTTAATGTGGCTTCACTTCCGAGCATAAAGAAAATACCGCATTGCAGCGCATTCTTGAGACGTGATCTTACGCCGGCGGTAAATCAATCTCGCAAATCGATGGCATAATTCAAGTTACATAGTATCATTTCATGCCGATACAAGGCCAAAACAGATACACCTTATCTATTGCTTCTCACTGATTCCCAGGTACCGGACGCGCCACCCGGGCATAAGATACGATGTTCATCTTCTCGTAGAATGCCCGGGTGATAGTCTTTTCGAACCCGATCGCTTTAGCTTTTATGGCTAGTAGTATAAACGGGGAAAACCATAAATTTAATCAGGGAACGCGGAACGGAGAGGAAACTTTTATCGACCTACCACACAAGTCTCGCATGCATACGTCCCAAGGAAAACGGGTCCACTTTGACGCCGACTTCTTCATTTCTTCCCAATCATGATAGTACGCGTATGATGCTCTTATCCTTTCCAGCATAAGGCCCTCAAAATGCAACAAGCCAGTCGGTCCAGATACGAACTCTTTTGATAACGCACGAAGCGCGTCTTGGCGCGTCTCAATCCTGAGTGTCGTGAATCCTACTACACCTTTTCGGCCGCCCTTGCTTGGTGTACCCTGGCCCCTTATCCTCAGCAGTTCACGGTGACGAATTCGCATGCGCTTCACGTGTTCAATTATGCGATCTAATTCCTCCATCTTGCCTTTGTATCCTTTTTGCTTGATCAACTCCTCTGCATTTCGCTTTGCCTCAAAGTACACCGCTACAAGATCTTCGTCATATTTCCCAGTGTCACAGGCTTCAAGCATAACGTCGTACTTCCGCATGAGTTCTTTGCCTTTCTTCTCCCCTTCTGCCTTAATGGTGTCCATTATAAAATCATAGAGATTAGGGGGCCGTTTAAGGGGAACCGAATTGTCATTATCGAACTCCAGCTTTCCCTTCCATTCAGGACCTAGACCTTGTTTCTTTTTATAGTCCGCAAGGTCCTGTTTATGGACTTCGGGATCCACAACAAGACCCGTCTTTGAGCCATCGAGGCAAGCGCAAAACCTACGGATATGAAAGCGACTGGGTTATAGCACGGCACGGAGATTTTAAGAAAAGGCAATGGACCACCAACATATAAGCAAGTCGTTTTGTCTTTTTGTGAAAATACCCGTACTCGTACACCGCGTTGTCGTGCATAACTGAGTAGCTCCCAACAATCGATTGATTCTTCAGGGACCCAAGAAGAAACGTCTGAAGTTCATACAGGTGCATGTCAGGATCGACGGTCGGAGGCACTCGCACGAGTATGTCTTTGACTTTTTCCGTATTCTGGAAAAAGCAGTTCTTCAGACCAGGAGGCTGGCTCGCGTAGTAAGGGTCAGCGTTGGTGAATTGATTGACCAGTTCGGGTTGCCAAATCGCGATAACCTTGTCCCCATCGTAGTCGCCTCGGAGGTAGATCACCAGAATAAATTAGAGCGTTCTCGGTACAATCACATAGCTTACCTCCACCGAGTATTGAAGCCAGAGATCGCTTGCCTTGCGTAGAAAAGACAATAACGTTGCGAAACTCTCGAAGAGCACTGCACTCGACGGCCTTCACCTTTGACAAGTTGAGTTTACGATGAAATCTTAGCCTTTGAGCTTGCCTTTTGAATGTCACTAGGAACCTTGCAGGGATGCCGCATAACCTACAGATGGAAAAATGAAGGAGAAGGTCGTGAATATCGTAAGAGAGAGGCATACGAGGATGTCTCCTGTGATAAAATTGGTAGCATCTCCATCCTGCCCAATGAAGACTCCTCCTAAGCCCGACTCCATATTTACATACACCTCGTTCTCTTTTAATATATTGTGGGGATCTGGACAGAGAAGGTGAAAAGGCGGACCGAAAATATGTTGTCTCATATCAATTGACTTACCTGGGACAATAAACGCCATACACGACATTGGAACTACAATTTTGTACCGTTTCACAAAAGTTTCGACAGCCATTTTTGTCACCTCTTTCAATTTTGCCGCAAGAACCGGGCTGGAGCGCGGTTCAAAGCCAGAGGATATCAGGGTCATCGCGGTTTCTTGCAAAGATGATGGCTGCCCTGATCTCGAAGCAAGCTAGACGTCAAACGCATTACCGGTGAATGAAAAGTAAGCCACGAACCCGAAATCCTTTTTTTCTATATGTCAGTGCATTTCAATGATTTGTGAACAGAATAAGTCTCACTGGTCATCCCACCAAGCCGTCGAGCGCTGATGTACCGCCAAGTCTATCTGCAGATCGTCTTCATCGTCTTCATCCTCCTCGTCTTCGATTTGCCCAAACCCTTTGGCACGGGACTCCCCAGCATGTTCGCGCGCCATACGTGAGGTCATAACCCCGCCCACGCGCGCGACGTTAAAAAATAGGCTCTCCATAGCGTTCTGGCCGTCCCACGTCGTCAGGCCAGCTACTAATTCGTCGAGCCCATCTAGCATAAGTTTCACCAAAGTCCGGTGTTCCACGCCGTTTTCGGCAAGGCAGATAATTGTCTCTGCCGACAATCGAGCAGGTGTCTTAATTTTTGAGGAGCGAAGGACATCGATGGTGAGAAGGGCATCATCCAGGGGCTCGTCCTTGGCATACTTGATTTTTGTTTGAGACGGCCGCACCCATGCCGCGGGAACGATATCCGGGTCATTATACCTCCCTGAAGGATGGAGAAGTAACATCCCCTTCTTTTCTTTGAGTGTCACAGGAGACTTTCAGGAAGGAGCTCTATTACCTTAGCACCGCCCAAGCGACACTGCACAGCTGTAGGGAAACTCTCCCATTCGAACTTCTCGCGAAGAGCCTTTAAAAGGGCCGCATTTGCGAAGCCGCAGCCGTCCGTCATGTCCTAGACAATGACTATGAGACTTTTTACCTCCTTTGGAAGCTAAGATTTACTTACAAGCTCTGACGGAAGTTTTCCTTTTCCGTTCCAATGAGGAGAGGCTTCGTTGGAATGGGGAAACGAAATTAGGTCTGGTAAAAGATGTAATCGCACATGCATGAATACCTACCTACGTCTTCTATTGTGTAGATACGGTTCGCATCCAGCTTGAGTCCTGGGACGGAGTTTGATAAACCGAGGGCGAAACGGGCTGCCCACTTGGCAACTGCCTGGCGGAATAGTAGAATAATTGGCCTTCACCGAACAAAAGTAAAGTTTGCCTACAGACCTGGTTTGGGTTATGTACCAAGGGATTATGCCAATTCAAGAACTTCAAAATCGACATTTGCCCATCCGGGGAATCTTCCACGGGCGAATATAGTTTACCATTCTCAATACTCTCATTCGTCATGTACAAGAACACGGAGCGTTCTTTGGCGAAAAACATGCGGAAGATACGGCCATTGAGAACGAAGGGATGGCGAAAATAAGTTACCATGTCATCAGTCAAGTTTTTGTTATTCAGTATGTCTCTCTTGATGTTGACACGAAGAAATGAGTGAGAACCGAAGCGGCGCGCGAAGCGTGACGAAGGCCCCAGTGTCGGACGTTCAAGCTCAATAGCAAACTTCGATTTATATCCTTTTCCTGGACCAGTGTCCTTGAGTTTCCCGATGAAGTGGATCTTTCCCCCATACCAAGAACTATCACCATTACAGCCCAGTCCGGCCGTCGGACATAATTTGAGTGCAGCCAGTTCCTTGTCGAGCTCCAGCCAGGGTGTCTGTAGATAATCCATTAGCGAGTATTACTTGCCACCAGTCATAGAGCCTACCCTTGCCCCCATCTCCTCCTTGATTGCAGCCGCAAACTGTGCTGCAAGCGGTTCTTCGGGGGTTGCGTCCGGGATCAGCACGCTTACGACTTTTGGCGCGGCGGTAAAGTTTGTGCCTTTGAGTTTGTCAAGTACTTCGATCACGATATCACCATAGTCGATCCGGCCCGTGGAGATCAATCGCGAAATTTCCCATTGTACTCCAATGGAGAGCTGCTTGTTATCTATAATTTTTTGCAGGGTGGGATCATATGCCTAACACGGTTTGTGAGAGTAGAATTAGCGTGGAAAACAACTATGCTCACTATGTTTATAAGGCTACGATAGTCGGATGAAGTTGGGGTACCAGGAGAGATTATTGCTGGTGCCGAAGACCCGGTCAGACGTTCGAAGTGGAAAGGATCGTTGGTATCTGTACTAATCCTTGGGCGCTTTTGGTCGTTATTAGATACGATGTCTGAAACAGTTGTACTCGTTCTCGAACGCTTCTTTAAGACAGAGCTCGAGCCGAAAGGAGCGGCAGTTCGGGTTCGGTTGATCGATACACTAGTACTTGCACCGGCCGGGGAGATGTCACCTTGTGGTTTCCGCGACTGAGGTAGGTGATGGTCTTGTTGCGGATTGGACGTTATGTCAACACATGTACCGGGGCGATGACCATCAGCAGGAGCGAAGAAAGTCTTGGTGATATCGTCCGTGCTTTCCCAGTAAATCTAAGTGTATGTTATAAACTTCAGAAAACAGTCATCTAATCAGAGCTAACTGATGAGGATGTCGATCCCTGTGATGCACTCCTCATGGTTACCAGCGACGGCGGAAGGAGTCCATCTAATCGTGCCAGGAAAGGATCGGCTTTAGCGTGCAGGAACAAACAATTCATCAACATTGGCAGAGCTAGGAGAAGACAGATGTCCTTTACATTTGTCGTACTCACTTTCGTCAACTATTTCCACAATTTGTGATTTGAATCCACCACGATCCATCGTCAGGAGATCACGTCAACATGAGTGCAAGTGCCCATAATGCAAGCACCAACTATCCCGCGAGTATAGCGCACATTTCCCACGACGATCCACAGCATACAGGACAGCCGAGCTTGGGATAAACACCTTAAGCCCAGATCTCACCAATTCCCAATATACCCTTACATCTCTCTTCTCGCCTCGCCGGAATTCTTCCTATGGCATTGGTTACACATTATAGACAGAGTCCTTATACCTCCACGCACGACTTCAATCTCGCCCGACCAGCCATCTAGGTCGTGAAGCGGAAGGTCATACTTCTGTTTCCTTTCTTTTCCGCTTCCAAATCTTCCCTTTCGCGGTCCGCATCTGACAGCGCTGCGAAGCGTTTCGCATTTCTCTTGTTACGATATTTGTAGTAGAGCTTCTGAACTATCCATAAGACCGTCGCTGTGCCCGCGAATACGATATTAATGGTGTTCCCGCGTCTAAAGTCTAAAGGGTGCATTAGGGCAAGGAACTACATCCGATGAAGGCTGAAATTTACTCGGACTATCGTCGGCCTGATATATCTGTTCAAGAATTCGGCGTGAGACGACTTTTGTACGCATATACTCAACATATTGAAGGAAAAACGTACCTGACTAGCCCAAGCTTTTGTAAATGGACGCATTAGCATCGGCACAAGGCAATATACAAACCAAAAACGAACTTACTCCCATATATATTCGCAAACCCAATCACGGCTCCAGAAGCTATCGTACGCTTCCCGACACTCCCCGTGTTTTCGGACATCCAAGCGATATTCAGCGGGTGAGTGTAGGGCCATGATTGGACGACGCATGCTGCGAAATACCTGTAACACGAAACGTCTAAGCCAGGCGACAGGTACGTAAAGAAGAGAAAACGTGTATTCACTTGACACCTCTGCTCGTGCCATCAGGAAGGGAGCGCAAGAGAATCCAGCCAACAAGCTGCCACGCGGCTGGTACAGAGAAGTAGGATAAAAGACATGTAATCGCTTATTGGTTTGCTGTTTTGTAATTTCCACAAAGGGTATGAATACGCACCTCCGAAGGCACCGTGTAATCCTCGCTCACCGGAACGATCAGAGTGCCAAATGACAGCCACGGACGTGATACATGTAAGTATGTATGGCGGAGCGGTGAGTGCATTTGCGACAAACTGTCGTGACAACCGGTTATTTCTAGCCTTATAGATGGGGAGTAAAAAGTGCGTACGACATTGAAGTTGAAGGATTTTATGACAGTTGGCAAGTCTAAAATCCCCTTTTAGCGCAGTTACAACTACCTTAGGAGAAAATGCGACAACATACAAGTGGACAAGGGAGTCGTGGGTGTTAACCCAATGGCGGTCAGGATTAAATGCCCCCACAGACCAAGGTCCGTGACGCTATCCTTGACATCAGCCCAGGTGACAGTCGAGCTATGCAACCATATTAGTTTACCAAGAAAACCCTTGTGCGATTCACATACTCGTAGATCCTCTTAGCAGGGTCATCCCTGACAACTCTAGTGACCGCGATGCGGACTTGCCGCTCGTCAAACCACGGTTTGAATCCCCTCAGCCCACCCCTCGTGCGCGAGGCGCTTCGCGGCAGATAAAACCTGTATACCGGTTAGGAAGCTGGTTTCAAAAGACGCATAAGCTACAATACCAAGTAAGGACGGCCACCACAACGGTTATGATACCGTCAACAAGGAAGAGCCATTTCCATCCGAAAAGGCCGCCAACGCCCTGGAGCTGAAGGAGTCCGCTGGTGTCGCAATCGCGCCATTAAAAACAACTCTAAAGACGCCACCGAGACCATACCTGGCCATGAGTCCGCTAACAGCACTCGCTATGTTCTGTGCCTCGTCAGATTAAAGGACCCAGGAAACTGAACATTGTCCTACCTGGACACCCCAAAACCAGGCGAGGCGAGTAGCTAGCTCTGTGCTCTTGTAAAATCCTCCTAAATATACCAGCGTTGCAGGGATTACACCACCCTCGGTAATGGCAATGACTGACAAAAATCCCATTCTTTTTTAAGTATTCACAACAGAAAACATGACCCTGAGCATACAAGAGCGAACTGCAGGTTTATGATTGCGCGCAATTGTGAGTAAGGCAGCAATATCGTTAGCAATATAATTTTTTTACCGGACAGATAGCCAGCTTTGTCCTTTATCAAGGCGTGTGCCAAAGTGACAAGTCCCCAAGAGAACATTAGAATTGGGATCCCTGAAAATGCTATACTTAGCGAGCGGTAGTTAGTACGATGGATCGGGGCTCATACATCGCGATGGACCGGCTATCTTCGCAAATACAGCACCAGATAGGCATGAAACGGAAAATAGCACGGAGTAAATCGCCGTCGCTGTATTGACGACATCAATATTGAAACCAAGATCCGCAGGTAGGTCGTCCGAGATAGCGTTGGAGTTGTTCGTGCGGTCCATATTTAACACGAATGTCGTGAGCAGAATCCACGGGAAGAGGCGCGTGTCGAGGATCCGGACAACGCTAGCCTCCTCTGCTTTGGAGTATTCGAGGTCGCGGACGAAAAAGGGGTTATCCTCGTCCTGGCCATGGCCCTCCGGTATCGAATGAATTTGATCGACATGAGCTACGTCAGAAGAGAGCTTAATATCTTTCTCCTTCGCTTCGACGTCGCTAGTACTAGTGGCGGAGTGCGTCGAAAGAACCGTGTCTGTCGCCATCGCAAGGAGACCAGCAAGTCCGTGAAGTCAAACACAGCGAAGGGAAGAGAAGGGACTATAAAAGAAATAGTCTGGAGATAAGCACAGTTCCATAATCCATTTTGCAATAGCGCAAGAAGTCTGAACCGATGGCGAGACGGGCTGCCGGAATGACACCATCGCGATTGTATGGCCGCCCAGAACTTGAACATTATTTTCTTTACTTGTCCCGGCCTGTATCTTACACGCAGTCGGTCAGCAACTAGACAACCCAAACAGGTAGAATTCTTCGGTAATCATTGTTGAGGAAGATGGGTATGTTGGCGGATGTCGTAAACCAGATGAGCGTACATAGTAACGCGCCCGAGTGAAGGCCGCCAACGCGACGCGCACGCGATCGAAACTCCGCAAGGTGCATATATATATATAGTATATTTGAGCCCGTTTCGAGATTGTTTATGCTGGCCGACAATTGCAGTTATCGTGTTTACGCATTTGGCTAAAAGTAACGCTGCAACTAAAAATATAATGGGTCAATACTCATTTGAGAATCAGGGAAGCCTCTCTGCAAGCATGTACAATCGTTAATAATGTAGATATCTCACAGCGCTGGCGGCGCGATATTGTAGAAGTGCACGGCAGCACGCACTGGCATTCAAACGGAGTACTGTACACACTTTAGTAGGGCGCCAACCGGTGAGAACAGATCCCCTATACAATGCACACTAAATTTCCATAAATTTGATTTCTCGGCAGATTTTTATTTCTCATGGCCAAAAGTCGAGCTCCGAGGAATTCTCAGGGAGTTATGGAAGGCCGACACAGTTTCCAGCTCCTGTGCAACTACTCAAGCTGCTGATGAACACCGCTGATCATGAGAAATGCAAGGACAGCTCAGCCAAACGAACAATGCAAACCGTATGCCTAACGGCACTTTGAAAATTTATGTGGGACTCTTTCAAGCCGGATAGTCGACCCCAATCGGGCGGCAGGCACAATGACTTCCCGACACGCGATACGCATGCAGCCCTTACACCGGCTCAGAAACAGAAACTATTTATTGATTTCCAGAACAAAACCAGACAACTTCTCCGTTTAAAAGTTTCAATTGACCAATACCAGCTACTCAATCACGAACCCAACGGATCCCAGCGCGTCCAATGACAACTTCGCCGAATTCCCAAACCCGACCAATTGCAATGATCCGCCGCTGTTCAAGATGTCCGTTGCCTTGAATTCAAACAATCCCGGAAGATCCAACGAAAGAGATACCGTTGAATTGTTCGTGTTCGTGGCGAGCACAAGCGAGCTCTGTCCAATCGTCCATAGTCCGATGTCAATACCCTTTTGTGTTATGGAAGAGAAGATGGCGGTAGGGTCAAATAAGAACGTCTTGATCGTCGGAAGCGCCTTAGCGAGGTCCGTTGCAGAATCTTTGATATCCTGAGGGGTGGGATCACTCCAGGGAACAATCCCTGTTATGTACGGCGTAAGCTCCGCCGCAGTATTGACGGGGGAAGTAAACCTGCTAACCTGTTGCCCCGTGGTTGATAGAAATGATACTTTGCACTAGCCATTCATTTCCTGTAGGTGCGCGAGGCCAATACCTGATGGGACGTAACCATCAGAAGCGATATACGTTAACACTCACAAGTGGCACTTACTCGCTGCCTCCGAATGCTTGCGGAACTCCCCACTTCGTCTTTGTCCGTGACTCGCCTAGTGTGTTTAGCCTGAACGTGAACTCATCCAGCCTTGCAGCGATATCGTCGAAGTTACCCTTGCAATTGTCGCATCCGCAGTCGCCGAAGTCGGGCGTGCATGGGGTGTGCCACTCAGCTGAGAATGTTGCATTCACGGAGACTGGATACACATCCTCCATGACGACGTCTGTGCCTTCAATGTACTCCGTGAAGTAATAGTCTTGACAGTTCAGGACCAAGGAAACGGGATGGTATCCACCATCGAGCTCATTGATAAGGTCATATGTGATCTTCGTTGCATTGAGCGGGTCGCTCGTTCCATCAGGCTCGTCACCTGTGTACCAGAGCAAAAGATTCTTGCGGTCTTTTATCATGTTAACTTGTTCAGTCACCGAAGTGAGATTCATGTACGTGCTAGGGAATCAGACATCTTAGCAAAACGGAAGATGGCACGCGTCAGACGCTAGCCGAATTGATGATAACTCACTATCGCATATCGTACATCAGGTAGATGCCGACCTCTTCCATACGATCCAGCACCTCATTAAAGGCAGTCATATTGTCAAATGTCGGCACGATGTGTATCTATCATCCCATAAATTAACCGTTATGAAGCACAGTTTCTCCACTTACGATGGTAAATCTGAGATACTTTTTTTAAGAAAATTGTTAAGAAACGAGCAAAATGATAACACACCCTCTGTCTTTCAAGTCATCCACAACGCTCAGATTCGTTGACAAATAGCCGTCGAAAATCGTATAGAACCCAATTGGGAACAGCGTATTCCACTCGCCAGCCTTCTCGCCTTGAACGAGCATCGCGCCCGTCCTCATATCCATCTTAGTCACACTTGCACCGCCTGTCGGATTCGGCAGTTTTTGCAGCGTTGAATTTGCATGGAATGTTTGGCTACCCGACCTTGCAGTGCATTCCACCTCGAATGCAGCTGCCTGCGGCGCGAGCTCTTTAAGAGAAAAATCGAGCTCGTGCGCACTCGCATTCGTCGGAACACTGCCGCTGACAACATCGTGTCCATTAACTGAAACAGTTACGAGCAAATCATCGAAGTCGATGTTGCGGGAATCGAGTTGGACGGCTCCCGCAATTTTGGAGTTCGTAACGAGCGTGTCGATAATGAATATTCCAGAATCGTCATCGGCGAGGTACGGTTTTATGGCGGGTGCGCAGCGGAACGCAAGCAGCGGCTCTTTCGATGTCGCGGGCACAGGGAATTCACCGCCGGGAAGTACTACGCTCGAGCCTTCCATGTAATGTTTGCCGCACCTGGATTGCCATTCGCACCGTCGAAGTAAGTTCACGGGTGTGCGGTTTGTCAACAAACCACATACCATGTCTGCCCAGAAGCTACGATAGCGTGGGCAACAAGCGCAGCAAAGACGACAAGCGACTTCATTACGGGCATCTCACCGTCCGCGACTGCCTGATGCGCCGCGAGTTTGCTTTTAATACGATACCGCGTGCCATGAGGGGCGAACAGTCCCGCCTCCCGGCCAGAAGACAACCTGTTTATCCCCGGGTCCTCGTGACTGTCCGGTTCGCTGGCAAACCTCCAGCTGGTTTTGGGCCGCTTAAAGACATATTTGCGATAGACGCTGATGCGGGAAGTACCCAAGTCGCGTCCGAACCTACTGGTAAGCAAATCAAAGGTCCCCACGCCTATCTAATCTTACGCACGCCACGCGCTTACGATCTTCACAAACGCAACTCAGTCTTCTACTTCTACCTGCTGGGGCTCTTTACATCTACTGTATCGTCTTTCCAAACCGCACACTCCGCGGGATAATTACGACCTTACACCCAAAGCAGCTAGTCGTTTTTCTCAAATTTATACTTAGTCTATTTATGGATTATTGGTTAGGCGAAAACATGAAGGGTGTGTGCATACGCTTATTTCTCGGGCATTGTCTCCGGCTCACGAAACACGCCGTAGCCTCAAGTGGCAAAGACCTGCCTCCGAATGCACTGGAATATTCTGCATTCTCCAGTCGGCACAACATATGAAAGTTCATGGTGTCTTCTGCCGATCGCCGCATTGTAGCAATCGAGATTAGCGTGGAGTGAGGTGATGACTGCTGTGCAATCCCGTGCACTCCCATCCGGCAGCCGACAGAAAACTCGTCATGCATGGCCTCAGTCTTCGCCTAATGCCGACTAGTCCGCCGTATGTTTTCAAGGCGATGCACTAACATTCCCTTGACTATGCTTCTTCGCCGTTCATAGTTTGGTTCACGGTGAACATATGCCGCGTATGTCATGTTTTTGTTTAAATTTCTCCGTTTTCCTCGCTTCCGGCGCTCCGAAGGCACGTGCCGTCATCGCATCCATCGGCTTTGTTCTTGTCCAAAACATGTGTTGGAGTGTGGAGGGTCTATAAAAAGGGAGCGAATTCAGCAGGATGAGCCTCACCAACCTTTTTTCCCTCTGCAAACACTACTTGAGCGCCTACTCCACGAATCCCCGACCCTCTCACCTCAGCCAGTCATGCAGTTCATCGTCGTCCTTTTGTCCTTCGTCGCTGCGACACTCGCTCAAGGCATCTCCATCGCTGCCCCGTCCGTCGGTAGGAACATCACCGCAGGACAGCAGACCACCGTCTCCGTCATGAAACCAGTACGCTTAGTTGATATTATTTACGTCTATTCACAGCGGCTGACTTTCCTCTTTGTAGGACACACTGACCGGCTCGACGGAGATCGGTGTTAGCATCGCATTACACCACTGCTCGCAGAATCCCTGCGAGGATGCGAGTGAGGACCTCGGCGAGATTCTCTATGCAGGGTCTTTCAGCCCCCAACGTCCTTCGAATAGTGCGGGCCAGCCCGCGCAGAACTTTACTGTCACCGTCCCAGCTGGATTCCCCAAGGGACCTGCCGTCATCAGCGTCCCGCATGCAAACCTTGTCGGGGTATGTGTTCTCTTAATACTCACATTATTAATAGCGCTGACCTGGTGATTCATATCTTACTTTAGGCCGGGCCGTATCTTTCCACGCAGATCGCGAACGTGACGGTCGTCATCTCGTGAGCCCGCGTTGGAGCTGGACTATAGTTTAGTACGGACATTCGCGGACTATTGATTAATCAACGGACTATGACACGGACAAGACATTCACATTACGCTTTTATTCCTCGCTGTGCATTACGATATACACGTCTGTTTTGACCCTGTAATTCAATTCCAATTAATAGTTTTAGTGCAATCCAATATTAATCGGACCGGGTGTGCTCCTATGAGATATTAATACGTGATCGTCCGCCGTGCAAGCCCCACTAGTACTAGGAGCGAAGACGACCCTATTACCGTTTGTAAGGAACGCGGGAGCTAAGGATAGGCCGACCAGGACCAGTGTCTTCATTCATCCTCTTCCGGCTTAGCGCGGAATTGTAAGGCACTTCGCGGTCAAACGCCACCGCTGCATTTATATCACTTCATCTATCACCGTATGAGTTCGAAGAGCTTGGTAGTTTACCACCGCCAACTTCCTTGGAAGTCGTACCTACGCTTTATATCGGATCCTTAGAGCATGTGATGATTCATTCACATAAGGCCGAGCCTCCGATAAACAATCACTGGATACAACGAAAGAGAGAGAAATGGTAATAGCCACGTACTACATGTATTACCGCCCGCGTTTCGCCGGCAGACGCCGGCTGTAATGCATGTGAATTTCGCATTGAGCCACACAATCGACAATCGACGAAAACATTCATTCGTATTCATTATCGGACAATTTACAAGGAATCACAAAGCAGTCACATCCAAAGGCGAGAAAGACCAGGCATAAAGCACGACGACGGTCCCCGTTCTCAGGTAGCCGTCGCCCGCAACGAGGGGGAAGAAAAAACGAAAGTTATAGAATCCTTTAATTTTCCAGCCCGCGAGGGACCGGAAATGTGGCGGCCTCAAGGATGTATCATCAAAGGCCGAGCAGACCAAGGACAAGTCCCAGGGCGAGGGACTCCAGTATACCAACGACCCCACCAAGTCTATAGACGTGGTCACAAGTGAGTATATGGGCAATATCAGAGTGTGTAAGTGTTTAACTCACAGGCCAGAGACGAGGGTCAAAACACCATCGACGGCGATTTCGACACCGGTCAATACTTCGGAAAGAGCAACGTCGACATCAACAAGGACAGAGTCCAGGATGGGGAGGACGCCGACGATTCCGTTCAGCGCAAGTGTGATATCCTGTTGTTCAGCAGGTCAGCTAGAGGACATAAACTTCAGAGACGGTGCTATGGATACAAACCGAAACTATTCCGGCGACAAGAGTGGCGACCTCATCTACGGATTGGCGCTTCTCGAGGGGAACGGATCCGCCAGCATTCACAGCGGCGAGGGAGGCTTGGGCCGTGTTGAGCGCCGAGACCAGCTCATTGATGAGCGGTAGAGCAGTAGAATCGGACGGCGTCCCGCTTGCACTCAGAGCGTCTGGAACGATGATTTTATTTAAGTTAGCACAATTCTATGACGACAAAACTAGGAGTTATGCTCCAAAGAGAAAATTACTGACTGATTTGAGGTATGATCGAATTGGTCGACGACTGGAGAGTCGTGAGGACCGTCTGAGCGCTCGCAGCACTGGTGCGCTTCTCGGCGGGGCCGGCAAGTGCGAAAGCACCGACTGTCAGGACGACACCGAAGAATGATGCAACACGAGAGAACAACATGGTACTTGATGTGAGGTGGGGTGGTGGGCTACTGTGGATGAGTTGCTGAAGTTTCAAGTAGATTCCGGAACATTTTATAGGAAAATTTAGGTGACCAAACACCGTCCCCCTTGCCAAACATGAACCGGAAAAAATGGCGTCAGGTGAATAGTAAAGGCGTCAACGTAATCGTGGTGTTGAGAGAGAGAGCCGATTGGCAGAGTATTCCGCACACAAAGGAAGTCGGTCTGCCTGAGAAAACTCAGCAGAAGATGATGAAAACTCAGACGTTCGAGGTCCCACCGCTGCGCCCCTCCACACAGTTGGCGCACAGCATACTGGAGTGTATAGACTACAGGACCTTGATTTGTCTTCTTTACACCACAGACCGTTTCGGCCCGTGTTATGCCGCAACAGCCTCGGCTTAGCTTGAGAAATGCGCAAGGAACAAGCGGAGGTGCACAAAGATTGCTTAAACACACCGCGGAAGTCTGTTCCGGTCCCTTCATATAACCTTATTCTCGAAACGTTTTGCATCGACGTCGGTACCTTCGGATGGGGATAGTGAGGCTCGAAGATCGGCGAATGTAAAACCATAGAAGCCTAAGAAAAGAAAGAAGCAAAGAAGGTTCTATCCATGGGACTACTTTGCACGCAACGGGCAGATTCGGACGGTGTGTGGAACCGGCCAAAGACGTGGAAAGGGCTTACTATCGATCAAACTTCCGCTTCAAGCAGGAGTTTCAGGACGGGTGCGTTAACTGCAGTGTGGGATAGTACTTCGCCCTTCTATCAAAATGGAGGTGAGAACGAAGGGTTGGCGAGGAAATGATCGTGAGCTCTGCGAAGAATCCGTGTTCACCTTAACTTGAAATAATGCCTACACCTTCGTGGCTGCAGAAAGTAATGAAGTCGCCGAAGCTCCGATCTGTGGCTCCACGGTTTCAATCTGATACAAAGATGACCATGAGTGCCCCAAAGTTACTCCTTCAAGCCGCTTGGGCACGGGAAAACTCGTGAAAGCCTCGTGTGGCGATAGCATCCTCAGCTTGGTATCGGCATCTGAAAAGCTGTCGCTGGGAACAATAACGGGTCGGACCTCTCCCGATTGTATTGAGGCCTCGTAGCGTTATTAGCTCAAGTGCTCGGTCCTAGAAACTGCTGAAAGAAAAACGGAGAAACACGAACGACGGGATGATGCACGATTGCGAGTGTTTAGGCCAAGGTTTTGTGCATCGGTGTGCCCTGATCGACACTCGGCAATTTCCGTCGCTTTTACTTTCTGGACGGGTCTGCCTTAACGGCTTTATTCATCGTAGTTAAAGCAGTTAAAAATTGCTCGTGCGAGAACCAAGCTTGTAGACAAATCCTAATGTTCAAGTATGGTTGATGAGAAGAACCATAGACGACATCAAATTCTGGAGTTTGAGTTTTTGCCGGACTTCCCGGTAATGCCGTTTGCTGCTTTCATTCTCCGACTCGAACTCCGAGGCCTGATTGCCTGATTGATCTTTACCACCTACGCCTGTATGCTGGTGTCAATGACTGGACGACCCGGAACTAATGTCCTCGTGCCAACAAAACCCGGTCACAAATATGCCCAAGTTACGCATAAAGTCCGCTATGCCTCCATGATCTGCCTATATCCCTTGCACTGGAAGTGACCGTACCATCAGGAAGGCGAAGTCAAGTTTGACTGAAGCATTAAGGGGAAGACGTAAATAATATGGCGCCATATTGATCCACATTTTTCAGCTGCTCAACTCTTACGAACTCTCTCGGAGTCTCAGCGGATGTAAAGGGGCTTGATAAACTCTCTGAAGGAAGGTTTAGACGCTTGTGCTAGCCCCATTGTAGGTAGCTATTTGCGCGCTGGAAAGAGTGGTCAAATCCTTGCAGAGCCCGCATCCATTCTTCGACCCGTCTCAGCATCTCTACATTGCCTTTCGAGCCACGGTCGTGCCCACTGTGAGTTTGTTTAGATGTTTACTTGTTGTAAAACCGCGATTAAGACTACCGCAGATCCTCGACTGAGCGAAAGTCGAAAAAAGGGGTGTCTAATGGAACTTATCATAAGTCAATGTGAAACTTACCAGAGGCCAACACTTCTCTCAGGGGCCACCCCTTTTTTGAAGTGACGGAGGTTTCTTTTTGGTCCCATCATGTTTGACCCATTTGGAATTGCGAGGTCCTTCGCACCACGCCATCTCCCTACCTTACGGTCACGGAGTCCCCACGCTTGCACAAAGGATTGTCATAGTGGCGAATTTCAAGCAGAAATAAACACAGTACGTCCATATAAGTAACTATTACCCTTGTAATGTGGACCCTTGCCTGGAAATCCACAGGAGCTTGCGTCATAAAACCCAATGACCAAAGGTGGTCACAACAGTTTTTTTTTTTTTTTCATAAACCCCGCGGATTCTGCGGAAGTTCCTGGACAATACACAGCACCCGCACAGCATAACGCGGGAAGGCTCCTGAATTGCTTGCTGTAATCCGCTCGCAGAGGGGCTGCCTCAGACTGGGAAGGAACCGCAACTGAAAAAGAGATATCAAACGAAAGCATCACCGACGGCCGAAGGCTCAGAGTAGGCCTCTCCTCTTCCCCCATAATCAAACTTTGAACAAAATTGGAGAAACAAGGTCAGATAAATCAGATAGCGGAGAACCTATATTTAGAACACCCGGCGCTGCGTATCCCCTCCCATGTCCCTGGACCAACGATTCTGCGGGAGCGCACGGTCCAAAGTCTGGCCGGGACTGGATCTTGGCCGCGCCTTCCAGGCCGCTGAGTGACCTTCTTCGACTCAGCATCGTCGGCTTGGCGCAGCAACTCGACAAGGTCCGACTTTATTCGTGCTAAAACTATTTATTCGGGGGGCGCGGATGCGTGGCAGCGTGGGAGCCACGAAGGAAAAACTTGGTGCGCCTTGTAGTCGGTGAATCAGGCGGCCTTCTTGCTCGCATACTCTTTCACAAGACGTTCTGGCCATGCGGCTTCGGCAGCTTTTTGTGACTGTGTACTATGATTAGTCGGGGTTCTGTCGTGTCTATCAGAGCGAGGGTCCGCCATCGTCAGTGGGGCCACAACTTGCTTTTACCGCTTGAGTCCGTTTTTTTCTTCCTGTCTGCTAGGACTGACGATCAATGCTCACTGGATACATAACCGAAACTAAACTATGATGAGTCCCAGAGAGTTTCATATTCATTGTCCAAAAAAAGACGGCCACAGCTAAAGAAGGATCTAATTTGAATACACGATGTTACCTGGTTCCCACGGTAATATGCGATATGGGAATTATACGAAAAAAATAAGTAGTAATGCCCAAGTGATTTTTGGGGAAGCAGTTATCCCGGCAATTGTTGCACACACAAGCCGGGGACAGGGGGAGAGGGAACTAATATTCGACATGTGTATTCGCCAAAATACTCGAAGTATACCAGTCCAAACTATCGAGATGGTATGGAGTTCGAGGCCGGACGATGGATCTAAGCGCGGTGGTGAAGCGCGGTGGTGATTATCCACCGTGCTTCCATTGCCACTGATACCTAAGGTGTTGGTAAATTACGTTCAGACGGACAATTCATATTTATTCTATATGTAAAGTATGACACAGTATACATGTGGACATAACGCCCGCGTCTCCTGGATTGACAGCCGCAGAGTTAGCCAGGTTGGGCGACATCATATTTTTTTCGCAAGAGCAGAAATAGGGATATATGCTTACTTGTCTGCGGGATAGTAGAGGCGATCACATTGAGCTCCGTGAACATCCTCGTGTCCGAGTCCGTGTAGCTGCGCTTCTGGACGAAACTAGCAGGGATGAGCGCGCCCGTATTCAGGAAAAATCCGGGTAGCCATGAGTGCGAGATAATAGCATTGTGGTTGGATATGGGAACTTGAAGAGAGGCAGGCTACTGGAGTACCTGTCAAATTGAGTCACCTCCATAACAGAATTCCAGGAGTCTTTCCTCGGACTTTGGTAGAGATCTCGTTAGGCGAATAGGGAAACATTCGACGGCACGCCAAATTTGCGATGCCAAATTCGATGGGTGTTCAAGGATCCGCATTCTCCACAGAGAGTGCGAAAGAAATGGAAACAAGCAATTTTGAGTCTTTGTGGGATCGCCATCAGATCCGTTCATTAGTGTGATACGCCGCGGTGAACCGATGGCGGATAGAGGTTGATACACGAACTCCATTTGCACCCTACAGCATGCGGTGGCTCCGGGTGGCCTACTGTAGGGTACGCAGGTGAGACAAGTGGAATTTTCAACGTCATCCTACTAGTCAAGGAGCCGTAGTAACAATGTGGTAGCTGAAGGGGGGCGATGGTGACGCCCTAGGAGTCTACACAGCATGGCTCGTGAAGACGTAGACCAGTGAGTGTGAAGACCCGAAAAAGAATGGATAAAGCCACTCCAGAAGAAGAGGACTGCTGATTGGACGCCGCACGACTGGTCGACGTTTCGACTCAATAGACGACTCCGGAGGAAGTATAAAAAATCGTCGGAGACCCGCACGTCATCCGACCAGAGATAACCTCAGCTGCACCAATTGCGTATTCGTGAATATGAGATGATGCAATAATCCCTTTTTCAAGTCGGGCTGGGGGGAGACGCGTTTGACTCCAAGGCACGCGCATCGTTCTGTTGACTGACCGATGTTTCTATTCTTTTCGAAGATAGGTGCGGCGCCTCGGACTTCGGCTGACATCTTCCCAAACCTCATGTGCTCCTGAATCGTTCCTTAGGAAAAATGGAAGGTAGATAGAACACAGAAAGACGAACCTGAAGGGGAATTGATGAAGACCGAAGCTTTGCCCTCCAATACATGACTCGAAAAACTTAATTCAGAGGGCGAAGATTTAATCAAGTGATTTGGAACGCCCAAAGTCTTCGTCCGGGGATAATAATGCGTGTGCCAACTCCCTTCCGTATCTTTTGTTACTGATGCTCAGGGAATATACAAAGATTGATTGATGAATCACCCGGAAATAAGGCAATGGACTGGCCAGCCCCTCCCAAAAAAAATCTCCTATTTACCCGCAAAAATATAGTTGCCTTCGTTCTTCAGGAATCTGAATCAGAAATCGAACATCCATTGATGAAACAAAGTTCAAGCGAAATCAGAAGTGAACGCTTTATTTGGCGTTGTATCCTTTGAGCATACCACACCACGCGCTTTGTCCTCTGTACTATTGTACGCCCTCTCTTACAAAGTCACGTCCTCAGACAAAAGAAAATTTCGGATTTCTGACTTCCACGCTATAGTAACGGCATCGAAAAATTTCATGCAAGCTGCTGTGTGGTGTGCGAACTTTAATGGCTGTTTCTTTTTTTCGGTTAAATCTTAAAGCGTTTTCGGCTTGAGAGCTAGAGACTTTGTAAGAGAGGGCACACGATAATAGTAGACAGTGTCGAATTATGGCAAGCTATGACCTAACCCGGGCTGAGTAATATTTTCTCTTCTTATTTTGGTACAGTTAATCACCGGTCGATGGGACTGCACCGGTCAATGGGACACTGGGCTAGAGAGTGCTATATCCACTCAATTTTCCTCATTATTTTTGTGTTTTGCAACCAAGCATATACCTCCGACCTTGAATAGAGTAAAGCAATCTATTTAAATGAGTAATGAGCAAGAAAAAGCAAAATCACCTATAAAATCCCTAAAATGAGGATTTACCAAAAATGGTTAGCAGAACATAAAATGCAAAACACTATACATGGGCAGCTTAACTCTACTGGATTTCATCACAGCCCAAAGCGGTGACATGTCAAAAAATAATCATTGGAATCGAAGAGGAAAAGGTGGAGAAAAGGCCAAAATGAAAGATGAGGTGCGGTTTCCCTGTCGCCACTGAAGATCATGTTCTTGTTTAGGACATGTGAATTTGTCTTCGCTTAGCCTCTCCTTCCGTTTGGAAATCACTAAATTTGAAACCTTGTGAATACAGCATGTCCCATTGAGTGGTGCAAACTCAATTTCACCAGGTTTTGCTTTTCAGCAACATCTCTCTCAAACGTGCTCATTTTCCTCCCAAATTTTGTACAGTGATAACCAGAACTGCGAGAATTTGCTTGTTTAGCTCTGGTGTCCCAATGACCGGTGATTGACTGTACTGTAGTTAGTTTCACACTCCGATATTTTTTATTCTCGTTCACGCGCATATACCCACCCCACGCTCGATACACCGAGCGCTGAGGTGAGTGGGCCAACGTTTTACTTTATTTCACTTTTATTTATCTATTACTTAGATTATAATTAGGTATTTACTTCACTGTACTCACGCTCGATACATCCGAGCGCTGAGATTATACTTAGTTCAATAGATAGTATAATTAGGATGACACCTTCGAAGCCATCCTGCATCACGTTTAATCCGCTTTGCGACATTCTATCAATTAATGTTCTTTCCAGCCGCTTTAGTCACGCCATTTAATGACTGCGTTTGGACATAAGTCGCGTTCATCCTTAAAAGTAATATAACGGAGTAGACAAGCCCTTATAATGCAGGGAAGACTTCGGTAGTGGACCGGTGTTGTCGCCATTTCCAGTTTCAAGTTGAGGGACTGTGTTTCTATCGTCCTGTTTGCCGTCCCGGACCCGGGGTCCCGATAGTAACGATAGTAGTAAGCCTTCGAGTTCCTGCGCTTGGACGTGAGTCGCACTCATTCTCGCATAAAATGAATAGAATGGGCGAACCCCAAGCGAAGGAGGTACAGTAAGAGGAGTTATGTTGTCGCGAATTTGAAGAAATGTGCCTCCATCAACCTGGCTGCCAGTGTCGAATTTTCCATCTTCATCATCCAGCTCCCCAATAGACTCAGTAGTTTCGCCGATGGCGCTAGTCAACGACCCCAATGATTCAGCAAGTGCATTGAATTCCCATGCCACATCCCTGAAGTGACCATCCATCTCCTTGATAAAATTATTAAACGACTTTGCATAATTTTGGAGCGCCACCCCCATGGAGATAGTTGTCACGGTCGTGGCGGCATTGGCCAATGTCTGCTCGGCATTGTTTATCGGTCCAGGATCATTGAGGAGGGACCTCGCCTTAGCTTCGGTTGCGTTCCCGCCCGGAGATACAGAATCTGGATTGGAAGACGCAGATAAGCCAAGTTGCTATCGCATATTAAATTAAAATATTTGGGCGTATGCTCACTTTTCTGTGGTTTCGCGGAATCGGCGGATGTCTCGAGCGCTGTGAACATGACCTTGGTGACCGTGTCACCGCGCTTTTCTACGGGATTAGAGCGCGCAAACACGCCCATGGTTAAGGGGAAAACGAGTAGTGACATTATATGAAAGGACAGCATTGTGATCGATATGTAAGCGAGAGATGGGCTAAAGAGAGTGGTTGCTGGTTGCTGAGGGGTGTCAAACGTTTGGGTCGCCTTAATACAAAATTCGGGACGCCACTCTCGAGGATCTTTCTCTCGGACAGTGGGAAGAGAGATTGCGTTAAGCGAGCAGAAGAAAATTAACGACACGACACGTTCGACGGGGGCGTTTGCTAAAAACGCAATTCGCCCGCAGAGAGGATGGCAACCAAGTTGCGATAACGAGCACTAGCGGCTGTATTTTGTTCTTTGAAATGTTGGAATACGGCAAGCTCCGGTTCAACCCGGGCTTATTTAATGTCTCTCTTTGGTAGTAACTTTCACGCTCCGATATGCGCGTTTATTCTCATTCCCGCGCATATACCCACCTCACGCTCGATACACCGAGCGCTGAGGTGAGTAGCACAATGCTACATCCTTTTTACCTCTTTTACTTATCTATTACCTAGATTATAGTTAGGTACTTTGTTTTCTTACACCGAGCGCTGAGATTATATTTAGTTCAATATGAAATACTGCGGACGGTCGGATCTGTGTATGAACGCAACACTCGTCGACTCGGAGTACCCCTTGGCGGACGGTGGATCTGATCCGTTCCCTAGTAGACGTGTGGTATGGAAATCAAGCGTGAACGACGTGAATATCATGCACTGTATGAGAAACTTACTTGCCGCTAGCACGCCGCAAGCATATGACCCGACTCTATTCTTTGCAATAAACTTGAAACGCGTTGATGCCACGCCTTGAAGTTAATGTACTCGTAAATTGCATGCATCCGATATACCTGGATCGTTTGTGAAGCAGAGAGCAAAGTGAACACAAAAAAAGGGAATCGGGGGACTTACGGCGTTGCGATGGACGAAGAGCGGAAAGAGCTGCTAATTCGACGATGTGTAGCCGAGTAGTCGTTCTGTCTCAGAGGACGACCCCGGGTATATATAAAAAAAGGAAAGTCCCCAAAAGCTTCAACCTCATACTTTTGCGAGCAGTCCTTTGCGTAAAGCATTATGGCTATAGACGAGTGTGCTCCGAAGGTACAGGGTGATGTAATGAGAACAGGGCTCGTCACGACGACCTACAGTAGTAGTACATTACGAAAGCCATGTATCGCTAATTAATATTGTCAGAGTTATCGCGGCTTGTCTTCATCACCCTGGAAATTTTATCTGATACCGCGCAGTAGATGCCCCAAAGCTATCTCTCAGGGAGTTTTCCAAGCCTTCTTTCAGGAGCGTCATCCATTAGCCTGGAACATGAATATCCAAGCCCTTACCATCGTATTGATTTGGCTTATGATGCAAGGTCTCATAACTTTCTTTAGCGTGCATCCGGATTATATCCAGTGACCGAGCCAAAGACAATAAAATTCGGAAGAAAAGACACCAGATAATACATCGCCACTTAGCTCAGACAGCTTACCAAAACTCGATCAAAATCCTGCCCTTGTCATTATCTGAACGAACTAGCTCGCACACGAAAATACAAAATAAAACACGTAACTGGGAGTAAGACATAAGGGCAAGTACAACTCAAGTTAACTACTCCCGCCAAACGAGAACTACACCCCTAATCCCCCAAAGTCAAAGGTAACAAGAACCACAATCCATTCGCTGCAAGCCATCCTCCACTGAAAAAAGCGGAAAAGCAGGCGGAACAGCGAAAAGGAGTAGAGAGATCCCCCGACGACACAAGCCGACAGTGCAGTAGCAAGGTCATCGCACCCACCGGGTTGCAAGCAGAGCTCGGCAGGTCAAGGGCGGCAAAAATTAGATAACCAATGATGAGGGCGGTGCCCTCATAATAGTGGTTAAACTATTAAGAACAGATACTACACTTGATCTAAGCCAAAAGGCCAGAGTGGTAAGGATTCACGATGGTGGGAGTCGTCCTTATATACGGGGAAAGCATGTTGCGCACGGACCAGGTGAGAAGCACGTGGTCGTGGGATAGCATACCCAGCTCTACTTGCCGGATTCGTGTTGGCTCATTCAAATCCAACGACCAACAGGGAACGTCAACTTCCGTTCGCCCTATTCCATGCTTATTGTGGTATTTCTAGTGTGATTTTATACCCTGCACGTTGAGTTCGTCTACTCTTACCCGCATCTCGAAAGGGCGAGCCACGGGGTGATGTGAATGCATAATAATACTAGTCTACAGTGACCGTTGGCTGATCTCGCTGCTGCGTGAACCCTTCCGACTTCCAGTGGCTGAGAACAGCAACCTCAACCAATATGTCGGACCAGAAAACGCCTTATGTCGACGCGGTTTCCACCTCCCTTCCCTCGGTCCTGAGCGACCTTCTGCTGTCCTTCGACGTGTTCTCGCGCGAGAAGCTCGAGACGCTGGTACGGTTCTGTGTGGATGCTGCGTGTCCCGCGCGCATTGCAGGACACTCCGATGCCTGGAAGAGCGGGCAGACGCGTCTCAAGGCCCGAATCGCCCACATTGGTTCAGCCGCTGACGGGAAACGGGCGCGGGAAGGTGATGACGACGGAAGTGGCGAGGCACCTCGTACAAACGGACGCGAAAACGGAAATGGGTCTTCCGTCCCGAACAAGAAACAAAAACTGTCCGCAGCTGAGGACGAACCGGGGGACACGACACCGCTGTACACGCTGCATGCGCTCTCCGTGAATGCCCCTGTGCGCAAGAAGGTCGACGTCGCCATCACGGCCGACGCGATCCGGCTCACACACCCGACTTCGGGCGCGCTTGAAGCGCGTGTCCCACTCGCAGTTCTGACGCGCGCGTTCCTCGTGTCGAGCCTCGGCAAGAACAAGAACAAGCCTCAATGGGCCGTCACGATCATCTCAGCTGACAGTGTCGACAAGAAGGGTGACGTCGCAGCTCAAGTGCAGTTTACGTTCAACATCGATCAAAGCGTGCCCGCAGGGAAGGATGGGTTCAAGACCACAGTGGGCAGTGCTAGCAAGCCGGTGAGCCACGAGAAGGGCGCGGCAACGCTGCCCATCCTGCAGGCGTTCCTCGCGTGTCTGCCAGATCGCATCGAGCTGCACACCGCGCTGGGCCCTGAGAAAGGCGCGCCGCCACCGCCGTTTGCGTCGACTTCTGGCCAGCCCTTCGTGGACGCATACCTCGGCGCGAAAGAAGGCGCGTTATGCTTCCTTGAGCGCGGGATCCTGTGGGCGAGCGTGCGCCCGTGCGAGTTCTTCGCTCTTGAGGACCTCGCGCCAGACTCGGACGTGCCGGGTCTGGGCGGCGTGAAGACACTCAGCGCGACAGGGCGCACATTCTCGGTCTTTTTGCGCCGACGCGGCAAACGCTCAGGCGAAGGGGGAGACAGTAGCGCGGAGGAAGATAGTGAAGAGGAGGAGGAGGGCGCGGAGACGGAGTTTGCGATGATCGACGGACGCGAGTCGGAGAACGTCAACGCGTGGATACGCAAGTACCGCAGGATGTTTGGAAAGCCGCGAATGGGCTCGGAGGCGGTCTCTGTGGCATCTGTGGACGCGAAGGGGAAGGGTAGGGCGAGGGCAGAATCGGTCGAGGTTCAGCAGAACGGTAACGACAGTGATGAAAGCGATGAGGACTTTGAAGAACCCGGCGATTCTGATGGAGGCGAACCATCGAGTGATAGCGAGGGTTCCGAAGGAGGCGGCAGTGGGCAGCGGGACGAGGACGAGGAGGAAGATGAGGAAGAGGCAAGTGACTCGGGTGACTCGGGAGGAGCGGAGGAGGAGGAAGGACTTGATCCTGCTCGTCACCCGCTCATGAGACCGGGCGCAATGCCCCGGATGAGCAAGGCAGCGATGGACGCTGCTGTTGCTATGGTCATGGGAGACGTAGCAGGTTCCGCGGATGAAGAGGAGGAAGAAGACGAACTGGAATAAAAGTATTGTTCTACAATATGAGTGTACATCCTTGCTACAGTGTAAATAAATATACAGGCCATAAAGAACGAATCCACACTAATTTATGCGTCGTCCCCATGGGCCTGGTTTTTATGCACGCGCATGACATTGCGCACCTGGGCATTTCGCTACGCGTCGGACGGACTATCATGGACACTATCGATACATCGACTTCGAGATGAGCCGGAGGTATACCGGTATCTGTCGTTATTCTCCCATTAAACAGGGTGGCCGCAAGGTCTCAAGCACCTCGGCCCGCGTCCGGGCGCGCACGTCTAGCAGTTTGACGTGTAGCTGCAGCGTACCTGCGAGGAAGCCGCGCGCGGTGATGACGAACAGAAGCTCATCGCCCCAGAGCGGGAACTCGTTGCGGTCGATCCACTCACCGCGGGAAGCGATGTCCCCTAGTGGTTGAGGGAACGCCTCATCGAATATGCGCTCCGCGTTACATGCGTCTGCAGGCGGCGGCCCGCCGAAGCACCACTCGAGGTGCCGCCGCACGCGCCACCAGTGCGCAAAGTGCTCGAAACGGACTTTTGCTCCGTCGATGCGCAGGCGCGACTCGGAGAAGACGGAGACGACGAGCTCGCTTGGGTCGACCTCGGAGAACTCGAAAGCGCTGTAGGGTTGTCGTTCGAGCCGTTCTTTCGTTGCTGCGGGCAAACAGAGGCGGTAGGAGGCAGTCACATCGTTTGGATCTGGTCGGCCAGTCCTGTCGAGGTCACGGTTACCAACAAGTCTAAGAGAATTGATCTGCTCAGATGACGACGAAAAAAATGCGAGTTGATAGCGCACTTACTTGAGCGCGATGTTGCGCGCGAAGATGATGACGGGCTTGACGGAGCCACAGTCGAAAGAGCAGAGGCCAGAAGTTGTGTAGCTGACGCTCTCGGGGAGGTTACCCTGCAGGACGTCCTCGAAGCGGACGACGCGCGCGGAGAAGCCCGTCCACGCGAAGTCGATCGCAGGCTGGCGTGGAGCAGTGAGCATCGCGTACAGGCGCGTCAGGCCGAAGAATGCGGCGTCGTCTGCAAGGTTGCGCAGCGCTGTGCGCGTGTCCATAGTGCGCGGCAGCGCCTTTGCCGCGAGCGGCAGAATTTCGTAGCCGCTCATGTACTCGACGATGAGCGCGAATAGGTCTGGGTTGCGGTCGACATGCATACATGTCGAGCCCGATTCTTTGAAGCCGCTGAAGAAGTAGGAGGTGAAGAAGTTCGGGGAGTCGTAGTCGATTTGGCTCCTGCATAACGAGAATTCCTCGTCGCGGGCGACGACTGTGTATTTTATTACCGCTGCATTCGCCGCCGCCGTCGCGCTTGTCGGCGAACTGGCGATAGCAGTGGCCATGGACGGTTTCAGGAAAGATGTGACAAGAGTCTGGTAACCATACGCTTTCCATATACAGTAAGTGATGGGGGGAAGTCACGCGACCGTGGATTCCCACGGCTGATTTCTTCCGCCCATGAAATTTTGGGTTTTCACTCCCCGGGTTTCTGCAACTCGACGACGAAAAACCCGTCTTTCTCGTCGTTCGACGCATCGCCGACGCTTTCTGAAATGATTCCATTAACGCGGCGCTCGACGTCGAGGAAGCTCGAGACGGCTTTACTGTCCTGTTCTCGCCAGAGCCTTCCTCGGCCTGCCCGCCTCTACTCAACGCCGTCGAAGCGAAGCCAGGCGCCTGCGCTCGCAACGGCGACTACTCCCCTCGTCTCGGATTTTCCGCTATTCGTAACCAAGTCCTACGTCGCCGGAGCTGACTCGGGCGTCGCCAGTAACAGCGGTGCGGAAGCATCTGACAGTCTGCACACTTTTCTGCGCCGTCGGGTCCCGTACACTCTACTTCCTACTCCGTTGCCTGACGACACCACATCGGCGCTGAACAGTTATTATTTCTCGGACTCCCCGACGCAGGACTCGCTTGCTGTGATTGACGCCTGCCTGCATGGCTGTTACGACGTCCCGCGTGCCAAGTATGTTTTCAATCAGCTGCGGGCAAAGCGCCAGGGAGAATCAGTTCTTCAACCTCGTCTCTACAATCACTTTTTCGAGACCTATCTCGAAATGGCATTGGAAAAGGATGTGGAAGAAAAGACTCAATGGCTTGAGGAGGCGTGGTCATTGTTCAAGGTGATGGAGAGCGGAGAGGAAAAGACAGCCCCCATTGCCAGTACTTATGCAGTTATGCTAAAAATATGGATAAGGTGAGGCGCCAGCTTGCAACCTCAATCATAGCTTACATAGCTGCCGTTTAGGACGAACTCCGCGGGGAATTCGCTAGATATTCCTTCTGAAAGTTCACCGTCTGAGCTTCTGCGTAACATTATCAACCGTCACATATCGGTGACCACCGTGGTCGCGGATCGGGTACTGTCTTCAAAAGATGCCGCGGAAATTGTGCAGCATCTTTCTCGTGCAGCGGCCGAGTTGGGACTTACACGCGTCATTACGGAACTGGGACAAGTTGAGACCATAGCTGCAGATCCCCTGAAAGATGTGCCTGAGGTTATGCCAGTGATGCGGCCTAGGGTGAGATTGATGTTTTTGTTACATTTGTCTTTATACTAATTATTGATTTTAGGCTTCTTCCATTCCACTAACGTCAGGTTTGTCAGAAGAGGCATTAAAGACGTTATCGGAAGAGGTGGACGCGGAGGAAGAGCTGCCCTTCAATATTGCCAACTTGCGTAAGCATCTTGCTGAAGTGGCATATGCTCAGCGAGTGCTTCCGGATGACGTTGCGGCTCGTCAGAAGCTATTGGAGGCCTCTGTATACGACCTGGCAGTGCAACGGTTACGACATGAGGCAGAGAAGTTGGACGAGGCGGGTGTAAACGCGCAGAAACTTCAGGCTGCACAACTGCAAACGTGGATGTTCGACTGGCACGAAAAACTGCAGAAGAGGCTGACTAGTGAGATTGAAATGCTTATTGAAGAGGAATCATGGCTGAGTGAGTTACTTAATTCCGCGATCATCCTTTCTTTTTTAGTTGACTTAATTAATTAGGACCTGAGAAGAAGGACACGACCGTTCATATGCGTCTCGCTCCCTTCCTCTCGCTTTTAAAGCCTGAAAAGCTCTCGCTCATCACCATTCTCGAACTTATGCGTCTGCAAGGCACAGGAGGTGTGGCTGAGGGAATGAAAACAGCACGTGCATTGCTCACTGTCGGCAGGGCCGTTGAGATGGAGTATAAGGCGGAGATACTTAAGAAGAACAACATCCACGTACCGCAAGTGCCTAGTCGGCCTAACGACTCGAGCTATTTCACGCGGCGCGCGTACGAGGAGTTGCAAGAATGGCGTAAGAAGGCGGCCGATTTCACCGAGGAATCTGGAGAATGGACGAGTGAATGGTCCCATTCTGTCCGTGCTCGTGTAGGGAGCTGCTTGGTGGATTGTTTGATGGACGTAGCGACCGTGAGGCGTACGGCTGTTGATAAACGTACCGGGGAGGAAGTGTGAGTTTGTCAATTTTGCGCTTTTCTGTCTTTTCCTGACTTATTTTACCAGGGTTGAGGAACATCCGGCTTTTTACCACTCTTACGAGTATCTTCGCGGACACAAGCTTGGCGTAATTCGTTTAAACCCTACTGTCGCGGACCGTCTTTCAAAAGATGACATCCGGGCGACGTTACATCCTCGGCACTTGCCAATGCTGATCAGACCAAAGCCATGGATTAGCCACGATGAGGGAGGGTATATATACAACAAAGGTGCGTTTATCATACTTTGTCATAAAAGCTATCGGTTGACTAACTAATTGTTCGTCCAGGCTCTGTAATGCGACTTAAGGACACTCAGGAGCAACTTACCTACCTTCGCCACGCGTCTAGCGCCGGTCACATGGAACATGTTTTCGCGGGGCTTGATGTTCTGGGGAGTACGCCGTGGGTAGTCAATCGTGATATCTTCGATGTTGTCCTAGAGGTCTGGAACTCGGGCAAGCGCTTTTGCAAGATCCCTGCTGCGGCATACGATGTTCCCGAGCCTGTTAAGCCGGACAACTTCGACGATGATGTGCTGGCTAAATCGCAATATCTGGTGGCCTGGAGGCAATGGCAGCTTGAAAGAGCAAATAACCATTCTGGTCGGTGTAGTGTCAATTACAAAGTGGAGATCGCTCGCTCTGTAAGTGCTATTTCGCACATTATCTTTTCTCCATCTATGATACTTATACCTTATTTCTTCTATTAGTTCTTGGCAGACACGATGTATCTGCCACACAACATCGACTTCCGTGGACGCGCTTATCCTATCCCACCGCACTTGAACCACGTTGGGGATGACTTGAGCCGTGGACTTTTAAAATTCGCTGAATCAAAACCTTTGGGTTCATCGGGTTTGCGCTGGCTGAAAATCCATCTTGCTAACCTGTACGGATATGACAAAGGAAGCTTCGAGGAGCGAGTACAGTTTGTACATGACCACCTGGCGGATATTTACGACAGCGCGGAAAAGCCTCTTGAAGGCAACCGCTGGTGGGTGAAGGCCGACGACCCTTGGCAGTGTTTGGCGACGTGCAAAGAACTTCACAAGGCGCTCGAGTCCGGAAATCCAGAGGCATTCGAGTCAAATCTTCCCGTCCATCAGGACGGAACGTGCAATGGGTTACAACACTACGCGGCATTGGGAGGAGACATGAAGGGAGCGCAGCAAGTGAACCTGGATGTCACGGATCGACCTGCGGATGTATACACGCATGTCGCACAGATGGTTGAGGAGGTAGTCAAGCAGGACGCGGAAAAGGGCGACAAATACGCGCAGCTCATCCAAGGCAAGATCACCCGCAAGGTCGTGAAACAGACGGTGATGACAACTGTGTATGGAGTTACATACATCGGCGCGCGTGAACAAATCGAGAAGCAACTTCGTGACCGCGGAGACATTCCGGCCAACGAGGCTTGGAACGCATCCGCGTATCTTGCTCGCAATGTTATCAACTGCATTGGCGACCTTTTCTCGGGTGCAAAGAGGATCCAGGATTGGCTTACACTCTCTGCACGGCTTATTGCGAAGTCTATTCCATTAGAGCGCGTCGAGATGGCGATTTCGGAGGATAACGTAGGGAGAAGGGGAAAGAAGAAGATCAGGCCTGAGGATATCGACCCCAACGGACTAGTAAACGGCAAGAAAATTATTCCCCAGATGCGGATGCCAAAGGAACAAATGACTAGTGTCGTTTGGACTACGCCACTGGGTCTGCCGATTGTGCAGCCGTATCGCAAGGTTAAACGGAGGCAGATCATGACGAGCATCCAGACGGTATTCATCAGCGACCCAAACACGCCATCAGAGGTGAACGCGACGAAGCAGGCGACTGCGTTCCCGCCGAACTTCATCCACAGCCTCGACGCGACGCATATGATGCTGACGGCACTCGAGTGCAGCAGACACGGCTTGTCGTTTGCGAGTGTCCACGATTCGTACTGGACGCATGCTTCGACGATCGACAAGATGAGCGAGGTCATTCGTGAGACTTTCATCGCGTTACACGAGTCCAATGTTCTTGAACGTCTGCATAAAGAGGTAAGTTCCTATCGTTATTCCATGGTATAAACTCACCAATTAACTCGACTTCTAATTTTTTCTATCCGTAGTTCTTGGATCGTTACAAGGATTACAAAGTGCCGCTGATTTCGCTCCGAAGCAAGAGCATACTTAGCAAATTGGCATTACCTCAGGCACGGGCTCTACTAGCAGAATCCCCTGAAATAATGGCACAACTTGAGGCTCTCGAGAATGACGTCGATAACGACGACTTGGACGCCGATCTTGCTAAAACCATTGAAGCCGCAATCGCGGATGTGGAGGCTTCTGACGCCGTTGAATCGGACGTTATTCAGCCGACAGAGCCCGCCTCCGCTGAGGACGACACGACAGGAACATCGGCAGCCGAGTCCGTCGACGGTGTCGAGTCCGCCGATCAAAAGGTCGTTGAACTCATAAAGAGGAAGCGTGGACGTCCGCGCAAGAATGACCCCGTCGTAAAGGTACCGCGACCCACCGGCCGTCCCCCAAAGACTATGGAATGGTTCACTGCGCCGGGTGACCAGATCGGCCTGAAGAGTACTGAAAGGTTGAAAGACATGGATGCTGCGGCGAAGGCGGCGTATATGCGAAAGCACGTTATGAACAGGTTCGTCAACCTCGTTGATGTGCTGCCGCCGCTCCCGAAGAAGGGCGATTTCGACGTACAGAGGATCAAGCAATCCAAGTACTTCTTCTCGTGATCGTCCTCCTACCATCTATCCCGCCATTGCCTCGCTCCTCGCGATCACACCCTATCCCCAGCCTCTTCTTCACACCCACAAAGTCGACCATCAATCCTGTTCCCCTCGCCTCATACATCGGACCCGCTTGCATCGTTCTCCCCTGCTAATTCGCTTTGCTTATGGTTATTGCCTCGTCCTGATTATTCGACCGCTTTCTTACCCCACTACCAGTAGATAGATTAGACTACGAACAAGCTAAAACGCCAGCCTCTCCTCCCCATCCACCCTTATTTATGTCGTACATACTCACTTCTCAAACGCTCAAGCACCCTAATGTATTGTATCAGACATTTATAAAGTCAATAATCTCAAGGAATTTTCTCATGGACTGGTTCAGATCAGGCAGCCGCGTCATTCGCATACTTAGGATAGTCACGTGAGCGCGGATAGAGGTGTTTAATGCAACATGAATTGATTGGCAAAATATTGGTTGATATACTTCGGCTCTTGTACGGTTTTACGGAGGCAGACAGCAACAGGAATGAAATTTAACTGGCAGGTCAAATGCTAAAAGTATGCGCGACGGAAAGCACAGCTAGACACCTCAAAATCAGCACCGACGTCAACACATTACCCTCGCGCTTTATTTGCACTCACAAACAAGGTTTGGTCCGATAGTGTTGTTCAAGACCGGTCAGTTGGACTTCCCAGATACCTCGGATTGCTTCTTCTCAAGCGCCTCCTACACATAAATTTTCACGTCAGCAAAAGAACCCGGATGTGGAACATGCACGCACAAGCTCGGCCTTCTTTGCGTTGATCTACAGTAACGCGGAAACAAAGCGACAATGAATGATAGTATAAGCACCCATTAGAAGGGAGTAGAAGGAGCGAATGAACGCACCTCAGCGCGGAGCTTCTTAAGCTGCGCCTGCTCGTGCTGCTTCACGAACTGGTCTAGTAGTACGGGTCAATTGAGCCAGCAATTCGCTCGTGCACAGGAATAAGACAAACCCTCGTGTGCCTTCTCCTTCTTCCTAAAGACACACAAAACGATCGTTAGACTATTTTTAAAGTTCTTGTGAACAAGAATGCGTACGAGAATTCCTTGGAGCGTGCGACGGAGCCCTCGCCGTCGGAATACGGCCGTGCGAGGCGTGCGACGAACACAGGTGCGCGGCGGACAGAGGTAATGCGTGTAGCGAGCATATCGTTTGTAATGGATGCGAGGGTGGTTGGTGGTTAAGAACAAGTTGTAGGAGGAGAGTACGCGTCGTGAGCGGCCGGCCGTCAAGCAAAGTGGTACCTATAAGTACGCCATAGCCCTCCTCGGGTACTGCCGGAAGCGATAGTCACATGTGACTATTTCGTCACGAGTTGGCACGTCTTCCAACCCGACAGTTTGCGCTGTGCTCATCCGAATCGACGACGAAGACGACTTTTTGTACCCTTACCTCGGACTATGTCGGCCATTCTTAGGAGCTCAACTCGCCTGGTATGCATTCGCTATTTCCCTCTCGTTTTATTTTGCTAAGAATTCCCTATGGTGAACAGGCGCGCCTGAGCCAGCGCCGCTGCATCTCCAGCTCTCCCGTCTCTCGCAAAGGTACACATACCTTTCATATCCAGCGAAAGAAAACAAAAACAATCTGAGCCAACAAACAACTCCCTTTGAATTTTAGACATCGTACAGGAGCTCTACCTCTCCGAACTCAGGGCGTACAAGGCCCCGCCTGCGGTACGTCGTGTCCTTTATCCCCGCACGTCTACCAGCACTCACGCATCACCTTCCAGGCGAAGGACGCCCACGTCGGTGTCGTCAAGGCCTTCCACGCGCCCTCTGCACCTCAACCACCCGCCGTACCG
Source organism: Coniferiporia sulphurascens (assembly GCA_002794785.1). Lineage (NCBI taxonomy): Eukaryota > Fungi > Basidiomycota > Agaricomycetes > Hymenochaetales > Hymenochaetaceae > Coniferiporia > Coniferiporia sulphurascens. Next base: position 300,512 of record NBBA01000008.1, on the reverse strand, counting down.
GCCGACCTCGCTTCGGAGCTCGCTGCATACGACGCTGCCGAGCCCACGCTCGCCTCAGCTCCCGTCGCGAAGGCCGCGGACATCGCTGACGACACTGGTGCCGGCGCGAAGGAGTTCCTTGCATTCCTCGAGGCGGACCTTCCCAAGCCCGAGGCGCACCACTAGAGGCATTCGGTGTTTATTTAGGGATGCAAAAGTTGCTGTATCGTGAGGCTAAATAGAATTTTGCGTTACTGGCGATACCACCTGGCAAGGGTCTGAGTTTTACGAGTTCATCTGCTATTCTTTTCGCAAGAGCAAAGTGCGAAACTGATAATGTAAGAATTGTATGAAAGTCTACACGTCACGTTTCCTTTTGTACTACAAGGGAGTTGCCCATGATGGTGGCTCGCATTCTATCTCCTCAAAGCCCGTGTACTCTTTCATCGGGACGGGCCGGTATATCCACACCTCACCCTCCTCAAACCGCTCCATATCGTACGTTTGTCTCTTCGGTTCAGTAGGCTGGAAATTTCGACTCTGCTCGACGACCTCCAGCTCGCGCAGAGCACGGGGGAGTAAGGAGCCCCCATCACGCGGCGCGCCGCCCTCGGGTACCGCGTCGCGCGTAATGACCGCTGTGTGATCTGGATCGCCGAGTATCCCGATGGCTCCTGGCGCACCACCAGCGATGCCGATGCGCACTGAGCGCCACTCGACGAAGTCACCACGTCGAACACGGTCGTCTCCCCCTCGCCAGCGCCCTACCTGCCGCCCCCCGCCGAGAGCCTTGCCTTCGAAGATAAGGTGTCCGTGCGTGCGGTTCAAACTCGGCACAGGCGCGTCAACGTAGTCGTACTCTGAGAAGCATTTGAGCGACTCCGCAGCCAAGTCCCAGCACTCGCCGCGTGCGCAGAATGAGCCCGTCCCGAGGAAACTCTCTGAGAAACTCGCGATCGTCTCCCCGTACGTCGCGCTAGCGTCGGCGAGCATGTCCCCGCCCATGGGACCAGGAGGCAGTGTGTACCACGCCTTGCGCTCCTTGATGCGGGCAGGGTGTGATTGGTTGGACGTAGAGTACGTCAAGCTAAACCAGCACGCGCTGAGATCCCCGAAGAGTACAGCCCTCCGCACAGTGCAGGAGTCGCCGTGCGTGGTGTACATGCCCTTATACTGACCGTGCTGTTTCTCGCGCATGGGTGGCGGAAGGGCGCTCGGATCGGCGTACCAAGCCGTGTCCCAGTGCGTAGACGGATGGAAGTAGTATGCGAGATCGAGTGCCTGGCAGCCGTGCCCCGTAGGTGGTGGATAAGCCATCTCGAAATCGACTAAATAAGTAGAAATGTGCTTTAGTCTCGGCTCAGAATACATAGTCGCAATGATTGCACTGACTGCCATCTGACGCTTCGGAGGGCGTGGGCTCAAGCTTAGGCTTGGACCACGACCTGACAGCCGGCTGAGCACAGAAATGGTCGAATGAGCCTCATGTTTTTCGAGTGATTACTAGGGGTGATCATTTACCGGAGGTCCACGGGCAGGACTTGCGGTAGTCACAACCGAAGTCGAAACGGGAGGTGCGGCAGGCGACTTTGTTCGCTCCACGACTTCTACGACCTTCCCCGTACCACGAGTGGCGGCCTCAGACACTGTCTTCGTTCCAGACCCCCGCATCCCGCCGACCGAAAGATAGCGCGCAAAGAACTCATCAAGCCAATTGAAGAATTCCTGCTTATCCTCCTGTGAGAGATGCGCCCAGTCGATTGTTTCAATCTCTGCTGCAGCTTCTGGCTTCCCGTTAGGCGGCTGCCAGGGCGCGCGACGCGGAACTGACGGGGGTGTGGGACTCGGGCTCGCACTCGAGTAGGGCCTCGTACCGCGCGCAACAGGCGGAGGCGGTCTAGAGGGGGAGCTCTGGTACTCTTCCTCGGACGCATGCGAACTGATGCTTGTACGACTTGCATGACTTCCGTAGGATCGCATCGGTGGGGGCGGGGGTGGAGCGGCGCGCGCGTCCGGGACGTATCCCGCCTCGGCGAAACGCGTCTTGGACATTGGCGTGCTGGAATAGCGATCACGCGTATTCTGGAGCTTTGTGGTCGTCGTGTTCTTTGCCGACACGGCCTTCTCCTTGATGCTAGCAACTGCGCACAGAATCTGATCTCAGAGCACTGGCAATCCACTGAATTAATTGGAACTAAACTCACCGTTAAATGGCATGGCTGGGAGCTGGTTTGTACCCGTAAATTTATGCTCCTTTTGTACCACCTTGAATGATGTCCCTTGTTTACAAGACAGCTAACTCTGCTGATTCTGAAGTGTACTGCTAGTAGTAGTAAAGGTGTAGTAGTACTTGAACTTCTTAGACGATCAAGTGATTGTGACAGTAATAGTCACAGATAAGTAATCAGCCCGGGCCGAGCGTGGTCCGATGCAACTGGTCCGTGCGCAATGTCCCCCCCAGTATATAAGGGCGCCCTCAGCCATCGTGAATCCTTACCACTCTGGCCTTTTGGCTTAGATCAAGTGTAGTATCTGTTCTTAATAGTTTAACCACTATTATGAGGGCACCGCCCTCATCATTGGTTATCTAATTTTTGCCGCCCTTGACCTGCCGAGCTCTGCTCGCAACCCGGTGGGCGCGATGACCTTGCTACTGCACTGTCGGCTTGTGTCGTCGGGGGATCTCTCTACTTCTTTTCGCTGTTCCGCCTGCTTTTCCGCTTTTTTCAGTGGAGGATGGCTTGCAGCGAATGGATTGTGGTTTTTATTTTCGTTTTTTATTTTGGGGGATTAGGGGTGTAGTTCCCGTTTGGGGGGACTAGTTAACTTGAGTTGTACTTGCTCTTATGCTCTATTCTCGGAAATGTGTTTTGATTTGTATTTTCGTGTGCGGGCTGGTTCGTTCAGGTAATGACGGGAAGGATTTTGATCGAGTTCTCGGTAAGCTGTCTGAGCTTAGTGACGATGTTATCTGATGTCTTTTCTTCCGTGTTTTATTGCCTTTGGCTCTGTCGCTGGATATAATCCGGATGCATACTCAAGTTCTATGGGGAAATTGAACCACTAGTAAAGCATCACTTTCGCGGAAAGTTATGAGACTTGCATCATAAGCCGGATCAATACGACAGTGAAGACGTTCATGTTTCAGGCTAATGGAGGACACCCTACAAAAAGACTTGGAAAACTTCCTGGAAGATCACCTTGGGGCATCTACTGCGCGGTATCAGATAAAATACTCAGGATGATAAAGACATGCCGCAATAACTCTGACAATTAATGATACATGGCTTTCGCAATGCCCCCCCCAGGGGGTGTTTTCATTACATCATCTTGAACTTTCGGAGCACACTCGTCTACAGCCGGAATGCGCGAAGGATCGCTCGCAAACGTGAGGCTGAAGTTTTGGGGGTCAACTTTTTTTATACCTGGGGTCGTCCTCCGAGACAGAACGACTACTCGGCTACACATCGTCGAATTAGCAGCCCTTTCCGCTCTTCGTGTCCATCGCAACGCCGTAAGTTGTCCGGTTCCCTTTTTCTGTGTTCATTTTTCTCACTGCTTCACACCGGAAACGATCCAGGTATATCGGACGCATGCAATTGTAGCACATCAACTCCAAAGACGTGGCATCAAAGCGTTTCGAGTTATAGCAAATAATAGAATTGGGTCATATGCTTGCGTCGTACTAGCGGCAAGTCAAAAAGTTCATACACCGCATGGCCTTCCCGCCGTTCATGCTGGATTTCCGTACCACACGTCCACTAGGGAACGGATCAGATCCACTTCCTGCCAAGGGGGCCGACGAGTGTTTCGTTCATGCACAGATCCAACAGCCCGCGGTATTTCAAAAAAAAAAGCATCTGTTAGTCCTCACTACCACGACTTGGATATCATCCTCTCTGCGGACGATGTCCGTTTCATCAAACGCCCCCGTCGAAGGCATCGCGGCGTTGGCCGTCTTCCGCTCGCTTAATGTGATACCTCTTGCCACCGACTGAGGGAAGGATCCTCTAGGGCGGCCACCCGAATCTTGTATAAAGATGACTCAAATGTTTGTCAAAAACTCAGCAATCTGCAGCCAATCCTTCAACCCACCACTCGTTTACATATCGATCACAATGCTACACTCTCGTATCCTGTCGCTACTCGTTTTTCTCCTGACCATGGGCGTATGCGCGCTCGCTGGTCCCATCGAAAAGCGCGGCGACGTGGACACACTGAAGGACACGTTCACAGCGCTCGAGGCACCCGCCGATTCTATCAACCCACAGACAAGTGAGCATACAATATTACAAATACCACAATGTATAATGCGATAGCAACTTGGCTAATCTGCGTCTTTCAGCCCAGATTCTGTATCTTCGGACGGGAACGCAACCGAAGCTAAGACAAAGTCCTTCTTCAACGATCCCGAGCCGATAGACCATGTCGAATTGGCTAATTCCACGGGGGTGGTACTGGATGGTATCGCAGCGACGAATGGTTACTTGGGGTCGTTGAATAACCGCATTGGTGCGATTACTGAATCTTTCGGGACGGTAACTGGCACCATCGGCTCAATTTCTGGACGCATAGAAACGTTGATTAGCTACATCAGCTCATTCATTGTATCCCCAATTGACATTGTCAGCACAGTTACTGAACTCGTTGGGACGCTGAACGAAGATGGAAAACCCATCGGCCAGGAAGATGGCGGTACACTCCTTCAAACTCGCGACAATATAGCTGCTTCAAGTTCCAATCTACCTTCTGTGCTTAACGTTTGTCTTTTATGATTCTATAGGTTCTAAATAATGAACGTAACTCACGTACAAAACGCAGGTCATCGAAGTCGTATCGGGAGCTCCGGACTCGGACGGGCAGGATGATATAAAAAACACAGTCCTTCCAGCTACCAATGACTCGGACGACTACCAACCTGAAACTGGATCGTTGTCCCCCGTGTTGATTAGGTGCGCCCATTATTCACTATTCACCATTCCATATTTCTTCTAAAGAATGGAAGCGACTTACTGTACATCCAAACGCAGAATTTTTCGGGTAGTACGGCGGCTGGAGAGATTGATGTCAAGATTAAACCGCCTTACACAACGACTTCAGCAAATGCCTACCACCTGATCCTTTCACCTCGATCATTAGGCGAGTGCATTTCGAGTGACCGAGCCCGTTCGCGCGTTGAAGTCCGGCTTGTTTCTTCTCCCCTCGTTTAAGTTATTTACCCGAGGATTGCTCGGGTCGCCCCCCCTTCTTCCCCTCCTCCCTCAGGAGCTGCTTTGACTTTCTTCCTGGTGTAATTTCCTGAATCGCGGACTACGTCACGGTTTTTTTTGCTGTAAGATGGCTGCGAATGAGCTATGGCTTACTTTTACATTTTTACCACACTGTATATACAGTACATACATACATAATAACATGCGTCGTAAATGGAGTGAATTAATATAATTGCATGCTTAAAAACCTAGAGAGAAATGAAAGGGTGAAGGAAATGAAAGAACACGCAAAGACAGTATCACCTGATCAGCTGGAACTGACCAATCCTTTCCCCCGCTTTCACCAAAACCTCTACTCCAGCCTCCGAGCTGTTCACCAAATCCGTGTCCCACGCCACACCATCCGGGAAAACGCATATCACAGTCGAGCCTCCATACCGGAAGTATCCCAGCCCTTCACCCTTTCCAACACTCTCCCCGACCTCCTTGTCCCACCCGATGCTCCCGACCAGCAGTGCACCGACAGCGACAATCAAAACAGGTACTTCTTTCTTCTCCGCGTCCCCCTCCTTCGACATATGCAACACGGCGACGGAGCGCGTGTTTGCGGTCAGTACGTCTAGCTGCTCGTTGACAGCCTGCGGGTTAACGGTATAATATTCGCCCGGGATGTGAGTGATTGAAGTCAAAGTGCCCGCTACCGGTGAGTGAAAACGGTGGTAGTCCTGCGGCGCCAGACGGCAGATCGCCAGTGTCGGGTGTCGGCCCATCGCTTGAACGAGGCTGCGCGAACCGACAAGCTCTTGCAAAGTGAAGTGTCGGCCCTTGACCCTTAGTAGTGCGAGCAGAATGCATTAGTCTCAACGCCTTCGTGATTTGGGACTATAGAACAACTACACACCAAATTTTACGCGCGAGCTTCCAAGTTCGCCAGACCGATAGTCTGCAGTCTGCGGCGGAGACGATTACGGAAGGATTATTTGGAGACGCAGGCGGACGTGCATTCGGGCGGAGCTCTCGACTGAAGAAGTCATTGAACGTCTGTGGAATATATTTACATAAGTATTGTAAGGAGGAAGAGCTCAAGGTGCACACCTTATACGCTGTCAAATCTGGCTGTGCCAATTCCGACAAATCGATAGAATACGTTTCGACGAAGTTTGCGATTTGCGCCCGCACAACATCTTTGTCGGTGGAATCATAAATCTTTCCTTCTTTATGACAAAATGAATGAATGATCATCTAATATTCAATTAGAGTAGCGTACGACGGATTGATTCGGTCTTGAGAATATCGCGGATAGCTTTCCAGCGCAAGAGGCGTATCTAATTGTCCCTGAGAAGGAGAGCGGAAGCAAAAATAAAGGTGAATGTACCTGGACGGAGCCATAAAAGAGGAGGTGCATCCCAATCCGGGCGTAGATTGGCATAGCCTCAAAGACCTTCTGCCCAGTTGAACGGACGAGCACATAGTTTCCTTTATAGAAGACGTTAAGTCAAAACATCTATGAATGCAATTCATCGCTTTCAGATATACATACCGAGATGCTCCGAGGCAAAGAGCTTATACGCGGATATTTAATCAGTGTCAATGCTAATATGAAAAGAAAGGAGGCGCTACCTTATCCATAGTGTCATCGGAGAAAAGCTGCTTAAGCCATGCATTATCCGTAGCGAGTGCCAGACTAGTCTCTCCCACCAGCACTGAAAATAGGCAGCAATACGGTCCGAATGAATATACTTCGGATCAGTCTGTAGCTCCCGAAGCAAGCGGCAAATAACTCCCACCTGAAGACGGAACACCCGAGTTCGTTACTGCGAGATGGAGCGACTCGACCAAACGCAAGTGGTCGCGGTACGCGTTCGGCTGGAGGATCTTGGACCACTTCGCAGCCAAGGCCGTCCGCATGCTGACCGCGATGGTGCGCGCTGTCCTTTCAGACATGGTGTCAATCTTCTCTGCGCTCTTCTCCAACGACAGCCCAGCAAAGTGCTTCTTGTCATCGGGCGCGTCGTTCACGATGGTGTCGGTTTTGCTGAGCAGCGCGGCCATTGAGTTGCGGGTTCAAGTCAGTGGTGTTCTTGAATGGGGGTTCGAGTTGTTGGACGTTCAGTTGGCTGCGAGATGAGGGAGGTGTATAAGAAAGACCAAGCACACGCAGTGGCTTCATGCTCGGACTCGAGGAAAAGGGGCTGATCAACACGGGAGTGAGAAGAGGCCACAGTTCGACGGTAACAAATAGAACAAGAGCCTGAGTGTCGCCAGTGAACGGCCACCGTGTGTACACGTGTGGTTTATTCTCCGCTTGGGTTAGGGATCGACTTTGCAGTGTCCTCACGCTTAGCTTCTTCTCTCTCAATGAACAACTTCATTATATTAATGTCCCCGGCTTGTTATTATAAGCATTCCAGGCGACGTCATGTCTACACGGTACACTCGAATGCAGCCTCTTCCCCTATTTCGAATTCTTGTGGTTTTGGTCGAGCTGCGGCCGTCTTAACAGGAGCCTCATGTTCGACACCGCGAAATCAAGGAGCCTATCTGATCCCTATGGGCCTGAAACTCTGTAGCACGGCCTCTGCTTTTGACCTTGTTGCAAAGGGCTTGTATTGCAGTTTGAAGTACCAAGATAACTGTACCCGTCACACCGGTCATATCACTATTGATGGTGTTGATGGTTTGAGGCAAGGCCAGCAGAATTCGCAGAAGTTCGGAAGATTCATATCGTGCTGCCTCTGATGCACTGCCCCGCATATGCTGTACTATGCCGTACTGTACTAGCCACCACTAAATTCACAGACACAGCATTACACACATACCCCGCAGCAACACCATCCTCAGATAGCTATTCGCGTATCAGATGCTGTGTTCCCTTGTGGTGACTTGAGGTAAGTGACGGGACGGCGGAGTCGCATTGGGTGCTTGTGCAAAAGACATAGTTTGGAGGGTGCCCATGGACAAGATGATTCTGCTTGGAAGAGAAGGCCTGAAACCGATATCAAAGCGAGTCGAGAAGCACAGCGACATCAAGGACGGGAATCGCCGTTGAGCTACCACCATTATTCCCCAGAAACAACGAACGAAATACATCTAAGTAAACAACGATTAATAAGTTAATGCGAAATTCGATGAAGAAAGACTACAGTCCAGCCGCCAGAAGGAAAAAGGGACAAATCGCGGACGGTCTACTTATGCAAAGTGTACTCCAATGTCATGGAAAGCGGCTAGCAATCTGAATATTCGAACCGAATAAACAATCGGCAGTAAAAAAAATAAAACCGGTGCGCACTTTAATAAGTCGTCCACATCCATTTTTGCGGCACGGTTTTCGGTGTTCTCGGTTTCCTCGAGGACTTTTTCAATGCGCGTCTTCATGTCGATATCGTCTGTGATCATCTTCCCGTCCAAAAGAATTAGATTCAGGAAAAAGGGCACGAAGAAAGGTCTTGCAGACTAACCGTATCCTGCTCCGCACACCACGTCTTCCAGTTCTTCTCCAACATATCGATGACACCCTTCGCCATGAAGCTCGCATGTATCGTTTTATTCCGCCGACTGAACAATATCCGGTTCAGACCATCGAACTCCTCGAACCGTACAGGAGGCGGCGGGTCGACCGGGACGATGCGCACGACAGAAGACTCAACCTGCGGTGCCGGGCGGAAATTGTTCTTCCCAACCTTCATGATATGATCCACCTTCGCATACAACTGGACGTTCGCGGACAGGCGCGACCACAGCGCAGTGCCCGGCCGCGCAACGAGCCGCAGCGCAAACTCGCGCTGAAACATCAGCACAGCGACGCGGAAAAGCGGTCGGTGCGACAAGAGACGGAAGACGAGGGGCGAGGAAATCTGGTACGGCGTGTTGGAGATGCAAACGTCGAAATACGGAAGTTCGGCCTTGACGAAATCGCCGATCATAATTTCGAGTTTGCGCTGCTCAGGTCTTCCAACATGGATCAGATGTGCCTTTACTAACCGAACTGCGACGATACTCACTTTCCTTGGACACGTTTTGTCAACTCAGCTGCCATCCGCGGGTCCATCTCTATTGCCGTGACATGCTTCGCCTTTTCCAAAATCCGCACCGTCAAGTTACCCGTACCAGGACCAACCTCAAGTACCTTATCCGTCGGCCTTAAATTCGCTTTGTCTACAATCCTTTCATGACCAAATCGATTCAGCCTGAGACCAAAGCCTCCAGACGGCGAGGGAAACTAGCTCACCCTTGTGCAACCAAGGGGTTCTTCAAGATATGCTGACCAAACCGTTCCGTGTTGAAGATGGGATTTCGGACGGCATTTGAGTCTTCCGACCCTTTTGACGAGCTTTGCTTGGCCGAAGGCTGGTGCGCGCGAGAAAATCGGTCCGTCGTAGCTCGCGGCATGGTAGTTGCAGAAAACTTGTAGCACTGCAGATCATCTAGGAAACGGGCGATTTCCTTTTTCGGGAAGTTAGCTTGCAATGCGCTTCGGTCCTGCGGTATGCAAGAAACCCCCTCACATGTATGGTGCCCTAGTTAAAGGTCGCACCACAATTCTTATCCTCATCCTCAAAATTCGAAACAATACGTGGGTTATACCGCTATACAGCGGTTGAAGTTTTGTATAGGAAAGCGCATTATATGCATATGTTTAGAATACATTCGGAAGTAATAGTATCTCTTTATTTAATGATTTATAAAGAATGCAACGCGGCGGAGATATTGCGAAGCGATGGCGGAGTGGGAATAGAAGATGTCCTAGAAGGGTGTGGATGTATGCTGATATGTAAATGTACAGTGGCATCATAGACGGAGGACCGCAAGTGTATCAAGGATCCAAGCGCAGCTTAGAGTGTTTACTTTCGGACAGTGAATCCGGTCCCCATTTTCCGGGATAGAAGAGGTACAAGAAGTGGCCGAAAGCATCACAGTGCGGTGCACGCACACTTGTTCATCCAAGATTATGCTACGATTGTTGTTGGCCGACGGCGCGCAGTTGTTACATCCGTTTGATATAGTCTCCTCAGTTCGCAGAATGACCTCTGTACGATGCGTGCCACTTCGTTGGTTGACTTGGGTGGGGTTAAAAGGTCGGCGATGGTTTCTTCCTCCTTTAAGCTTTGATTTCCGTATGCCTCGCGGAGAGATAGGACCGAAATGTGGGGGAAGTAGACCTGCTTTCTGATTGCGCCTTCGCCTCCTATTTTTCTTGTTTCTCTTGCTTTTTGTCCATAGGCCACGATAATGATGGCCAGCCTCTCCGTTTCCGTCTTTATACCACTGGCAGTCCTCCTTCCTCGAAGGCCAGCGCAGGTCTTCAAGTTTCCGTCCGCCCCACGTCCGAGTTGGAAATCCACGGTCTGACAGCAATAATTTGTCGAATTTGTTCTTGTTTATCGGGCCAGCCCTAGAGATTTCGATGACCATTTCGGAGCCAGAGAGTACCAAGATTGATGTGATAGTTTGTGATAGTTCTTTATGGAAGCAAGGGTATGTCTTTAAGAAGTTGAGCAACGTGAAGGGAAGACGGAAGCTACCCAGCGGTGCCACCAGCAGGCCGTTAGCCACTCTTCGAGAGGTCACGAGACCATCGCGGCTTCACGTGACGCTGTTTCATCTCCCACGGATTCTGCACTGACCAAACGACCGCACCCGAAAAAAACAAACTGATGATTCCTCGACTTTCGTTCACTCTGTCGATTTATCCGGAGGGGAAAACTTGTCAAACTTACACGGGGGATAAGAGCTCTATTGACGGAGTGTTTTCTTTCGACATAACGAAAACCGCAATCCAAGACCGTAGTTCTAACGACTCGGAGTCGCCGTAGTCACCACTGCCAGTAGTCTTTGTTGCGTAACTGTAGGTCTTTCTTTTTCCATTCATTGAGACGGCCTTCTTAGACGTGCTCTCCAATGATACCGTCCCCGAAACAGATCCTCAATGTCATAGCTGGTAATTGCAAATACGAAGAAAATTGTCATATTTTGAAAGGCCACTGGCATGTCTCACTCGAATTTCAAAAGAACAACCCAGAAGATCTGCACTGTCGAAACGGACTCGTTATCTGAATCTTCGTAATACATCCGCTAGAGAAGATTACTCAGTCACAATGGTAATGAGTATAACTACTTGCACTGGCTAAATCTGCGAACGCATAACTTTTTCAACTCGACGGAAGTTTCTATACACAACAGTCTTAATTTCGTTTCTTTAATACCCCTCCTCCCCCGTCCTGATTTTGGGACAGGGATATATTGCATACTGGGTGTCTCACTGTGTCTCACCTTATCCGCGCCCAATTCAAGGACCTGCTCTCCGAGGTGCTTTCGAAACCGAGTAATAATGGGTACCGCTTCTTTCTGCACGATTCGCCGCATGTCTCATTGGAAATTCGGATACTTTTGCCCTGCCGTTACTCCAAGAAATCTTAGTCTGTCATCCACCTCCTCATTTTCTTTGTTTCCTGTAGGCTCTCCATCCCTCCTAACTTCCCGAGAACAGCATACGTCACATGAAAGACGTCGTTGGATTCACCCACAGCACAGCGGTCGCCCGAAGTGCCCAAACCCTCCTCCACGCTTCGCGCTGTTCCTATTCGAGGACTCTTATCCAGACCTCAAGACGTGTGGAAACTAATATCGCGACCCTGCAATGAGGAGATGCTGAACCCACTTCGCCGCTACGGATTCGCAGTTGTCCGCCCCGCCTCCCTCAACGGGGACGTCTGGCGCGACTCCCCCTGCAGATTTCCAGGGCCGAAACTATTGTCTTCCCCCGTCCCTGCGCTGCCGATACATGAGGGCGGGTGCGAGGTGAGTAAGGTGGGCAGCGGCTCCGGAACCCATTGTGTATCGACATGACCCCCCCTCATGCGTGCCCTGGGCGTATAAATATCGGCCACCGAAGACAAGCTAAATACATCCCATCCAACTCGACAAAGTCTCACCCCTTCGCTGCTCACCACACAATCCAATACCTCTTCAGCACCCAACCAACACAAAGTACCGTCACTATCACAATGGACTTGTTCACCCCCGTCGCTCTACCGACCCCTGCCTCCTCGCGCGAAGAGGCTAGTACAGCTGTGCCCGTTGCGAATGACAGACCCGGAGGAGGGAGCGGCACAACGTATTGTGTCGTCGCGCGGACACCCTTCGACGCTTGCACCAGCCCCGATGATGATGAGGCCCCCGATTCCGAGGAGAGGGGTGGGGACGGCCAGACTTACTGCGTAATCGCTTAATTTGCATGCTCGAAGAATAGCCCAGGTACGTGCCTAAAACCATTTTTCACTACACAGTTTTGGCTGACGCACTATTCGGTTCAGATATAACGATTGTATTGAGGCGTACGGGCGGGATAGGTTGATCTGATATTGAACGTCGACTTCGTTTTATTTTTATTTTTATTATTTCCAACTTCGTGTATTCTGTATCTTTATATCACTACAGTACATCCACTTCTTTTTTTCGGTCTTGCCCGTGAATACTTCACATTGTATGCGGACATCAGGATATTCTTGCTGTTGATTGCATATACGAAGTATGCTCGGCGATTGCAGGCTTCAACTGCACAAGGATAGATCCATGGGGATAATAGTTATACAACATCAGCGGGCAACGTCGGCGCTCCTACTGGCAAGCGCCCGAATGAATGCTTGAATGAAGTTGCTTCTATGAGCGCCGGACACGGGGACCATGGCGGGGGCGTGCCTTTGTACTAAATATTTCAAATAGAGTTTTACCTAGACTAGTTTTTCAGGCCAGGGCTAATGCGACGTCGTGCACCCAACTCCTGTTAGCTTGGAGAGTATAGATGCCATTTGAACAACGTTGAGTAAATATATGGCTTAATATAAGTGCGAATGATCTACAGATCGACGCTGGGACGATTAATCCATTCGAGTCGACGCCAATACATTTCGTCATCTTCGTTCCCTAGCCCCGTGACGACATTTCGTATGGGATTACTGAAATTCCGAGTCGGACACTTCGTCGGAATACAATCCGCGGCGAGCGCATAGTTGACCAGGTCCACGCCCTCCTGTTGTATTCGTCCGCCAACTATAAAGTACGTTTTTGCCATTATGTTCCCTCACTATCAAAGATTATCACCGCTCACGAACAGAACCGGAACATCATTTAGACTGACTCCTGGTCTCATAAATAGGCACTCTGAAAGCATTGCTATATTGCATTCACCCACATAGCCTCAATGGATGAACTAAAAGCCCTAGCCAAACTCATCAACGACTCCGTCAGACGCATAGAAGGGAGTTGCTCTACACGAAATGTTGCTTTCCCGCCGCTCAGCGAACCCTTCTCTCCGGAGAGTGAGGTCGCTCGGATGGATCCCGCCGTCCTCCAGGCATCCACCGACATCGTTGCTGCTGCTGCACAATTAACAGCGCTCGTCCGGCCACCTCCGTTGTCTCTTATGATAAAGGCTGGATCGGTGCATAAACTCCGTCCTACGTTATGTGCTCGCCCGTTCTAAACTTTATCTTCTAGTTTCACGTGCCGTCTGCGATACGATTTGCTAGCGAGGCAAACACAGTCGAGATCTTAAAGGAGGCCGGTCCGAAGGTAGTGATTCAAAACCTATCAATTGTCGAGGCGCCAATTGCTGACTTGAAATATAGGGACTTCATGTCGACCTGATTGCAGGGAAGGCAAAGGTTAACGCAAACAAGCTATGTGAGCTTGCCTCTCCCCTCTTGAGTAGCCACTATCGTTCACTGAGTCTGGACTCTGATGCGCTCCAGCGCGGGCTCTGCGTCTTCTTGCGACCGAGCACATCTTCACCGAAGTCGCGCCCGATGTTTTCGCAAACAATCGTATTTCGTCTTTACTCGATACCGGTAAGAGCGTAGCGGAATTGCGTGCAAAGTGAGTATCGCCTGCTATCCGTTACTCTACAATTTCACCCGCTCACGTTGGAGAGCAGCCCAGAGGAAAGGTACGTTGGAACGTCTGGCGTTGCGGCCACGATTTCCCACTTGTGAGTACACGTCCAGTCGGTCTCGCCACGTCCCTACGCCTGACTTGGCCACCGTGACACCAGCACGACCCATGCCTTCAAGTCATCGGCATACCTGACGGACACAGTACTAAACCCTAATCTCACCAACTCCTTTGATGTGGACAAGACTCCGTTCAACCTCGCGTACAGGACGAACCTTCCTATATGGGGGTGGTTCGACCAACCCGAGAACAAGGCTGAACTAGCGCTCTTCTCGCTTGCTATGGAGGGCGGGTCGAAGCTTATCCCACAGGACATCCTTCTCAAAGGTAGCGTCACGATTCCCCCTTGTGTTATCCTTTGGATAATTTTGTCTTATATATGCACGCTTGTTAAGGTTTTGATTGGGCAAGTTTACCAGCTGGAAGCAAGATCGTCGATGTAGGAGCAGGCGTAGGATCCCAGTCGATGATTCTTGCACGAGCGCATCCGCATTTGAAATTCGTACTCCAGGACAGAGAAGAAACAATTGGCCAAGCCAAGCAGGTTCGTCTCTTCTGTAGCCCACTTTCATTGTCGATGTTGATAGTCTTAAATTTCATTAGTTCTGGAAGGAGAGGTTCCCAGAAGCAATCGACAACGGCATCATATCTTTCCAAGGTTTGACAATGTTTCTCTACTAGGAAAAATCACCAGTAATTCACCTCGGTCTTTCCCCAGCTAACGACTTTTTCAAGTCGCAACCGGTAACGGACGCGACAATTTTCTTCATGCGCATGATTCTGCACGACTGGTCAGACGCCCAATGCGGGCTGATTCTCAAGACACTACGCGTCGCGGCGCGTCCAGATACCCGACTCTTGATCATCGATGCAATCCTATCATACGCGTGCGAGGAAGAGACGCTACAAATCCCGGGTAACGACATGCCCAGACCACCGGCACCCTTGTTGCCCAACGTAGGGCACGGCGGCACGTTCGGATACATGAGCGACCTTCAGGTGGGCTGGACCACCGTCCTTCTCGCTTTTTAGCCATCCGACGCGTACTGACGAAAAATATGAAATTTCAGATGATGACTCTAGTGAATGGCCAGGAGCGCACTCTGGAGCAGCTGAACAGGATCTTGGTCAACTCCGGATGGAAACTCGAGAGAGTATTCCGTACGCCTTACTTTATTGGAGGCCATCAGCAGGCCCTCGCGGTACCCGCGTAATTCAAATGGTACTTTCTATCAGAACGCGCTCTGCAGCCATTTGTTCTAGTCCCCCTCTAGCGCCGTCAATAGTACCGATGGCCGCCTTGTAGACATTGATCCTGTACCACGGATCCATCGTAACGCGAACCACTGAAACATGTCATGCTTTTAAGAACGATGAGTCAAAGAAGCCATCTTTCACAAGCCAGGGAGCTGCCACATATAAAAGTCGCTAAGTTTCGCTGCGCGACGGCCCCCTTTCCGCACATGGCTTAGCGTATTCTGAGAAAGGAAAGGAAGACGGCGCCGCACTCGCGCCTCCGCTATTTCATTTGCTCCTGTCCGGGTAGTCTGGGGGAGGTCGGTGGCAAGCGAAGGACGATGAAAGAATGGTATAATCCGATGTCGAGTACATACACGAACGCGGCCCGCAGAGTGCATCAAAAGCATCATTCTATACAAGCAGACCTTGTGAAGTAAATGGTAGTGCATGGTAGGGTCGCGGTATTGAACACATGACTGCAAAAAAACAAAAAAAACAAGAAATGCACGAAGGAGTAAAAGAGTTCCCGGGAGGCCGACAGTTAAGGACGAGAGGATCGTAAAATCATTTCGCAGACTTGATGGCCGCTGCAAGCTCTTCTGGGACCGGCTTCGTTGCTACGGCAGCGACCTCAAGCTTTAGTACGTCGCGAAGGTGTGCTGCGGTTGTAGGCCCAATCGCCGCAATCCTTGCTACTGGAGGACCCTTTTTAGTTTTCTTCTTTTGTTGCTGTGTGTCACCCAGTAGTGTGAAGTGCTCTCGCAGGAACGGCAACGCGTAGTCAGCACCGGACGGTGCGAATAGTGCAATCCACCACGTTTTCACTATTTGCATATTAAGCTTTCCTTCAATTGGTGAGTGCCTAGGAGTAAAACTTGCCTTTAGGCTGTGCACGGACAGCAGCCTCCAGTGAGGCTGCGAAGCCTGGTGCAGGTTTCGTCGCGTAGACTTGCACGGAATCAAGCTCGACGGTGGAGTCCGTAGCGAGGATTTTGGGCAGGACGTCGCGCGTCTTGTCGCCGACGAGGAACAGCAGCTTCGTCGGGAGGCGCTGTACGCGTGTCCGCCGTGTCTTGCTCGAGTCAAACGAGCTGAGGTTGTCCACCGACGCGAACCCGTCGAGCGTCGAGCTGGCAAGCGAGGACCTAGATGCGCCGTCACCGGTTTTAGCGCTCGCAATGTCGGATCTGTCGTCTGCAACCCGCTGCAGGATGAAGTGCGCGAGTTGCTCGGCCGTACTGGCCTCCTCCCCGCCGAGCACCGTAGACGGCGCGAGATGCGGTGCGCTTGCGAGTGTGGTACTCAGCTCGCGCACGCTGCTTGCGGTAGCGGCTCCGACGACATAGAACGGGACATGTGCCCAGTGTGCTGCAGAGACAAACACCGTGAGCGAGGGAACACAAAAGCAAAGCGGGCAGACCCGTAGCCAGCTGCTGCAGAAGAAAACAACACTCCGAACACGGGTGATGTTTTTTTTTCGTTACTGGATACGAGCCCAAGAGATGACACGTACCTCGTTCGTCGGCAGGCTCAGGCACATTCCGTGCGGCTGCCGCCCACGCACTGACTGCACGCTTGCTGGTAACGACGACGCCCTTGTAGCCATGAAAGCCGGGTCCCGTTTCGAGGATCCACTGCAGCTCGTCGAGCGTGTGCACGGTCTCGTACACAGGCACCGAAGTGGCCGCCATCGGTGCGAGCTGTGTCTCGTACGAGTCATTCGCACCGCTCCCGCCCTCGCCGTCCCCCGAATCGCTGGCCGAGGGCGCACGCAGGACAAGGACGTGGCTCATAGTGCTGGTGTTGATGTCGTTAAAGCGAGGGGCACACGGCTGGCCGCCATCGACGGGAAGGCAGGGAAGTGTGATTTTATTCCTTGCCGAACGATCCAAAAAGGCTTGCCTCCAAACCGAGCTGATCGGTCCAAAAAGAAGCATGACAATTATAGAGTAAACACAAGTACGACAGAGGGACCGAGTACGGGTTCAGTAGACATATGGTATGATACGATAGGGCACCATCTTTTTATATTTCTCCCAGTCAGAACCATACTTCTTCTCGCAGTTCTCGTCATCTCGGATCTGCCGATGAATTAATAGAACCGCGAAGTAGCTGATGTAGAAATAGGTAACATATGTCTCAAAACCAGTAGGCAACGACCACGCCAACGCCATCAGAAGATCGCCACTATTCAGTACGGTATTAATGAGTGTAAGTAGTGCGGTCCAAGAAAAATACAACGCACAAATAGTTTGGGTGTCTGGAGCGGCCCCACCAGCCGGAAGTTAATAGCTTCGATCCGGACTTCGTCTCAAAATATTTAAGGTCTAAAAAAGAAGTTAGTTCAATGTCCAAGGCGACAAGCCTATTGACATACTCTTCGGGTTGCGTCCATTCCTGAAGTCATTTTTCTCCCCGTTCGCTGTCCGGAAGATATAGTAACCAAGCAAGTTCACAGATACGATAGCGCCCGTCCAAAGCCATCCAAGCTCTATTTGCCTGAAAACGAGGTAACGCGCCTGAAGGGAGTACACGAAAGGTACCCAGGCAAGGTCGCCAACCGCAAGCATGAATCCGAAACCGTCAGTCGTGATGTCCATGGTAGTGAGAATTGCGGGCTAAGCCTAGCGAATTAGCCGAGTCTAAGGAAAAACAAGTCCCAAACGCACCTCATTGTATAGACCGTCGACAACATACCAGCCTTGGAAGGCCAAGACAAGCCACATTGAATCAGTTACGTTAGCGAGTCCGCCACGGCGCACAGCCTGTTCGCAGATCATGCTAATATCGATGAGAACCCAAAGAATTAGACCAGGCCTCAGTTCATTGAACGATTTGATGTCAAATGAGCCGATAGACGGGTTTAGTTCGCGACCAATAAAGAACTATCATTGCGTAAGACAGAATCAAAGAAGACCTGCGACAGGAACGCACGTCGTAAATGAAGTTCCCGGAGTTCCCTCCCAACGCGAGAAGTTTCGCACCATAGAACGAGGAAATGTAGCAGTATAGCGCCTGCGCGACCGACATCAAGACCGAGGCGGTGACAAAGCCGACCCACTTCTCGTAGAGGAACGTGAAGCTCTCTGGTCCATTGCGATAAATATTACCGACAGTGAGGCCGAGAGTAAGGAGTAGCGTCGAGAACGCGTTAATCTTGTATTTCTTCTTCTCCCCAGTGCGCATCAGCGCGCCCTCGACCCAATCACCAGGTAGTATGAACCATGCAACAACGCAAAACGCGTACCATCCCAAGTACATGAGGGAAGCCTCTGTGTCCCAAAGACCCTTCCACCAGTGGATATCGGTCACAGACTTATTAAAGCCATCGAGCATATTAGACATTGGAGGGGGACATCCACCCGACGTCTCCGAGCAGGCGAAGAAGAGTGCATACGTGAAGAAAGGCACGCTGACGGTGACGAACAGCGCGCCCGGTGGGCCAAGGAATTCATACGACGTCGTACGTGGATTCAGCGCGGCCACGCTCTTCTTCGACGATGGTGACGGCGACGACATGACGGTGAGAGGACAAGCGCTGCACCGGCGCGCCTTCGAAACACGCAACTTTGTTTAGTCGCACGACGCACTCATTCCTTTTTCTAGCGTATTCTTCCATTTATGGGAGTTACAAAGCTCCAACCCAAGCTTTCCTTTCTGGATTTTCTTTCCTCGTGACTTAAAAAAGAATTATATTATCTGTGGTGAACAAACGTCCTTTGGTCACCCCGATCTCATCAAACACGACAAAGGAGGGATAGACATTACAAAGTGCTGAACATCGCACCGCGACGCCGTTTTCGCGAAGACTCAGACCTACGAAATTGCAACGTTTGTCGTCACCGCCTCTGCTGACTCCGAATCGTACGACTCCCCGCAAAACTTCCACGCCCTCGATATCCTTGCACTTTACGTACTTTATCGACGGGAAACTGATGGAGTGGCACTTCTATGCAACTTGGCGGGGCTCACTAGCCCCTCTTATGTATTCCTAAGTTGCTCTGAGAATTCTTCCCCCAAAAATCGCGTGTTGGCGGCATTATTCATGTGTACGTTATGGGAAGTTAAGATATCTTTATAGCGCCATTTCGATGGATCTCTGGCAAGACTCAAAGTTCCAAACGTGTTGTATTCTAAAGTCGACAAGCTAGGACCCTTGGACACATCTCCTGCACTTGATTCTGGACCAGTTCACTTTGGGGTTATAAATGCTTTGTCAAGCTATATCATGTCGACAATATTTACTCGACTCAACCTCCGATTTTGCTCAAAGTTTACGATACCGCCGTATGCCTCATTGCTACCGGGAAAGTTACTGAACAGCGGAAACCGTAAGCCTTTCGTAGAAGACGAGCTCCAACAAATGCAGCATTCTTCCTACTGTTTTTCTTTCGTACTACAACTGATCGAATGATTTTTGCCGCTAGCATGTCATTCGGACTTGAAGAATTCAAGCATAAACAGTACGCCCGTCACGGTGCAAAGGAGACTGATAGATAAAGGGATCAAAGGCCTTTGAACGTACTTGGCTTTCCTCAAAGTCTCCTTCGACCCAGTGCGAGTCACCACATCCCCCTGATTTTTAGTTGCTTCATTCTCAAGCTCTTTCAAAGACTACTGTTGTCCATCCCTGCAAACTAAAAGCATTTCCGCCGATTACAGTAAATATCTGGAGCCGCCAACCGGTCTTAGTTCTCCCGGGATAACTTGACGTCCGCCTTGGAATCGCCGAAGCGAAAATAGATCTCCCTCCCCCCCCCCCAAAAAAAGAGGATAAAATTTGTTCATTTAACATTAGTTCATTTTTTAAGGATATCAAGTGTAAGATTCATGACACCACGAAATTATTGAAGTTTCAACTTTATGCGTAGGCTAAGAAGATCCTCGACAATGATGTCGGGAATTTTCTTGTAAACACGTGACTGAAGGCGCGAGTCTGACGCGTGCCCAGGCCTCTGCTGCTGCAGTATTTTCTGGGAAAGTACATGCCAGTACGGCGTACTCTCCCCTAAAACCACTCAAAAAATGGCGTCCAAGAAGGAAAAGCCGATGCACTCGCTGATTGCAGGGGCGACCGCAGGCGCCGTCGAAGCGTGCGTTGCTCGGCCCGCGCGCAACTTGAATCCAAAAACACATTGACGAACTAATCTAATCCAATCCTGCGCAGGTTCGTAACGTACCCTACGGAGTTCGTGAAGACGCGCTCGCAATTCAGCGGGCGCAAGCAGACGCCTCTGGGGATCGTCCGTGAGACGCTCAAGACGAAGGGCGTGGCGGGGCTTTACTCGGGGTGTATGGCGCTCGTCGTGGGCAACGCGACGAAGGCCGGCGTGCGCTTCCTCAGCTATGACCACTTCAAACATAAGTTAGCTGACCCCCAGGTACGTCGTGATTCCGTATCCCTGCGTGTCAGTTCATCTGCTGACTGCTAAATACGTGGCCCTCAGGGCAAGGTCAGCGCGCCCCGGAGCCTGCTAGGTGCATAGTACCATAACCGCTCAAGCCAGTCAACGAGCGTTGGAACTGAGGAATCGGCGCTCTTTTTTCTTTCTTTCAGCTGGACTGGGCGCGGGGATGATGGAAGCGGTCTTCGCCGTGACGCCTTCCGAGACCATAAAGTGCGTTCGCCCTCCCCCCCCTTCGTACCGACTAAACGGACAACTTGACACCAAAGAACGAAGCTTATCGACGATGCGCACCGGCCGAACCCGCAGTACCGCGGACTGCTGCACGGCACGGCGAGCATAGTGCGGCAAGAGGGCATCCTCGGTATCTACCGCGGTCTCTTCCCCGTCGTGCGTCCCGCCCCATCCTTAATCTCGTCCTTACCCTCCATTTTTCCTATGGAGATAACTAACTCATTCGCGCGATGTGGCCATACCTCGTTCTACTTTTTTGGCTGTATTTCTATACATAGATGATGCGCCAGGGCGCGAACTCCGCGGTACGTTTCACGACATACACGACGCTGAAGCAATTCGTGCAAGGGAACGCGCGCCCGGGTCAGCCCATCCCAACGAGCATCACCTTCGGCATCGGCGCCGTCGCTGGCCTCGTCACCGTCTACACCACCATGCCACTCGAGTGCGTCCTCTTCCCCCTCCCCTTCCCATCGCCTTCGTCTGTTTTTCTTTCTGCGTCCCGCAAGCCAGACGCCCTGCACCTAAGCTAACGCATTCCTCACACTGTTTCTCCACGCAGCGTGATCAAGACCCGAATGCAATCGCTCGAAGCCCGCCAGCAGTACCGCAACTCGTTCCACTGCGCGAGGCGCATCTTCGCCGAAGAGGGCGTCCTGCGCTTCTGGACAGGCACGACACCGCGACTCGCCCGGCTAGTGGTAAGCATTCCCGCTCCTTTCCTCCCGCCCCATCTTCCTTTCCCTTTCCCTTTCCTTCTCCCCAAACCCTTCGCTTTGCTTCCTCCTTCCTCGCTTCTTCCCCTCCCACTCTCGTCAAAAGTCAAAAACTAATCTCAACCCCCCCCCTCATTCTCGCGCATCCAGTTGAGCGGCGGAATCGTGTTCACGATCTACGAAAAGGTCATCAGCGCCATCGGAGGCAGAGAGGAACAGGACGCGAAGGCGTGAAACGCGAAAGGCATAATTAATGTCTAATATACTATTCTCCTCCCTTACTATCATTATTTCGGATCCCTGGCGACGCCGAGGCTACCATTCGTCTGTATTTCGTTGGATCATTCTCAATATCAATATCAATATCAATATCGATGCAATTACACCGTCGTGCATTCCCACTCGCTCGCTCGTCCTTTATTTCGGTGAAAAGTGAACTCCCAATCGTCGCCCACGAAGACGAGACAATCTCGATGGTAATGGGAGATATCCCCAATGAAGTGTGTGCAGTGCGTATTTCAACGGTATTACACCATTATTTCTACCGTTATTATTATCATTATTCTTATTACAGGTCGGTCTTACAACAGGTACGTAACCCCCTCTCCACTCACTGCAAGACACCACAAGTCTTTACCCGCTTCGAGACACCTTGTCGTTATCCTCGTCCTCGCCCGCATCGACGCACGTCGCCCACCAAACCTCCGCATCGCCCTTATCCTGCACGCTACGCACACGCACGTCCGTCAGCAGCTTCACAAACACAACCGCGCCCTCTCCCAGCGTAAGCGACGCCGGGGCATACGCATGGGCATCTCCCCCTTCTCCAGCCTCGTCCACATCCTCCTCAACCACGACGCACCCGCGAGTAACGATCCCGATCGTCGGGCCCTCCGCGTGTGCAAGACGCTCCTCCGTTCCTCCTCCCCCCGCGAGCCGCGTCCACAGTACAGTAAACTCCTCAAGTGGCGGGTCGAACGCGCTCGTCCTCCCCATGCGCGAATGCGCATACGGCTTCCGCGCAAGCGCCCAATGCGCCGGCTCTCTTGCGGTATACGTCAGCGCGTCAAGGAACGTCGTCGTATTGCGTTTCTCGGGCGGGACGAACGCGGCGTTGAGAACATTGTCCGATACGGCCATGCATTCGATAATATCTGCCGGGAGGTCACATAGGTCAGTAATGTCGCAGCACAGCCTAGCGGATGAAGCGCGTACCGCCTTCGAGGTAAGCGTGGGCCTCGTCTGCGCCGATGTAGACAGCTTCACCGCGGTTCAGTGTGACGAGGTTCATGAAGAACGGCGCAGCGAGCACGCCAACGTCACCAGGGTACTGCTCATTCAGCATACACACAAGACGCGCTATCTCCTCATCTCCATCCACCGCCCCTGCTCCCTCCATCTTCACACGCTCCACAAGCCTCTTCACAACGCGCGCCACTCCCTCCGAATCCGTCGTCAACAGCTTCGTAAACACTTCCTTCAGCGCCTCTCTGCTCTGATCGAGCCCAAGACGCGCGACAGCGTGTATATCCCCCACCACCTGCTTAAGCTCAGGCACGCGCTCAAACGCACGCACGACGTCACCAACCGGGCGGAACCCCACAAACCCACGAAACCCATCTGCAAGGGCAACCGCAATCTCCGGTTTATGATTCGCATCTACGAACTGCTTGGGATCGCGCGCACGCAGCGCCTGTGCCAGCTCGACGTCCGGGTGCGCCTGGAGCGGGAGCGCAGCGCGGATAGAGAGGATTTTGAAGAGGAAAGGCACGTGCGTGCTGTGTGGGAACTTGGCAGTGTCGATGGAGGGAGCTTTGGTGAGGCGTGGACCGAGGTAGTGCTGAGGTCCGGACATGACGAGCCCGCGCAGTGAGATGTCTGAGTCGTCCCAGAGAGCGGATGGCCCGTTTTCGTGCGTGCCCATCCAGATCTAAGCACGGCTGGGTATGGGTGAGGTGTACTTTCGAGAAATGCGCGCGTACCTCTGCGTAGTGCTCATCGTCGCGCACCTCGTAGTCGTCCCCGAGCGCGCCGCGAGCGTACTTAGCAACGAGCGACGCGTTACCTTGTTTTCCCCAGCCATAATTTTGAACGGACGCTTTTAGACGGAAGATGTTCGCGGACATAGTTGCTGCAGTTTAAGATGCAGCAGTAGGCATTGTGAACTTCAAGAACTTGCTGCATGGACGACGTCACTTCTGGAGCGCTGTGGCGCATATACCCAGCTTTTATTCAAGTTCCGTTTTATTGGATATCCTACACCTAATTGAATATTGTCTGCTAATACTAGTACATACTCTTCCCCTTGGCCTTCATCTCATCAGTAGGGAATTTCGAGAATGCGTCCTTCAGCTTGTCCATTGGTGCTGCGAGGAAGCCCGCGAGTGTCTCAAGCGGTGGCTGATTCGGTGCCGATGGATGTGTTCTGCAAGCCACAAAATTCCAAATTGAGCGTGTATGTAACTCCAACAAATCGTCGCTCCCATACGCACCGTGTTGGTACAAACTTCTTTGTGCGTGAAAAGCTCGCCGCTGCCTTCTCGCTGCTCTCCACGCCCATCGCAGGCTCAAGCAACGGCAAATCCTTCAACTCCTCGCTATCATTGTGCTCGTGCAGGTGCGTCATCACCTCACTCAGCACTTCGTCATACTTCTGTGAGCCGGGGTCGAGACTCTCGATCTCGTACAACCGTTCCTTTACGAACTGAATGGAGACCCTTAGCACCTGAATTATCGCTGCCCTCAACAGGTGTCACGCACCTGGTGGTCCGCACGGTCCTGGTCCGCAAGCTTACGTCCCTCCTCACCGAGGTGCTCCTCCATAAGCGGGTAGACAACGATCTCCTCGCCGACCGCATGACGCGCGACTTCCCAGATAAGCTGGCGTGCCCAACGCGCCTGCCCATCGGCGTCGCCCACTGCGCGCGCCGCGCGGTACAACTCGTGGTACTCGTACATCTACAAAAGGCGGTCAGCGGTGAAAGCTACAACTATGACGCAAACGCGAAACACACCTCCTGGTGATCCTCTTTAATCTTCTCAGTCAATGGACCCGAAGCGGTGCCTGAGCCAGCGGGGGAGGTCATTGCGCGCTGCTGTTGCTGGAACTTGAAGTGGTGTTGTGTGGGGACGACGCGTCGAATAGCAGGGCTTACACAGACTCGGGGCTGGAGACGGAGAAAGCGGGACGCAAGCATACAGAGTCACTATAATAATATACGTGTGGCTCCTCCAGTTATATATTATTCGGCGACGTACAGTATGACGACGACGACGGCTCCCGCCCGTGTTGACGTCATGAACGCACTTCGGAGCGGAATTGTTTATGGTTGTGTTTCCCCATTAGCAGCCTGTCAGATCCCGAGAGAGTCTTCTCTTGCCATCAGGAATTCATCGGGGGAGCGGGTACACTCCACAAACCGTAAGGCGTGTCACGTGCATACACCCCGCAGCCAATAAGGAATCAGATAATTGGAATTGAGAAAGGCACGCTATGCTAGGATGTCTTTGCTTGGGCTCAATAGGGCGTGTGAAGGACACAAGCGGGAAATAGGTTACGAACAGGCCTAGGGTTATTAGAAGAGAGTTCGAACAGCTAACTTTGGTGAAGTTCACATTTCATGTACATAATAAAATCGAGTCCCTCTATACATGTATGCATGACCCCGTGAAATTTGAATTGCATATGCAAATCGAGGGATTCGACTGTATGGTAATTATCAACTAAAAGCACGCAGCCACTGGCACACACAGCGCCACAATATTAATGGATCCCAATCGACTTGCGGCCAAAAGTACAACCTAATCCTATACAAATTGTCTTGCCACTTTCTTTCCACCATTAATGACCATACAGCCGTGACTAAAAATCCTGATTAATCCTGACTAGCTTGTGTTTTACTGAGAATGATTGGCGGTAGGCTTGAGTGGCTGTACATGCTTTGTGATGTGTACTTGTAAGTGTCAGTGTAAAGTTCCAAACTTCTGTTTTGGGCAGTACTAGTGTGCCGCCTGGTATCGTCTCTAACTCTCTCTTCCCTATTTATACCACTGCTCAAATCCATGGCTCTATATTCCGCCCTCCACTATTTCCCAGCAGCCCCGCCGCGTCTCCGGTGCTACAAAGCCCTGGTGCTTCGCCTCATATATCTACACACGCAAGACCAACAAGTAAGGCAATAATGAGCCATAAACTCTGCATGATGCGCGCTTTCTGGGACGAAAGCGCGCCGCCCAAGTCCAAATTCAACGTCTCCGATATCCCGGACCTCACTGGCAAAATCACCATCGTCACAGGCGGATACACCGGCATCGGCCGCGAGACCGTGCTTGCGCTGCTCCAAAAGAACGCAAAGGTGTATATTGCGGCGCGTAGTAGTGCAAAGGCAGAGGTGGTGATCGGGGAACTGAAGGAGCTGACGGGGAGGGAGGCGTTGTTCTTTGAGCTTGACCTTGCGGATTTGAAGTCGATGAAGAGGGCGGTAGAGGAGTTCCAGAGGTTTGTGTTAAACTCTCTTTCTCTCACCATCCATTTTCGTGCTGGATCGTATTGATTCAGTTTTCTTTGTATGTGTTTGATATCTGGGATGTAAACAGCAAAGAGTCGCAACTCCACATTCTATTCAACAACGGGTAAGTCGCGTCGTACTCGGAGAGACGTACGTTATGCTAACCTCACCTCAGTGGCGTCTTCCTACCGCCGGTCGAACAGCTAACTGCAGACGGGTACGACCTCCAGTTCGGCACGAACGTCCTCGGTAAGTTAACATGCCCTCCAGTCCGAAAAAGAATTTTATACCTAATCTCGCACCGGGGCCAGGACCACTTCTACTTCACAAAGCTCCTCATCCCCACGCTTATCGAGACAGCCAAGGTCGTACCAGAGAAACACGTACGCGTGATCACAACCGCCTCAGTCACACACTGGTTCCACCGCGACCCTGGCTTCATGTGGGACACACTCAAACACAGCGCGCGCACAGCGTACGGCTCGGAGTCACTCTATGCCCAGAGCAAATACGTGAGACTCTCCCCCCCCTCCCCCTTCCCCGTTCCCTGCTGACCCATATCTCAGGGCAACCTGATAACTGCGCTCGAGCTCGCGCGCCGGTACGGAGATCAGGGTATCATCTCCATCCCGATTAACCCAGGTAACATCAAGACCGAAATGCAGCGCCACATGAGCCCCTTCCAGCGCTGGAGAACCGTAAGTTTCTCCCCCTCCCTCCTCTATGCACTCCTCTAAGCAGTCCACAACCCAACACTGTTTACGTATGACCTAATCTTGTACCCCGCGCCGATGGGCGCACTGACGCAGCTGTGGGCGGGGACGATGCCGGAGACGGCGGCGTACAACGGCAAGTATCTCATCCCCTGGGCGCGCGTTGGTGAGCCGCGCAAGGAGGCCAAGGATCCAGAGACGGCTGTGAAGCTCTGGGAATGGCTTGAGGCGCAGGTTAAAGACGTTATGGGCGAAGGCGAGTGAAGCCCGCGCGGGGAGGTCTGTGAAGGGCAGATCTTATCTTTAGTTCCGATCCTGTGGATATTACAGCCTTTCCAGCAAGCCAGTGGAGCATAACCGTATGTCGTCGAAGATGGACTCGGATCTGAAGAACCGATTAGCGACTAGATCCAGGAATTCAACAGCAGCAGGCTGAGTTGTATGGCTGCTGGCAAGTCATACCCCTTGCGAACTTATTTAAGAAACGAAAACGCGATCTCTCAGCGCATGCCTTACAGAAGCCCAAACGGAATTTAGAACAAAAGTCATGAGGATAGGCCTAGTTAGTAAGGACTCCAAAGTAAAGTAAAGCAAAACAGGTCCGAGTCCGAGTCATAGTGCAGCTGCTTCAAGAGCCTTTCAAAAAGCTTGTCAACCGACCGCGTAAGAAAATTTCCCGGATATTTTTTACGAGCCCCAAATGAGAAGGGAGAGAGATACAAGAATCAAGAGTCAAGAGACATGGACCGAGAAGGGAAGGGAAGGGAAGGGAAAACAGGAATACAGAATTACTTGAATTACGTAATGGATCGGGGCTCACGTTTATCACGTGCGTGCGTGTAACTTGCAATTCGGATTTGTAATCGAGGAATCCAGCACGCATACGCATACACGCAGGATGGGCCGCTACGCAGAAAAAAAAACTGAGAGGGCCGAGTTGGGAAATATTATGAATCTATGTAAGTGAGTACATACTTAGCAACACAACAACAGGGTTGAAAAAAGAAAGGAAAAGAAAACGGAGAAACGGGAAAACTCAGTAAATCTTTGAGAAATGTGAGACCTGGAAAAGGGAGGACCCAGTAGGGCAGGAACAGGGGGCTTGTATTCGACCCACCTAACTTGCCTAATCATGAGCAGGAAATTCGAAGAAAAAAGTCCGGGAAGGGGAACAACGGCACAATAGGGTCACAAAACCCAGTGCAATAATATAAGAGAGTGCGACGGTCCGCGGGTGCTAGCAGACCCAGCCATTGAGTCAACCTACGCAGACGCAGATGGCAGCGTGATGAAGCCCACGGCCGTGCATGGCCACAGGCGTCCAAAAAAGACTTGCCGTGAATGCCGTTGTGTTGTATATGCGTACAGTATATGGCGGTAAATGTAGTAGATATGCGGCGGAACACCAGCACCAATATTGATGCGATAGTGATCAGTATACAGTCTGGCGTACACGGTAAATTAGTATGGCGTCACAGTTCTAGCGGCGTGGCGTGACATGGCAACTTGACATGGCGCGTTCAGAAGGAAGCTTGGGAGGAACTGGAACAGAAGGAAGGAAATAAAGCGGGTGGGTAGGCGGACGAGAAAAGAAAAGAAGAGAAGAGAAGATCTAGAGAAGGGAAGAGAAGTGTAGTTTCAGTCCGAGCCCCACAAGCCAGAAACGGGCTCCCAGAGAAGCCCAGAAGCAGTTCCTAACTTCCCACAATACCCGCTTTAGTATCGCTGGCTATTACGGTCCGCAGGGACTCAGACGGCGCGGACTCGAAAGACGCCATCTAATTCTAAGAAGTCCCCTAGAGGAACAATGATCAATCACTGCAAGAGCCTGAGCGGCGGGTAAATAGACTGCATACGTGGAATTTCGCTTGGCGTTTTTGTGAGACGATGGCGTGACCTCAGGCGAAGGAAAAGAGGGAGTGTGAATGCACAGGACGCACAATGGCGCCGTAGTCGTAAGTACTGTATGATGTACGACGATTACGGCGTGACGCAGCCCCCAGACAGATCACAGACAAGAGAGCTCCAGGCGTGCCAGCGTTCATACCACAGGACCTCAGGCTCAGAAGTCAAGGTACAGCCTAATGCAGAGGACTCCCGGGCTAGTCAACTTCGACCACAGCACAAACTCGCAATATGCACAACCGTGACTTGCAGTCTCCAAGTACAAAAAAAAATCCGGAAACGTCGCGATGCTCCTGCCACTGGCAATGGGGTGCGGGAGACACGACTCGGCGCCTGACAGAAAGAACCAGAACCAAATCAAAGTCACCGCCCGTTGAGATTGATATTATATCTGTTGCTGTTCGTGATCATCAGACGCTATAGTCGCATACGTTATACGAAGATGGCGTGACCCGGGCCAGCCTGAATCTCGGACCACAGACTCAGACTCAAACTCAGACTCAGATTGGGCGCCGGCGCCAGGACCTCAGAACCCTAGAACCTAGAACCCAGAACCAGATACTCCGACACAAATCAATTAGTACCAGTGAGTAACGCCATGGTCCTTAACCCATGATACCATCACGGTTCGCGTGCGCCAAAACGCCAACACGGCCACCGTACACAAATACGTACTGTACGTACATCAGACGTGTGCGTACACGTACAGTATACGCCCTCATCGCCAGCCGTTCGGTGGACGTCAGACCCGAAAGCTGAGAAGAAGAAAAAAATCGGCCGACCTGAACCGGCTTGAGCTCTTCGGGGTTGAAATGAGGTGAGTTGGGGCGGTGGGGGAGGTATACATCGTGATCGGCTGTGTACACGCTTCCCCTTCACCGCTTGCTGCTCGCCGCTCGTTGTGTGTGTGGGATCCCTGACGTTGTCGCAAAGTCGGCCGACCCCAGTAAGTACCTAAGTTTGAGTCGGGATTGAGGGAATATCCAGAATATCCACCCGTACACCGTAGAAACGTGTGGAAATAAATCCAGCAACGCTGCAAGGCCGAGTCCTAAAGTCCTAATACTGTATTACAGATCCCAGTCCTGTCCTGTCCTGTTGAGGGGGTTGGCCCCGAATCCCGATGCTCCGCCTTTGATTTTTTTCGATGAATCGCGGACGGACCAGACGACGAGTGGTTGCACGTTCGTTTCGCCTAAGTAGCCAAGCCGAGCCGAGAAAGAAAAAAAAAGAAAAGAAAAAGAAAAACACGTTGCGGCGTTGTCGATGATCACGGTCCGTCGCTAGCCAGCCACTGCAAATGAAAGTTAAAAGTCGGCATTCTGGAGAATGGAACAGAACGAACGTCAAATTCTGTTCATTTACCCATGGCAAGCGAAACCGCTGGATACGGTTCGGCCGAAACGGACGGACGTGCAAGTTGGCCGTTTTAGGCAATGGCAATTCAAAAACTTGTTGTGTTGTGGGGGATGGACGAATTCAGAATTTAGGGCCACTTCGGTGCTTTAGTAACTCCTCCTGAGGCTGCTTCTTCAACTCTGACGAGTCCGTTCGCTTGAATATTCTTTATTACCCACTTAACGGCAGCGTGCGCGCTGTGTGCGTGCGTTCGTGCGTGCTAATTTCGCGTATGCCAATGTGTGTATAGCGCGTGCCAGTGGCTCGACCGCAGGAAACAAAAAATCGAAGGAAATCATAGAGTGCGCGGGCAGCGAACGGGCCTCTTTCTTTTGTCATTCCATTTTCCATTTTTCATCACTTTTTACTTTCCATTTCCTACTCGCTTAGATTTCGCCAGTACGGTCTCCCCTCAGCACACGTAAGTACAAGTACAAGAAAAGTGATCGCAGATCAGAGATCAGAGGTCAGAGGTTAGAGTGTTCGATAAATCTTCTCTTCCGAGTCGAGTCCCCAATACACGTTTGGGTGTATGCGTATGCGGTGTGTCCCTGCCACCTGGCCCCTAGGATGGACGTGGACGCAGGCGTACGCACAGCAGCACATGCATATGCACACTTATGTAAAACAAGACGGCATACCTGTAAGTAGTAGAGATCAGGTCCCGCGCGGATCATGAGATCAGTGATCAGTGATCATGCCCCGTAAGTACGGTACGTACCTCAGCGCGAGTTGTAACAATTGCGGCTGTGCGGCTGTGCGGCAGCCGGCAGTTGCCCGCAGCGGCGCAGCCCCACACCACACAACCACCCAGAACCGGACGGGTCTCACTTTTCGGAGGATCGGCCTCGGCCTCGACTCGAGGCTCGGGAGTCGAGTCGGGTCGGGTCTCCGTTTCTCCTCGGCGGAGCAAGTTCAATTTTAAGGGTGTGGTGGTGGTGGCACTGAAGCTTGAGGCTGAGGACCGTGACTCTTCAACCGAAGCGGGGCTGAAATTTGTATGGAATTGCGCAATTTTTCTGGTTGATTTGCTTTTTTTTTTGGGTTCACCGGGAGGGGGATGAACGGCGTCTGTCAGGATTTGTTGTTTTATTTTCTTTCCGCGATCGCGTTTGGTTTTGCGTTTTCGGAGCGTCCGAGTCGCTAGAACCACTCGGACACTCGCCGTCTCGCCGCGGCGAGGCGGAGACACGCCAGCGCCACCACCTAGAGCGGGAGACTGCGAATGAATTGTATACATTCGGTGATTGATGATTGATGTATTCAGTAGACCAGCAAGTCAAGATTCAGGTTTCAGGTTTCAGGAACGGGGGACAGGGGACAGAGACAGGAGACGGCGATGAGATGAACGTGCGGCAGTACTAGTGCGAGCCAGGGTCTGGTGCGAGTAGCACGCCGGATGTCGACGCACGGGCATGGAGGAGTGTCCATAGCCATGGGGCAATGGAATGGAATGCAATAGTATACCAATCTGATCTGATCTCCGAGTTTTGTCGTGATCAATAATTATTAGTGGCACCATTTCGCATGTCTAGAAGAAAAGAAGAGGAGCCGGGGGTGGGATCAATTAATACGCGCGAAGAACGTCAGTGAGGAGGCGGTTACCGAATGCGAGGTTGCTGGGGAGTGGACGACTAGGCTGGAGTCACGAGCCGCGTGTAGTGCGGAAGCATAGCACACACACAGCCGGGCGGAACAACGTGACCTGAGCCGCGCGGGTGTGCGAGCACGCAGCTGAGCACGAGATGGGTGCGAGAGATGGCGAGGGGGGTGGCCCCGGAAAAAAAAAAAGGGAGGGGGCCTTATAGAGCGGGCTTCTGGTCTTGTCCTCCATCTGTTGACCTGGCCCTCTTCGACGAACGAACGAACAATGTCATCGATACACAGCGGTGCAGGCGGGGGCAGGAACGCGCTGAGTGCACTAGGGGCTCGTATTTCGAGAGCGCTGAGCCGGGACGGATCATCGACGTATGTGGGGGACGAAGACCGCTCGTCGGTCAAGTCCGGCTTCGGGAGTAGCAGCAGTGAGTCTTTTTGTCCCCTTCGTTCTTCGCACCGACGCGTCCGCCCCGACGGTCGGCGGTCGGCGCCGACGTCAATTTGACGTTGAACCGCGCCGGGCAGCGCCGAAGACCCGAAGTGCACTGAGCACAGCCTGCGGATCTCAGGGGAGGCCTAGCACACCTGGGAGTCGGAGTCACCGAGTCGGGCGCTTTCCGCAGAGTACATAAGAGCCCCGCTCTGTCGTCATTCCTTTCTTCCGCAATAATCAGCCCTTGGTGACTCTATTCCCCTCTTCTCCTTCTCCTTCCAGTGTCAGCTTCACCCGCGTCCACCAAAACCATGTCCGACGCACATTCCCCTTCTCCCTCTCGTGGCCGTGAGCTCGTACGTTACACTCCTCTGTTGTCCTCTTCATTACGCCCTTACTGACTCCTCGCATATAGCAGTTCTCCACAGGCCGAGGCGGCGCCGGTAACATCCACCGTTCCCTCTCGCGTGACGCCCCGCCCGTCCCCCCCATCCCTGCCCCGCGCGGTCGCGAGCCCGCAGTAGGCACGGATGTCACCCACGTCGGCCGTGGCGGCGTCGGCAACGTACACAGCCCTTCTCGCCCGCGAGACCCCTGTAAGCATTTTTCCGCTCCATCCATCGGCTTTGTTCGGCCGATGTCGTCTGTCTGTATGCGCGTCCTGGGTCGCTGACTTCCTTTCTCCCTCCCACGACAGCCTTGGACGCCAAGCAGACGAATTATGAACACAGTCTCATCGAGCATCATGACGAGAGCCCGCACGCATTCGTGAGTTCGCGTTTTGCTTCCCTTTGTCCCAGGAGCTGTGATGTTGAACGCCCTTTTCCCCCTCTTTCCCACATACAGTCAACCGGACGCGGTGGCGCAGGCAATATACGCACGCCAGAACACTCCCGCTCCCGCTCTCGCGAACCAAGCATTGAGCAATCCAGATCGCGCGAACGCGCACAGAGTCGCGGGCGCGTGCCGCACCCTACCGGACGGGGCGGCGCGGGCAACATTGGTGCGGGAGTAGGTGCAGACGCGGTGCCGTTTGGCGCCCTCGTGGAGGAGGATGACGCGGAGCGCCGCGCATATGCACTTGCGCGAGCGCAGGCACAGGCACAAGGCCAGGGCCAGACGCAGGCGGTGCATTCGATGGGACGAGGCGGGCGTGCGAACGTCACTGCGCTTCCGTCTCCACCCCCCGAGGCGCATACGACTGGGAACGGGAATGGGAACGGTGGTACGGACGGCGGTGTATTCTCGATGGGCCGCGGTGGCGCGGGCAACATCCGTGACCGCTCGGGGTCGCGCGGTCCAGGTCTGTCGGGGTCGAGCGAGCGCGAACGACTAGGTCATGGGCCGAGCGCATTGGGCAAGATATTCGACCGCGTTAAGGGCCACGGGAACGAAGGAGAAAAGCCGCAGTTGACCCGGGAGGTGTCGTCGGGCGAGTGTAAGTAGCCCTCGCCTTTTCGCCCTTTATTTTTTGGTTTTTTCTTACTTGGTTTACGGATTCTTGAGGGTGCGGAGGGGAAGCGGGAAGAAAGGCCTAAAATGTAACACATACTTATACTTACGACCTCGTTTCTTTCTTATCTTTCGTTGCCTTTCCCGTCTCGCTCATGACCAGACTCTTATCTCTCCCTTCATTAACGTTTCCCTGCCTTTTTCTTTTTTGAGCGTCCAATTGCGCTTCTTTTTTGTCTGTCCTTATCTATCTATGTATTGTACTTAACCGGGACCACGCACACGCACACACACACGTACACATACATACGCATACGCTTTTCGCCCTTCTCTCATCTTTGTAATTAATTTCAGTGCTCGGCGCTCGGTTAAAATGTTAAGGTTATCGAAAAGTGAAGAGAACAAGTTTTATCGTTAGGGCAAAACTAGAGTGCTGTTCGAAACGGTACAATAACGTTTAATTATAAACGGAATGATGCAGGGGTGCCAAGCCCAAGCCCGAGCCTGAGGCAGAGTAGGAGTAGGAGTAGGAGTAAAGTAAGTAAATTAAACATACTTCACACTTGCCTTCTACAGTACATCCGACCTGCATCGCGGCCGCCGAGGTCAGCCCCGTCACCTTTCTGTGTCTCGGATTTGTTCCGGCCGAGATTTAGGGTTTCCCCGCATATACATGGAGAGCTCCCGCATTGTTGGATTGGTAAGCGATGGTGATGGGATGACGGTATGACGACGTGATGGGCTTGGCCTCCCCCTCTGGAGAATATATTAGAATTTGGTTACCCCGGATTACCAGGTCCGGGAGTGGTCCGGAGTCCGGGGTGAGGACTCTCGGTTGGGCGTCGGCGTATCTGTATCTGTATCTGGGTTCTTTCAATGTGCGCCCGTTAGTTGCAAAAGTATTACTATCGGATGGACGGTAGGTAGCGGAGAATTGGTCTGGGGGTGTTTGAAAGCCGAAGTCTGAAGACTGAATAGCTGATTGGCTGAATGGTGGATGATATATTGATGACACATACGTGCAAGTGGGCACTGGCCCCCTGAGGAGTCGCTTACTTAACGAAGCCGACCGTGCGTCAGTGAGGTTCGCAACTTGAGTGTGCTGCTACGACGACGAAAACAACAACAACGACGACGAAAGGGTACCGGCTGCCTGCATCTGCCTCTTGATTGATTTGATATCTCGATCTAAATCTCATCTCGACCCGCCCCTAGGCCCTCCCCTTTGAGCGTTTCAAATTCCTGTGCTAGCAACCAGCCCAGCCCCGTTTCGGCTTTCGCCTGCTTGCGCATTGAACGGCAGGTACTGACTGTATGAGCATATCCGTTCCTTGAGTAATCGCCTTTCTAAGTTCTGCAGCCTGCGGCGACGTCTAGAATCTAGATTTTGTCACACCGCGCGCAGATGGATACGATACGATACGATACGATACGATTTACGATACTGTACTACTACTTACCCGCGCGCACGGTTCACGGTTGCTCACGTCTCACGACCTCGATATCTGGGCTTCTGTGTTTTCGTCTTCTCATCCTTTCGTCCTCCCCCCTCGTCCTCCCATCTGTCGTAATCTCCTCGTCGCTCGTCGTTCCGCAAGTTCCACGGCGAAAGGTCGAATAAGTTAAAGCTAGATATAACTTAGACTTGCTCAGCTATAGACCGCTAACGCGATGGTGAGCAACCCCCGCCCTCGTCGACTGCGCGCGTCGCTGATAACCTCTTTCTTTTCTCTCTCTCTCTCGTATGCAGGCGGTCGCAACGTCCGAGCCTCCACACGCTCATCCTCATCAGCATCAGTCTCCACACCAGCACCCTCACTCACCGCACCAACACCAACATTCGCCTCTCCCGCACCAGCAACACCCACACGCGCTGCACGCGCAACCGCACCCTCTCCATGCACACGCACACCCGCTCCATTCACCGGGGAAAGACCATGAGCACGACGTGCACGGCTTGCGTCTCGCGCTCGGGAGTATACTCAGTCCCGTCAGTTCCCTCTCTTTTCTCTCTTTCTTTCTCTTCTCTCTTTCTTTCTTTCTTTCTTCTCTCCCCTGATCTCGTCACTATTCCATCTTGAACCGCCCCGGGCTGACAAAATTCCTTTACTCCGCCAGAAACGCTACGCGAGCCCATCCTCGCACGCCTCGTCGGGCAGCGCGAGCCCCGCGCACTTCGGGCCCGGGCTCGTTCACCCGTACTACCCTCCGCCGTCCCACGGCCACTCGCACCTGCACACTCCGAGCGACGGCGAGTCCGAACCCGACATGACTGCCACCGCCGCCGTTGTCGTGGTGAGAGACAACGATGATGCCGGTGCGCGCGAACGCGACCGCGGACGAGGCGAGAGGCGCGATGGACGTGGGAGCGCCCTGCATTCCGTGCGTTCTTTTATTTCGTTCTCGTATGCAACTCATACGCTGACGTATGGCACCCCCCTGGGCCTGCTCGTCACAGCGCGCGCACTCCGTTTCTGCTCCTGGTTCTCCGGCGGCAGCGGGGACGGCGGCCCCGCCGATCCTTACGACGAGCAACTACACTGCGCCACGTCCTACGGCTGGCGGAGCCATGCAGCGCAAGCACTCAGGCTCGGACGTGGGTGCGTCTGCATCTGCATCTGCGCCTGGGCACAACTCGGGCACGGGGTCGCCCGGCGGGTACATCGCGACACTGCAGAGCAAACGCGCGTGGGACGCGCTCGTGCATGGGAACATGTCGTGAGGCGTCTTTTTTTAAAAATCTTCTTACCTCTCTCTATCTCCATCTCAACCCCTACCTCTCCATCTCTCTACACGTCTCCGTTTTTTGTGCCCTTTTTTGCGCGCTTTTCGTTTCCGTTTCTTTCTACATGTCTGTTGTACCGCCCCCGAGATCCTGTACGTGTTGTATGTACTGTATGGCCGTTGTCGTTGTCGTTGTCGTCGTCGTCGTCGTCGTTATAAGTGTTGAGTGTTGTTGTCATTAGTGTACCCTGTAAACATGTAGTAGTAGAGGGGGGTAGCATCCGTATCTAGTGGCAGCTATCTACAACAAGCAGACTCGGACTCGGATATATGCTCCAATGCCTTCCTTCTCCCCTTTCCCGTTTTCCCGTTTTTCCGTTCTCTTTTTCCCGTTCTTTTCTTCTCTTTGTTGATTTTGTTGTTGTTGTTGTTACGTAGAATCTTAATCCTAACCCCCCAACTCAGCCTCTCAGTTTTTTTTTGTGTACCGACTCACGAGTTCCGATTTTCAAGTTCGAACTCGTCCTGCGTATGCGTGTATGCGGGGTCAAACCTCAATTACAAATACGATTAGAATTACAAATACCTGAATTCTTAGTGGCTGCGACTCGGAGTCGTACGCACGCACGTGATACCCTCTATCCTCAGTTCTATTACGTGATATAGGCAAGTAACAGAGTACTACAATACTATGTTCCTGGCTTCTCTTCTTCGAAATCCCCTCTCAGCCTCAGCTTATTGTATGTCTCTTAAACGTTTCTTAATCTCTACACACTGGCGGTCATTAGTTTTTTAGAACAAGAAAAAAAACTTGGAAAAACGCCGCAGCGGCAGTGCTGGGGGATCTCGTTTTCCGGAGACTAGAGTATGGCATCATGCCATGCACTGGCAGTGTACAGTACACTTCAGGCTGCTGAATTCCCGAATCTAGTCCGGGTCGGTCACGGTATTCGGATCCCTTCACGCGGTAATGCTCTGGAATGATTTCTGGAAAAGCAGAAATACTTACAGGGTATTGGAAGTCAGGGGTAAACAAAGTCTAAGTCCAAATGTCGCCGCCGAAACCAAGGAACGAATATGAACTGGAGTTGGAAGATAAACTGGCCCCAGGCGTTACTCGCCCATAACGTCTTTAACCTGCGCCTCAAGCCACTCCCACAGCTTCACAGCCGTCTCAGGATCCTTGGCCTCCTTGCGTGGCTCGCCGAGACGCGCCCAGGGGATGAGGTACTTGCCGTTGTACTCCGCCGTCTCCGGCATCGTCCCCGCCCACAGCTGCGTCAGTGCGCCCAGTGGCGCAGGGTGCAGTATGAAGTAGTCCTATAAAGACGAGGCGCCGAGTTAGACCTTTTTGGACTTGCGCAGTGACGGAGTGAAGGGGGGAAGAGGCAAACTTACGACGAAACGACGCTGGAGGGGGTTCATGTTCCGCTGCATTTCAGTCTTGATGCTGCCTGGGTTAACCGGGATGGAGACGATGCCCTGGTCGCCGTACCTGCGTGCGAACTCAAGTGCCATTATCAGGTTGCCCTGAAGTACAGAAGGTATGGGTCAGCAAGGAGCGGAAAGGAAGGGGAAGGGCATGCGTGAGGAAGGGTCTCACGTATTTACTCTGGCAGTAGAGCATCTCCGACCCATACGACGTGCGCGCGGCGTTGTGGCCCTTGAGCGTGTCCCATTTGAAGCTCGCGTCACGGTGGACCCAGTGCATAATAGACGAGATAGTGATCACGCGTACGTGTCTTTCTGGTACCGTCTTTGAGGTCTCGATCAGTGTGGGTAGAAGGAGCTGCGTGAAGTAGAAGTGGCCTGGGGCGAGAGAAGTCGGGGCGAGATTAGGTATAGGATTTATTTTTGAATGGGGGGCATGTTATCTTACCGAGGACGTTCGTGCCGAACTGGAGGTCATACCCGTCTGCGGTCAGCTGTTCAACCGGAGGTAAGTAGACGCCGCTAAGGCGAAGTTAGCAAAGTGCGCGTCTCTCCAAATGCCTCGACGGCTCACCCGTTGTTGAATAAGATGTGGAGCTGCGACTCTTTTCTGTTTACATCCAAGATATCATATGCGTACAAAAAAAAAAAACTAAATTAGTATAACGCAGCACGAAAACAGAAGGGGCGGAAGGGGAAAACCCGGCACCGACCTCTGGAACTCTTCCGCCGCCCTCTTCACCGACTTCAAATCCGCAAGGTCAAGCTCAAAGAACAATGCCTCCCTCCCTGTCAGCTCCTTCAGCTCCCCAATCGCCACCTCTGCCTTTGCACGACTACGCGCCGCGATATACACCTTCGCGTTCTTCTGGAGCAGCGCAAGCACGGTCTCGCGACCGAGGCCGACGTAGCCTCCTGTGACGATGACGACCTTGCCCGTGAGGTCCGGAATGTCGGAGACGCTGAATTTAGACGCGGGTGGCCAGCCTTCGTCCCAGAAAGCGCGCAATATACCGAGCGTTTGGCCCATTGTTGCCTTATCTTGCGTGCGTAGATATATATATATAGGTGAAGCCTGGGCACGAGAACTTTAAGGCACCTGGGTATGTGCGGGGCCGCTGGGAGGTGGAGGAACCGAGAAAATAGGAAAGAGAGAGTTAAAGACAATAACTTATGTGTGCATAGTCAAAGGGGGAGAGGGAGGGTGCATGTGTTTGTAGCCTACTAGCGGCGCTAGTCGGCAGAGGCACTTGCGTAGCAAAACGTCTCGGCTTGCCGCGACGCGTCCCCCCTCGCTAAAATGCTTAAGTAACTTGGATTGCTGACTCGGATTCCCCATCTCTTTCCAGATCTCCTCATCCAAAAGACTCGGTCTGAGTGAAAGCCTCAGCTCGTCCTTAGTACAATTTAGTCCTCTAGCCAAGACACTCCGAGTCGGTCTGCAGATGCAACATCCCGCAGGGATTTAGAACGCGTCGTTCTTTCTCAAATCTCCGGTCCGAACTTTTCCGGTCGATCTGGTACACTTCCTTAAAACCGTAACGCAAGGAAGCATCAATTTCTTGCTGCTGATCAGCTCATAAATGTGCAGACTTATGTCTATATACAGTAGCTTATAGAAACTCTTATCAGAATGTCGGAAACGACAAACTCAGGGATATATTTCCAAAGGGGTAACTCAGGGCTGATGGAAAGGTTTAGAAAACGGAAATTTGGCATTTGCGTGTGGCAACAGAATGGACACAGATATTTTATTTTGTGTTTTGGTCACGCCAGCGGCCATCCTGATAGTACAATGCACAGTAGTACTTACGCACTAGTATGTATAGCGTTTGATAACCATGAATAGCCGTAATAATAAATATCAATATCAATGGGCGGCAGCGACGACTTTAAAGGCAACTTTGAATTGGTTCTGCATGGTCTGGTGTCAAAAAAAAAAAAAAAAAAAAAAAAAAAAAAAAAAAAAAAAAAAAATAACTAGTTGGTATCTGCACTGTTGAGTGTCTCGCTAGTACTCGTGTGATCCCCGGCCCTCATGCTGCACACTGTGATTGATGTCTCTGCTAGCTAGTATACTTGGAGTCCTCGCCTCAGCCTGAACCTTGACTCTGAGGCCCTGCTAGTAGTCACGCTGACGCCCGACTGTTCAGAGGTCTGGTTTGTCATCTGTCTGGGGAGACTGGGACTCTACTATTCTTTTCTCGTCCACTCACACCCGGGCCGCTTTCCTTTCCTTTCCTTATGTTCCAATTTCTCTCCACTCCTTTCCAAACGTGCCGCGTCATGTTGCCATGCTACGCCATACTACCGTGACACCATATCAGTTTACCAAATTACTAGACTATGTACTTATCGCGATCACATCATTAATATTGAATTGGCACTGGCGTTCGTGTCGTCGAGAATATATTGTAATTCCTCCGCACTGACTCGCCTGTGCGAGAGGAGACAGGGCGTTCGTGGTCTGTTCCTGTCTCCGTGTATATTACCGTACATTCGCATATATACAGTATATTCACGACATGTCATTCAGTACTGCCCTACCTGGCGGAGCTCCCAGTGGTGATTGCACTATGTGCCGTTTACGGTCAGTCTACAATCTGATTATTGTATTTTCCAAATTCTCTGAAGTTGACAGCCGACTCGGAGACTCCAACAATTCAAACTTAAATCAACATCAACTTGCGCGCTTCCTTTTTAGTCACCCTTTTGCTACTTTTTGGTTAATAAAATTAGTGAGTCTTTACTCAACTGATGCTCTTCAGTTAAGTGTGGGAGTTCCAAGTTTCTCTCTTGTTGCGAGTACTTTAAGGTTCCGTCTGATCCATTACGTAATGCGGACACTTCCGCCTTCATTCTTCCTCAGGCACGCAGTATTTCGGCAAAAGTCTGGGTCCCTCTTGCTATTACTTATGGACACACGGAATGAAAACACCAAAAAACAGCTCGAGGCCTTGAGGTGCACTGCTATTATAGCGGCTGTAAAGAGACTCGTGCAGCTTAGGCGCGGGGAGGCCTGGGAATGAAACTTGAAGGACAAACTGTGAAGTATATAATTAGTGCACCGTGACCGAGCCTCTGAAATGATGCATTTTCGTCTAACCTCTACACACACACCTTTCTTGTGCGGATGTATACATAGTCTAAATACCGTGGTATTCCCCCAAGGCTAGACTAGCGGACCTCGGGAGACATCCTCTGGCGACTGTGTACACTCTGCGTTGCAAATTGGAGCTCTTGTTTTGTGTTCTTTCATATATCATCGGGTTGAACGTGCGCGTGTTTTCTAACCCCAATGTGGTTCCCTCACTGTTGACACTCCAAATCACAGTAATCGGCATTAGACTGAGGACCGACGGAGGATAAGTTGGTGCACAAATTAATGGCACGCTGAATCTTGTGTTTTTAGTACGTCATTGCATACTGGCGGAGGATAACGATATTCACAGGCGTTTAGGAACCGAAACCGAGAAACAAAATAAAATGTGAGAAAGGGGAGAAGACAGGTATCAAGTCGAAGACAAGGAACAAACGAAGGGACAAGGAAAAAAGGCGGAGCGAAGGGCAAACTTACCCCGTGGCGGCGGCGGTAGAGTTGAGCGGTTTCTTTTCTTATACGTTCACAAGAGTATGGCATGCCATAATGATGCACCTCTGACTAGGGGTTTCTCGAATCTAGTCGGTCACGTCTTCAAATCACTCTCGACAACACGGCACACAGTTTCGCTCTGGATACTTTCTGGAAAAGCAGAAATACTTACAGGCATTGGATCCAGGGATAAGCAAGTCCGGGGAACGAGGATGCGTGTCGTCGAAATTAAGGAACGAAGCTCGAGACCGAGGGGGGGAGACGAGGTTTTGGAACGGGAGATAAGAACGCCTCACGCGTCACTCTTCCATAACGTCTTTAACCTGCGCCTCAAGCCACTCCCACAGCTTCACGGCCGTCTCAGGATCCTTGGCCTCCTTGCGTGGCTCGCCGAGACGCGCCCAGGGGATAAGGTACTTGCCGTTGTACTCTGCTGTCTCCGGCATCGTTCCCGCCCACAGCTGCGTCAGTGCGCCCAGTGGCGTGGGGCGCAGTATGAAGTACTCCTATAAAGACAAGGCACCGAGTTAGACCTTTTTGGACATCTCCGTGACGGAGTGAAGGGGGGGAGGGGGGGGACTTACGACTATACGACGGCGGATGGGGTTCATGTACCGCGCTGCTTCGGACTTGATGTTACCTGGGTTAACCGGGATGGAGACGATACCCTGGTCGCTGTACCGGCGTGCGACCTCAAGTGCCATTATCAGGTTGCCCTGAAATATGGAGGGGAAGGGTTAGCGAGGAACGGAAAAGAAGGCTACGCGGAGGGAAGGGTCTCACGTATTTACTCTGGCAGTAGAGCATCTCCGAGCCATACGACGTGCGAGCGGCGTTGTGGCCCTTGAGTGTATCCCATTTGAAGCTGGCGTCACGGTGGACCCAGTGCATAATCGAGGCAGTGGTGATCACGCGGACGTTTTTTTCTGGTAATGTCTTTGCGGTCTCGATTAGTGTGGGCAGGAGGAGCTTCGTGAAGTAGAAGTGGCCTGGGGAGATGAATCAGGATGAGATTAAGTATGAGATTCATTTCGGAATGGAGGGCATGTCATCTTACCGAGGACGTTCGTGCCGAACTGGAGGTCATATCCGTCCGCAGTCAGCTGTTCAACTGGGGGTAAGTAGACGCCACTGCGCGAAGTTAGCAAAGTGCGCGTCTCTGCAAGTACCACGACGACTGACCCGTTGTTGAATAGGATGTGGAGGTGTGACTCCTTGCTGTTTACATCCGAGGTATCATACACGTACAAATAAAACTGTGTTAGTAGAACTCGGTGCAAAGACAATGGGAAGGAGGGGAGGTGGAGCACAGCACAAACCTCTGGAACTCCTCCGCTGCCTCTTCACCGACTTCAAATCCGCAAGGTCAAGCTCAAAGAACAATGCCTCCCTCCCTGTCAGCTCCTTCAGCTCCCCAATCGCCACCTCTGCCTTTGCACGACTACGCGCCGCAATATACACCTTCGCGTTCTTCTGGAGCAGCGCAAGTACGGTCTCGCGACCGATGCCGGCATAGCCTCCCGTGACGATGACGACTTTACCTGTGAGGTCCGGAATGTCGGAGACGCTGAATTTAGATGCGGGTGGCCAGCCTTCGTTCCAGAAAGCACGCATAAAACCGAGCGTTTGACCCATCGTTGCCTTACTCCTCGCCGGACTTGTGTGCGTGGATATATACAGGTGTGATCCGGGAGCGAGGACTTCGAGGCACCGGAGAACGTGCAGGGCTGCTGGGGGGTGGCAGGCCGAGAAAATAGGAGAAAGGCAGAGTTAAATGCTATCGAATAACTTATTTAAAAGGGAGAGGACGCGTAAGCGTAGCCCTACTAGCGGCAGGCGGAGACACTTGCCAGTGTGCAATGTTTTTTTTTTCGGCTTGCCGCGACGCGGCTGATTCGAAGACCGACTCAGATTCGGAATCCCCGATCTCTTTCGGAATCTTCTCAACCAAGAACTTATGTCTGAGTTACATCCAAGTTGACGACTTAGTCCTAAGGTATTCCCACCGCTGTGTCCGCAGACGCTACATCCCGCAGGGACTTAGAACACCACATAGTTTTTTGAATCTCCGGTCCGTACTACTTTTTCAGTCGATCCTGTGCACTTTTTATGACGTTCTCTTGTCATCCCTTTACTTCTATATAAGGTAGCTTGCAACAGTGATGACACACCCAGGGATAGTTTCCCTGAATGGGTAACTCAGTGCTGATGGAAAGGTTTGGAACGGAAGTTTAAGCACCTGCGTAAGTACATATACTATCGTATGTCCCCTCTTACACAAAGTCACTATCCAAGGCAAAAGTTAGACTCAAACCGGAAACATCTCTAATTTTCGCCGAAAAAAGTGGCAAGAAGAATATTAATATACTGTGCAATATTTTCAGAAGAACATTTTCGATTTCATACCTTAAATGTAGAGGCTAGACTCGGAAATCTAAGTCTTGGTCTTGGAACGTGACTTTGTAGTAAGAGGGAGCATACGATAGTATACGGTACGGTCAACCCCCCCCCCCCCCCCTTCTCCAAACTCCAGAGGTTCAGAACAGCCCGACCAGGTCCAAAACTTCAGCTCGTGGCTTTTAAAGTTATTTAGAACTAGGCGGCACACTGCCCAAGACAGAAGTTCGGGACACTAGAACACAAGTACTTACGGTACACAATAACAAAGCATGTACAGCCACTATCATGATGATTATATGGTACTTTGACCGCAGTGCAGTGTCGATCCCCCTTGTGGCACTATGTGCCGCGCGCCTCTTCGCGATTAACCTTACTGATTCCAAGGAAGGTCAATACCCAGAAGTTAGGCTTCTTCTCCAGCGCGCCCCAAATCCGCAATTTCCCAATATCGATTTGAAGTTTAGTAATATACATTCTATACCCGCGCTTTTAGTTAATTAGGCGCAAAGAACGACTTATTGCGCAATTCCGTCACACATCCCTTACCAGAACTGAGCCTAAGCAGAAACATCGTCATCGTCCTCTGGA
Source organism: Coniferiporia sulphurascens (assembly GCA_002794785.1). Taxonomy (NCBI): domain Eukaryota; kingdom Fungi; phylum Basidiomycota; class Agaricomycetes; order Hymenochaetales; family Hymenochaetaceae; genus Coniferiporia; species Coniferiporia sulphurascens. The sequence continues at coordinate 256,037 of NBBA01000008.1, read as the reverse complement.
CACTCTCACAGCGTGAAGACGTCAACCTCAACAATCGCACCGGTATCTTCGTCGTGCTGTAACAAATTAGGAACTCGCGTCAAAGATGCAAATGAGAAAAACCATGAAAACACACCCGCAAGCCGAGCACCCGCTCCTCATCCATCAGCAGCCCGTGGTAGCCATACGCCCGCGCCGACACGTACTCGACGCACGGTAACGGAGGCTGGTCGAACTCGAACTCGAACAGCCGATGCAGTTCGACGTCTTCCTCCGCTGAGAAGTTCTCGACGACACGTACCGTCTGCCATGTGGCGTCCGACTCCAAACTCGTTCCCGCGTCGCATCGGTTCGCAGCCAGCCGCGCACGCGTCACATTGTGTGGATTGAAGTCCTTCACAACAATATGTCCCTCGTCCGTCATCCCGACATACCGCTGTCCCGCCGTCGTCGTTATCCAGTTTGACACATGCGTGTTGTCCGCGCATATCCGTGCGCGCGTTCCCCACTCCGACCACGGCACCAGCCGCGTGCGCACGCCGGAGTCGTTCGTTTCTAGACACTCACTGTCCCCGCCGGAACTGCCTCCGGTTCCACTATCACTACTACCGTTGACGTCTTCGCCTTCCTCATGCGCGTGCTTCTCCACGAGTTCGAGCAGTGTCGAGCGATGCACTACGAGCGAGATATTGTGGCGAAGCACGGCCCAATGACCGTCTCCGCTTAACTCGCGAATATACAGCTGGAGCAGCACAAGCGCCTGTGCAGGGTCAGCCGCAATAGGGCCCAGTGAGCGGTGTGGTGCACTGGCGCGACTCCGTTGTGGGTGCGGTGCACCAAACGGGTTGGGCTCCGCGCGGCACGACATGATGCTCACTGCGCATGCGAACCGCATCGGTGGGAGCGCGAACTTGATGAGCCGCTTGAACCCGACTTGTGGCAAGGTTTGATCGTCGGGATAGAGCGTGAGGACTTCGAGATCCCCACGCCCATGATTCGGCAATAGAACAAGGTCTTGTGATAGGAAAACGAAGCCGTGCCACGTCCCTTGCACGGTAGCCTCCATCTAAGCTATGTTCAGTAGCAATCCACAATCCACAAAAGGCCAAGCCGTATGCACCGTAATAAGCCTTCCTTCCCACCAGTCAAGGAGCATCAAATGATCCTCAACCTGTGCGTCCGTTCGACGCGGTGATTGCCAAGTCATAAGTAGGAGAAGCCGCGACCCGACGACCTCCATCATGATCGACATCTTCCCCCAGTCATGGCTGGTCTCGCCCACGACCAGATCCGGGACTTTTGCGAGAGGATGGGGTTTCCCAGTGGAGAGTTCGCGTAGATAAACGACGACGACGGGCCTCCCCGTATCCTGCCTACGCAACGTCAGAAACACGGAGACAGAATGACAAGGAAAGAGGCTCTGCTCACCTCTGATGAACACCAAAGATAGCAATCAAGTCAAACTCACGCAGGCACAGCGCCACGTCTACTATATTCGCATCGACCGTCAGTTCGCGCCACACCTCCTTGCGCTTCGGCGGCCCTGTCCCACACGTCTCGAGGTCAAACATGCGCAGCGAGATCGTGTCGCGCGTGATCGTGTGCGAGTAACAGTCCCCGAGGAGGTATACGCCAGCCGATAAATCGTATATATGCGACGTCCTATGCGGTACGCGCACGGTAACCCTTTTCGAAAGGTCGAGCGTGCGCCAGGCCTCCTCGCGCCGGTAGAGCTCTGCAAGCTTGCCATGCAGGCTTTCCCCAGGATCTCCGTCTACCATTCCAACAGCCTGCAACGCGAAGCAGTAGTGCAGCTCTGGGGAGCTCTCATATACATCGTGCAGGAAGTGATTGAGCGGCGCGACGGCGGCAAGACCTTTGAGGTCCAGATAGCCGAAGATGCGGACGATAAGTTCGACTGGCAGGCTTTCCAGTAGTGAAAAGGAAGTCATACAGAGTAATCGTTATTCACCGAGGGACTGGATAGCAGGGCTAGCAGCGGATTTGCGACTACAGCTGGTGGTGGAGGGACAGATTCAACATTGAAGCGGCGAGCGGATGACGGGAGCAGTTAAAAGACACACGCGCACGTGGTGCGTCACGTGCCTATTCCGCGGAGTCTAGTCGGACCCCTAAATCTTATCCTTTATGCGGTAATCGGATTTCGGCAGGCAATTCAATGTTAGTCATTGCAGTCGGGCGCCCGCACAAAATTTAAAAAAATACCCGAATCACTGGGCAATTATCTCACGCGAATTAATGTACAGCATGCGCAGCGAGTCTTTTACTATTATATGCACGTCATTTGTTCTTTCACCATACCTATCCTACATTTTTTTCGGTTTGGAATCGACCTAGTACGAGCTCTTTGCCTGCTGCTTCATTTCGTCTGTAGGGAACTTGGAAAACGCGTCCTTAAGTTTGTCCATGGGCGCAGCCATGAGCCCTGCGAGAGTCTCGAGTGGTGGCTGGTCCGGGGCAGATGGGTGCGAACTATAAAACGAGACAAAAAGAGATTAAACAACCGCCGTGACGAGTCCAAGTAGAATTGATAATTACCGCGTTGGCACAAACTTCTTCGTGCGCTGGAAACTCGCAGCGGCCTCCTGGCTATCTTGTTTCTTCAGAACAGCCTCGAGCTGTGGCAGGTCGTGGTTTTCCTCGCTGTCAGCATGTTCATGCAGAGTCTTCATCATCGTATCGACCAGCTCGTCATACTTTCCCTGTCCTGGCTGGAGCTTCTCGAGCTCGTAAAGCAATTTCTTCACCTCCTGTATAAAAACTAAGTATCTGATAACGTCGAGCTCCCGGTAAAAATGTACAAACCATGTGGTCTGCGCGATCGCCATCTGCTATCTGCTTTCCTTTAGCCCCGAGGTGCTTTTCGAAGAGCGGGTACACGACGAGCTCCTCTCCGATGGAGTGACGCGCGACTTCCCAGGTGAGTTGACGTGCCCAGCGCTCCTTCGCATCGAGGTCGTTCCCTGCGCTTTTGTACATGTCATGGCACTTGTAGATCTGCATCTTGGACTTAGCAAAGGAAAGCGGGAAGGGGGACATGAACATAGCGTACGTCACGGTGATCCTTCTTGATGCTGTCAAAGAGGGGACCCGTAGTCTGGCCAGAAGTACCTGTGGATGCCATTGTGCGCTGCTGTGTGACGATGGGACGTAACTGAACGGAGTGTCTGGGGAGGCTGAGCAGGGATCGAGAGGCAGGTGTAAGTTGTGGTTGGAGACGAAGAAGGCGAGTGGCAAACATAAATTGGGGTAGAAAAGCTACGCTTTCACGCTGTCCTTATGTAGAAGCCAGGTTTAGAGGCGACGTAGTGAATGACGAGGACAAGTATGTCGGGAACGGCTTCGCTGAGACGTCATCAGCGTATAGAGACATGTCGTCGATCTTTCTCCCGGAATCGCGAGCGTTTGTAGCACCAATCCAAGGCGTGCCATTCGTCAATCCGAGTTAGGAATGTGCGCGGGGTGTGTCTCGGCCCCGCTTTGCGTAGATCATATTTGAGCCCCGCTACACCACTCCGATCGTTTGACATGCAGCGAACCAGAGCAAGGCAGTTTCTCATACGTCCGCACGGAATCGCGCGCTGACAAATATTAGGTTCATCTGACTTTTTGTCTCGGCCGCAACTTGAAGTCCCGCTTTTGCTTTTCAGGTCGATTCTAGAGACTCCAGCAGCCAATATTGCTGGAAAGGTTTATAAGGACGTCCAGATATTTTGTGGAGCATGCAGAAGCAGACGTCCTCGGGACGTTGTTTCCATGTCTCTTTCTACATGGAGGATGAGGTAGACCGCCAGTGGCCACTCGCAAGCGTTTTTAGCCGACAACACGTCAGCACATTCCTTATTTAGTAGTGACAACATTTTGGACAAGTTTAACGCGTTTCGGACAGTTTTCCTTCCTTTAAACAATTAAATTTACTTGTTATAAACATCTATGTACAGGTGGATGTAAAAAGTTACGGACCGACCGAAAAAGGAAGGAGATCAGACACTCTCATTCAAGTTATTTTTATGAGCCAAAACACCGTTGCAGCTTGTCTAGAGACATATCAGTACATTTTAATGGTAATTATAAGGTCCTCCTACGCCGAGTCGAGTTGTTTGTCCTGCATGGGCAGTGGAAAAGGTGTTCGACGTGCGATGTGAAACTCCTTCCCCTTTCGGCCGGTCCGTAACTTTTTACATCCACCTGTAGCACACAGACCATGCAATGGAGGATATCTCCGGAGTCCGGGCCGGGTCCCGGAGAGTTTTGTTCTCACAATTCTTGTCACGTGGTGGGATATTATATAATTCGGCAAAAGGCGTCCAACGCCATTGAAACTCTTCTTTCTCTCTGTGCTACTTATATGCTGGGATGCGGGTACAGCCTTCTCCCCACGCCGAAACCTCAAGGAACGGAGGCGTTGGACTTGATAGATTACTCGCTCACTTTCTCTATGCTGGTGCAAAACTCCTACATTTCAACCACAGGCGGAGACTTTTTCGAAAAGAAAATACGAAATTTAGACGCGCCCAAGTCCAACTAACACCTCACTTGTATTCTCTGGAACGGCCTCATGTACTCCATTGCTCAGATGTCTTTTGAAGTGGCGCCGTGAAAACTCGAATCTTTCTCCGCTGGAAATCTTTGAAACTCTGTGCTAGCCAGACTCTTCGCGGCGCTGTCAACAGCCATCGTTGTTACATGTGCATTCTTTTTGAGCGGGTGCACACGCAACCTCGAGGCTTGATCTGCCTCGGTGAGACACAATTTCAACTGCACGCTCGACGACACGGCTCAAGTCCTTGCATTATTTCATATGAAGAATAGCAATAATCACAGGGAGCGCCAGTACCGGTCCAAAGTACAACAATGGGTATCACCAAGAGTGAAAGGGCGAAGATAAGTGAAATAAACCAGACCAAACAAATTGAAATCGAAAACGGGAGAGAAACGGCTTTCCTTATTTTCTCGCTCAAAAAACTCAAACATCCTTGACCTGCTCCTCGAGCCATTCCCACAGCTTCACGCCCGTCTCGGGATCTTGCGTGTCATTCCGCGGCTCACCGAGGCGCGCCCAAGGAATGAGGTATTTTCCGTTGTACTCTGCCGTCTCAGGCACCGTCCCTGCCCACAACTGTGTCAGCGCACCTAGCGGCGCGGGATACATCATCAGGTTCTACGCACGGAATGCGCTTCAGCGTTCGCGCTCTAGGTTTGTGTGTGGGAAGGATATTCTCACCATGAGTCGGAGCTGCAGGGTCGACACATGTCGCTGGAGCTCTGTCTTGAGGTTCCCGGGGTTGAGCGAAATAGAGATTATACCCTGGTCCCCGTAACGCCTCGCGAGCTCGCGCGCAACGACAACGTTGCCCTGCATAACAGGACGTTTGGTCAAAGAATTATTTCATCAAAGAATACTCGCTTGACTCACATATTTGCTCTGTGCATAGAGCCGCGTTGTGCCGTACCTCGTGCGTGCTGCGCTAGCACCTTTGAGCGTGTCCCACTTGATGCCCGGGCCATGGAAGTGGTGGCCGGACGACGACGTCGTAATCACGCGCACGTGCTTCTCTGGTGCGGACTTAGCGGTCTCAATGAGTAAGGGAAGGAGGAGCTGTGTGAAGTAGAAGTGTCCTGGGAACGGTGTGTTTACATGAGTACCACTGTTTCGAGGATGATATTGTGTAAACCTGGCTTACCGAGGCAGTTTGTTCCGAATTGGAGGTCATACCCATCCGAGGTTAGCTGGTCGACTGGAGGGATCATAACACCTCTGCCAGAGGTGATATCAGCGCAGCATACGCGGATTGCGTAACATAGTGGCTCACCCATTGTTAAACAAGATATGGAGTTGCGACTCTTTGCTGTTCATCGTAAGTGAGGACGCCTGAAATCCACCATTAGACACCTCAGGCAGGGCCTACCTCCTATACTCTTCCGCTGCCTTCTTCACCGATTTCAAACTCGCAAGGTCTAACTCAAGGAACAGCGCCTCCTTTCCTGTTTTCTCTTTCAATTCCGCGATTGCCACCTCCGCCTTCGATCGACTGCGCGCTGCAATGTACACCTTTGCGTTCTTGCGCAGCAGCGCGAGCACAGTCTCTTTTCCAATGCCGGTGTACCCGCCTGTGACGATGACGACCTTGCCCGAGAGGTCCGGGATATCGTCTACGCTGAACTTGGGCTTCGGCGGCCGTGACTGGCTGTAGAGCGTGCGGATGACTTTTAGCGTCTGGCCCATTGTGTGTCTTGCGTGTCTTTAGGAGAGCTGAGAGTCAAGGCGGAAAGAGGGGGGGCAGAAAGAGCGGTGAGAGCGTAGAATGAAATTGCGTGTTCGCACTGTATATATTGCAACCATTGAATCGTCGCCGTTTTTGTGAGTATATGATAGGCTAATGGTGCTTCGAATATTAAGTAGACACTTTCCATTCACACCCGCCGGGCGCCTTCCCGCGATGATAAAAATAGCCGTGAGACGCTGCCAATCGTCTGCAGTGGATCGGCCTCAAGTTCTACCCTTCCTCATGTGTGCATCGTGATGTATGTACTGTACATGTATATTCACTACCCTTTCTTTTTTTATACAGTTCAATCCTTCGCTTAAGGTCCGAATGGGCTCCAGGTCCCGGGCCATTGAGGGAGACACTGTTTTTCCTGGTTTAGATGGTAACGAACTCTCATTGAATAAAAAATGCGCACTTACCCACGCACGCTTTCTTTCATCCGAATGCATAGGAGTCTTTATGGATATCACCCGAGTGTTAATTACTCCCCAGTCTGCGACACACGCCATTGTCAACTTGAGGCCTCCTGCAGCGGAAACCTGATTTATATTTGTAACTCAAATTTGAAAACTGAAGCGTTTCGCAAGATCCAATGTCGAGAGCTCTTCGTTAGTACGGAAGGTGGGCCGGCTACTAGTTCATGTGGCCCTAGTGAAGTCTACGTGCCTGCAAACAGTGATTCTGCGGACAAAATTTAACGAATGGGCTCGAATTTGCGGCTTAAGATCAAAAACGTTCTTAGTGGAGTTTCTCGAGACCCCAAAATTAACGGAGAATCCCGCGCGGGATACCCCCTGGATGTACTTAATGGAAAAAATTCATTCCGCAGGCTACTCTTTGAATAAAAACCGAAAACGCTGTCCAAGTTCTTCCATATTTATGAGTACAGATCGGCACTCTCGGACACCTGAAAAAATCAGCCTTGCTGGTAGACGACAATTTTATCGAGGTCCGCAGCGTAATCTGCGGTAGAACACTAGATTTTAGCGCTCAGAAAAAAGGTTAGATTGTCGAATAACGCACTGCTCTGATTGATTGAGAAAGTCACGGAATTTGTTCCTGACTTCAGATTCAGTTTAACAGGAACACTCAAGATAACACTTTCTCCTCCGGTGTTAGGCTGGTCAACGAGAACGGTAGATCCACCGTTTACGCTACGTCGAAGAACCCGGTGAGTAGCTCGAAATATTGGCTAGTTCAGGTGAAAAAAGATGGGACTGACCTAACGGTGGTGTTACGCCACGCCGAATCACCATTGGCATAGTATAAAGAAACCCACTGTCCTTGACCATTTCCCTGAACATTGTTAATGGTCACAGAGCCGCCATTTCCTCAAAAAGATAGCATATTCAATCAGACATGCGGCTTCATAGTACGTAATATCTTACCTAGATAACCAACGGCTTCTCCTCCAGAGAAAGCAGAACCGTTCAATATTACTGCGCTTCCAGATATAGTCCCGGACTCAGCCTCGTAGCTTGTGCCGGAGGCAACCGAGTACGTCCCTGCGCTGAGGTCAACGCTCCAGACGTCGGCTTCGACGATCTGAGGAGACCCAGAAGACCAATCCAGCGGGTACCAAATATACCGACTACTGCCGAGTAGATCCGGCCTCCATCGATCTCCCATATAAATGGCATTTGATCCTAACTGCAGGTCAAAAGCGTTTTGAGAGAAATATGTGTTCGTGTCTTCGGGTGCTATGTCTGCCTGACTAGTCCACGGTCCTGAAAGTGACTATATCCCCCGATCTGTGAGTTCATATGTATGTATTATTTCCCATAATACTCACCGATGACGAGAAAAATTTGTTAGGGTTGGGGTCCCAACCGCTGGTGTGGGATGCAATAAGATAGTAAACCTGGTCAAAAAAGAACTGTAAGACATAAATTCCACACTTCGCGTCGTTCGGAAACGGACGTTATCCCGTTTCACTATTCCGGGAGCCTCAAGGGTCGCTCCTTTATAATCGCCATTTGATCAGTCACGTCGATCCTCGTACTCTAGCAAATGACGAACCAGTAAGTTCGGAGACTACCGACGTGACGTTGTAATAGTCCGAATCCAGAAGAGATATCTTGAAATTCTGATTGTTATCGGATGCGTATAGTAGGTACGCAGACTCTGGAGGAGTAATAAGCAGTTTGCAGAACAAGGATGTGCTTCGCACACTTACGGTTAGCTTTCGAGTTCGAGAGAATTTTAGTCACTCTTATTGAGGCGAATTATGAATTTAGAGCTTACTATCTTGAAACAATCCCATGTCCCTAGAATCGGCACCCAGAGGCTTCCAGCTTCCTTTGTATGTATACGGACCACATGGAGTGTCTGCCGTTGCAACACCGACCATAGCCGCGCCATAGCTAGTTCGACGTTTGCCAGGTTATTACGCAAGAGCCTAACGTAGACTTATGTTACTTACCTAGAAGTATCCGAATGGAACCACATAACATACTCTTGATTCTGGTTTTGCTGTTGAGAACACGCATTTGTTTGTGAAGAATGAAAGGCTAACCTTCTCATTGAATATAACTTAAATGGTGATAGGGAGGGGGGATGATGATGAAAGAGAAAATCTTTAAGAGACATATCGGTAAGGATGGCAAGAAATAAGGCACCTTTAGGTCGTTCAACGATATCTGAAGTAGAAATCATGGTGTTTGCAATCGGAGTCAACGCATTTTGCTGACGTGACCAGTTGACGAGATCGGTGGACTAGTAAAAGCGGGGTGACCTTAACCTTGAACATTAACGGCGAGAATGAAACGATACCACTTACAGTATAACAAGACACGGCGGAGAACAGCGCGCTATTTGCCGCTTTATCCTCGCCGAACCAGTAGAAAATGTCCCCGACCTGAGCATTTCAATTGATGGTGAAAACCAAATACAGAGTGTGGGAACTTCCTCTCACCTTGAGTATACCAGCGCCGTGGGCCTGGATTGTATTGCCGCTGGTGTCTGTCCAAGCAGCGCCGGGAACGATGACGCTCTCCGCGGAGACCAATGCATCTCCAGCAGTCAGAGCAGCTATTAGAAACAAAAGCAGGATAAGCATTGCGGCGTATCAGTTCGTGCGATTGACGACAAAAGGAGCTACGATCACCTTTATGTAGAAACGAGACGGAAGAATGCTCCAGTCAAAAGAACGGCTACCGGCGGATAGAGGGCGCACGTGCATTTAATCCGGGCCTCTACGCCGCAAGAAGTCCTGAGAAAGCAAGCTCGACACGACACGTAGACAGAGCGGCTGAAGTCCCGAAAGTCAAACCAGTAAAACAAGTCGACTCGGAGATCATGATGCAATGTCATTATAAATTCCGAGGTCATCTGGGGGCACTGAGCTGTAACTTCGGGCCGCTGAATTGAACAAGCGTTCACTTTGCTGGTGTAATCGCCACGAGGGTCAAATAGAGAAAAGACGCCCGGCTTCGGAGGCAAACTCGAGCCGAACTTGATCCTACAGTAAATAACAGGCGCTTGCGGGGACGGTTGTTACGACCCCGGCTGGCAAGTTTCGTACTTGTTCGATGAACATTCCTATATTTGCGGCAGAGAGTCCTACATTTGATGGGAGAAAACAAAGCAATAGTCGCTGTCACCATGACGAATCATATTTCCTCTTTCGTTCCTTTTTTGTCATCCTTCTTATTTTGGCTTTCACCAATATAGGATGATCCGCCGAAAGCTTAATTCTATCGCACTAAAAACCAGCCCTGAAGCATTTCGGAAGCTCCCACTGGCAGACTGCCAGCACATATACAGTATTAGTAAATTCAAAAGCAAAGGAAAGGCATCCAGAACGCGCTGAACTTGCCCGAAAAGGTGGATGATCTACGCGAAGCGAGGCCAGGACACACTCCATGCGAATGCTTCCTTTGTTTGCCGTTACGAGACCGACTATAGCCGCGCCATAGCCAGTTCAATGTCCGCAAGCTGTAGATTCATGTTACTCACATAGAAGTATTCGAATAGCTCCACATAACATAATAATGGTTCTAATTCCGCTAACCTTTCCATTGAACAGAGCTGAAATGGTAACAGGAAGGATGATGAAGAAGGTCGGTACGTATTATCAAGAAATGAAGTACCTTTAGGTTGTTCAAGATTATTAAAAGCGAAATCATGGGGTTTGCAATAAGAATCAACGCAGTTTGCTGACGTGACTAGTTGACGATGAGATCGGTATATTAGTCCACCCTAAAAGGTTTGCAAGAAATGGAAGTACGGCACAGTGCGACTCTATGCACAAAGCGAATATGCGAGTCAATCGAAGATTCTTTGATGAGATAATTCTCTGACCAGAACTCCCGTCATGCAGGGCAACGTCATCGTCGGACGCGAGCTCGCGAGGCGTTACGGGGACCAAGGTATAATCTCCATTTCGCTCAATCCTAGAAACCTCAATACAGAGCTCCAACGGCATGCGTCGGGTCTGCAGGTCCGAATCATGGTGAGCAATATCCTGCGCGGAATACCCTGCCCACGCATGATTTCAGAGTAGATGCTGACGTCCCCTGCGCAAAACCTGGTGGCTTACCCCGCGCCGTTAGGTGCACTGACACAGTTGTGGGCAGGGACTATGCCCGAGACGGCGGAGTACAATGGAAAATACCTCTTTCCTTGGGCACGTCTTGGCGAGCCACGGAAGGCACGCAGGACCCCGAGACGGGTGTGAAGCTGTGGGAATGGCCCGAGGAGCAGGTCAAGGATGTTTGAGACTTGAGACCAAGAGAATGAGGGGTGTCGTTTTTCTTCCGTTTTCAATTTCATTTATTTTTAAGTTCGGTTTATTTCACTCATCTTTGCCCTTTTATCACTTGGTGATACCCATTGCTGTACTTGCCGATACTGGCGCTCGGCGCCTGTGATTATCATAAGGAATAACGCCAAGGACTTGAGTCGTGCAGTTGAACAAGCGGCAGCCAATGCGATGTAAGTTACACCGAGGCAGGTCAAGCCCTGAGGTTGCGTATGCGCTTGCTCAAAGATAATGCGCATGTAACAACGACGGCTGTTGATATTGCTGTGAAGGATCAACTAGCACAAGAGTTCTGGCGGAGAAAGGATCATTCGAGATATTGCTGCTGCATTCTCAAGAGAATCTCTGAGCAAGAGGGTACATGAGGCTGTGTTCCAAAGTAAATGAAGGGTTTGTGGTGATCGGGCTCGGACGCATCTGCGAGTCCTGCCCCAGCATGGAAAATACTGAGTGAAAATCAATGCTTCCGTCGATCAAGGTTTCGACGAGAAGAAAAGGATGTACCCAGCATGTAAGTGGCACAGTTAGAAAGACGTCGATTTCGAGTCGAATCCAAGTTGGATGTCTTTTGCCGGGAAAAAATCTTCACGTGACCATCGTGAGAACAACTCCTTAGTTCGGTGGGGTCCGGACTCCAGAGATACCCTCTGGGCCTCTGGCGCTGTAAGTGATATAATATAGCAGCGGACGCTGTGCAATAAGCATCATCTCATCCCTAGGCACGGCTCGTAGCCTCGCAAGGATACGTAGGACCCGGAGATCGGCGTGAAACTGTAGGAATGGCTCAAAGTACAGATGAAGGACGTATGAGGTAGGCGAGTCTGGAATTCTTCAAGAATTGAGGACCGCCGCTGATTGCCGAAATCGCACGTGCCTAAGAGTCTAGGAATAGAAAGGGCAATACCATGTGACGACTTAAAAAGATTATTCGGAATCAAGTTCTACTTCGACTCGGACCCCACTGGGCCAGCTCCACGCCATCCCTCATCTCTAGAGCCTGGTGTGCGGCCGCATATTGTTCGCATACTATGCGATGTTTAATAAGGTGCTCGTAAAGACCCCCAAGAAAACGGAAAATGCAAGAAACATTTGTGCGACCTATTCGTCTTAAATTCTGGTGCATACCGACTCAATGTCAGTGCCAGCGGGTAGTTTGAATACCGTTTGAACTAGTAGAAGCTTTCGAAATCCGTTCATGGATCCGATAAGGAGACGCGTGGAGCCTTGGAGCTGAAGCGGCATTGGAGAAAGCAAATCCGGTCTTCATTCAGCCTTGCTGGAGACTTCCCATTTGAAATGGATAATATGCGGTAAGGCTACACACATAACCGATAGTGACGCCAGGCCTATAAGTCGTTGTGAAAATGGAATCCGGGAGTGGTGACTGGAAAGGGACCGCACCTGCGGGTCAGCACAAGACGTACCTGGGTTTAACTTCCTACAGTATACGTACCTTGGAAATACCCATCTCGGCGGGGAAATGACTTCGCCAGCCCAAGAATCGAGTACTAGGGGGAGTCTTTCGAGTCTCCACACGCCCTTACTATTTCCCCCAACTCCTTACCTCTTTCTCAAGCCTTCCTCACAACACACGAACCGTAAGCTCACCATGGGCCAAATGATAGGTCATCTATGTGCATTCATCCGTGACCTGCGTCCACCGAAGTCCAAGTTTAGTGCCGACGATATCCCAGACCTCACGGGCAAGGTCATCATCGTCACTGGTGGGAACGCAGGGATTGGCAAGGAGACTGCCCTCGCACTGCTACGCAAGAACGCAAAAGTGTATATTGCAGCGCGCAACCGCACGAAGGCGGAGACAACAATCGCAGAATTGAAAGATAAGACAGGGAAAGAAGCGCTATTTCTCGAACTCGACCTTGCGAATCTGAATTCAGTGAAGACGTCGGCAGAGGAGTTCCAGAGGTCGGTTCGGGGCCTTGCTCGTTAAGTTCTACAGGTGTTCTTATTTATGATTTGGCAGGGAGGAGTCACAACTTCACATATTATTCAACAACGGGTAAGATTGATTTATAACGTGAACAATATGACGTGCCAATGTCGTTACAGAGGTGTTTTTATTACTCCAATTGACGAGCTTACTTCCGACGGGTACGATCTCCAGTTCGGGACGAACGTCCTCGGTAAACTACCACTAACCCGAAGATAATGCTGAATGCTGATACGTCCTTTTAGGCCACTTCCTCTTTACCCAGCTCCTCCTACCCACACTCCTCGAGACCGCCAAGTCAGCTCCGGAGAAACACGTCCGCGTGATCACGGTTTCCTCTAACGCGCATCTGGCCCACGGTCCAGGATTCAAGTGGGATACACTCAAGGGTTTCAGCTCCGTGCGTACAAGGTACGGCACGGAGCGGCTCTACGCACAAAGTAAATATGTGGGTCAGATAGATGACCTTCTGATATTATTATTGTCTAACTAAGATTTCACTATGTAGGGAAATGTCGTCGTCGCGCGTGAGCTCGCGCGGCGGTACGGTGATCAGGGTATCATATCTATTTCACTCAACCCGGGTGCAGTCAAAACAGATATCAAGCGACACGCATCAGCGTTCCAAGATTTTATTTTGGTGAGCAGCAGCATGCATATCCATATACCAACCTAACGCAATTCCTGTTTATGCCCACGTAGAATATAGTGATGTTCTCTACGCTGTCGCTAGGCGCGCTCACGCAGCTGTGGGCGGGGACGATGCCCGAGACGGCAGCATACAATGGCAAGTACCTAATCCCATGGGCACGACTCGGGTCACCACGTAAGGATACGCAGGACCCAGAGACGGGTGTAAAGCTGTGGGAGTGGCTCGAAGAACAGGTCAAGGACGTGTAAGGTAGGCGACCGCCCAATCGGAATCATCCTCAAGAATCAGTTACCATCGCTGATTGCCGAATTTGCATATGCCTAAGAATAGTTTAACCCGTCTCCGGTGACTCTCCGCCGGTGTACGGCCGCGAACTGTTTGTATACTATTCAGTACTTATGAAAGTGCTTGTAACTACCCACGTGAACACGAAAAAGGCAGGAAACACTGCGTTCATCCTAAATTCTGGTGTACACTGAGCGTTAGTAGCAGTGGATGGTAAGTTGGACTACCTAGCGTCTCAAGGCGAGTAATAGTGTTAACTCCCAATTTTAAATGAATAATACGCGGTAAGGCTACATACATACCCCGGTGACATCCTAGACCTCGCGGACAACTCGTACATACATACTGTGCGCGTGTCCTTTATCGTCCGAAGTTGTTTGCTAATTCAGAGCGAGCGATGTCGCTGTCTATAACACCAGTTTCTTCGGATCCAGTTTATGTGTGGAGCCGTGGAGCTACTGTGTACGAAGGCTTCGACTCGAAGATAATTGGGGACAGCCGAAGCCGCACTGAGTGTACACGGCACAGTCACGGTGATATTTGTTCTGGTACATGAAATATATACTCTTGCCCATAGCAATCCCATATCACTTAGACAGTGAATGTATAGCTCCGCTCATAGTAAAAGTATCTTCCCAGAACGCAAATCCGTCCGGTTTCACGTAACGCCGCTATCTACATTAATATTGTAATTCTCAGAAGACAATTGGTCTTCTATAAATTCTGGAGGGTTTGACTATATGCGGAAGCGAGAAGGTTCACGTATATGCTACATGCAGCCGAAGATACCCGGAGAACGAGAGCAGGCGCGTCTAGTGGCCCTTCTAAAAACTGCGCGGATGCAGAAACAATGTAATTTAAACAAAGTGGATGCCCCGCCTCCGTCATAACCCAGTCCCGTCTCTCATTCTGATTGTCTCCTAACTTACTACAACCTCTGTACGATAACAGATCGTAAGCATACCATACGCCAAATGATAGGTCATCTCTGCGCATTCACCCGTGACCTGCGTCCACCGAAGTCCAAGTTTAGCGTTGACGACATCCCAGACCTCACGGGCAAGGTCATCATCGTCACCGGCGGGTATTCCGGGATCGGCAAGGAAACTGTCCTCGCGCTGCTACGCAAGAACGCAAGAGTGTATATTGCAGCGCGCAATCGCACGAAGGCAGAGGCAGCAATCGAAGAATTGAAAGATAAGACGGAGAAAGAGGCGCTATTTCTCGAACTCGACCTTGCGAATCTGAAATCAGTGAAGAGAGCGGCAGAGGAGTTCCAGAGGTCTGCTCAGGGCCTTGCTTGTTAAGTTATACGGGTGTTCTTATTTATGGTTTGGCAGAAAGGAGTCACAACTTCACATAATATTCAACAACGGGTAAGATTGATTTATAACGCGAAAGACATGACGTGCCAATATCGTTCCAGAGGTGTTTTCATTCCTCCAATTGACGAGCTTACTTCCGACGGGTACGACCTCCAGTTCGGGACGAACGTCCTCGGTAACTTGAACCTGCCACACGAGCGACTAGCCCAAACGCAATGCTAATACGCCGTTTCAGGTCACTTCTACTTTACCCAGCTCCTCCTACCCACACTCCTCGAGACCGCCAAGTCAGCTCCGGAGAAACACGTCCGCGTGATTACGGTTTCCTCTAACGCGCATCTGGTCCACGGTCCAGGGTTCAAGTGGGATACACTCAAGGGTTCCAGCCCCGCGCGCACAAAGTACGGCACGGAGCGGCTCTACGGACAAAGCAAATATGTGGGTCAGGTCGATGACCTTCTGAAATTACTATTGTCTGACTAAGTACTCCACTGTTCAGGGAAATGTCGTTGTCGCGCGTGAGCTCGCGCGGCGGTACGGTGACCAGGGTATCATATCTATCTCACTCAACCCGGGTGGCGTCAAAACAGATATTAGGCGACACGCATCAACATTCCAAGGTTTCATATTGGTGAGCAGCAGTGTGTACACCCATATACCAACCTAACGCAATTCCCACTCATACCCACGTAGAATATAGTGATGTTCTCTACGCTGTTGCTAGGCGCGCTCACGCAGCTGTGGGCGGGGACGATGCCCGAGACGGCAGCGTATAATGGCAAGTATCTCGTTCCCTGGGTACGGATTGGCGAACCGCGTAAGGACACGCAGGACCCCGAAATAGGCATCCAGCTATGGGAGTGGCTTGAGGAGCAGGTCAAGAATGTATAAGATCCACGTGCGAGTGAGCGTGTGCGCGTGTGCGGACATGTGTATTTTTTCATTTCCGTCTATCTTTTCGCCTTTCTCTTGAGCTTGTCTCTTCATTATTTTCTTGATTGTCCTCATTGCCGTATGTAAAAAATTCTCGTACACGCGAGGCACAACTTGAGAACGTCGTGCGCCTTCTTTAGGCCTGAGCTTCAAGTTATGGGAACCAGCCTGCCTACATATTTCAGCGGAAATTGAAGTACATCCGTTGTTAAACAAGACGTGAAGGTATGGTTTTCTGTTTACTGGGGGCGGGAGGAGTGGAAACTCAGCAAAAGAGACAAGTCCATGCCAGGGTACGGTGTCGTGTCAGAGAACTTGTCATAAATAGTGAGAAATTATCCTCAGTTTTTTTCAAGGTATTTTGCGCACAGTCTTTTGCGAGACCGTGAATGTTCAAAATCATGCCTTCAAGGCGGACGCAACACGATAACTAGAAGAAAAAGAACTAAAGAGGTTGAAACGCACGCGATCCTGACGTAATCAGTGATCGCCGCGCCTACGCGTCGTTCCGCGACTCGCCGGATACGATGACTACAACTGCTGTATGGCCGAGCCGAAGTATTGCGCAATGCTCCTGCCGCGACCATGTTTCCATTCAATAGAAACCCCCCAGTATATAGCGAGCATTCGTTCACAGATTCTCTATCAACCACCACTCGTTGAGTAGCATTCGGCCACAACGCAGAACACGATGGGCCAAGCACTAGGAACCCTCCGCATGTTCGTCGACCAGGGCTATCCCCCGAAGCCTCAGTTCGGCATCGATGACATCCCTGATCTTACGGGGAAAGTCATCATCGTTACCGGTGGGTACGCCGGCGTTGGGAAGGAGACCGTCCTCGCACTTTTACGCAAAAATGCGAAAGTGTACATTGCGGCGCGTAGCCGCGCGAAGGCGGAGGCGGCAAATAGAGAATTGAAGGAGAAGACGGGGCGAGAGGCGCTGTTCCTCGAGCTTGACCTTGCAAGTCTGAAGTCGGTGAAGAGGGCGGCTGAAGAGTATCAGAGGTTAGCCCGGGCTTTCTTATTGTGTTTTCTGTCGCTCATATTATCACACACAGTAAAGAGTCACAGCTGCATGTATTGTTTAACAACGGGTGAGATATTACCTTATACAAGACGTATATAATGCTGACGATTCTCTAGAGGAGTTATGATCCCTCCAATCGAACAACTGACAGAGGATGGATACGACCTCCAATTCGGGACAAACTGCCTGGGTTTGTTCCCGCACATTCTACGGGTGTTTGCCCATCACACTTACACACACACCAGGCCATTTCTACTTCACGCAACTGCTCTTGCCCACCCTCATAGAGACTGCTAAGTCAACGCCCGAGAAACAAGTGCGCGTAATCACAACGTCCTCGTCTGGGCATCTCATGCATGGCCCAGGCTTCAAGTGGGAAACACTTAAAGGTGAAAGCCCCGCTCGAAGTAAAGTCGGTACGGCGGGGCTCTACGCGCAGAGCAAATATGTGAGCCAACTTCTAATCTATTCCGCGGTGCTGTACATCTAATTGGGGGTTTTACACTTCGCGATGCAGGGAAATGTCGTCGTCGCACTTGAACTTGCACGGCGATACGGTGACCAGGGCATTATCTCTATCTCTCTCAACCCGGGAAACCTCAAGACAGAGCTCCAGCGGCACGCGTCGGGTTTCCTGCTCCGTTTTATTGTGAGGGATATCTTATCCATACAATATCCCCCATGTCACGACTATTAACTTACTCGCGCCATGCACAGAATGCGTTGCTATACCCAGCCCCAATGGGGGCTCTGACGCAGCTGTGGGCAGGTACGATGCCCGAGACGGCGGCGTACAATGGAAAGTACCTCATTCCTTGGGCGCGCCTAGGCAAGTCGCGTAAGGACTCGCAGGACTCGGAGACGGGCGAGCTACTGTGGAAGTGGCTAGAAGAGCAAGTCAAAGACGTGTGAGCTGAAGCCTTCATGGAGGGGATGGTGTGGTACGCAGGGACGAATTAGAAGGGATCTTTTTATACCCCATTGTTTTCTATCCGAGGCTCTATTCAGTCTTGGATTGTTTTTCCTTGTTTCGCATGATACTCTAGTTCCTAGTCTATTACAGTAATATATCTTTTTATGTCTCTACTTTGCTTGCATAGAACAGGCTAGAAGAATGCCTCTGCCGGGATGGAACGTGAAAGGTACGATACGCAGGTATACCTCCACTAGAGCATAGTCTAATTCTTGCAGTAAAGGTTCGAATGTGTTTCCTTTTGCTTTTTTTGTTATCTATTACCCGGGGAACTACTGTTAAAGATGGTGGTGCGTTAATTGTTTGATTTGCAAACGCATGGAATCAACCCTGTCCTCGTTTTTTTTCGTGGTTTGTCGGAGCTGGAAAAAGCGGCAATATTAATGATCATGATGCGGTCAGACAAGCCACAAGCCGCGCGTGTCAGCATGCATGATAGAACTGCGATGTGGCACGAACATTTAATCTAGCGCCCAGCTGTTTCAAGTCGTGCACACAGACTCGAGGCCGTTAATGCATGCTATGCGCATAATCGCGATGCCTGACCAAGGCTCAAAGATGGCGGTAGATTGCATCTCTGATTATGCACACGATTGCGTATACGTCAAAGCAAATACGTGAGCAGTCCATCACTCATCGAGGTAGCGCTGGCTCTGTATAAAGTGTTCGCATCATGTACTATGGAAAACGCCGTTTTCGTGCAAGGGCTCGCACGCCGTTACGGCGAGCAGGGAATCACCTCCATCTCTGTCAACCCGGGAAACCTTAAGACGGAACTCCAGCGTCACACATCCAACATCAAACACCGCATCATGGTAAGCAATTCTGTGCTGCGCATGATACTGTATTGTGATGATCTATAAAGCATCTCCCGTTGAGCAGGACATAGTTTTGTACCCCGCATCCATGGGTACGCTGACACAGTTGTGGGCGGGTACTATGCCTGAGACGGCAGAGTATAATGGAAAGTACCTTATTCCCTGGGCGCGTCTTGGGAGGCGCGCGAGGACTAGCAGGATCTGAAGACGGGGAGCTGCTGTGGAGTGGCTCGAGGGGCAGGTTAAGGATGTATGGGCCGAGCACTCAGACAGAGGACATAGCGTAGTATACTGGACAGAGCTACTTTATTCTAGGAGTTTGGTCGGATTGGGTCCATTTTCTGGCGCCTGTATTTATACACTTGTCTTTCACTTGTTCTCAAAGTCCGGAATCTCATGTCTTTGTCCTCACAATACTCCGTATTAGTAAACAAGTACTCGCAACATAAGGATTCTACAATCCAAGCCCAAGTTCTTCTATTCTGTTGCTCGATGCATTCAGGCTCTAAAAGAGCTCTTAGCTGCTACTAATGGCTATGTTAGTATACATTTATGCTCATTAAGGACGTCTATGTGCCGCACCGGGTGTTGCATTAGGTAGTTGGGCACATCTTGGCAACGGACAAGTTTCAACCGACTTCAGATGCACTAAAGACAGATGTAGCACCCAAGATTACTGTACGGCGCATATAATCTAAAAAATTTTGTAAAGCAAATGTTTCGGCTTAGCAAGCCATTTATGGGTCCTGAGCCAATATTAATGGGACACTGTGATTTCATCTGGCTTCTCGGTTTGATTAGTCGTTGAGGCTTTAGTTTTAGGCTCCGACTCGATGATTTGCATTGATCCACCTGTGATGTAATCAGGGATCGCCGCCTCGACTTTGCTTATATGAGCGGCTCGGGCTCTTGGGATCCAGTGACACACACTCCCCGAGGTACGGACGCATAGGCGCATTGCGCAAGACTGCTGCTGCGAGCATTCGCTACAGTTTCGTACTAGATTATCAGAATACACCTGCTTTATTGAATAAATATAATGAAACAATATAAATAATGGATGGTCATATGAACAACCATCTTACTAAGTGAACAATAATGCAATGATAATGCAAGATGATATAGGAGCTAGATAGTTATAGTAATACTAGCTCACGGAACGTGTATATAAGGGGAGCTGGTCTCGCCCTAGAAATACATTGGTTTATGCTGATAACCCACCTTTGCCTCAACCTCACCACTGCACCTCATTGTCTACCACAACGTGCGTAGATTTTAAGAGGTTATGAGCCTTGACTCTATAACTAATGAAATGATTAACAAAATTATAAATCCTCAAATAATGAAACTATGTCTGATGGACAGAAACCCAACACTTGTGAGCAAACACATTTGCAAAAATTATCAGGATTATGAATAATAGCTAATGAACTAAAAATAACGTATATGCAGTCATCTACTATCAAAGAACTCGAAGAAAAAATTCAAAAAGCTAAAGATAGCAAAAGGTTAGTCGACCTAATAATTCAATGTAACCTTAGACAAATACTGTTACAATTTTCCTTTACTTTCCTCTACTGCGCTGACTCACTTCCCATTCGTCATCATCAGTCAGCACAACTCCCCCATTTCTCTGCCTTACTCATCCTTACCCACCTTGCGCCATGATGACGCCTTAGTATACCATCATGACGTGCTTTGCTTACTGATCACCGTACTTGTATTACCAAGGCCTTCCTTGAGTTTCCATAACCTTCCATAGTTTGGCAAACATACCTAACCAAGTCGCTACAGTAGTAAACACTTAGAGTAGCATATAAGCATGTAACTTCAGTAGCACAAGCCCTAAGCTTGTGCTCTTTGTTCACACAAGCCCATTATCTGCTACCACCAGTTTACTGCGTGCCTCTGGACCAGTAGCCACTCTGTCATAACCCGATGCGCTCTAAGAAAGCCTACCGCGCCCACGT
Organism: Coniferiporia sulphurascens; assembly: GCA_002794785.1. Lineage (NCBI taxonomy): Eukaryota > Fungi > Basidiomycota > Agaricomycetes > Hymenochaetales > Hymenochaetaceae > Coniferiporia > Coniferiporia sulphurascens. The sequence goes on along the minus strand of NBBA01000008.1, from coordinate 235,069 downwards.
CGCCGATCAGGAAGCCCCTTCGATGATCATCCTCAACTTACGACATCTAGGAAGCCCCATTGCCGTACCATCAGTTCCAACGATCAGGAAATCCCGACGTCGATCACCACGTAACCGTTGAGCTTAACAAATACCAATTAACGGAACAGAACAACAAATTCAAGATCGAATTAACAGGTATGACAATTCCACTAAAGATGAAAAATTAAAAATAAAAGCTGACTATAAAATGGAATTAACAAATCACGCTAAAGATTTAGGAATATCGGATCAAGGAAAATCATCTGAAATCAGATATCGAATAAGTACATATTTGGGTATCTCAGATCCAAATGAAAAAGAACAATTTAAAATTGATAACCCTTATATTAAGCCAGAAGAAGAAAGCGATAAGAAAGAGAATGACAATAAAAAAGAAGACGAAGAAGAAACCAAAGAATCTAAAAATAACCCATCATGTGAGCCATCGGAACCTTCTGACCCTGACGATTCAGATGCTAATGATACCAAGGAAGATGAACCGAGTATGGCAACTAAACTTGCGGAACTCCAGAAATTCTTCGACGGAATTGAGAAACTCGATGGGCATCGAAACTACAAACTCTGGAACTACAGAGTCCGAAGTGCAATTGAGAGTGCAGGTTATGGTAACCTGCTCATTAACTCCCCAGGAACTGGAGAGACTGGTATGTCAAGTGCTTTATATAACGGCATTATGTGCACTATGCCCAACAAAATACTGGCTTATTATCTTAATTTCTCTAAAGATATTCCAGTGCTACTCAAAGCGCTTGACGGATAATATAACATCCAGACAACAATTACAAAGGGCTTTAACAAGGCTGCCCTTTTTGATATCAGAGGTCATGTCAGCCATTTCAATGGAACACTCAATAACCTCAGCAATAAATACAAGGAACTAATAGCCCAAGGGGTAAAAGTTTTAGAGTCAACATATATATCGGCCATTATGAGGGCAACACCCGAACAATATCAATATGTACTCACACAGAGTGAGTTGTATATTAAAACAATTAATGAAACGAATCCAGACAAAGATGAAATCGAACTAACCCCTCAATTCCTACTAACAGCATTGAGAAATGCCTTTGAGGGGTGGCATAAAAATCATCAGAGGACAGGAGCAGTGGCTAACCACCTGCCCAAGGACAAGTGGACTCACCCCTATTTTAGGGGCCGCGGACGCAGTTTCAGCTGCGGAGTACAACCATGAGGTCACGGCTATAGGGGCCGTGGCGGATATATGCGAGGACGAGGATGTGGGGGATACTCCCCTAACCAACAATCACATGTTATCAAGTGCTACAATTGTAATAAACTAGGGCACTTTAGTTGAGACTGCTGGGCGCCAAAAACAGAATGGACGAAAGCAGCTCAGAAGAAAAAAGAGGACGTGAGTGATGACAAAGGAAAAGGGAAGGAAATGGGTGTGTCAGCAGCACCGACAACGACTGGGGCAAGTGCGGCCCAGGCTAAACATACCGCAGCAGCAGCAGCAACAAACGTCGCATCGAGCTCTCGAATTGAATTAAGCGCCATAATAGGCCAAGGCGAAACCGCCTTTATAACTGAAATCGACGAAAACGACTTCAACATGGGAGAATTCCCAATTTATTCATATAACGACTTCCTTGATGCCATTGGAAATCATGACAGCGCAATGGAAGATGTGGATGAAAATAATCTAGATGTAAGCATTAACACTATAACCACAAAAGAATTTGCTAACAATATTTATTCCTCTATGGATATAATTGATACTGGTGCAACGATACATTTAACACCATATCTAAATTGATTACAAAACACGTACAAAACTGACGCAATCATGATAACGGCTGCTAACAAAACAACATTCATGGCAAACATAGTAGGGGATCTTAAGCTTTACATCCCCAACAGACACTTGGTAAGTGTCATAACATTATCAAACGTTTATTACAGTCCTAAAATGAATATGACATTAGTCTCTCAAGGACTTCTATGTCAAGATGGCTATGAATTTATTTATAAAGAAAACAAATGTACAATAAAGTATCCTAATGGATCTTTATGCAGAAAAATTAAAAACACAAATGGATTGTATAGTATATTTAACAACAATGTACAAGCGGCTACAAAAAATGTAACATTATTTGAACTTCACAAAAAACTCGGGCATATAAGTTATGCTTACATAAAGCGATTACTAAAAGAAGATCAAATCACAAATAACAAAATTTCAAATTATGACGAAACTCAATGTACAATTTGCCTCGAAGCAAATATAAAAAGAATGCAAATTCCAAAATTACATATTTCAAAATTAGCCAAAAAATTCGGCAATCACATACATATGGACATATGGGGTCTAGCATCCACACATGCTATTGGAGGATATAAATATCTTTTAACACTTGTAGATGATGCTACAAGATGGATAAAAATGATTTTATTAAAAACAAAAGACGAAGGTTTAAATGCTTATACGACATGGGCTACAATGCTCAATACACAATTTAACATAAAAATAAAAATATTACAAAGCGATAATGACACAGTGTTTTTAAGTAAACAATTCACTGAATATCTAGAAAAAAATGGAACAATACAAAAGCTGACTGTTCACGATACACCACAACAAAACAGCGTAGCAGAACGATCACATCAAACAATTTTAAATAATACAAGAGTTAATCTGCTACAAGCAAAATTGCCACCCAGTCTATGGGGAGAAGCTGTAAAATACAGCACTTATGTTTACAATAGAACACCAAAGAGCGCTATTGATTTTAAAACACTATATTTTAAACGATATAACGAAAATTATAACATAGATGATTTAAAAGAATTCGGCCAATATTGCATAATAAGACAAGAAGACGTAAATAAATTACAACCAAAAGGAATTTATGCACAATGGCTAGGATTTGATGAAGAAAGTAAAGGTCATCGAACCTATCATAACAGAAAAATTTCAGTCAAATGAAACATACAATTTTTAGATTCTCCACCATCTAAAATTGAAGGGGAGAATATAACAGAAAAACATAACGAACAAATAAAAGAATTAACAAATGAAAGACCCACAAGAACAATGAAACCAACAAAATGATCATTAGGTCTTAACTTTGACAAACAAAACACAGTTGCCTATCTTATGGAATTCAATCAATTCAATATGGAATTAATAGGCGATCCGAATTCATATCAACAAGCGATCAATAGAATTGATGCAAATCAGTGGATCACTGCAATGAAAGAAGAAATAAAAACATTAATCAAAAGATCTACATGGAAAATCATGGATCCACCAAAAGAAGCAAATATAATCAGAACAAGATTTGTTTACAAAACAAAAAGATTAGCAAACGGAGAAATTGAACATTATAAAGCAAGATTAGTAGTACAAGGATTTGCACAAATGGAAGGCATAGACTACTATTCAAACGACACATTCGCTCCAGTAGCACAATTAGCTACAGTAAGAACTATATTAAGTTGGAGCACAACAAACAATTACGAAATTCACCAAATCGATATAAAATCAGCTTACTTATACGGTGAATTAGAAAAAGACGAAAATATTTACATAAAACCACTGCCAGGAAATTTAATTGAAACAAAACCTGGACAAGTCTTAAAATTAAATAAAGCCTTATACAGATTAAAACAAGCAGGCAGATGATGGTACAAAAAATTATCAGAAATTCTAATAGGAATAGGACTAGTACAAGCAGTACAAGACAACGCAGTATTTTTTAGAAAAGTAAAAGGAAAAACAATCCTAATACTTTTCATACATGTTGACAATATAACAATATGTGGCTTAAATTTATTAATAATAAAAGCCTTTAAAGATGAAATTGGAAAACACGTAAAATTCACTGATGGAAATGATGTACATTGGTTACTCGGTATTGAAATCGAAAGAAACAAAGAAGAAAGAATTATAAAACTAAGACAAAAGAATTATATTGATAATATAATAGAAAAATATAAGTTAAAAGACACTGCAACGGTACGAACACCAATGACACCTGGACAAGTATTAAAATCACTTGAAAATCCAACCAATGAAGAAATAAACTTTATGAAACAAATACCATACATGAATATGGTTGGAGCATTACAATATGCAGCAGATTGTACAAGACCTGATATATCATTCACAACAGGTCAATTTGCTAGGCATTTAAACAAACCTAGTATTGAACACTACAATGCAGTAAAACACTGCTTTAAATATTTAAAAGGAACAAATGATTATTGGTTAATACTCAGAGGAAAAGATCCGATTGAGTTAATCAGATATACTGATGCCGACAGAATGACACAAGAAGGCCATAAAGCAATATCCGGATATATATTCCAAATTGGAAATGCAACAATGTCATGGTCAAGTAAAAAACAAGAATTAGTGTCATTATCAGTATGCAAAGCAGAATTACAAGCTTTAACACATGGAGTAAAAGAAGCTATATGGCTAAGAAGACTGGTTGAAGAGGTACTGCAGACCTTGGATACACCTACGAAAATATTATGTGATAATCAAGCAGCCATAACAATAGTAAATTCAACAGAACAAAAATATACACAACGAATGAAACATATTGATATATGAAAAGATTTTTTAAGAGATTATATAGAAAATGAAACTATATCAGTTTCATATATTCCAACTGGACAGCAAAAAGCTGATATTATGATGAAAGCACTAACAATAGAACTAATCAAACATTTTACAAGTCTACTCTGCCTAGTAAAAGTTTGAAGGGGAGTATTGAATAAATATAACGAAATGATATAAATAACAGATGGTCATATGAACAACCATCTTACTAAGTGAACGATAATGCAATGATAACACAAGATGATATAGGAGCTAGATAGTTATAGTAATACTAGCTCACGGAACATGTATATAAGGGGAGCTGGTCTCACCCTAGAAATACATTGGTTTATGCTGATAACCCACCTTTGCCTCAACCTCACCACTGCACCTCATTGTCTACCACAACGTGCGTAGATTTTAAGATGCTTGATTTCAAATCGACTAAAAACTCTGACTCTTCTCGTGACGCGTCTAAATCTCCCGGGTGCTGCTCTGTAATGGACCAGTATATAAAGCACAATTTCTCTCACTAATGGCACCAGCACAAGCACACACAAAGCACGCCCCAAAATCATAGACAGCGCACTCACAATTAGCAGGACATCATGGGTCAATCACTAGGAAGGCTACGCAAGCTCAACAACGAGTGCTGGCCGCCGAAGCCCAAGTTCAGCATCGACGATATCCCAGACCTCACGGGAAAAGTCATCATTGTCACTGGCGGCTATGCTGGCGTCGGGAAGGAGACTGTGTTCGCACTTCTGCGCAGGAACGCGAAAGTGTATATTGCGGCACGCAACCGCGAAAAGGCAGAGGCTGCGATTGAAGAGTTGAAGCAGAAGACAGGGAGGGAGGCACTGTTCTTGGAACTCGATCTTGCGAGCTTGAAGTCAGTGAAGAGGGCGGCAGAAGAGTATCAGAGGTATGTGGTGAAGTCTCCTGTTGGGCTCGACCGAGCTCACTCTTAAATTTTGTTTTGTTTTCGCACCGGTATGTGAACAGTAAGGAGTCCCAGCTTCATATCCTGTTCAACAATGGGCGAGTATTTCGGTATACAGGAAATCGTGCCTAGTACTAATTTTTTTTAATATTACAGAGGCGTCATGATCCCTCCCGTCGAACAACTGACATCGGATGGGTACGACCTCCAGTTTGGGACAAATTGCCTTGGTATGCTTCTGCAAATAATCTCCAGAAACCGTTCTTATGAGCTCATACGTACTCCCCAGGACACTTTTACTTCACAAAGCTCCTCTTACCCTCATTGAGACCGCTAAAGCGACGCCGGAGAAGCAGGCACGGGTGATCACGACCTCCTCGTCTCTACATTTACTCCATGGCCCAGACTTCAAGTGGGATACACTCGAGGGTGCCAGCCCCGCACGCACGAAGTACGGCACCGGCTTGCTCTATGCGCAAAGCAAATATGTGAGTCAGAGTTAACCCGTCAGATCACGCTCAATGCTACACAGTTGGCTGAATCCCTACCTGTAGGGCGACATCGTTGTTGCGCGCGAGTTTTCCCGCCGATACAGTGACCAAGGCATCGTTTCTATCTCACTCAACCCGGGAAATCTCAAGACCGACCTTCAGCGTCATATATCTGGCATCCGACATCGCCTCTTCGTGAGAAAATTCAATTCCTCTTCGCGTAGGTTAGCATATTGACGCATATCCAGAGCATGATACTTCACCCCGCGCCAATGGGTGCGCTGACGCAACTGTGGGCGGGCACGATGCCGGAGACAGCGGCGTACAACGGCAAGTACCTCATCCCCTGGGCGCGCGTTGGCGAACCGCGTAAGGACGCACAGGACCCAGAGACGGGCGCGAAGCTGTGGGACTGGCTTGAGGAGCAGGTCAAGGACCTTTGATGAAGAGCGGACCCTCTGGAATATTTATGCGTTTGGATATCCGGTTCTTTTACTCGGTACTTTAGTCTTCATGGTGTGGGGTCGTAATACTCATTCAATATGTAACTTAAAATTGAGAGTGTAATATTTTAAACAGACGTTTCCGAAATTTTCTCGGTAAGCCCTCTGAAAGGATGATTTACTGCGGTTCTCACATACATGTACTTACTTTTGCCGCATATATGCACGTCCTTGCCCGAATTCGGAACATGCCGACTATGCTCGAGGAAAGGGTCGGGAAATGCCGGAGGTAAATATTTTCGTAGCGCGACCTCTGCAAGTACTACCATTTACTTAGACTTGATCAGAGCCAAACGCATTTCAGCGCGCAGACAAGTAAGACGCAATATCTTCTGGAGAAAGATGACTTGCATGCGTCTCGAAATCCGCCGCTTGTGTTGCTAGGTGATGCCAGTCCTGTGTCCCGGTTCACAGCTTCCGCCACGCTTAACACTGGTTCCTTGGTCCTCAATGCTGCGGTCCCTTTTCAATGATATGAACTGTTTTCTGGCCCTACTCTGGCAGTCTCATCATGGCGTCCCCACCGAGTGCTTCGAGCTCCCTCTGGCCAAGCAGTGCCAGCCAGGCGAGCTTCTGTGTCGTCTCGGAATACTCTACCAATGCGACGGAGTCCGACATGCCGGGCGCAGGGCGCATGTTGGGGAATGTATACAGCCGATCGGGCCGCGTTCTGGCATCTGGCCTAGCGGGTGCGGCCAGGCGGTTTCGAGAGCGGCGGCGGCGGAATTCTCAGGCACCAGTAACTACCGATGTGTCTCTTTCCAATGATACTCCCGCCGACGCACGGACGCCCGGAGTCGGAAGGTCGTACACACTCAGCATAGCCCCATCGCTGAATGAGACCGTCTCGGACAAAACAGGGGCAGGCCGCTTGCTGGGGAAGTTGTACTCGGCCGGAGGACGTTCGCTCGAAGCCAGGCTTGGCGCACTCGCGATTCGCAATGGGGCCGGTCCAGACGCATGCGCCGAGCGTATCAAGGAATTGTTGGGTCAAGGGGCGACGTTTGAGTCGCAACGTTTATCTTATCTGGCGCATCGGGATGCAAAGCAGCTTCTGGCTTTACAGGGCAATGGTCGTTTAATGAGGGAGGTTGTACGTCTTGTGGGATATGCACGGCGAGTCGGAGTTACTCTATTCTCGATGCTAAGGAGGACTAACTATATTTTCGGCATCCTAGATCATCTGTCTCCTCGACTCAAAAATGTGCATTGCGACACCTAGCGACGTTGGCTGTAGAAGATCCGTATCTCCTTTCGCTTTTCAATAGTCTTGACGTGCCCAATATTTTGCACGAGCTGAAGCTCCGGGAGCTAGATAAGCTGTCGACTGATACCGACTTCTTTACCCCTTTTTACCGGAAAGCGATTATATGTCTTTCTACAAACGAAGTGAACAGTATTGCGCGGAAATTCCGTCTTAATACTGAGGCTGCATACGAAGTTTCTTACGACGCTTTCCAAAGCCTCCGAAAATATCTCCGGTAAGAGAAACTTTCATATCAAGTTCTTGTAGTCATCGGCTTTGTTGATCACAATCTCGTACTTCTCGACGCAGTGATCCGGAGCAGTCTTTTCTGGTTTTGAGACACATAAGGCGGATGTTCACAATGTGTAGCTCCGGAGCATCGTTTATAGCGCCCGGCCTTCTGAGCGAACTGATGGAAGAGCTCGCGAATCTGGTGTACTCTCTCCCCCATATCATCGAGTGGGAATGTCTAGATGATATATGTGAAGCGTCGCTTTTCTCATACTTGTCTTCTGCGTTCCACGGAGCCATTCGAAGCTTCGACAACATCCTCCGATGGAATAAGGTCATCGTTACAATCTTACGGTACGATATAACGCTGTTCCACATTGCCGTTTTCTAACCCCCTATCCGGGTTTGTGTAGTTACGCTCATCGCCTCCCGAAATCCGTGGCATTTCTGGTACTTAAAACCGATATCGACAACCTGCTAGACGAGAGAAATAGAGAATCCTTATCCTCCCAGGAAGCTGCTATTGCGTTCCCCGACGGCACGCGTCTGTCCCCGTTATCGTTCCGTGACGCGTCCATCGCTTCTCAGATTATATATGACGCATATCATGCCGACCCAGAGATGCACTTCGGTACTCGGCGGGTATGCAAATTCGATCTATTCGAGAGCATGGTGAATTGCTACGAAAGTAAGGTGCTTGCGCCGCTCTGGAGGAACCTCTCGATCGGTCCGGATGCTGTGACCTCTGAAATTCTCGCTGAACGGGCTAGTTCGTGGTGCAGAATCAACGAGATGGACCGTGTCCCAAGGTCGGAAATTCTGAGCTTGTTGTGCAGCAGACTCGCTTCCTATCTGGCAAGGTTCGACTTTGTATAAAGTTCTTTATTCATTCATTTAACTTTATTTTATTTTAATCTTGTAACAGCTCGGATAAAGAGATACGTTCACGGGCCGTCCGGCGCACCAAACTCGTGCTGCAGCTGGACCGTTACTGTAACAAGGCGATGCTTGCAGCGCTCGTCGAATTCAATGTAGCGCCATTGCACACGGATATTGCCTCACTGACAAGGTTGGCGGCGCCGACTCTCAGCCTCAACCAGGCATTGGATCCGGGCGAGTTTCATAGCTGGGTGTACCGCCACCGCTGTGCCGACGGGCGAGTACACATACGCTCACTGACTGTCAGTCCTGCCCTTCTTTGATGCGAGCCCTTCCTGGCGTGCTGACGACGAGGAACTATTACAGTTGTCCCCCTTTTCTATTAAGAATCCGTGCCATATGTGTCGCGCCGCTGGGACGTGGCCAGATGTCGCCTCTGATGATGATGATGATGATGATTACGATGACGACGACGACGACGACGACGACGATGACGACGACCCAAAACCAGTTACAGCGACAGATGTTTTCCGCGCGGCCGCGCGCCAACTGATGCTTCTAGAAGTGAGGCCTGGATCGGCGCTGAGCGTCGCAGGGCACCAGCCTGTCTTAGCGAGCAAAGGTACAAACGCAAGCAAGCGCGAGTACCTTGCATGTGTGCTTGTGCCCGTTGACCGGGAGCATGAAGGCGTGCTCCCCGTCGCGTGGACGGCCGTGGCAGACGGTGCGACACGCGCAACATACGTTGGCCTCCGCGATGAAATCTGCTCGACGGACCATTTCTGGGTGTTAGTACTCCGCTACGACTCGTCGCCTAGTGTGGAACGGGCCGTGCGCGCACAGGGCGGGGTCGATGTTACAGGGGAATGTCGTTGGCAACGTTTGAATAGACCCACTCCTCGACAAATGTCAAATGTAATAGATACCCGACTCGGGTTTAGGTCCCAACATAGGAATTAAATTAATAGAGTTAATATATATGTCATGCAGGATGTACCTTGTGTAAATAATCTATATAAATCTAGTGAAACAGCGATGGACAGAGAAACAAAGGAGAGTGGAAAGAGCTACAAAGAATAATAAATGTCCGTCAGGTCGATGGTCTGTGGTCTATACAGAAGCTGTCTTGCTGGTGGGCCCTTGTCGTCTCCTAAGCGAGATGTAGCACGCGAGGAACAATACGCAGGCGCCCGCACACACGCTCTACTCGACGCAAGGATTCAGTCAGCAAACGCGGAATTTGCATGAGCAATTCATTTATAAAACTGTATGCGTACCCATTGAAGATGATAGGCCGCCACCAGGCGAAGCTCCCGGACAGAAGGGCGCCCGAAATGGGGGTTCCTGGAAATTGCCGTGTGAGCTCGTCCCTTCCATTTCTTCCGAAACGGACAAGAGGTGGATTTCGACGTACCGGTGAGACTTCCCAAACCTGATTTGAATGCGCGAAAGAAAAAGGTGAGCTTGGCACAAAATTAATAATGGTGAAACGGACCTGTGAGCGCAAAGCACATCCCTATCCGTACCCTGCATTGCGCCATGAGCATGCATCAAACAGGAAGTTCACGAAAAACGGACGTACCCGATCTCACTGGGACTTTCAGAGAGAATGGCAAGCATCGGCCCCATAAGCGTCACATCTGCGGAGCCGGTTAGTAAACATTCTTGTCATAATTCTTAGTAATGACGAAAGAGCTTGGTCAACGTACAAGCGCCGGAGAAAAGACCATATAAGCAGGCGAACGCAGAGAATCCGGCGACGGTTTTTACTGTAAGCATGCAGAATACGAGGATGGTCGATCCGGCGGCAGAAAAGAGGAACATGTTCGCAACACCGAGGGAACGGGAAAAGAACCCGGGCGCTAGACGGCCGATCAAAGATACACCGTTTAAAATGGACAGCTAGAGTCCAGGAGATCGATGAGTTTGAGACCCTCTAAGCGAAAATGCTTTGCTAGACGCACCGAGTAGAATGCGAAGGTTGAGTCAAGCCCACGTTTTATGGCGTCTAATTGAATGTAGAAACTCGGAAAGAAAAATGACATCTCCATGAGTGTCATACTACAACGAAAAACGTCAATTACGGAAATGCGTTCGGACCCTGTCACCGACACTCACCCAATTACAATAGAGACATACGACCAATCTCTCGCGAAGCGCTTAATGATTGAAAATGTACTCGTTGCTTTGGAATTTTGCTCCTCCCATTTCTCAGCTTCGCTCTTCTTGGGGTACTTTGTACGCATCAGGAGGACGGCAACGAGCTGCATACCCGCGATGAGGCCCGCGCTAGCCTGTACGCCACGCGCAAACCCAGCGCTCCCATGAAGGAGATTGTTTAGCATAATAGGATGAATCAGTCCACCAAGGGAGGAGCCTGCAACGGCGATCCCCATCGCACGGGCGCGGGCATGCGGTTCAGGGAAATGATGCGCAATAATGGCAATTGAGGGCAGGTATGAAAGACTAGAACCAAGGCCTACGCCGAGACCTTGCGTGAGAAAGACCTGCAGTACGTTAGACGATGTACCCTGGACGAGTTAAAATCAAAGACGCAATTACCTGATAGTATTTTCCAGGTTGAGCTAAGGATAGCATGAAAAGACTGAAAACGAGGAGGACTGATCCTGAGACAACGAGATGATAACTGCAAGCGAAAATCATAAGGTAAATTTTAGGACCGTCATATGAATTTCTGACTGTACTAACCAATAGCCTCGGTCAAAGAGTCTGCCGGTAAAGAGACCCATGGTCAGCATCAGGAAGGCCTGCGTACTGCCGATCCAGCTGGCCACGAAATTTCATACGGTAAGCTATCATCGACCCTCAAAAGACCACAGTTAGAACCTTACCTGATTTGTGACGATGAGCTTTGGGACAGGAATTCACGGACATAGAAATCTGCATTCTCGGTTTAGCTTCCGTGCATATTATAACGGGCTCGATATCAGTAATAGACAGACCTTGGTATACGCCAAAAGCATTGGCATATCTATTAGTAGGTGATGGGTGATGGACGTGACGCAAATCACGATCAGCCAACAAATACAAAATCACGTAAAGGAAGACCATACCCGAAAGTGGTCGACTGGATAATGAAGCTGCGTGACCGTGTCCCTGTCGTCAGCGATGATCCAAACGAAGAAAAAAAAATAGAAAAAAAAAACCCACGAGGACACAACGGTAGCCCAAGCCCAGAAGGTCTCGCGTCGAGTCTTCCCTCTTCGACCTCCTCTCGCCCCGCGGTCTCGACACTGCTCGTGTCGCTCTTGCCGAACTTCTCGCTCGCCTCTGACCCAGCCTTCGGCGCAGGGAGGATGTCAGGGTTCTGGTGCGGAGCCCCGGAAAGAGATGCGGAGTCGGTGGAAGAGTCGGCTTTGCTCTCCATATTTTTGTAGTAGTGATCGTCGGGTGAGGATGTATAGTAGTAGTGAGATAGTGGTAGTGGTAGTAGTAGTACACAGTAGTAGGAAAAGACCCTTTGGCACTATACGACCCGCCTGGGTTATATGTATGCGCAGGGGCTTGAGTGAGTCCCTTAAATATTTTGAAACGGGGACCCAAAGTTGCGCGGAGCGGCTGCGCCGACGTCAGTATGTTTCTGTGTGTTTATTTTTCCAGAAGTCTTCCGAGGCCGCTTATTTAGCGTCAAGCGGTGGAACAGCCTGCCGGGTAGGGAAATCAATCTGGTCTAATAACGGCGAGGCTAGTAAGCCGACTTACAAAGTTCGTCCATCCCCTCGGGTTTGACTGACCTATGCATTGCATTTAGGCATCTATCCAGACGAGAAAGATCTGCTCCGAGACCCGACGGGCGCGCTGCCCCGTATTTATTTCTTCACTTCCATATTGCGTAGGAGCAGGGCGCCGAGGATTCATAGCCGAGTGGCGCGATCGTGTTGTCATGGAGAAGTAGCCCAGGTTTTGGGCAAGACGCAAGAAATGGAGAGCACCGGCCCAGAGTAACTCCAAATTATTGGTGTTTAAGGCTCGCCGCGGCGATTTCAAACTTCTGCCGCCGCGTCACACGTGGATTAGCCCTTAGCTTCCCACGCCCTCATAAGTGAGGAAAGCCTCTAAAAATTTGCATCAATACAAATATTATGGAACTGAGCACGTCACCCTCTCCGGTTTCCCGAAACTGTCGGGACCTTCTCTTCGTCGTCTCTTGTGCACCAGCACCTGACGTTCCGTTCTGCGACTTCTAGAGCTACTTTCTAGACCTCTGCTCATTTACCACAATTCTTCCTAGTGGTCGGAGAAGCAGAGCGGCCTCTTGAAATTGAAGTTACCCACCGCAAAGTTTGGGTCTGTTCTTCCCTCTTCGAGGACCAAACTCCGTTCTCACGTCCTGAACTGACTCGGACCTGCTGCAAGCAAGCCTCGGGAACGAATAGTGATGGTCGAAGTCCTACCGCCGACGGCGTCTGTGAGTGCTGTGAGATAGTTCCTCCCTCGCGCAATATCAGGGTTGCGCAGTTCGCTGATCTACGGTCAGGAAAGGGAGCCGAAAAAGAGAAGCCGCTCGTGCATTTCCAGATAGTCCGAGCATCCCGCTGTCAGCTCTGGGGTAAGCGACTCAGGGCGTACGCAGCTTAGCCTTTTACCTCTGATGCGTCCACGCGGGAGCCCTTGGCTTTTTGTCTAAACGATCATGAAAGTCTTCAACTTGTCCAAAGAAAGCAAGGACAGCATAGACAAGGCATAGCAGGCAGATCGAAACAGAATAGTGAGCGCTCGTCCCTTCAAGGTTCATGTTCAATCCGTCCACTGGAGCTCCGCGGAGAGCGCTGAGGGGATGGTCTCAATTATGCACAGCGAAGCCCGATGGTCAATTAGCAAACGTGGGAGTTCATAAGCATTGATGATTGATGGGAAATGCTTGCATGGTCAAGGAATACAACGGTCCTATGGCCGACTGGCTGGTGGACACTTGCGGGGATAACATACATGTAGTTTACACCTAACGCCCTGGAGTTGGCGATTGTCGTATAATAAACGGACCTTTCCCCAGGCCCTGTTTGATTGGAAAGCGCGTATTTTTTTGCTTTCGGCTATGAGGGGCGTTGAGGGACTACCCAAGAAAAGTAGGAACCTGCCATCAGACTGGCACCGCTGCCATATTGCGAAGCCTGCCGCGGCGCAGAGCGGCACTCTTGTAATAAAGATGCCGTCTCTGCTATGGTGTTCCTCCGGAGCTTGTTTGTGCGGGCCGATGCAGCGAAACAAAGAGGTTCAAGCGAGCAATTTGGAGATGAACTTCAAGGTCGAAGGTTCAACCGACTCGGATGCCAGGGATCCTTCCTGAACACCAGCAGCCGGCCCTCAACTCAATGATTGATCGCGCACGTGCGTCAGTCGCGTCTTTTTCAAATGAAATTTCTTCTTCCTCCCCCGCCACGGCCTGGCTTTTGAATGCATTACATGGCTTTAGCGCCGGCAAAAACAAATGCAGTAAGATCTACGCCTCTTACTTAAGACCCGCGAATTTCTCCGAAGAGATTGGCGTTAAGTTTTTTCTATCCCTTGATCCGTAATTCCCAGGCTCCCTCAGGCCGTGATGTGGGACCCGCATATGCGTTTCAATTTGCAGGTCCATCATGATGGTTGATGCACGCTCCTCCCCATTTTGGTACGTTACCAAGCGCCCAAAATGCGCCATACCGAAGACATATGAATCACCTCTTCCCTTTCCCTTCTGGAGGTATCTCCGACCAGACTCCACCCTGTTTATAAGCCTGAACGACAGGTATCCCTTCTCACAATTACCGTTTACATCGGAGAGGTTTTGAGAATGTACCATGTGGTCCGTACCGTCCGAGTCGAAGGCATAAGTAGGTCCCTGTTACGGAGAGTGTCCTAAGTTCCAGACTCGCAGACTCGCAGACTCCGACCCCACACGGACGTTCTTACGGGCACCTGACGGAGTCGAGAGGCTCGGTACGTTTACACATTAGAAGCAGAAGAGAAGAAATTCGATTGAATTCGGAAGGGCGGACGGACGACCTCGGCCGGTCTCGCGGAAAAGGTACGCTGGTGATAGAATGCAAGAGAAAGGGAAGAGGCAAATGTCGCGTACCTGGACAAAGGCTGAAAATACCATTGAGTTTTGAGTTCAGGGTCTCCGAAGCCTTCTCGATCCCGGGCATGTTGTACACGGAATATATTCAGAAACCCGCGGACGACCTGGCTGCGACAGGAGCGACTAAGAAACGAAATGCGTCGTCATACGCACGCCGGAATGGCGCCCCGATCTATAAACTATGGCGCCTGTGAGAGACGGGCTTTCCTAGAAACGCTAGCACATCTTATGATACATTTAGAACAATTGAGCGAAGAGTAGCCTCCGTCGTCGCCGGCCTAAACTGCGATGGATTCCTCCTAAACTCTAGATCACAAAGGAGACGTCGGACCCCCGTGCTATCAAAAAAACCCAGCCACAAAAAACCGTTTCTCGCCCGGCAACCGCTTTCTTTAGGTAATTTATTCCCCTACGCCTTCTTTCGCTTATGATAAGTCTGCTGAGCTTCCGGCGTATAATAAGATTTTTCATATGTTTTATCGAAAGCGGCAATTCCAGAATTCTTCTCGTTCGGCAACGAAAACTCGCGTCGAAACGATCAAATTTAAACAGTGAAAGCGCGCCGCCACAAAGACCCTGCCCGCAGCCGGGCAGCAACACCACGCATAATATTAATAATACTGAATATCAATCGCGAGTTCGCAAATCTACAGAGCCCTTAAGCTTGCGTCGGCCGCTTGCTACCACCATCCCTGGCCCTTAAACTGCCGAAAATACATTTAATTTATTTGACGCCTGCGACTCGCAAGGGAGGGAGTCTAATTTTTTTTACTTGCCAGATTTTTTGACTTTTGCTATATGCAAGTTTGTAACACTGGGGCTCCATAATGCTATGCGAGAAACGACGAACTGCAGGGACACATACCTTGAGCAGTCGAACTGCGCCTTTGGGAACTGCTTCTTGCACTCTGACCACCACCATCTCACCCAACAACCTCTCACAAAGTGTACCACTCCAGTCTCTCTCTTTTCGTGCAGTCGCCTCTTTTTTCACCATCCCCCCCCCCCTTCCCCCATTCCCCCATGCCCCCTTTTATTCCTTCACCTCCCAGTGCCAAACTTCAAAACCGTGACCACATATGAACCTTCAACCTCATTGATGAAAATCAGCACATACTAGACTGGGCCAGGCGCCAGTACAAACTCCAGGTCATCAGCATCGTCAAACAACCATATAATTCATGGCACATCCTCCTTGTTAAGCTCAACAGTTACACGGTGATCGACATTGGGCTTCTTGATTGTCGGAACTGGTAGTACGGCAACGGGGCTTCCTAGATGTCGTAAGTCGAAGGTGATCGTTGGTGGGGCTTCCTGATCGACAAAATGTGGACGTGGTGTGCTTCTGAGCGGAGTCGGGTTACGACGAAGTGACTAATGGTCAAAGGACACACAGTAGACTGGTGGTAGCAGATAATGGGCTTGTATGAACAAAGAGCACAAGCTTGGGCTTGTGCTACTGAAGTTACATGCTTATATGCTACTCTATGTGTTTACTACTGTAGCGACTTGGTTAGGTATGTTTACCAGCCTATGGAAGGTCATGGAAACGCAAGGAAGGCCTTGGTAATACAAGTACGGTGATCAGTAAGCAAAGCACGTCATGATGGTGCAATAAGGCGTCATCATGGCGTCTTATGGCGTAAGGCGAATAGGGATGAGTAAGGCAGAGAAATGGGGGAGTTGCGCTGACTGATGATGACGAAGAGGAAGTGAGTCAGCGCAGTATGGGAAAGTGAAGGAAAATTGTAACACTCCTCTACTGAGAACACCTTAGCCTTTATGGCCTGTGCTTGGACTTAACATCAGTCCTCCTACAATTTGCAGTCAACTTCACACCTCATGGCAACCTGCCCCTAGCCTCATGCACACATGCCGCTCCAAGTGCTGTCACGTCACCCCTCTCAGAGTCACAAATTTCGGACATTAAACAATTCAAACCACACCCACCCACACATCATAAAAAATCAAGTAGTTTCTCCCACCTTACACAATCAGTATTAGCCATCATAGAATCCATAAAACCGCCACCCCCTCCTACACAATTTGTTATTCCAATTCATATCCCACCTGACAAAATTATTTAGACACTTCCGACCACAAAACCTCACACATCCATAGCCTTAAACCCAGATGCTTTATACCTTGTTAATCTCCTCTTGCATGATACTTCATATGGTCTCATATCTGCGTCTTTTACTTTGTAATGTAGCGGTATATAAATGCAGAATTAAAAATAAAAAATAAAAAAAAAAAAACTGCGCCTTTGGTCTATCTTTCGACGCCGCTTGTTTGGTTAGAATTTGCATTAAGGAGTCATCGTTTTATTGTTTTCAGTGATTTAACCGATACCCGAACATGGCCTAATGTCTAGGCTAACGCTGCAAATGGATCAAAATATCGGGTTCTAGCGCGTGCAGCTGGCCGCGCATTTATAGTTCCAAACTTGTTTTTTTTTTCAAGTAGCGAGAGCGAGCCTGAGAGCGCCACAGACCCGGATCACAAGTCGACAGACCTTACGCATGCCGACTCGGAGTGCACGCAAACTTTGAAGGTGAGTAAGCAAATTACAGTAAGTACTTACACTGCAAAATACATGGCAAAGCCACCCCGCCACTAGACGCCTCCTTTTTTCTCCGCCTTTCCTCTTTACGACCTATGATTTCAGTTTACGGAGCAAAAACTTAGGGGTAGCCGACGCGAGTTTAGGAAGCGGTACAGGCTGCGAAGAGGTTCGCGGGAACGTTGCTCTCTAGCAGCGCGACGAAGTCGGACAGTGGGAGCCATTCGAGGCCCTGCACGGGTGTGCCCTCATGAATAACGCGCACGAAGCGCTCCGCACTGCCGCGCTGTGCTGGAGTCTGCCAGACCTGCGGGCGCACGAGCGAGGCTAGCTTGTAACGGGAGACATAGGGGAAGGGAACACTAGGGCTCACCTCCATGATGATCTCCGAACCGAGCGCGGGCCAGCGCAAGGGTGCGACTTTGCCGAAGCCGAGACCTGAAGCGAGACGTACCATCGAACCGTCGTGTCCGACGTAGAACACGAGCTTGTGCGCCTCTGTGCCGGCTTGGAAGCTCTTGAAGTTCATGGCGAGCTCCATGAACATGACCCCTAGGATTACCGGTCAGAACACGATGGAACGGTCATGGTGAATGGGAGGGGTCGGTGAGTAGATCGGGTCTCTCGTCTTTCACTTCTTCCGCTACAATATCTTTTGTGGTAGTGCAAGGGTGCTTTTCCGAGTCGACCCACCGAAAGTGAGCTGGTTGTAGAGCGTCGCATTCTCGGCTGCGTTCCAGATGTAGCTGCCCGAGTTGAATAAATAAGACTTCCTCAGGAACGTAATTGAGCTCACTTGTATTCAAAGTCACCGATAGCGTGCACGCGGTCTGCGTCTTCTTCAGAGACGCACGCACCGGTCGAGTTACATGGTAGTGGGTGGTCGTTGCACGTCCGGGATGTGAACGTGTCGAAGAAATGGTCGTCTGTAGTGATAAGTAAGCGTCTCCATCCTTGCCTGAAGGATGCTCTCTGAAGTTCGGAGACTAACACCAAGAGGACCACGCGCTGAGCCCTGCGGTACCGAGCGTTGCATCTAGCCGGTTCTGCAGGTCCGCATTTTGCACGAGGTGGTCCGTCCATGCGGGCACGGACTGGTACGCTGCGCGGACGTTGTCGGCGTTCGGGCACGCGTAGTCTGGGGGCAGGGAGTCGATCTGTATGGGCGAGCATGAGAGGTGTTCTATTTAACAGTATGCTTGAGACGCGTCAAGAAGGGAAGTATACGACGCACGGGGGATGGCTGCGTGACGACTTTCCAGGTCTTGGTCGCTGTTGACGGGTCCATTCCGTATAGAACCCCGCCCGCAACTTGGAACGTCCGTGGCTCGGTCGACGTGCGGACGAAGATGTCTGCTTCGTCCACGCGTTCTAGGAAGCCGACCTCGTCATGGTACACGGACCAGAAGTCCTGTTCCGGCACGAACTCAAGAAGAACTTTCAGTACGACAGAACTGATGGGTCCTGACCTTTCCATGCGCGACTGCATCGGCGAGCCCGCCTGCAGTCAGCTGGCCCATATCACACGTGCCGTTCCAAAACTGACTGATAAACGGGTGCCAGGACGGCACGTCTGTCTCGTGGAAGACGCGCGCGGTGCCGCCGCCGTAGTTCATCTGTAGAAAGTTCGTGCAGCCCCAGCCCGCGGGCGGGTTAAACTCGGCCTCCTGCGGGTACAAGTTGTCCGGCGTGCGCTGGGACACCGTGAAGTTGGGATTCGCGCGTTGTTTCTGGAGAGCACAGGGTAGAGTGGACGGATAGTACCTTGTGGTGCCGAATCATCACGTTCATGTACACCAACTCTGAGCCTGAAACGTTCGTCGGAGCTGCATAGTGCGCGGGGACGACGTGAGGCGCGTTGCAATAGTTATATGTATTCCAAGGCAGGTTCGAGGGCGTGATGGACGAGTTGTAGACGCCGTTGTACGCGTCGGTTGACTTCGCGGATACTAAGAGCGCGAGCGCAGCGACGAGATTGCGGGCAGCCATGAGGAGCCGGGCTTGTAGGACGCTGGCACCGTCGGGGCAGAAGAACATAGAAAACACTTTGTACATAGAACGGTGGTGATAATAATAGCCTCTTGAGGGCCAGATTGCATTTGCAATTCGCGTCCTTGGCGAACGTGCGTCGCTAGCTTGTCATGTGCTTGACGATAATTCTTTCTTTCTCCGCGAAGGGTATTGTATGCGGCGATATGCTTTGATAGAAGCGTTGAAGGAGCTCAAGGTAAGAGGTCAAAGCTGCTAGAAGCTCATTTGGCACGACATGATAATAGAGTTGGCCATTGTATTGAGGCTGAATGCTATTCCCACCAACCTCAATAGTCAAATGTATATCTTTTTCTGAATAGCATTGAAGTAGGAGAGAGATTAGAAAACGTCAATTAATTTTCAATATCAACTGCTTGTAATCATAAACCTTCGACCATCAATGATCGACGTGGGCCGTGCCACGGTAACACAAGACCACACGAGCATACGGAAGATAGTATAATCTATGCGCAGTACTATAATGGATACATGCACGATACGATTTATGAAATGGTATTATAGAACTTGAGTGGGGGGGAATGAGCCGGAGAAAGGAGGGCAGCTTTGGAGTACACAGATCAGAATAGGAAAACAGTAGAAAGAAAGAGAATAGTACAAGTAAGAAAGTGCGATGATAAGTACCAAGAAGCACGGGAAGAATCAGTCACGCGGGAGTGTGGAAATAATAAATAAGGCCCAAGAAATGACGGTCCCGAAAGTAAGAGATGGAGAGAAATGAAAGCACGGCGCATAATCAGCGCATCGACACCTCGTCGTCCGAGTCCGAGTCATCGTAGCCGGCAATAAACTCCGGCAACACACGCGTGCTATACGCGTAGTACGGCCGCTTTCGCGCGGAAATCATGAGGGACGCAGCGGTATTATCATCCGAGTACGAGCTCGACGCAGAACCAGAACTCGGGGAGCCGAGCAAGGGCGGGGGTGGGACAGCGAGCACAAGGCGGAAGGCGTCCTTCCCGTTCATGTAGAAGCGGTAGAGACGTTTCTCGCGGATAAAGCCCAGGGATTCGTATAAAGAAAGAGCGGCAGCGTTGTCGTACTCTGTCTCAAGGACGACCTGTGCATTGTCGCGTCGGTGAGGAAGTGGGCACGAGACGAAAGATAAAGTCGCCATAATACGCACCTGCTCGACGCCATGTTCCTTCATCGCGTCTACAGACTGCTGCACCAGTGTGCGTGCTTATGGCTGGCGTTAGCATATGGGCAATCAGATGAAAGGAGAGCACACTTACCGATACCACGCTTCCGCCAATTCCTGTTCACGCTGAGCATGGCGATGTAGCCTCTGTTAGATGTGTCGCGGTGCATGCTCTGCTTACAGACGATAACGCCAATCGGGTCAGACGACGTCGATGGGTACGCCTGCGCGATATTTCAGAGAGTAGTCAGCTATGCCTGTCTCGCCCGCTCAATCTGAGATAGAAGCGAGTACGAACCAGGAATGAGAGATGTGGCCTGCACGACGACGCGTCCGATATTAACGCGCAGCAATTGGCGTCGAGAGAGATCATTCACGCACCATTGTTGAAGGAAATAACGATATGTGTAAATAACATATGGTTCGCTCAGCTCGCTCTGTACGAGGGCCATGATACTGGGCAAATCGGACTCGCCGACATATGGACGGTAGACAATATCGTCCGCCGTCGTCGCTGCCATAATTTCTGGTACGCTGTAGTCGTGGCGAAGGGGAAGGAAAGGGAGCCTGCAGGCAGCTGGGTAGGAGGCTAGAGAGGCAAGGCAGGGCCGGAGGGGAGACGCGAAGACGTGGACGCAGCGGCCACGCCCGTGACGCATTGCAGCCGATCCGAGTCCTCAAGTGCTAATCTCAGATCCGCGCCTCCTCTTGCACACCGACCCCGACGGCGGCGGCAACGACGACGACGACGAGCACCATGGCTGGCCCGATGTCCTCCGTCAACCTCTCCATTCTGAGCTTTGCACTCAGCTCCTGGCTGGACGGTTCTGCCCAGCTGCGCCGTTCGTTGATACTCTTCCCTCTCGAACTCGGCGGCGCTAATACCGGCGTTCATCCCAATGGCGAGCCGCCGAGTCCTCCCCAACCTAATGCGGGTGCTGTGCAGACAAGATTCGTCGACAAGATTCTTCAGTGGCTTGTCAGGCCGGCGAGGGACATGGATGAGACTGAGAAGGCGCTCTTGGGGGCGCTGGATGTTTCGGTGAGCCCGCCACGTTTGTTGGCTTCAGCCAATAGAGACTCAGATAGCGTTGCTAGTCGTCTATTCTATTGCTTAGGCTCCTCGGATCAGGTCCAATATTGCCGTTCATCCTCAATCCTCTTAGTATTACGCTTGCCTTACCACAAAAGCTGTCTATTGGGCCAGTAAAATGGACACAGGTGCTTATCATGTGCACTTTGCTTTCAACTCTCCACGAAGTGCAGCGCACGTCCGTTGCAGCGGGGATCACATGGCTGCGTCTGCAAAAAGCGGCCAGCTCGGACGCGAATGTCGGGGAAGTCATACTGAGAGGAGAAAAGCTTCCGGCACGCAGCCAAGAAGATCTAGACGCGAATTCGGAAGGAGAAGAGGAGTGTGTCATTTGTTCGGGTGTAGGGTACGACGCGCCTCTCCCTGATGCGTCCGTCGGGGGCGCACCGTCCCTCGGGCCACTAGAGACCTTCTGCGTGCACGCGCCAGCGAAGCACCCGATGCACCGCGCGTGCTTCGCCGCATGGAAAGACGCGTACTGGGATGCGCGCGCAACACACACAAGCGCACGGCCCGTTATTGCGCTCTCGCTCGGCGGTGAGGACGTAGATGCGGATTCAGACTCGGACTCAGACTTGGACGCACTAAGCCCGTACCCGGGCACCCAGCAATGGCTTCGTGCCCAAGCCGTCCTCGCCGCGCTTGGCACGCGCGTCACACGCGACGCGTGCCTCGTGCCCCTCGCGTCTGCACGCCGTGTGGGCGGCGCCTTCCTTGAGTCTGTGTTCACGCTGCGTGATCCAGGGGTGAGTGTGCGGGCCAGCGCGGGCGCAGCGCTCGGGAGTCTGGTATCGGCGTGGCCTCCGTGCCCGGGCTGCAGGTCGTCCGTCAAGATGGTCTTTGCGCGCGCGCCTAAAGACAGGACGGCTCCCGGAAACGGTGGGGGGATGCCTCTGCGGATGGTGCGCGTGTGGATCACGTCGTGGAAGCGGCTCGTTACTGGACGGACGATCATGGTGAAGACGGCTACGAATATCTTGTTCGCCCTCTTTCTTGTGTCAATGATGCGGATTCGGAAGTCTCATGCGCAGCGCTTGTTACTTTCTCGACAAATCCTGTAAGCGCGATGCGGCTTGGGGCTTGTGGCCATTTTTGCGATACTTTTTCTTTTCTCTTAACGTGGCATATAGGTTGGTCTCTTTTGGTTTCGGATTTTAAATGTCAGTGAAAGTAATGCACGGTATGAGGCTCGCTGCACATGACATCTCTTTCTTCCTCCGATCTGTGGCTCCTGATCTGTATATCTGCAGTGTAAAGTATGACTTCAATTGCTCTGTGTATTATACATCCCCATAAAGTCTTCCTCCCTGTGGGCTTTAGCAATTCGCCGCGCAAGCGAATGCACTTCAAGTACCCAATATATATCGTATAAGCGGTAGACGCTACGGCAAGAAAAAATGCTACAAAGCTTTTCAAACCCCGGACGGCCGAATCCCGCATCGAAATCGCGCTTCAATACTCCCCTTTCATTAATATGTTGAAGTATGTAGGGAGCTTTCATAGAGTGGAGAGGCAAAGCTATATTACATCAGCTTAATCCTAGCAAGGGTAGGTTCTCACGGGGGGGGGGGGGGGGGCGCACAGCATCAAGCTACTGCTGACTAAGCTGACTTTTTGAGAGCCCCTAACCGGATAACTGGAGGGCTTCGCCCCCCAATCAACCACCCACCATTGACTGCTAAATGGCGCGAAATAAAGGTTGCGGCATAATAATACGGGGGGTCCTTATTCAATCGTACCGGAACGTTGCGGACTATAGGATTCAGCTGATCCGGACTCCGGCATGCCCAGGCTGCCAAAGGCTGCAACGTAACCACGACATATATAGGATGCACGCACTGAGTAGATATCACAGATTCATTCGTTTCCTGTAGCCCCCTGATTGACTTGTACAAAACTCGTTACCGTCCTTATACTTTCTTGAGCTGGAAGGCCGTGAAAGCGACTGTAATTCTGGGGTTGAGACGATATCTTGCAGATTACTACAGGAAGTTCTGCGCGATCAACATCTGCAAATTGGGGCAACAGTGGACACGCCAGGTTATCTTGGTTATCCTGGGCACTCCTACTATTTCTAAAGTATTCGACCAACTTTGAATGGAGAAACTCATCAAGGACTATGAGGAAGCTTGTCAGGGACTGGTCGTGCATAAGGTTGGTTCCGCAGTCCCTGATTCCGAGAGGATAAGCGAGTCTGACTGATCGATCTTCTGCTATATGTGCACATCAAGAGAGCCGCAGCGAATATCCGGGAGCAACTTTCCATCATCTCAGTAAGTCTTCGAAGGAAGAGCCATGGCTCCGCAGAAGGGGCGTTGCGGTGAGCGTGATTAACTCTGCCTGGGACTGCAGTGTTTTGTTCGAGCATCTGTTGAATCCTTTTTTATTTATTTAGCACTGCGTTCGGTATAGCGATCCCGAAGTTGAAGCAGCTCTGCCAGGCTTCTCCCCTAGTGAGTTACCTAAAGCAGGGAGAGATCGCGGGCCTCCTGGACGATTTGTACGATTCGTGCTGGGCCTTTGTCCAGTCGTACGACGATGTCAGTCATTCAACATTATTCGTTCGTGGTTTATTATTACCGCTGAGTTAAGACTATAGGATCTTGTGCGAGAGGATATAGAGGCCCACAGAGAAATATATGTTTCTGAACGCAGAGTTGACAGCGTCAACCTTCGCAGACTCCTGAGGGATTGCCTCCGGCGGGACGACCTACAGCAGCTCCTCATCAACATGACACGGCGCGAACTCTCGTCAATTCAGGGTGCGGTAAAGCTGGTAAGCTCCCTAAGAGGTCTGACTCTGTAGAATTGTAAACTCATTTCGAGACTCGGGCGCTTTGAAGGAGATGTCTATGTCGAGTGCACACTCGGGAGACGTTCGCCTGTATCAGGATTTTCTCTCTCGCTTGGGTCGGGAGTCAGAACAGGCGACGAGAGCGAGGAGGTCGAAAATGCCGCAAGACCTCACTGGAAAGATAGTTAGAATCAGCAACTCCCCGGTTGCGTGGGGTGCCGCATGTACTGTTTGGACGGGTGAACTGTACGGTAAACGAGTCACTTTACACAGCCCTAACCCGCCTAGTGGTCCCGACCCAGCGCGCAAAGCCGCCGAGGCCGAAAAGGTTGTTGCTGCCACCGCTAATTCATTTGCATTCAACTGCTCAGACTCTAAATAATCCACAGAACTCTGCTATCTGGGCTTCTTTTGATCATCCGAATGTCCTGACCCTCTTGGGTATCTACAGAGATTTCAATAAACAGGGCATGGCGCTTGTTTCTCCATGGATGGAGAACCAAACGATCCACGATTATATCAGGAACAACCCCAGAGCCGATCGCCTGAAACTAGTGAGCCTACTGGTCTAATTTTATAATACCTATGCTGACTTGTGTGTGTATGAAGATCACCGAAATAGCTGCTGGTCTTGCTTATTTGCACGGTCGGACACCGTCATATATACACGGTCTTTTAACTGGGGTACGAATTCACAGTCTCTTTCTTTGAAACACTGACTAAATTTTGCAATCGTGTCATTAGAGCGGCGTTTTGGTGAATGAGGAAAACAGAGCCATCGTCGGCGGGTTTGCATCTGCAACATTTGACAGGGGCTGGATGACGCCACTGCGCTGGCTGGCCCCGGAGAACACTAAGCGCGAGACGTTTGCTGCGACCGTGTCGTCAGACACGTACAGCTTCGCTATGACCGCTCTCCAGGTACGCAAGGTCAAATACGAATCGAATTTCAAACTCTAAATAGCAGATGATTATAGATATTGACTGGGAAGGACCCCTTTGACGAGATCCGTTCGCCGATACAGCTGCTCGAGGCACTGGAAAGGGGTGGACGCCCTGCCCGTCCTGAACACAGGCTCATCCATCACGGCCTCGACGACCGGCTCTGGGAACTTATCACTCGGTGCTGGTCCCAGGACCCCTATGCACGGCCTCTGATGAAGGACATGCTGAGAGATCTCGAGAAGATGCGGGAACTCCCTGCCTTGGACGTCCAGGACCTTACGAGGCTTATAACTCTTCCCATGGGCAGTGGCTTGAACGCGGTCAAGGCTGGCGGCTCCTTTGGTGATATACGCGTGGGAACGCTGGAAGATGTCGGAAGTGTCGCGCTAAAAGCGCTACATGTGCGGAGTCAGACACAATCTGATATTCGTCTTACGAAGGTAATCAGAAATTATGCTCCTTTCATACATTTTAATTTTCTGACTGTCCTATTAGAGATTTATTAGAGAGGCGTCAATCTGGAATACGCTGAAACATCCTAATATTCTCCCATTTCTTGGTACGGCCGATCCTCCCGATCTGCCCACCTGCCTCGTCTCGCCTTGGATGTCAAATGGAAACTCCGTAGAGTATCTTTCTAGACACCCCGAAGTGTCCCCGCTCTACATTGTGAGTCTCAGATTGAGATGCAGTCCTGGTTATGTCACGCTCGTATTATTGTCAGGCACGAGGGATCACGAGGGGACTTGCCTACCTACATGCCCACGAGCCACAAGTAGTGCACGGAGACCTTAGAGGAGTACGTATGCTCTCCCGCGTGCTTTGATACAAAGAGCTTGACCCACACACACTAATTACTTTATAGGTGAATATTCTGATCGACGACGATGGGGAACCGTTGCTTTGTGACTTTGGTCTGGCGGTTGTCGTTGAAGACCTTACGCACTTGCCGATCTCCACCACCCTCCAGAACTGCGGGAACCCGCGCTGGATGTCCCCGGAGCTTTTCACTTCAGAGGACAATATCGTTAGTCCGGAGTCGGACGTCTGGGCTCTAGGCATGGTATTGCTAGAGGTACAAGTTCTCCCGTCTTTGCGATGGCCGCACCCGCTATTTTCTTACCTTGTTTCTACTCAGGTCACGGCACTCGTAACGCCATATTGCGAGCTCCAGAACTCCGCACAGGTTATTATCCATATTCACAAAGGCGGAAGACCTACTCGCCCTCGAGGGAAAGACGTTGTAGATCGGGGCCTAGACGACGATCTTTGGGCGCTTATGCAACAATGCTGGACTGAGAGACCATCTTTGAGGCCGACCGCATCACAGGTCCTGGCCGTGTTGGAAAACATTACCCCTAAGAAACTTCTTTACTGATAAATTGGATCGTGGGCGTAAGACCTAGACGACGAATCATGCAGAGTGTATCGGATTATACCAACAAGTGTTTAGTAGTCCATTTTTTCCTCTTTGTATACGCACGCAAACTCGTTCTATAGATTTATGCATCTAGACTAATACTGTACACGCACATATAGGAGGTAGATAGGAAACGGTGTAAATATTCACTATGCTTTAATGTCGGACGTACTGGACTTCTCGAGATCAGAATCCTCTACGACTTGCTCGACACTCTGGTCTTCAGTGATGGGTGCGTCAATGAAGGTCTCTCGCGCTGGAAATAAGACCGAGCAGGTGTAGTAAACAAACGATGCCGAGGTGAACTGGTGTAAAGTAGAAGAAAGTAGACTTGAGTATCGAGTGAATTGAAACCATTAAAGCTCCTAGGAAAGCCACTTACGCTGTATATCCACGCAATGTCGAATAAATGCACGGCGCCGCCGACCTTGATGCTCGTGTTGATGGAGTTTATCAGACCCGGCATGTTTGGCGTAACCGAGACTAGCAGTGCGAGCGCCGCGCGCCAGTTCTGCCATCGTCAGCGTAAGTCAACGCGTACCGTATAGAGGAAACGTGACGGTGTCAAGACTTACGACGCCGCCGACGTATCGATAGCGCCCGTGCGGTCTATACATGGATGGCACGTCGACGTTTCCGTGGTGCACGAGCCAATACTATAAATGACGAGTGATCAGGCGTTACAATCTTATTTGGAATTTCTGAAAGCTCACGTCCGTGACCATGATCCCGGCGAAGGGACCAAGGAAAACGGAATATCCGTTCTAAGATAAAGTGAGCTGCGAGTTACATGTTTTCACAAAACGAGTACCTACCATGAAAGAAAGGAAACCCGATGCACTGCGTGATGAAGCTTTAGCCAGTGACGTTTCGTGTAGAGAAGGAAGGCCATACCTCGCTAGGATTTCCCAAGGACAAAGCGCCCAACCACCAATGAACGCGCATATAATCTGTCCGCGACGAATATTTATATACTAGACAAGAAGTCAGCATACTGTTTCGATATGGAGTCAATTATATAACGAAAAAAACCTTCGGCCAGAGAGCCGTCATATCATTTCCAGCACAAAGAGAGTTCGCAGATATATTCGTTCCTATTGTCGCGAGGCAGAATGCGAATGCTGCGAAGAAGGCGGCGGCGCGGTTATCCCATTTGTCAATGAGAGTCAGGGGATCCCAATAAATGTTTCCGTAAGGAGACGCTCCGGCACTCGTCACGGCAATGCCGATGAAACCGCAGAGCGTGAAAGCGATGGGTATGATGATGAGTTGGATGTATTGGCTAAAACGGGCGAAAATCAGCGCCCAATTAGATGCATATTCAATTCATACGGAGAGGGGTCGCGTACTCCTTCTCTGATTTAGCGTATCTCTAATGCGTGATGAGTCATGAGTTATCCAAGGTAATATGTAGCTTTACGAGAGCTATCATGGCTCACGGTGAAGTCGGGAATATTGACTGATAAGGTTGCGTAGATCCCGAGTGCACTATTGAGTGCACTTAGCCATGCCCAGGAGAGCGCACTGCCTGAAGCGACCGCGTGTTCTTGGAAAAGTGAACTATGAGAGGGCACTTTGACGAACGCCCAGATGAGCATTGCGAGCCAGGCAATAGGTACAATGATGCCTTTCGCCAGGAAAAGCCAACGAATCTTCTGCGGTGAGACGAACATGAAAGGAAATTGGAGGAGCCAATATAGAATGTAACAGAGCATCCCGCGAGTTGTTATATTCG
Source organism: Coniferiporia sulphurascens (assembly GCA_002794785.1). NCBI lineage: Eukaryota > Fungi > Basidiomycota > Agaricomycetes > Hymenochaetales > Hymenochaetaceae > Coniferiporia > Coniferiporia sulphurascens. The sequence goes on along the minus strand of NBBA01000008.1, from coordinate 206,342 downwards.
ACCCTGGCGCAAGATGGTTGGGCAGATTGGCAAGGGAGGGCCAGATGGCTTTTAGCATCTATATAACCACGGTCAGACGAGTGTTAGATTGTAAAAGCTATATTCTGCGATAATGCTCGGACTGACCTGATATACGGACTCAGACCCAATATAAGTTTGCACTCCGAACCAGAACATTGACAAGACAACGCGACTGATAACACTGAAGTAACTGAACCAGAAGCCGAAAGAGGAGCGGTTTAGCACGGGGAATGGTACATGCAGACGCGCTCCGATCGTTCCGTTCGCAACCATCACGACAGCAATGATAATATGTCCGACAGCGATAGCAGGCAGTGCCTGTTTCCTGCAGAGATAGTCAGCGCGTGCAGTGTTTCTTGTAGTCTCAAGCGGAACACGTACCACGACAAGCCGACGGCGATCATCGACGACGCGAGCTCCCAAACCGCAGTGTTCGTCGCGTCAGAAATCCAGTAGAAGACATAGTTCATTGTCGTCCACGTCCGCAAGTGCGGCGGGACGGGGTCCATATCTTTGTTGCTTAGCCTGCTATTTGGCGCGAAGGTGGACGGCTCGGGTTGAAGCTCCCATGTTTTGCGCTTCCCCAACGCAGCGAAGCGCGAGCGCAGTACCGAGCTCATGACGATGACAGGAAGCAAGTACTTGACAGTATCCCACTAAGCGTAGGTCTGCGTCCCGAGTAACACCCCGGTTCTTATAATACATTGAACAGGATAGCCTAAACTGTTCCTGCAAGATAAGTACCTGATAAGCTCAGTCCCCGGGCGCATTCCCCCCGCCAGGCCGCGTGCAATGTTCGCAGAACCCGTTACCTTATCATCAGAATTCCTATATATAGGACGGCGAGCTCAGCTTCGCGATATGAAAACGATATAAATATTGGAATAAACTGTGTATAGTTTCTGACAGGTATCATATCGGCAAAATGCTGCTCGCTCCCCGCAGAGCCATTTGAGACCCAAACCGCAGCGTCTGGATACCACCTGGGAAATATGCTAGTACATACGATACGAGCGCGACGACCTGCCATGCCATTTCGTCCCCTCATTAGCGCAGCAACGACTCAGAAAAGACGTACACATACCTGGACGATTGCGCTTATTAGTGCGCCTGGATACGACTTCGACTACAAGTAATCAAGACAACGAATGAGTAAATTGCAATAGTGGCAGGAACACAGTTTACCATACCCCAACCGAGAAGTAAATAGTGAGGCCTAGACTTGTTACATAGGCCAAAGTGAAAGGTAGTCTTTCTTTCGAGAATAGGTGCTTTAAATGGTTTATAGGCCCAATGAGGACGGCGAATCTGAGCAAAGAGACATCAGAAGAAGTTCACTCAAATATTCCCGTGTGCTTACCCGACCATGACTAGCAGGCTTCCCAGGCTGGATTTAAGGTGATTAACTCAAAATAATCATACAATAATGGTACAAATTCACAAACCTGAAAGCAAGCGCAAATTTTGACGGTCGGAGCATAAATAAGGGCAAGGTGAAGAAGGCAACGAAGAAACATGCTCCAGCGCCAAGAAGACAAGCGCCAAATCCCAAGAGTCTGCACGAAGAAATCAACAGAGTTGAGCGCGCACGGTGGGAGCAGCTTGACCAACCTTTCCCATCTCGACAACGCAAAGTAAGCCTCTTCCTCATTTGAGCGGTCGCTGGATCGTAGCGGCACATATGCCCCACCGATTGAGTTGTAAAACCTAGAGAAAGGGTTTCCAGTAGAAGATGCTTGCGCCTGTTGCGATTCGTCTGTGACCCCGCGCGCCCAGCGGAACTGCGAGAGATTTGTGCGGAAGCTTTGCTCTGTGTTTGGTGCCGGAGCCATTTCAAGTGGAGAACAGGTATAGTCAGGGCACAGGCGAACTGTTCGTGACGAGAACTGGCAGAAACGTAGTTATTCACAGAGGTCGTCGTTGGCGCTGTCGACTCGGCGGCGGTGGGAGACGTGGTGCACCAAATATGGAAGGTATACACCTGTGCTAATATTACGTTACACATCCATTACAGGCATGATTGGCGGACTGTAAACCAGCGAGGCAGCGAGTTAGGAGTTCACTTCAACGTCGTCCACACTTCGGTCGCCACGGGCTCGCGTTCCTCGCAGACCTCACTGTTGGTAGCAGCGAAAGCTCGCAGGGGGAAAAGACGGTATGGTCTCCGCGTCAGACGAACGTCCGTTCGATGTTATCCCTTTTGAGGTCGGCAGCGCATTTATGCTCCTTTCAAAGTGGTCCCACCAGCTGATGATCGTGTAGGATATCAAGGGCGACTGGAGGAAACTTGGCTCTGGGTCTTTCGGGAACGTTTTCAAAGGCGCGCAGACTCTCGGGATATTTCGGCGTTAATTAACGTACCAGCAGGAACCTACCTTGGCATCGATGTGGCCATTAAGGAGGTGCTGCCATCCACTGACTACGACGTCGCGAAATACTTTGAGAGGGAGTGGAGACTAATGAAGTGAGTTTATTGAAGTGTCAATGCGAGAGTAGATCTTGAATGGTGCTTAGGGAGTGCCGACACCCCAATGTTGTCCTCTACCTGGGTTTGTCGCGAGCACCGGAGCCCGATGGTCGGATTTTTATTGTATCCGAATTTATCGAGCACGGTGAGAGATTTATAACGAAGCCTTGATATAAGTATAGGTCTAATGCCGTTCAGGAAATCTCCGTATGTACATTCACGACAAAACGAAGCCTTTCCCGTGGAAACTCCGTATATCTTTTGCGACTGACATCGCCCGTGCCCTCGCCTATCTACATGCACGCAAATGTCTTCATCGCGATCTTAAAGGCGAAAACCTGCTCGTCACTGCCAATGGACGTCTTAAAATCACAGACTTCGGCTTTGCGCGTATTGCAGCTCGAAATGAAGAAGAAAGCAGGCGGCTCACTTTCTGTGGCACGGACGCATACATGTCCCCCGAAATCCTGCTCGGAGAAGAATTCGCGTTGCCTACGGATGTATTTTCGCTCGGCATCATACTGTGCGAGATTGGTGCGCGGAAACTCGCCGATGATTATACGTTCAAGCGCTCGGCGCCGACTTTTGGGATCGATGTAAACGATGTGCGCAAGCTCGTTGGGGGAGCACCGGGTGCCCACCTGCTTACTTGCAACTCACTCTTGACTGTCTTGCAGAAGATCCAAAGCGCCGCCCGGACATGATGAATATTCTTGAACGTCTGCGGGACATCGAGTTAGAAGTTCTGGCGCGTCCATCGGAGGGAGATGATGTACATCTTGGGAGCATCAAGTTCATCACTGGTGGTAGGCGGCCGGGAGCCGCTCCGCGCATCCCTAGTTTCGGACTCGGCGTTGCCAAGGATGTACGAAACGGAAAGAAGATCGACGACTTGAGTAGTGATGAGGGGGACAGTGACGAAGAAGAACTAATTGAAGCAATCAAACGGTTAGACGTTGGTCGTAAGTGATACCAGCACACAATGGAATATTTTTAATCAAAAAAAAAAAACTCGTTCACAGTGGATGGCGCGAGTCAGCAGGCCCTTCTACATAGCACTAACGGTGGTGGGGGCAGCAACTATAGTACTACCGTTATCCGCTCTCACGCACCTCAGGCGTCCGCTGTACCGCCGTCCCTTTCCTCTATCGTCACGATCCGTTCCCCACAGCCAACTGACGTGGGCACACTCCCACGCTCTGCATCAGCGGGTTCATTCGAGTCCTTCCACACCGCATCGTCCTCCATATCTATTGCCGCTGCAACGGAGGGAAGCTCGTTGGATAACTCGACGATTCGCGCTGGCGCGGGTGGTGCACCTCCAGCACTCATCCACCGCTTCACCTTAATTAAACCCGGCGTACGACGGCGTACACACTCACCTGGTGCGCGCGCGGGGAGTCCAGTGAAAAGGGACAGAGAGCGCGAAGAACCAGGGAGCCCAGGAGGAGAGCTATGGAGTCCATTTGGGTTCTTCTTCTCAAGTGCGCTTGCTGCGAAGTGCGACATCTGTGCAAAGAGGCTAGGGTGGAAGCCTGTGCTTGAATGTGATGATTGCGGATTAAGGTACAGTATATTTTAACTTCTAGCCCACTTACGGGGTGCCTTACTTATAGTTTCACCTCTTTTCTAGAGCGCATATAAAGTGCGGTGAAGTCGCACCAGTGGATTGTGGACTGCGCCCCGCGCGTCCCCGCGTCCCACAATCCTACCCCCCAGGCTCGCCATTGACCAAAGCCAAACACGCGGGGAAACCCGCCACGAGCTCCCCGTCGCCCTTACCTAGACGTCACTGAGGGATGTCTTCATCTCGAGCACCGCGCGTGCTAGCATACCATTTTTATAGGCTCGGCAACCTGCATATCGAAGCCTCACGAATCACGATCCTGTTACGACAATCACTCCACGTCCCCGCATTGAGTACAGTCCTCCATACCACTTCTCAAGGACCGCTGTTGCTTTTCTCTTGTTCCTCTTTTGGTCTGTTGTATCAGCGCGTGCGCTCCATAGACTTTTTAGTACGTTTACGTATCATGCTCTGTGTTGTATCTGCCTGCGAGCCCAATATCTTGCTCTTATTAAAAGAAGCCGTAACTTTCATTCCTCTTATTCAGACGAAAATGTGCAGTCTCGATCGTTAATATTGCGAAATAATTATTTCGACGCTGGTTGGGCATGCCCGCAAGGTGTCATTGAGGCACTAATACCAGTAGGGAGAAAAAGAAATATATATATAAAGGCGTTTGAGTTTTAGAGTACGTCCCGTTCAGGGACAGTATCTACTACACGCTTCTCTTTGTGGCTGATCACACAGCTAATATTTATATGACCACAAGATAACAAAACATTGACGGGTACACCACACTCCTCGTAAATGTACCTTATTTTCCTCAAGACACAGATATGTTTGAGCCGCTTGTATGCTAGAACGTATTAATTAGAGACTGCACCGATGAACCATCATGATGATACTGACTAGCATCATGAATCTTCAGCTCTCACGTGATAGAGTCTGCTCTAAAATATACTTTGATCGTAACCGTAAAATTGTTGTTTACGCTCGTCTCTAGTCATTTTCATTCTTTGTTCATCGGCGGTCGTTGAGGAGAAGGGAGATGCTGATGAAGCAGTGAGTTTGGAGCGGTCACGTGAAAGATTCCGCCATTCTGAGATAAGATGGTAAGCGCTTCTGGAGACTCAGAGTCCTGACAACAGCGGTCCTGCGGCGTATAAAGACCACATCAGCATCAGGCCTCAGCGCTCTTTGTATACATACACTCTCGCATGCTTGCGCGGTTGAACGCACTTCGCCTCTCGCTGCTTGCCACTGTACCCGCCTTCGCACGACAGACCCAGTCTCCACAGAACAAGGGCATCCATTCGATGGCCGCGCATACAGGTACGTTCGGTCTCACGCTGCCCTGATCTCAGGGAGGGTCTGGTTGCGGGTGCTGAATTCTCCTTACTTGTAACAGGACCGACAGAGATTGCGATCTTTGCGTCGGGCTGCTTCTGGGGCACGGAGCACATATTCTTGAAGAAATACCCGCCTGCGCAGAACCTGGGCATCCTCTCCACGCGCGTCGGGTACACCGGTGGCCGCGCAGACGTGCGCGAGCCATCGTACCGCCAGGTGTGCTCGGGCGAGACGGGTCATGCGGAAGCTGTGCGTATCGAGTTTGATCCCTCTGTACTCAAGTACGCGGAGCTCGTTGGTGAGTTCCATCCCATTCTCGATCCCCCCCGTCAAACGGCACCCCGTTTGTCGAGCTGGCAGAGCGCTGAACTGTGTGAACAACTTAGATTATTTTTATCGCACACATGATCCCACGACAGTGAACAAACAGGGTCCAGACACTGGCACGCGTGCGTATCTCAATTCAAGCGCGTTTTCTTGAGACTTACTCATGTCCGCGACAGAGTATCGTTCCGCTATATTCTGCAACTCGTCTGAACAGAAGACTATTGCCGAACTAGTCACCCAGGACATTCAGAAGAAGCACTTCGACTCGCGGGGCGCGAAGATCGTTACAGAAATCCTGCCTGCTGCCCCGTGGTACGATGCAGAGGACTACCATCAAGAGTACCTTTTCAACAACCCCAGTGGTTACCAGTGTCCCACGCACAAGGAACACTGGTGAAATGAACACGTAGATCGCTAGCATTGTAGGATAAGCTTTGTTGTACTTCAGATAGCCGTTATGATCATGTCGCTTTCTTTCGCGCCGAAACTTACTTCGATGAACTTCGCAGCAGCAACTTTAAAGAAATAAGACTTTTTGGATGTGATTGAAAGCTACGGTAACCTCGGTAAACACAAGGCTGGTATTAGCAAGGAACCTGTCTATGGCACTGAAATCCGGTCAGGCAAATACGTTTCAACAGAAGGTATCAAACCCACCCAGTAGTAACAGTATTCAAGCATCCTTCACACCGATCAGTTCAGCTTGGAGAAAAGCCTCGGGGCGACGCAGCTCTGTGGCGCAAAATGTAAGCATCAAAATGTCGGCAAGTTTAGCAAAGGAAGCTACGCACATCCACGCAGTGCATCATGCTATTAAGTTGTAATAGTGGGCATTATTAGCCAGAGAAGCGTAAAAGGAACGGCGAAAACAAGAGTACGTACTGGAACATTTCCTCAACGCAGTCCTCACCCTTGAAGCCTCCACCTGCCTCGACCTTCTCCTGGCAGTGTTCGAAGTGTTTTGTGAACTTGACGCACGAGCCTGACTCCCGGCATTCCTCGCGAAGCGCAACCATCGGCTACATGGGCAAGGGTGGACGCAATCGTAGGAAAGCATGAGGGTAGCGTGCGGATATAAAACACATGTCGGGAGGCGAGTGCAACGAACGTAATTCAAAATAAGAGGAAAGAAAATCAACTCGGCCGTCAGTACACGTCCAGATAAAGTCGAAAACAATGGTTACACACGTCTTCAGGCTCCTCCTCTTCCTCTTCTGCCTCCGCCTCTGTCTCCTCCTTGTCCTCAGACTCTACCTCGACCTTCTCAACCTTCTCCTCGGGCGCGTCGCACGCGGCGGATGGGATGAAGCTGGACAAGAACGTCGCGAGAGTCATTGCGCTCTAGTTGTAACGGAGGGGAAGAAACTGCTCTAGAGCTCTAGATGGCCCGCGCTGTGCGTTGAGCTGTAAACCGAAAACCGAGATACTCGTTCGGGCGCGCAGGAAATTCTCGGGTTGAATATAACGCGTGACGTGTGACTAAAAAAGGGTCGTAATTATCGGGTTCCGATTGGTTTATGCTGAGATGGGTTACATAATCCTGTTTGTCAGTACGGAACTTCTCGCATTCTTAGCTGGTTTATCTAGTGGGCCCTTCAACAAGAATCGCCTCCAGCCCTGTGAGCTTCTAACCATCAGCAACAATTCCGACTTCAAGTATTAGCTAATACACAGAAAATGCCAACAAATGCTGCAGCACGGAAGTCTGGGCCGCCGGGAGGAACTCAAGGGGTACAAGCACCCAGAAGGCCAATTCAATAACGATGGAGGATATCGATCCAATCATGCACCCCTCCCAGTCCAGCAGCGATGATGGGTGCGCTTTAGCTCAACTTATCAATCAGGTTTCGCTCACACGTCGTAATGAACTAGGATGATGGCAACGATAGCTCAGCAAATGCAAGGTAAGTATCTTTGTCCTGCATAGTTATTGACACGACCGTCAAGCATGCGCTCAGTATCCATGGAGAAGAAAAAGAAAGAAAAAGAAGCAAGGTTTCTCCAGACGGCTCAGGCAGAACTCACAAGAACTGTAATGCATTTGATATGTTCACTACTTCTCCGCTCTTTTTAACGCGTGTATAAGCTTTCGGAACGGGCTCATGAGTTCGCGGACGATGCTGCTGAAATGTCTGCTATGTGTCCATTTTATATAACTCTCCAGACTTAAGGCATGGTTCCCAGCGACAGGATCTTCTCCGACTTCCAAGACGCTTATGCAGCGAGTGAGGACAATATCCGGAAGCTGTGGGATTCCATTCTCCGGGAACAACTGAAGTTGCAGGTCTTTATCGCGGACACGAATTATTTGCTTGGACTTTCCGAGACGCTCATTTTCACTGCTTTTAATTAGGCATTCGTGAATGCGAAAAAGAAGAAGACAGAAGAATGCGAGAAAGAGCGCGAACAAGAGCATATACGCGCATTGGCGCGTGGTCGGAAGGGATGCGAAGGCACGTCTTTATCTATTCCTACAGTGTATAAAGTCTACAGTAACGCCTTTTCATTAGAATTTCAACGTCTCATTGACTCTCTTGATCCCAACCTTGCGCAAGCTTGATCCTGTCGTCTTCTGTGGTCTCTGGCTTGCTGATTTCCTCCTACCGTACTCGGCCTTGTTCGTCTGTTGATATCGTGCTGCTACTACTCCTCTGAATCCCTGGCCTCTACTTTCTGTCATTTCAACTGATGTGCTTGCTCATGCTTGACGTTCACATGAACAATACGACATGTATGCATCAGTATTTTATCGAATACGCTAATGGCCGAATGCCAATAAAGTGAATACTATATTACTCGTATGGTGTCCTACAGCAAGAACACGATTTGTCTGACCATAAGGAGTTAAGGTGGACAAGGCAATTAGAGGCTCGCTAAAACGATTTGTCGACTCTTTCTGATGCCGGCGTCCGGAACCGCTAGGAAGCTCAGTTGTATGTGTCGGCCCCGGAGATGTTCAAGGTCTGTCATGATCATGTAGTGCGCCATATCCAGCGCCAAGTCATGTGGGGCTTGTCGACGTTGGTCCTAAGCCCCGTGCTCGAGTTCCAGGAGCGATGTATTAGGACTACTCTGAACGGTGCGCTGAAAAACTGTTCTTCCGACTTCTTGATGACTGAGGTGCTTTCTGTCGGATGTTTCAATTTTCAATGAATGTATGTCTAATGGCCTGGTGATCCTTTATATATTTATCCTACTCTTGTCTCCGCTTTGAAAATTCGCTCGCCATACCTTCATACGTCAAGCCCCTTCTTCGAAGCATCGTTGCGACGTCAAGGGAGGTTGAAATGCTCCAGAATCCTCAGGCGCACCGTTAGCGGTCCGAAGTATCTCCATGCCAGTATAAACCAACCAGCGAGTCAGCCAGTAATGCTCAGTGCGCAAGAAAACAAGGCGCCATGGTTATTCTCGCGTTTTTTTCACTTCTGTCTTTGCTCCTCGTTGTCGGGGCAGGCACTGCGCGGCTCCCGCAAGCCTGTCCTGCTCTACCTAGGTCTCTCCCAGCTCCGACGGATCTGCCGATCATCGAAGCGCTTCCAGACCCCTGGACCTTCTTTAACAACGCGTCTGTGAAGTCACAAGAGGATTGGGCATGTCGCAAGGCAGAGTTGCTCACGCTTGTGCAAGAGTACATGTATGGTTATTACCCGGATCACTCGCGCGAGACCGTCAGCGCCGTGCGCAGTGGGACTAACCTGTCCGTCGCGGTCTCCATCGGAAAGAAATCAGGCTCGTTCAACGTGACGTTGTCGATGCCGACTAGTGTAAACGCGACGCGCAGGCATCCGGTACCTGTTGTCATCAGTGCGGGCGGAGTCAACGATACTGTCTTTCTTGGCTCAGGCATTGCGCTCGTCACCTTCAACGTCGGCGATGTCGCAGCCGACTCATTCACACCCGGGGGTGCGTTCTGGGATCTGTATTCGGGAGAAGACATCGGTATGCTTCCTGTTTGAATGATTATTTTTTGTTACTTACCTTTTTGGATGGGAAGGTGTCATCACTGCCTGGGCGTGGGGCTTTCATCGCATTCTCGATGCTATCATTCAAAAAGTTCCGGAATTTGATCAAGAGCGTGTTGGAGTCATAGGGTGTAGTCGCGATGGAAAGTCTGCTCTCGCAGCTGGTATCTTCGACGAACGCGTGCGTTACGGTACCAACATATGGTACCACCGCTATTGACCTTTTCCTTTTACATTGCACTAGATCACCCTTACAATGCCCATGTCGAGCGGGCTGGAGGGCATTGCTCCTTGGCGCTTCCAATTCCAGGAATGTAAGTGCACTGTAGTTGAGGTAGACACACGGACTCGACTGACTGATGCTAGTTGGCGAAAATGAGAAAATTACTAACATCACCGGCTATGCTCCATACTGGACCAATACGAATCTGCTCAAATTCGTCAATAACTCACACCAGATTCCCTTCGACTCACATCTCAATGTAGCCTTGGTCGCCCCGGTACGTAGCCTCCCACGAACCTCACCAATTCGGGTATACCTGACAGAGCTGAATTAACTAGCGTGCGATTATATGGGATGAAGGTTCGTTCTTGGCTCGTGCCTAAATTTAAATTAAATGACTGACATCTAAATCATTTTTTATAGGCGAGGTTGACTATTGGGTACGAACGGCGGAAAGTTGGCGTGGGTCTTGTTCTGACACGCATACTTCTAGACCAACCCAGAAGGAGAAGCACGGGTCACTTTCCCGGCTGCAGAGGCTGTATATGACTGGCTCGGTGCGAATGACAAGATTGGGGTTGCAATCCGAAACAGCAGTCATTGCGATATTTCCGGATAGTGAGTCACCTAAAAACGACTAACCTTCGGGGTGGTGGCTCTGACAATCATGTTACTTTCCTAGCACCAACATCCAGGCATTCATGCTTAAGCAGTTCTTCGGCACGCCTACGGAACGAGACTACACGGATATATCGCCTTACACGACGTATCCGTCCGCTTATCCGTGGCTCGAAGGAACATCTACAAGGAAGCAGGCATAGTCGTATTCGTGCCCCAGTAGGTGATGTGACAGGAGACGTGCTGGTAATTCTTTTTAGGTCTCCGTTTGCACTGTTAATGTGGTTGGATAAGTTGACAAATAAACAGTTCGTGGTTGAACGGTTCCATCCATTTGCAGATTATTTTTTAAGTCTGTCCGTCATCTTGCACTTCAGGCTTGCATCTGTCTTAGAAGCTACAAAGCTATGCTACTGTTTCTTCTTGTTTAGCCCCCCAAAATGAGCTATATCCTCGAGCGATAAATCTGTATCTTTGAGTATATGGACCTGAATTCATAATTGCTCGCCAATGGGATTGGATTAAAGATATACAAGGCTACGAAGTTACTTGGTGACTGCCTGATTAAACATGCGTGCATCTCTTACTCGGCTTATGTTGTCTGTTATGGTCTTATGCTCTGCGAACACCGGATCTTCCGTCGATGGACGGAATGCAACGGATACTCTACTCGACGGCTTTATCGTGTACACTTATATCAGTGGGACACTCCTACGAATTGAGGTATCCTTCAACCAAGCCTTCCTGAAAACTATTACATGCCTTACGAAATTGTGCGTTCCAATAAGATGGCCCCTAAGATGAAGTACACATGGGTGCACACTGTATTACTTTGACTTTGTAATGGAAGTACTGTACAGTATACATTTCTTTCAAGGAGCATGGCAGCGGACTTTGCCGAAAATTGCAGCCCAGCACGTGAATTACACGTGCTTAAGCCACGTCCCGACCGTGAGAAAAGGCACGATGCTATAGTTCCTGGCCTATTGAACCACGACGAGCTCGACGACACCCGACCGACTCAATTCACGGTTCTATCTTGTGCATGATGTGTCCCTAACTGTATACAAGCTAACTTTCCGTCTTCGCTTTGTACTCGGCCTGTTTCATCAACATCCATGATGACACCACACGTCGGTTTCAAGAGACCTCCAGTGTTTGGAGAGGGTACCGTGGTTGTGAGCAATGAAGTTACCTACAAAGTCGAAAACACCACTCACAATACAATGCTTTCGGATAGAAACGCCCTAGAACTGATGACAATGACAAGCCTGCGAACGCGACAGTGCCCAAACCAAGGTCTGCGCCATTCGGCGATCTCTTCTCTGGGAGTGACTTCCACGCGAAGCCCAAGCCCAAGCCCACCGATGCGAGGAAGTCTACGACTCGAGCTTTCGATGCCCACGAAGCCTTCTCTGCATTTCAAACGACCTCGACAGAGACTGCGCGCCAGGCGCGAACGCCGCTCCGTGCTCCAAGACCTCCGCCTCTGGCAGATATTCCCGTGGAGCACCAGAGGAAAATGACTCCTCTCAGATCGCGCATGCAACCTCATTTATTACGTGCGGATAATGCAGAGACTGAAGCGGATGCGTCGCTGACATCGTGCGTACGCTGGCCGGGCCTTCCAGTAGCAAACCCAACAACACCCGCACGCAAGGTCCTGCCCTTCCGCGCGCTCCGTGTACCTGTGCTCGAATCTCCTTCAATAGAGAATTCGGTCGCAGGCCTCAGACCATTGCCATCGCCCAAATTTGACTTTGGAAGACGTGATAAAGGGAAGATGAAGGCGATGACAACACTGGAGCAACCTGTAGTCAAGATCGAAGAAGAGGAAAAGGAGTTGGTGGGGGAGGCACTGGAATTACAACGTGGACTACTCATTAGCCCCGAGAAAAATGGCGGGAAAGGGAAGCGATTCGTTCGGTACGCCTCGCTTTTCGCCCACTTCTTTGTATCCGCTCAAGGAATACCATAGTAATGGCCTGGCTGAACGAGCACAGCGTCTCATAGGCCGCTCATCGACTGCGCTTACGCTTTGGCAGAAGGAAATGGAACCCCGCATATCTGCTTCCCGTTTGGACCGTCTCCGTCCGGATCTACGCGTTCGGGTCACCCGTATTCATCAAGTCTCACGTGTTGCGAACGTTCACGCCCGTGCAGCGGGTACGCCCCGCTCTGTCCTTGCGTTGTGTCAAATACTCGATGCCAACGCTGCGCCGACTGAGGATCTAGAACGCACGATCCTTTTCTCATTCGCGCCAGAGGACAACGATTCACCTTTTGTGGGTCCTGGAATTGAGGTGTCTGAGGGCATAGACGTCTTCGTATGGAGGCCGTGGCTTGAACTTGGCCCTTTGAAAGGCAAAGAAGATTCGGCGAGTCTACCATCGACCCCGTCAAACAGCCGTGCTTGTTTAGACTTACCCAGCCGACAGGAGGATGCTTCTACATTGCTCTGCTCCCGGTTTCTTGTACTTCACAGTTCGTCTGAGTCCTGACGGGTCTACCTAATAGTCTCTACTGTTGTCCGCTTTATGTATTGCTTATGTATGCTAGTTCTTCGGACTGTATTTTCATTTTCATGGATATCATAGAAACCTCATGTATAGATGCCGTAGCTGTACCAATAAGCAATTTAAGTCCTCACTGATCTGGGAATCAAAGAAGCGCGGATGGCCGTACGCGTCTCCGGTCCGGAACTGGAGCTGCTGCCTGGGGTGTCGGTCGCCGTTCATAACCACACCAGGTCAAACTAGACGGAATTTCCTGCAGAATGAGTTCGTTCAGTCCACCTTACCCTCCGTACGATCCTACAGACAAGAATGGGTACGTCTAAGCCTAGCGACCTGGTAACCGCGAGAGATCGACGGCAGTGAGAGCTGACGCGATTGTTCGACAGATTCTCGTCAGTGCTGCATGCACTACCGGATTCATGTATTTGACTGACGCAGGCCCCCCTTCCTACCAGCTACGAGACGGTCATTTCGCGGTGGCCTATCATTCTCACCAAGCTCATCGACCACATCCATCGCGTCAACCATGACCTCACCATGCGCGGTGCGGTGCGGCCGAGCGACGCCTTGCAGACTGACGACGCAAAGGCGGTCGTCTCTGGAGCCGTGGCGGGTTGGGAGCAGCGTGTAGAAGAGGGGAAAGGTATAATAGAGAAGGTCAGCAAGCTTAAGTATGAAATGGCTCGTGACAGGGCACTGCAGTACGTGGATTCCATGTTGTGCAAGAACGCAATCGCTAGGATGTGGACACTAACAAATTGACATTGTTAGGCCGATTGAGCAAGATGGTGAGGCGGATGTGGAAACATATAATAGCGAGCTAGAGGCGCTTGCGGGGAAGGAGGCGAATACATGGTTCTCGTGCCCGTGGCTATATGCAGAGTGCGTCTGGTGTTATTGCGTCTTCCTCCACCTGAATTACGAAATAATTGTTTTTAGATGCTACCTATATCGTTTGCTTCGTTCTTGGTTCTCCAGGACTGAACACTGGAAACACTATGATCCGTTCCTCTCAGGAAAGGAAGACTCGTTCAAAGCCTCATCTGCGGCGATTTACAGTGACTACTATTCCATTTATTTGAAAACGCTCTTGTATACATTAATACCGTGCAGAACTTGCTGCAACGATGCACGAACTTGAAGAGACAAAGGACGAGCTTGCAGCGGATCCGTCCAAGTTAGACGTGCTGTTCAATGAAATGGTCCAGATGTGTCTCTGGTGCGCCCTGTTTATGCGGACATGGAATGCCTTATCTCACAGGGTCTTCCACGATACAGGGGAAATGCCACAGTAAAAATCTTCGGTTTGGTTTCTCCATAGACTCGTCTTTTAAATACATGTTGCAGGACCTCTCGCTCCTTACCAACCTCACACATGAAGATATATTGAAGTTGCAAAGCGTCGGAAAGGACGCGCAGGAGGAACGCAAGGATTTCATTCTACACGACGATGAGAAGGATGCATTCGCGCATCTGAGCACTCTGAAGAGTGCGCGAGTTGATTTTGTGCTGGATAATGGCGAGTCAGTCAATCCTCTCTGGGAACACTTCATTTGATATGATTTAATTCTAGCTGGCTTTGAGGTATACGGTTCTCAGATTCGTCGATTGGGGTCGTGCTAACAAATAGGAAATACATGCAGTTGTTCACTGACCTTGTCTTCGCGGATTTCCTTGTCACATACACGCCCTATGTCGCGAAAGTCGTCTTCCAGTGCGTCTGCCATCCCCATATTACACAGCGGCACTCTAAGATGTTTTATACCAGCCCGAAGTCTATACCGTGGTTCGTCTCGGACGTCACGCCACCCGACTTCAGCACACTCTTTGAGTTGCTGCTGTCACCGTCGTTCTTCCTCTCCGCTGCTCCATCTGCAGAGGCACGCATGCATCTTACGCACATGGTGAACCGCTGGCAGGCCCACGTGGCATCTGGTGCTTTCGCGCTGAGCGTGCCCATTGAGACGCGGCTTGGCGAGCAGAATGAGACGTACGATTTTTGGACATCGCCATATCCGTATTGGGAGATGCGGGCGAAGGCACCGAAATTGTTTGAGAATTTGAAGGAAAGTGGACTTGTTGTGTTCAAGGTACGTTGTCTGCTAAAAGGCTGAATGAAAAACATATACAGACTGACTATTGGATCCTTAGGGAGACTTGAAGTAAGTTTTCGCACTACATTTAATAGGCGGCCTGCTGAAAAGTCAGCATTACAGTTACAGGAAGTGCGTGCTTATTCTTCTTCTTCTTAACATATGCCGCACATGGGCTTATCATTTATACAGACTAACTGGTGATGTTCGCTGGCCAGCTTCTACACCGGTTGGTGAAGCGATAGGTACGACCCTCATCTCCGGCATATGTCGTATCTCACATCTATGACTCTGCAGGCCCCCTAGCAGGTGCCTTCCCGATCCTCAGCCTGCGCACGAGCAAGGCGGACGTCGTCGTGGGTGTTGACCAGGCGCGGGCC
Organism: Coniferiporia sulphurascens; assembly: GCA_002794785.1. NCBI lineage: Eukaryota > Fungi > Basidiomycota > Agaricomycetes > Hymenochaetales > Hymenochaetaceae > Coniferiporia > Coniferiporia sulphurascens. The sequence goes on along the minus strand of NBBA01000008.1, from coordinate 190,818 downwards.
GACGCGCTGGACGCGAGTGGGGAGAAATGGCGATTCAACGGAAAGTGCGTAGATGTCTACTGCCGATTCTCTGGGTGGATCTGACTGATAAATGGGGTTCGTGTAGGTATGCGATGATCTCATTTGTGCCGCGCGCTTCTGCATGAAGTCGACGCGGTTGTTCGCAGTGTGCAATCTGCGGTCGGCTTTGTTTACGGGAAATGTCGTGGCTGGATTTGGGTACGTACGAAACTGTTTGGATGGGGCGCAAATCTCCGAGTTCCACCGACTTACGGTACGCTTCAGAAACGAGGAAAATAGGAACTGTACATAGAGTGTGAAGAAGAATAAACCCAAAATGTCCAATACGCCACTGCCATACCGTCAGATGGACACGTATGCGCAGCGCTTCAAAGTACCACGAAGAAAACGGGTATCGGCCTCCTGAAGGGCTAACTGGCAAACTCGAGTGAGCTCAAGCAAAGATCGACGACGGTGCCCTAATGCCGATCATCATGATTTTCCTCCAGGCCCATTTTCTTCTGTCTCCGAACGAATAGGAACGGTAGCAAACGTAAAATATCCCTCCGTTCCCCGAGGTCGTAAGCTGCCGCATTCCAGGACAAGAATTACGCTTAAGACAAAAATTTCTGAATGGTAGTAAGATGCAAAAGAGCGTACCTTTCAGTGACGGAAAGACTTGAAAGAAACGGGCCGAGGAAAAGCGATTTAAGTTTTCTTACGAGACTGCCACTGATCAAGGGTCGCGAATCGCTTATCTTATCATTCAAAAGTTTTCTTTTCGCCGACGACCAAGCACGACTTGCAACTGTTCATGGCCAGTGTCCAAATATCACTGGTGAAACATATGAAAGTAAAATGAATCCCCCTATTTCTCTGCCACAGGCATCCCGTGTCGCGATGAAACGAAAACTGGCCGTCCCGCGCCCGCTCGTGTATGTCGGTCGTTGCCTGACACTTATCTTTGAAGCGCTTTTTGAGGGCCTCGGAGAAGCGATAACAGCGAAGCACCATCACCATGCCGTCTTTCCCCTCTTTTGAGTAGGTATTCATTCTCCGGTCAATCCCATCAACTCCGGTGGTGCGCCCGGGTTCTGACGCGCAGATAATAAGGACACCGTCGGAGTCCCTCTTTGCTTCTACCACTACGTCCTTCCCTGCCTCCGTTGACAACTTCCTTGCCCTTGGGTTCGACGCGCATCCGACGAGCCTGCAAGAATTTAGCTTTTGACGCCTAGGACTTGATTGGTTATGTCTAAAACGGAGAGGGAGCAAATTGCGGTGGCTGATGAAGAGTTGCTTGCGGAGCTCGGTTACAAGCAGGAGTTCCAGCGCGCGTTCACGCCTTTGGAGGTGCGTAAACGTCTTTGGTTGGTACAGCGCTTGTGCAATAACTACGATATTGTTTCTCTCGCCTGGTACAGGTGTTTGGTATTGCGTTCAGTATCATCGGACTATTGCCCTCTATCGCGTGAGTGGTATTAAAAGTGCATGTTTCATCTATGTTTGAGCCTGCTAACTCTTACTCTCTAGTTCTGTGCTCATCTACGCGATTCCCAATGGTGGACCATCAGCCATGGTGTGGGGAGTAAGTGCTTCGTGTACCTGATTGCGTTACCGCAGAGCTGACGAACGCCGCGCAGTGGGCGGTTGCGAGCATGTTTATCCTCTTTGTGGGCATGTCCATGGCCGAACTGGGCTCGGCCGCCCCAACTTCCGGTGGAGTAAGTATATGCCCCAATAACCCTCCACGCGCGCCTAATCTCGGTCCGCCCGCAGCTCTATTTCTGGACGCACTCCCTTTCGTCGCCGCGCTGGCGGAACCTCCTCGCGTGGATAGTCGGATGTGAGTTCCTTGCGCATACTTTGCAATTATTGGCTACTGACGTTTTTATCGAAGACGCAAACACTATTGGTTCGATCGCATCCGTTGCGTCGATCAACTGGGGCTGCGCGGTGCAGGTCATGGCTGCCGCCAGCATAGGCAGCAATCAGACGTTTTCGGCCACGGACGCCCAAACTTAGTGCGTTGTCCTGTCGCTGAAAGAAAGACAGAAAAACTCACTTGTTCTGTTTTTCCAGTGGCGTTTATTGCCTTATAATGGTAACAGACTCGATAATCTGCTGCCTTGCGACGCGCATCCTCGCGCGTCTGCAGACTGCATATGTTGTTCTTAACGTGCTGTACGTTTGCTTGTTCAACCAGGTCGAGGTTGCGCGTATTTCAGCATAACTGACTTCGATTTGTATAGCCTTTGTCTCGCCGTAATCATTGCGCTTCCGGCAGCGACTCCGAAGGACCTCATGAACGATGCGAGCTTTGCGCTCGGAAACTTTACGAATTGTGAATAATTATTGTCCTCGCATTTCAGTCTGGTCAGAACTGATGACCCGGCTGCTCACAGTGTCTACATGGACTCCTGGATACGCATACATCCTCAGTTTCCTGGCACCGTTGTGGACAATTTGTACGTTGAACATAGTATGTTGACCGAATTGCGAGAGTAAGTCTAACTATCAACTTAGGCTCCTTCGATTCGGCCGTGCATATCAGCGAAGAGGCTTCTAATGCTGCGACCGCGGTACCCTGGGCCATCGTCGGAGCAATTTTTGTATCCGGTGTTCTTGGTTGGGGTGCGCATATATCTTTGCATTTCAACTTGTCGTGAAATTAAAGTGTCGTCACCAGGTATCAACGTTTCTCTCGCGTTCTGCATGGGCAAGGATTTGAGCGGCATCCTAAACAACCCCATCGGCCAGCCCATGGCCACAATCTTCTTCAACAGCTTCGGCCAGAAAGGCACGCTCGCCGTGTGGGCGATTGTCGTTATCGTGCAGTACATGATGGGCACATCAATGCTGCTCGCGTCCTCGCGGCAGGTTTTTGCCTTCTCCCGCGACGGTGCGCTCCCGTTCTCGGGCGTGCTTTACCGTATGAACAGCTACACGAAAACGCCTGTGAACACTGTATGGTTCAGCTCCATCCTCGCTGCACTCCTCGGTCTACTCGTGTTCGCCGGCGCACAGGCGATCAGCGCCGTGTTCACGCTCTCTGTCGTCGCGCTGTACATCGCATACTCGATTCCCATCGTCGCGCGCTTCGCGTTCAAAAATGACTTTAAGCCCGGTCCGTTCAACCTCGGCGTCTTCGTGCGTGATCCGTTGTCTTTTCCATCCTTCGGTCGTAGAAAATGGCTAATGACCCCAAGCAGAGTTTCCCGTGCGCAGTGATATCCGTGCTGTGGATGGCGTTCATGTTCATCGTGTTCCTGTTCCCGACGGACCCTGCACCAGCTGCACCGGATATGAACTACACGATCGTCGTGCTTGGCGGGGTGATGCTGCTTTCGCTCGTGTACTATTACTTCCCCAAGTACGGCGGCGTGTACTGGTTCACGGGGCCCATACGCACTGTCGTCGACGACAACGCGGCGCACACGGGAGCAGAGGTAAAGGAAAAGGACCGTAGCTCGCTGGGAGACTCGGACGAGGGCTCGAATGAAAAGGGGGCGGCGGCGGGGCGCGCGAGTGTTGATCTTGTTTCGTAGATGTGAGTAACTTGAACGAAAAGTCTAGATGTTGAGTGTGCTGTGATTGCCACTCTTACCCATACACCCACTGCAAATGAACGGGTGTAGATTAATACTTGTGGTTGTATATTTTGGATTTCTTGCATATGAAGATTGTATGAGTATTTTGTGAAGGCACCACGGTACCCGCGTGCGCGTACACAGATTACTTCCGGCGAAGATCGTTTTGCAAGTATTCGTGTCTCCATTTTGTTACTGTACCTTCATGGTCGTCTGAAAACTGGTAACGGCAAGGCTGGCGGTTATGCGTACAACTCAATCATATCAGATCGAAGGGGATACTACTGAATTGTGCTCAAGCTCCACGTGAATGCGCAGCCGCAGCCAATGCGCAGCACGATCACCGGGTGATACTAATAGCGGCATGTAGTGGTAGTCCGCGTTCCCCTTCACTAGCCCCATCGACGAGCTCGTCGTCGCCCACGCCGAAAAACGAATGGCGATAATAACCAAGGAAGATGAGGCTCGCTCGGAGGTAGAGATGGTGTGTTCTGTCCCGCTCTACTACAACTGCGACTGAGTCGTCTATTATTCACGCCCAGAAGACACCCGCAGCTAGTGGGCTTCCGCCCCCGTACGCCCCGAGCTCACCGCCAACTTCGTTCTCCGGGGCTTCCAGCTCCGCCCCAGACCCTCCGACGCCGCCTCTGCCGTCGTCGCCACCGCCGACGTTCACCATTTCGCCCCCTAACATCCCTGCGACCAACTTCCTCATTATCAAGCGCGAAAACTCGTCCATCAAGGGCACGTATGTCATTGACGCGGGCTTGCAGACGCCCCCGGGGCTCCTTCCGAGCGACCCGGACGACGCACATAAGAATCTGAGTCTGCAGTGCAAGAACGGGAGTATCTCTACGACTGTCTGGCTCGTCGGCGAGCCGACGCATGGCGCGGACGAGGCTGAGGCTGAAGGACAGGCCCGCGCTGTGCTTGATGTCAGAGGCCACAATGGGTCCGTCACGCTGAACCTGGTGAGCACTGACTGAGCTGTGCTCCCTTTCTTTTTATTCTATTATTATTATCATTATTATCGTTTCGCCGAGTCTGAAACCCCGTCTCCGCGCAGCACTCAACGACGACGCGTCCCTTCGCGCTGAGCGCCTCCTCGAAGAACGGGTACGTGACCGTGTCGATCCCGTCGTCCTTCGTGGGGCCTGTAGAAATGGACTCGCACAACGGCTCGATCACGGTCTCTGGCGCCGTCCAGACGCGTCTTGTGACGTTCTCTGAGGTCGACGGTCGGCGGTCGTGCTTCATTGGTGACTTCCGCGCGGCGGGATACAGTGAGTACTTGGGTCCCTTTTTGGTTCTTGTAAGGCGTGTGTGTTCGCTCATAGTTATTTTCTCATAGCGGGGAAAGAAGTATGGACAGGTTCGACGCTTGATATTCATAGCCACAACGGACGCGTGAAGCTGTCGTTCGTCGACGAGGCGCCGGAGGAAGGTGCTTCGAGCGGGTTCTGGGGAAAGCTTTTCGGCGGACGCTGAAAACCTTGTAGATTATGCTTAACGTTTTTCTTTTCCTTTTTTGTACTGGAGGAAGTGGTACGCTGTCTTTTCCGCCGTTCTGGGATACCATGTCTACTCATTAGCTGTTGCACGAATGGCTATCTGTTTGCCTCATTGAAAGGTCTCAGGCGGGAAGGCGGATATTAATTGCGTGCGGATACAAGGGACTATCGACACCAAAGTAATTTGGCTCATCATTGGATGCGCTCGAGCACCTGGTCCTGTCGTTACATCAACTTCAAGCAGCAGCAGCATCTGTCCTCCAAGAAAAAAATTAACTAAGCACGCCGCAGCGCTCTCCCCGCGCACCAATACGTATCTATAATCTTAGTACTACTTTCTCGTAGCCATTCTATCCTACGGGCCCAATGATGATTTATGCGTAAAGACTGAAGCCAGCGGCATGGAGGAGCGTTGCAAACTAATCACCAAACATGTGGACATCAGGGCCAGTTGCTTACGGGGAGATACTAAGATGAAAGTACGTACCTGCACCTTCGCGATGCTCTTGGCCTGCCCGAGGTCGTACCCGACGCGGTCGCTCAGGTCGCCGGAGTTGTGGTACATAGGGTCTACGATGGGTCCGGCGCGCTCAAAAACCTGTGTTGCTGCGAAACCCTGCTGGTGGAAGGACTGCAGGAAGGGTGGCGCATGCGTCAGTTATGTAGCATTTGACGAGCTGAGTCGTACCTGATGGTCACTGCAGCATGCAGGGGAGTACCCGACTTCGAGCTCCGGGCTGTAGAGGGCGGAGATGTTTGCGACGAGCTGGGCAACTTCCGGTGTACCGATCCTGCAGGAAGGTCAAACCTAGTTAGGGTAGCGATTATCTAAGAAGATGACTTGCAGGTCTGGAAGACCGAGCTGCGCGGGCTCGCCGGGCTTGTGGTACGCTAACATGTCCGCTTGGATCATAACCGTGATGTTAGCGTCTGCAGCCCTCAGCTCGGCTGCGGAAACGAGTCAGTTGAAGTCGGTCAAACGATTGCGAGCGCCTGCGAACGTTACGTACTCGCATATGCTCTCGAACCGAGTAATCCTTGCTCTTCTCCGGCAAATAAGCAGAGCTCGACGTTGGACTTGAATGTGATCCCCGTTCTGCCAATCGTGCGTGCGATGGCCAAAATGGAGGTCGTACCAGACCCGTCGTCATCACCCCCGGGCGCACGTGTGCTGCCAAACGAGCCACGCGAATCATAGTGGGCGCTCAGTATCACGAGCGCATCCGTCTCTTCTGTCGCATTGTAACGACTGAATTTCGAATTAAATGGAGTGCCACGCTAAGTAATGAGATTGCCGAGCTTACCAGATAACGTTCGGCGCAAAGCCGGACAAGAACGGCCGCAACTCGCACGACGCGCCGGTGCCCTCGATTTGCGTCTTGATCCATTTCGCGGCCTTGATAGTGTCCGGATGGAACGAATGACGGCTCTCGATTGGACTCCCCGTCGCCTCACCTGTGAGCCACGTGACATCACTGTGCATCTGCGTGATGGGAAGGACGTTGACCAAGCGCGCGATGTTGTGGTCATACTTGAGGGTCGAGAGGAGCGTGCGGATACGAGCGAGGTCATCCTCGGGTACGGGAACAAAAGGTGTAGGGGGGTACGAGATGATCGTGGCCTTGTGGATGGGTGAGAGGACCGCGTCGAGCGCGAACGCGTGTGATGCGAGTCCGCGGAGCGCGAGCAGTGACACAGTAGGGGTGCGGTAGAGAGTCACAGCCTCGGCGGGGAACGCTGAGCCTTCGAGCACGCGCTGCTCGCCTGAGAAGGCGCGTGTCTCCGCCGCGACGTTCCTGAGCACGTTATTCAGCTGCTCGTCCATGTAGCCCCAGGGGTTCGTTTGCTTGAGCTCGTCGAGCAACTCGTCGTCCAGCGCCATTTCGTTGACCCAGATGAGCTCGGTTGTGCCAGCTGGGATGCCGACGAAGCGCTCGACATCGAGGTCGAATGCCGCAGCGCTCTCGAGCGCACAGTCCACCGCGGGTAGATAGAGGCTCTGGCCGGTGAACGTCCCCAGGTAGCTCGAGGAGAAACACGAGTCTGCAGGGAGGAGGCTATCGGAGATGACGAGCGGTTGCATGATATCGAGGCTGCCCATCGCGTCCGTCGTCGAAGAGTCGTGTTGTGACCGAGTTTCTCAAGTGCGTTCGTCCTCCAGTGTATCTACGGAGAAAGGGACGGTCGAGGCAGGTCCCACGCGGATCCTCCTGTCGCAATCGAGAGAAAATCCTCACGTGAGGTCCATAAAACGGCAATTTTTACACTCAGTTTTGATGCCGTCGATGCCGGAATCACACACAGCTCTCGAGCCCGTATCTGTAAGTCTGTGGTCCACAAGGACCTCGCTCTTCTAAGAGAAATATGGGAAAATGCACCGTCAGTTGACGGGGCGATAAATATTTTCCCAAAGTGGATGTGTGCGGTGTACACTGATAAATGACTAATTAACATATATTTTTTATGCGGACTTTTCGGTAATGTCTGCGTTATTTCGTGGAATTCCAGCGGCTCTTTCTATCTGTTTTCAAGAGTACTAGTTCCAGTTACAAGAGGTATTTTTTCTGAATGAAAACAAAGCCGGCACCAGGTCCCATTCCCTTACGAGTGGCGGAAATCTTTGTAAGCTTAAGTAACACACATCCCTAATTTGGCGGTGCGCACAACTCGCGTGCTAAAACGCGTCTTGAGGACGGCCAAGCACAAGTTGAGGCCCAAGCACTTAAACCTCAACGACGTCGGTGACATGGAGTCTATCTCGTCGCTGCGGGCTATTCTTCTGTCTGCACTGAGTGCAGGTGGTATGCAAGATGGCGAGCAGGAGCTATTCGATGAGCTTACTGTCAACAAATCTCGTCTTATGAACGTCTTTGACTTTGGTTCACGAAATCCGCAGGAACAACGGGAGGTCGAGTCAGGTGAGTAGCGTGCTAAATATCAAAAAAGTAGGGCTGTCTAACTATTGCGCAGGCAAAGTCGAAGTCGACGGGCGTGCTCTGGCGGTCAACCCCGAGTTTGCGCGTCAGGTCTCCTTCATTTCTCAACAACTTAACTGCTCAGAGCGCTTCCTTGCGGGTATTTTACACTCGGTACTCTCGGAAAACCCCACCATAAACCAGGTCGAGGCGGTTGAACAGGCTATTCTCGCGTATCACAGAGTACGACGCGAGCTGGCAGATTGCTTAAGGTTCGTATTCGAGGCGGCTGATGTGGCTGAGAGGGGTCATGCGCAGCCCGTGCATGCGCGTCTAAATGACTTCGCGAGGAGGCAGCTGGTAGGAAACGGAAGTGGGAGCTCGCTTGCATACCGTATTCTTGTGGAGCTGAACAATTTGGGAAATGTCATTACGAATGCAAGGATGGCTGTAACGAATGCAGTCTCGAACACGAATGTTCCTGGACCTCAGGGTACGTATTATCCGTTCAATCCAAGTATTCCTCGTGTGACGTTTTTCTTCAGGTGGAAATGCGAACCTCGGACATGCTGTTCTCACAGCGCGTCTGGAATCGCTTATGTATGAACGACGAACTCTGGCATTTACATTCTACTTCGTCGCGCGCGTTGGATATCTCACAGCTACCGAACTTCGTCAAGTCATAGAGTGGCTGGAAAGGACTCCCCAAAATGACATGACGCTCTACATGCTTGCGGCACTCTTTGCTGCACTTGATCTATCCCAGTCTCCACTAGTCTCTACGAGTGCTGACCTTCGGATGGCAATTGCCAGGGATCCTTCCACCGTGGCTTTTGTCGGGAAAAAGCTTGCACCGGCGACAGAATGGAGAGATTCGGCACTGAAGGCGACTGTGAACCTCAAATGGACCCTTTTCCTCACCGAAGCGCGGTTCCGCAACACATCCCTAGAGCGTGTGGAGGGTTTCCGGAACGAGGACCTTGAAATGCAGATATTCAATGCAGTACAGGGCGACGCGTTCTCTTTCCTGCTGCGCGTTGTCTCTCAGCTGAGCGCCGCTCGCAGCACTGCCAGTCAGATGCTCGCCAGCAACGGCTTGTCCTCTTCAACGTCTGCGGAATCAACCGATTTGAAGGGCTCCGTGACGGATGAATTCAAATTGAACTTACTGCACGAGATCGAGCTTCTCCTTCGCTCTCTCTTGACGCATGCGCCTGCCGAGTTAAGGAAGGTCAAGCACAAGCAGGAAGACCAATTCCGTCCGCGTGCAGACCGACACGTACGGGGCTCATTCAAGCCTGCTGACGACGCAGCAGATGCCCCTCAGCCACGCAACGATATTGCAACGTTATTCCAGCTTCTTGGCCAATTGTATACGACCCTACCTTCAGATAGTGCTATCCAGTTCTGGGGTGGCGTTCCCCGTACCGATTCACCTTTGCACTACGAGCTCACCGAAGCAGAGCGTGGAAAGCTCCCGTCATTCCTCCGCTGGGCCGTCGAGGTGCGCGAACCGGAGCTTGTCATCAGTGTATTCGACATGCTCGCCGGGCTTGCAACAGGCGTTGCGTGCAGTGAATGCGCGTACAATTTCATGGCGACCGGTACGCTGGATGTCATACATGGTGCGGGTGCGAGCGTCGGTGGACGTTACGAGATGGCGGCCGCATTCACTTGGGGTAGCATCTTCGGAGAGCTTGAGAGCTGGGCAGCACTCGGCGCAGGTCAGCGTGGTCAGCACGGTGCGCCGCCGCCACAACTTCCTATCGCGCCAACAGATGTACTCCTCGGACTCGCGTTTCTGCGACTTCTTGCCGCCGTTGCAGCGCATTCCGTGCAGGCGCGAATTGCCGTTGCTTCGCATCCTCAGTATCGCGCGATTGGCTGCCTAGTGTCGCTCCTCCCGCTTGGTGTACCGCTTGAGCTGAAGGGCGCCCTTTTCGAAACGCTCGCTGCATTCTGCTTGCCAGGAGCGGGTATACAAGGCGTCGAAGTTTGTAAGAGTGTCTGGTCGCAGATGGAGCGCTTGGAGGTGATAAACGTCCGGGGAGGCGGGTTCGCTTCTAAGGGCGTTGAGGTAGAGCTCGAAGAAGTTGAGTCCGTGTACCGAGTGTACCCAGCAACCATACCGTTCCTCGAACTCTTGAGTACACTCATACACACGCCAAAACGTGTGCCCTTGAAAGGGCGCGTAACAGAGCCGGAGCCCATTAATACCGTCCCGGAGAACCTTGGTCAACCGTATCGCGCACCCGGCATTGGACCATTCGTCGGTTTCGTCGTCGACAATGTCTTGGCCAAGCTCCCTAGACGCGAATTTTTAGATCCCTCGGAGTCCTGGAAGATGGCGGACCTCGCACTTTGCTTTCTTGAAAGATGCCTTGCAAGCTATGAGCTGGAGTCTTTGCCAAGCCTGGCGGAAGAGTATCACGTCAAGGGTGCCGAGGTGCTTTTCCCCTTTATGCAACATCCGGGCTTTGACGTACTCTATCGGCTCTTGTCTGAGACCCCTTTGAGGGCGACACTAATTTCTTATGTTGTTGATGGTGCTGAAGAGCTGCACAGACAACCGTCCAATTCGCGTTTTGCGAGGGTCCTTCTGCGTTCGCTGAGAATTATGGACAGAGTCCTTACGATCCAGGATATCTTCTTAGATCACCTTGTTCCCGTTCTCTCAGAGTTCGATAGCACGTCGCTTGTCGGTTTCAAAATCTCACAAAGCTTCCTGTCAAGAATCGATCAGGGGCTTTCACTTGACCACAGATCGATCCCCGCAATCGGTTCCTATGTTACACACCCTGCGCACCCAGAGACCATGTTCCTGGCCATCAAAATACTGGCATCCCTTTCCCAATCTCCCTCCTTCCAAAATATCGCCTCACTTATCGAGCGAAGCGCCGAGTCAGCGATCATTTTGGACGGCTTTGTGCGTCTGCTGGCGTGCGACTCTACTGATGATGTTGGTGCTGCTGAGGAATGGGCAGATCCCTGGACGGGCGCTGGCGCGCCAGATCTCGAAGACGAACAGGAGTTGTTCTCACAGGCCATTCGGGTGGCCATTCTAGACCTTTTACTCCGCGGCACGAAGGGTACCAAGTCGTCTTCGTTGGCGTTTTTGTTACTGTTCGGAAAGACAACGCCGGACGCACAAATACAGGACCCGCGTTCACTCGGGTCAAGAGAGTACTGCTTGCATGTCGCACTTTACTTGTTGAACACTGGGGTCCCGAGATTGAATGGAAAAGGAAAGGAAAGGGAGCGCCGCAGGGCGGTCAGATCGACCCCTCTGTTCGAGAGTCAACCGGTCCTTGCCGAACGGCTTTACAAGCTCATGTACCAACTCTGCGAACATCCACGTACTAGCGCCTCGATGATGCTTTACCTCCGGACGCGGGAGGACTTCTTTGCGCGTCACTTCGCAGTAATGGCCGTACAAGCGCCCGTCGACCAGCGGTCTCCGTTTATAGAAGTGTTGTACGGTGATGGCTCACGCGTTACGACGACGACCGCGACGATGAAGGCTTTCCTCCAGCTGCGCTCCTGGCTGCTGGATTTGGTGTCGCTTGAACTACATGTCCTGACAAACAAGGGCCAGAACCAGCGTATAAAAGATCTACTAGACCTTCTTTTTGGAACAACGGACATGTATCACGATTCGGAGGCTGGTTGGGAGCACGAAGTCTTCCGCCCGTTCAACGATGTGAGTCAGTCGCGTATCCGCGTCATCGAGCTCTTCCAGTCTCTCGAGTTCGAATGGTACGATAGTGTTGCTGTCGCGCCGGTCGACTTGCATTTTTACAAGACGCTGAACTTGCAGTCTTGTGTTCGGACGGATGAGAGCGGATGTGAGGTTGTGGATCGCACAGCCCTTTTCGAGCTACTCAGCAATGCTCGTAGGATGCTCTTGCGTCAAGGTCAGATAGCCAATGCGACACATAATGCACAGCTTGATGCCGAAACAAGATACATTCTGGAGAGTTGCGTGGTCGAAAACAATCGACGCGAAGTTCAGTTTGCGCTAGGTGTTAGCTACCAATCGTGGAAGAGATTGGTAGACACCATTCTCACGAAATGTTTTGGACGGGTCGCTCACGATCAGCGTGAAAATATTCTCTTTGACTTGCTGCATGTCCTTCCCCCGGCAATACGTGTTTCAACCCTCAATGAATCTTCCGCAACTCTTCTTTCCGAAGTCCTTCTCTTACTTATAACCAAGCTGAGAGAAGAACGGCGTCAAGCCTCTCTGCTTTCATCCAGTGATTCGCCAGAATCGAGCGCCTTACCGGCAGAGAGAATGTCTGTGCTGCTCCGTCACATGCTGGATTGCATTCTGGATAAACACAGAAGAGAACTCGTGAGAGGGAATATCTATGCGGCATTAATTAGCTTCCTCCATCTGGTAATGAATCTACCTGGAGAGGACGTGTCTTCGAAGAGCGTCGTCTTAGCTGCGGATGTGTCCCTTTCAAGTCTAGCATCTTCGCTAACTTTGTCCGGGAGCGATATAAAACGCGCACACAGCCTTCAGGATCCCTTGAGCTTAGCAGCTTCGCGGCAATGAAGCAAGTAATGGATCGCCTTGTTGCAACGGTCTCAAAGGATGCGATTGACGGAACGGAAGTATGGAGAACTGTTGCCTTTACGCTTTTGGAAACGTTAGCTAGGCTATCACGACTTGACTCAAGACATCTTCTCCTTACAACGTTGGACCGCTATGGGCTTCTGTCTAATTTCGTACACAGTATCAAGGATGCTGATTCGAGTTTACAAGAAGTTCTCAGGCCGGAGCCAGATGATCTGAATCCCCTTTACGTGTACGAGGCGAAGATGACGTTCCTCATTCGACTCGCTCAGACTCGTCAAGGCGCAGAGAGACTCCTTGATAGCCGAGTCCTGCCCATCCTTTCGCAGGTGGATTTCCTGGATGCTCGCCCGGAGGCTGATGATTCTTACCTCGGTGATTATGTTGCATAGCTTTCATTGGATTGATGCTGACAATCGGCTATAGAACAAGACAGCTTCTTACCGTCCGCGATTAGTCGATATCATCAGCTCCTTGTACCGGCTCTTCAACTTGTTGGAGCCTTAATCGCTACCATCGGAACAAAGCATGCCGTGGCATCAAAACAGGTTCGCGGATCTCGGGACCAGTCATATACCGTAGCACCTACTAACCTTCGACTAATTAGGCATTAGATTTCTTGTATAACCACCGGGATACCTTCGTCATCATGCTGAAGCAAGACGCAACTCTGCAGGCATTGTCGACGATAGAAGAATTGGACCTGATAGTCTCGGTTTGTGCGCTGGTCGTGCCGTCTGTACCCCAGGCCGACTTCGTGAGTACGACTGAGACGTCAACCGGTGGCCTTTTATACTGACTCAGCTTCCAGTATGCCACGAACTCGGGTTTTGGAAGCTTGCATAATGCAATCCTCGCATTGGCTGCGAAGACTATTGGCGGTTCCACTAAATGGCTGCACTCCATCCGACCAACCGACGAGGGAGAGGTTATTGAGTCTCAGAATCGTGCTCATGGTCAGCAGTCGCTCCAACGAACTTATATCGCAGCTGACTTTTTTTTTGCGATTAGGCTATGGAGTTAGCGACTCAAAGTTTGATATCAGGGTGCGCCAGGTCGTGCAGAAAACCCAGGGATCGATTATAGGATACCTGTCTGCTGCAAGTAGCAAGGAAGGCAAGCATTATCCAAGCTATTTGCCCGAGATACAAGCTAAACCGTTTTACAGAATCAGAGCTGGTAGTCGTTCTATCGCCGATAGTGGCTCCCCGACGTGACGAGCGTCCTTCTGGTGTTTCCGGTAAATACACCCGTGCAAGCGCTCTCCGTCCTGCTTTGACTTATATGAAACTTGCCTCATCAGTCCCATTACCTACGATCAAAGACACAGTTGATGTATTAAACAATCTCTGTGATGGCCTCCTTGGTACGATGAGGGAAATCGTCGATATTGCGGCGGAGCTGGAACACAAAGACCATGTCCGAGTCGATAACGTTGAGGAGGTATACACAAATTGACTTGAACTATCTCTCCATTTCTCACTATCCTAACTTTCCAGCTTGTTGGGAACGTTGACGGGAGGCCGTACGGCGCCTCGATATCGGCCAACGTCGAGCTCTCGTATGTCGTGTCCTTCAGCGGGCCGTTCAGTCTAAGAGGGGACAAGTGGAGACTCTTCTAAGTAAGCTCTTATCGTGTAAACTGGACCCCCTGATGCTTACTTTAATTCTAGCCTCGATTGAAATGCTCCTACATCTTTTATGGACGCACATATTGTATTACTCCTCCGAGCGTGCGTCATCAGCACCCACTACGGACCGCCACAAGCTATTCAGCAGGCTACAACCGTCCTTGTCTCAATCGCATCTCAAATCGTCGACGCTGCGTTTCCTTTCTGTACCGGACGCGGGTTCCTTCCGCTCAGAGGCGGCGTCTGCATTGGCGCGGATCGTCAGCAAAGTGGAGGGGATTGAACTGGTGCGTCTTGATTTTTTTAACCCCTTTCGCTGACGAGGCGCGTTTGTGCTGATTGCGTGTGTTTAGGATGAGGAGACTGCGGGGAGGTCGTGGCGAGCGAACCAGTCATATCTGGAGATTATGTGTCGATGCTTGAGGGATGCCGTGGCGTTGGATGCCCCTTCAGTCGATGATGACAGGGAATAAAAGCGGTCACGAGGAGGACTGGTATCGTCGAAAAATGCACACTTTACGGTTGTATATATTATTTCATGTCTCTCGTTTTTTATGCAACATAGTATATTGCTCCCATCGTAAAACTGGCAGGAACGTACTATATTGCCTGAAACGCCATACAGTGCCACGCGTGATTGCAGTAGTCTGTGCTACTCCCGCACCGAGCCGAAAATTGCATTGGACAGTTGGGCGCTCCTCGTTACCGCTATTCCGCACAGCCTGTTCAGAACTGTTGATTCGGATAGATTTAAAGGAGATCCACGTTTTTGGTTACAGAGTCAATCTTGCCGAGTTCAGGAGGGCCGAGGACGAGCCGGTCCTAAGAAACCTCCTGTCGCAGAGCGAGCATACCGATGAGAAGAACCTCACGAGACATCGACTAAGACACGAATTACCCCTCCGTCACTGATCTGGGCGAACAAATAAACTCCTTTTATACTAGGTCCGCTCCCGAGCAAAAGCAGCGCCGAAGCGGAAACACATCAGAAAGGCTATGAGAAGAGCCAAACAACGATTGCAAACGTGTAGCTACGTGTACAAGACCAGGCGAGGATACGTAGCACTCTGCGGAAGGAACTACACGCAACGGGAAGACGCCTCAGAGGGAAATAGCCCGTCCCTTTGATGTAACAAGGTAAGGTGCCGGACGAACGATGTCAACGACGACAGCAGCCCATTGCTGGACGCGTCTGTGCTCATCTGTCTGCAGAGCTCATCATAGGCGATATGAAAACTGGAAGAATCTAGAGAAAAAAAGCACAGGAAAAAAACGGCGTGAAGTACGGACGCGGTGCATCACGTGCATCGTGGGAGGACGAAATTTCCAGAAAGGGAGTCGCTACGTGTCAGAAAGAGCGGTCGACGTGGCACCTTCGCGTTTAAAGAGCGCGCCAAGTCGGCGAGCACATCTTCACAGCAAACCACCACCATGTCTCGTCTCCCCCGTCGTCCCTCGCGGACACACGCACGGCGTGTCGCGTCGTCCGTTTCCCTTCTCTGTATCGCGTTCATTGCTCTCTTTTGTTTATGTCCTGTCTCCGTAAAAGCTGATGAGGACAAGCGGTCCGAGTATGGCCCCGTCATTGGTATTGGTGAGTGGCACTTGTCATTGTGGGGAGAAAGTTAATACTGATTGGTCGTATTTTATAGATCTTGGTACAACGTGAGTTTTAGCATGGAGTAGCCTGCTTTCGGTTTTCTGACCTTCGCACGTCGGTTTCAGTTATTCTTGTGTTGGGTAAGTCGTCACGACCAAAATATGTCAAGGTAATCGTACTGACAAGTATGTTCAGTGTACAACGTGGCGGTCGTGTGGAAATTATTGCCAACGACCAGGGTCACCGTATCACTCCTTCATGGGTTTCGTTCACTGATGACGAGCGTCTGTAAGTGTAGCTGCTTTTTGCACACGTCATCTCTTCTAATTCAATACAGTGTCGGCGATTCCGCGAAGAACGCATTCCACTCCAACCCGGAAAACACGGTTTTTGATGCGAAGCGTCTCATCGGTCGCAAGTACGAAGACCCTGAGGTCAAGCGCGATATGAGGCACTGGCCATTCAAGCTTCTTGGCAAGGCTGGGAAGCCGGTCATCCAGGTTAAGCACAAGGGCGAGGATCGTGAATTTGTGAGTATTTCGTGACCTGAAGGCTAGTGAATGGACCTTACAGTTTCTTTTAGACTCCCGAGGAGATCAGCGCCATGGTTCTGGCGAAGATGAAGGAGACCGCGGAGGCGTATCTCGGACAGAAGGTCACGCACGCTGTCGTCACTGTTCCTGCGTACTTCAACGACGCCCAGCGTCAGGCGACTAAGGACGCTGGCGCGATTGCTGGTCTCCAGGTTCTTCGCATTGTCAACGAACCTACCGCGGCAGCGATTGCCTATGGTCTTGATAAGAAGGGTGGCGAGTCGCGCATCATTGTGTACGATCTCGGTGGAGGAACCTTCGATGTTTCGCTCCTTTCCATTGATGATGGTGTCTTCGAGGTCCTTGCGACAGCTGGTGATACGCATCTCGGTGGTGAAGATTTCGACAACCGTGTCATTGATTACTTCGTCAAGCTCTACAAGAAGAAGACCGGGACGGATGTTACTCCCAATCTCCGCGCGATGGGCAAGCTTAAGCGTGAGGTCGAGAAGGCCAAGCGCACGCTCTCCAGCCAACAGTCCACCCGTCTAGAGATCGAATCATTCGAGGATGGCAACGACTTCTCTGAGACGCTCACTCGCGCCAAGTTCGAAGAGCTCAACATGGACCTCTTTAGGAAGACCATGAAGCCTGTCGAGCAGGTCCTCAAGGACGCTAACGTGAAGAAGGACGAAGTTGACGAGGTTGTCTTGGTCGGTGGTTCGACCCGTATCCCTAAGGTTCAGCAGCTCCTCAAGGAGTATTTCGGTGGCAAGGAGCCCTCGAAGGGTATTAACCCCGATGAAGCTGTTGCGTATGGTGCCGCTGTCCAGGGTGGCATTCTTGCCGGAGAGGAGGGTACTGAGGATATTGTTCTCATCGATGTCTGCCCTCTCAGTGTCGGTATTGAGACCACTGGTGGTGTCATGACGAAGCTCATCTCCCGCAACACTGTTGTTCCGACTAAGAAGTCCCAGATGTAAGTTGTTTATATTCCCGTTTTTGTCGTTTCCCAGAGCTCAGATTATTCTATTAGCTTCTCCACTGCTGCCGACAATCAGCAGGTCGTCTTGATCCAGGTCTTCGAGGGAGAGCGTTCTCTGACGAAGGACAACAACCTTCTCGGCAAGTTCGAGTTGACCAGCATTCCTCCCGCACCTCGTGGTGTCCCTCAAATTGAGGTGACGTTCGAGATCGACGCGAACGGTATCATGAGAGTGTCCGCTGCGGATAAGGGTACCGGAAAGTCAGAGTCGATTACGATCAAGAACGAGAAGGGTCGTCTCTCCGAGGAGGAGATTGAGCGCATGGTTGCGGAGGCTGAGGAGTTCGCGGCTGAGGATGAAGCGCAGCGCAAACGTATTGAGGCGATGAATGCGCTTTCAAACTTCGCGTACAGCGTCAAGAGCCAGCTCGCGGACCAGGAGGGACTCGGTGGCAAGCTTGACGACGACGACAAGAAGACTTTGCTCGCCGCTGTGAAGGAGGCGACTGAGTGGGTTGAATCGGAGGGTGCGACCGCGACGCTCGAGGAGCTCGAGGAGAAACTCCAGGAGGTTCAGGCCGTCATTAACCCGATCACGAGCAAGCTCTACGGTGGTGGTGACTATGCACCGGGACCGGATGACGATGACCAGGAGATCTTCCGCTCGCATGACGAGCTTTGATCTTGCCGTCTTTTAGCCTCTTTTTCTTTCCTTTGTATCTCCCAAAAACACCCGCACTATTTAATTGCATTGACAATAGAAAAGAATTGGGCAGGACGACTGTGTGCCGTGATGAGCTCCGACATTTGTTTGACTTTGCTGAATCGCGATTAAACTTTTGGAGGGTGATTGACTCTGGCTCCTGGTGCAGGGTGAGTTTAGACTATCATAATAAAATATTGAGTGTTCAGAAAGGCTGGGGATCTGAAAGCTTATTCTGACAATTGAATTATCCGGCCTCATGTCTTCAAACACTTTTTTCGGGCTGCAGGCGAGGTAAATCCTAATGCCAGCTACATGCACATTTGTTTCGATCAGGCCGATGGAGCAAGCCCTGCCTGCATTCGTGGGACCCTGTAGCATTAATATTGTGAGGTTTCAATATCAAGTCGATGAACTTGGGATGCTCAGTGAGATCCGGGAGTAGCTCTGCTTATAGGGCGGGCTCAGTTTAATGGATACAGTCGACTCAGTCATGCGTGCCAGGTGCACTGGTGCAGTATGGTCTCCACCATACACCTCTCCCCCCTCCCTTTCCACTCCCTAGTCCCTCCGAAGCCGATAGTTCGGTTCACTTCCATGGTGCGCAAGCAACTTGCGTTTTTATGCCAACACTTACACCTACGAGAGACGTCCTCGTCCCCGTATCTGGACGGCAGAAGACCCTACAGCCCCGACGAATCCACCGGTGCCACCAGCGTCATCTTCACGCTTCCGCGCTGCGTATTCCTGTCCTTCTCGACGGTGACGCGCACGGTGACCTTGTCGAACACCGCGATGGTCACGTCCTTGCCGCCCCCCGGCGCGGGCACCGTGATCGTATAGTTCTCCGCGTCGAACTTCGTCTCGCGCTTGAACATCACGAGGCCCTCTAGTCCGAGTCTGCGCCGCAAATTAAAAAATAAATTAAAAAAGAACAGTGGATGAGGAAATGGGATAGATCAGGGCATGTTCAGTTCCTCACTTTGAAATGAAGACGCCCAAACCATTGCGGAACGTGCGGATTACGAACGCCTCCTCGCGCACCTCGACGTCATGCCCATCGCGCGGCTGGGTACGCCCCTTTAGCGCGAGTCCGACGTAGAACTCGACGCTCGCGCGCCCCGCCATCTGCGCCATGCGGTGCCGCCGGTTCACGACGCCGAGCACGCGCTCGACGAGCGCCTTCGAGTGTAGCGACGCGTGCAGCGGTGCGTGGTTGATCGCTGCGGCGAGCTGACGGTGTGCAAGTACGTCTGCGGCATGTGGTATTAGTTTTCTTCACTATAAAAAGGGACGGGAACCGTAAGTATAATAAGCTTATAGCTTACCGGCGTAACGTCGGATAGGGCTGGTGAAATGCGTGTAGATTGGACTGGCGAGACCGTAATGTCCGAATGTGTCGCGGCCGACACTGCCTGAGCAGAAATACTCCGCGGAAAGCATGCAGCGTGTCGCCATGATACGGACCAACGTATTGAAAGCTGGCTCGCTCGGATCCTGCAGCGTACTTCGTCAACACAACTCGCAGGTATATAGTAAAAAGTAAATTCGCACAATGCATTTATCCAGAGACGCCGCGAGCGCGCCAGAGCTGGACACGTCGAGCGCCATGCCCTTCCTCTTCTTCAAGATATCCTGCAGCTTCTCGAAGTTCGTGCGAGGGGGTGGCAAATGACGACTACAAATTCAGAAAAAAATTAGCGCTAAATACGTATCCCAATATCCTGTACGATCATGTTTGCTTACCGGAGGACAGCCGTCTGTGGGAACGTCTCCTGGACCTTGCGAGCAACGCTGATATTCGCAAGCAGCATGAACTCCTCAACGAGACTGTTTGTTTCGCGGAGCTCCTTTTGCTCGACGTCTATCGGGTCGGACGACTCGGCGCTGTCGAGATGGATCTTAACCTCAGGCGACGCAAGATTGAGAGCGCCCGCTGCCATCCTTCCCGCCCTGAGCTTCCGCGCAAGCGAGTTGAGCAGACGGATGCTCTGTGTTAGCTCATCTTGTTGATGCCTGCCAAATATCAGTACCCAGGCTAAGTCGCAAACTGCGGAGTGGAATGTAGAAGCTCACGAGTCATCCTTCCGGACCTGCGCTTCCTCGTACGTGAATGCAGCTTTCGAAGCAATCACGGACTTTGTGAAGCGCACATTTACAATTTCCGCTTCAGGCGTCAATTCCTGTATATCCCGCACAAATAGAATTAGTACATCAAGTAAATAAGGTAAAAAGGCGGACGTACCCAAATTACGGAGAAGGCGAGACGCTCTACGTATGGACGCAATGAACATAAATTTGTGCCAAGCAAAGCAGGTAACATGTCTATGCGTTTGTCAACGAGGTAAACTGTTGTTCCACGGGAGGCGGCTTCGGAATCCATTGGGTTGTCCGGTAGTACAAAATGGGAGACGTCGGCGATATCTGTAAATCAATTGAGAAATAACGTCCCGTGTATCCTGTTACAGTGACAACTCACGGACACCAGCCTCGATATTGCCATTTGGCAGTTGTCGTGCATGGAGGGCATCGTCAATATCTTGACAGCCTTAATATAAATAGTCAACAAGGCGGAAGTCGCAATGGTGGAACGGGGAACCTCACCAGGCGGGTCAATGCTACAGATGATCAACCCTCTCAGATCTTCCCTATTCCTCCATTCAGGTAACGATGGATTTTTCGGAGGCACTACCCATTGGTCACCCTCTTTCGGCAGGCAATCCAATATAGCCTTTCCGAAGGGCCGATACGGCACCTCGTACTCAAGCAACAGACTCTCCTGCTCCGCCTCCTTGCTCTCCGCGGCGCCGAGCGCGCGCACAAAGTGGCCCTCGGGGTACCGCGAGCCCACATCCCAACGGTCAATCGAAACAAGGATCTTTTGGCCGAGTAATGCAGGTGCCTGGCGTGTGCGCATGCGCATGCGCGGGAGCGCGCGCGAGACGGGTTGTGCGAAGACGGTTTGTAGTGAGAGTGAGGTCGTCGCGCCGGACGCAAGCGACGTGCGGTCGATATGGCACACATATGCGCGCCAGTTGCGCTTGATGATCCCGACAATGCGGCCTGTCGGCTGGTTCTCGGACGCTGGCTTCACCTGAGCGCTCTCGCATGCCACCATGCGCCGCTCGTGCTCTTCCGCTAGCGCCGTGTCGTCATCGTGCTCCTCCTCGGACTCATCAGGGTCGTCGTTGCGCAGAGTCGCTAGAGGTCATAATCAACGGGCATTGTGATTGAAGGCAAGTCGAAAAGCTCACATTCTTGCTCAACGACAGCATTACCAGGAGCTTTCCACTCTTTTTCATCAAATACTTCCACCACCACAACATCGCCCTGCACAGCTCGGTTCATATTCTCACGGCCAATCAGAAGTACAGGTTTCGTGAAAGCTGGCACGGGCACATTTCCCTCGAGGTAATTGAACGGATTTGCGTTAAAATGACCTTGATGGAGCTCGCCAGCTTTCACACCAGCCACAAGGGTCGATTGCGGCAAATACTAAACTGAGATTTAGAAAAATGTTTTGGGTCGAGTTATTAAAGTAAAAATACGCACATCGGAGTACAGTGCTGCCCTGCCTGCAACTGACGCTCGTGTTGGCTCGATTTCGTTGATGCCACCCACAGCGGAAAGTAAATCGAGCAGCTGATTCGCGTCTTTCGTTCCCTCGACGTACTCGCGCACTGTCGATATCGACTCCTTGAGTGAGATTTTAGAAGGAAATGTGGACAGTGATACGCACCGGAAACACATTTCACACCCTCAGCTTCGGCTCGCCTTCGATTCTCCGCGTCATCCGTCATGAGCACGACCACCGGAATTGCAGGGTTTCTCTGCGCCCGACTCGGTGGGCGAGTCTGAGAGATGTGCGTATTGTACCATGCTGCGCCCTTCCGTATACCTGCAGAATAATTGGTGCGAGGACACGGAAAAGGCAGAGAGCATACACACTGCGGTCGTTTCTGTCGTTCGGCGACTCACCCTCCTCTCGAATTACTGCCGTTTCCCTGAAGGCTTGATAAAGTCAGCGCGCGCCAAGTACGACAGGCGTGTTGTGAGCGATCGGGGAAAGCATTAGGATACGCACGACCTGAACTCGTTGTAAAACACGAAGATGCGCTTGTCTTCCGCCTTCGTGAGCGCCTGCAAGCGACTGTACAGAGGCAGCGAGCGATGGCGGACCTCCTCGAGAACTGTCTGCAAAAGGACTATGGGCGGCGTGAAGAGGCCCGATTCGACAACGTCCATTTGGTGTAGGAAGACGTTCGTGTCGGGCAGTACGAAGTGCCCCGCCGGGAACAGCTTGTGTCCGGCCTCGCCGGACGCAGGGAGGTGGACTCCAGGTGTCTCTCCGCACGCTGAGCAGTTCTCAATGCCACATGGAACGTCGTCGCGCAGATACCGCTCGCGTAGAACTGTGGGTGTGCCAATTCAGCTATCATAAGTGAAAAAATGCAGGCGAGCAAACGATTCTCGCGCACCCTTTACGACCTTCCCGCGTGCTGTCTTTTTGAAGAATTTACGCTGGGTCGCTACAGCATCTGCGCGAGGCCTCTTCCGTATCGTTATTTCGACCATTGGTCACCGGAGGAGCTATTTGTACGTTCCACTTATCGTGCCCGCAACGAGCAGTGAGCACTGGAAATCGCATGTTGTCACGTGATTGGTAGATCCCGTTCCTCCGAAATAGAGAAACTTTTGGTACAAGAAGTTACAATCTACTTTCAAACCATGGTCATGACTGTTTTCAAAACCTACAAGCTCGTTAATCTGTCCACCGCCACTAAATCAAAGTGCACTTCCAAGTTCCAGCCTCAAAAAACCCTAATGATTTTTATTTTCGTGGCTCCAGCATGATACCGTCATTACCGTGCCAGTGACCCGGGCTCGGATAAGCGACGGCGTGCATTTTGTGGCTGCAATCAAATAGTCCGTCTAAAAGCCAAAGGTATCGCTTATTTCCACTAGGCCCAAGCCTTGTTTTCTCTTACGCATTCCCGTCTGTTTCGTCTAACCTCCCACCATATTTTTCATGACAGCATACACTATGTCAGTTTCAATTTACATACTTTACAAGCTAAATCTTTTTAAACATCAAGGGGTTAGCTCTTTACTACTAAAAATCGCGCGGATGTACTTTTCGGACAGGTACTGCAAGAAATACAACACAGCGAGCCAAGAAGGACAGAAAATTTAGGTGCTCGTGTTCTGGATAGAAGGACATGCCGTGTCTGGTTCGATGGCGTCTGGGGGAAGAACCTGTGCATACGTGCATCAGAACCTACGGAGAGTGGATTGCCTGGCCACCAATTGGAATGAGCGAGCTGAAACCAAGATGATTTTTCTTTCAAGAAAGCAGTCATGGGCCGGTCCATTATTACAGGAGGCGATTGCCCTCACTTCGATGGGGAGTTCGCGACGTGATCCTCAGCTGGTTGGGATGGGTGGCAGACGAAAACGGACTTGAAGGCCTATTGGCTGCGGGCCACCCTCCGCTCCTTGTGCATTGCCCCGGTCGGATCGTCGAGCGCTATCATTATTCATCGTCATCGTCACTATCAACACCACAGAAATACGCAAGGAAAAGCATCATTCCTCCTAGGAAGCGAGTATCCGGATGCGTGGAGTCCTCCGGGCCCTTTCCAGCAGCAGGGTCTGCTCTAGCACTTGACGCATCCCCTGCTGAATCCGGACCCCGCCCCAACATAATCGACAGCTGCTCCATCAAAGGTTTGTAATTTGAGCGGAGCGGAATACGGTGTGTCGCAGGCGATCGACAGAATTCACGAACAGTACGCAGCATCTTCTCTTTGGATAAGAAGGTGAAAGAAGCATTGGGCAGGAAATGGTCCAGAGTCAGGAAATTTACGGCGTTCATTTGTGCGTGGTTAAGCTTTGTTATCTTGAACGTGAAAACATCATGTTTTCCTGCAGCCGAGACTCTATGTTGACGAAGTTCGTCGAAGGATTTAGGTTGCCCTCCCTTGTATTGAGGAATCGGAGGTGCCGACTCGATATCTGCAAAATTGCTAGATATGCAACCCTGAGGAAGTTGGGGAAATTCCTTGCGCATATAATTGGCCTTAAGGATGATGACAATCTGAGGACTGATAACAAACACTCGATGAAGGTAAGGCATGCCAAGCGTGCGCCCTTCCCACATGCCAAACGACTCGCTTCCAAGTACGAATTCTTCGCCATCAGCTGCTTTCCAAATGCAAAGGTAGTGTAGGCCTGCCACGCACTGGTATGCAAGCGCTTCGATATGCTCTATCGAAGGATCTAATCGCGACCATGGCATACTGGCAAGTCTGTCCAAACCAAACTTCTCATGTTCCTTCATAGCTAACTCCATGATTTGATCATGTGACGTATCTAAAAAGAAACGAAGAGTGTGCAGCCAAACCTCTACCGCAGAGGATAGACCATGTCTACTCTGGATTTGTTTGATAAGGTCGCGGCTGTTAGCGTTTCCCGGGTGCGTTGGCTCGAAATACTGAATCGTTAAAGCAGCATTACGGAAATGCATTAAGAACAGAAATTTTCTTAAGTCTTCAAGACTCCTTCTTGTGAGAGAGGACCGTGACTCTCCCTCGCATAAGTCTTCGTGTATCTGCCTAATGACGACTGCTGCCTTATTCTCTAAGACAGACAGCTTCTGCTCGAGTGCGTTGACGTTCTGTGTGTCCCTTATGTCTCTGTAAAGGTTTTTGACACCAAATACGCCGCTGATGGGGCGAGTTTTTAGAGTCTTCGTTGCCATGTCGTAAACCAGGATTCCATTGGCGGGGTCCACACATGTCCTGCTACGTCCCTTACTACTCTGTACTTCATTTTTTCTGGAGAAATTTGTCCATCAAATGCAGAAGTAGCGACCATAACTCAAGAACGTACTCCAGTTTACCTCCCTGAAAACGTCGCAAGACAAATCTCGGAATTATATGATGATACTGATCCTCCGAGTTTTTATCGGTACTGGCGTTCGTGTGCACAGGGCTGCCTTTATGGACACGCTCTTTGTGCGACTCTTTACTTTTTCTTGCGCGTTTACTCGGCAATACTTCTCCCGATGGCAAATGTTTTGGAATATAACTAAAAGAACGTAGTAGACGTGGCAGTCGGAGTAAAGGCATCATTGGTGTTCAGGCCTGAGCCCGTCGATCCAATCGATGGAAGAGTACTAGTCCAAACTTGAAAGAACCGATATAATTATGTTTCAACACGTGACTTTAGCTCGTGGGTTGTCGCAAACTTCCGTAACGTTGAACTCGCTCATGATAGGACGTCGCCCGAACTAAGAGTTTTTACTAAGAAGGCATGCATCATTATACACACTGTCCTTTGCACATCGCGACCTTAGATACAGAGTAATAATCTAAATCAACAGACCTGGAGGAGGACAGGAATAGTGTGTTCTTCCAGGCCTGCGCATTAGCCCGAGGTACGTGCTAATATCTCTTGTGTAACCACGTTTCCGATCAAGGATTCGATCTGGCGGGCTAGCTGTTTATGCCAGTGCCCGAATAATTTTAGCCGGGAACCGATAAGACACATCTTATCAACTCGCACAACCACAAAAATGGATATTCTTTATGCACAAGGTAAGCCACAAAAAAAGGAAGACGCAACCGAAACCAACCGGCCTCAATCGACCGAGAATAAAAGAATCAAACGCAGACGGTCAGGTTGAGCGTTACAACTGGATGTAAGAATTACACACGCAACGCACGTAAATCATCGGAGAAAATCAAAGTACCGTGACATAAGGAATACATACTGTATTACTAAACATTAAACACGAGGAGGATCCCCCAACATACTTCTGCAGATATTCTCCCCTCCAGTAAGATCCTCCGCGAGGAACGCATAAGCTGAGTTACCAGTCTCGGCTGGCCATACAGGTGACAAACCACCGCCAACGAGACTCCACCGAATGAGGCCAACGCAGCACCGAACGAGTGACCGGTCGAGACCAGAGAGTACTACGGGTACTTGCTAAGCTGGTCCGTAGCATTAGAAGGGACGATACGTGCGGCGCTGTTAAACGCTGTGAGGAAGCCCTGGTGTGTCTGCACGCCGGATGTATTAGTAACTCCGGGGGAGGAGTAGTCTACCAACGGAAAGTCCAGATCTTCACAGTGAAAGTATGTATATGGCATCAGCCTTGGATGTCGTCACTGATTTAGAGCTCATGCTTGATCTGTGATGAAATCCCGGAACTGTATGCTCCCCCGACACTCTACGACAATTTCCTGCCTAACATGGTCACGAGCAATAGAGCCCTGAGTATTGGTAGCTAATTCATTGACTGGGAAGTGACCGTCAATGATCGATCACCGTAAGCATACGCAGCTGTTGATGAATACATACCCGATTGATTAAAATGGTATTCAGAGGGCGCAGGACAAAAGAGCTGGTAAGCACCAGAGGCGAACTATACGTATCTCTCAAAGTCGTCCATGAGCGACTGAGATGCTACGCCTCTGTACAGACGACGGGGCGGCAAGGGGTGTCGCAGAGAGGGAGAAGGCCTGGACGACGAAGCGCGCCGAAAGCATGATGGTACGAAGTCCTGAGTGCGACCTCGGAGAACAATGAACTCACAAACCTCGCTCTTTTATCCATTTTTTGTCGTCAAGAGAAAATTTCAGCAGAATGAATTCCTCGTCGACTGAGAGGCATGGCAACAGGTAGACAACCGATACCTTCGAGCAAAAACATACGTCATTATTGTGGACTTTAAATTCAAATAGCTCTAGCGCAAGAAGTTTGCAGTCACCGGATCGGCACCTTTTCGCCATCTATCTATGCGGCACCGAGGAATTGTATTGGTCTGGTCATCATACCCAACGGACTGTTCTAATCAGATACGCGAGGATGGCTATGCGGGGAAGTATGAAAGCGCTTCAACAAGAATAAATGCAACTTTCGTTTAAGACCATGCATAGAAGGAAGATTCGTTATCCATGCATCTTCACATATGCCAGCGAAGGGAAGGGCAATACCGCACAAACTAAAGAAACAATTTGAACAAGTCCCAGTCTTTTTAAAGATTTCCGGCTCGTTGAGTGGGTACATAGCG
Source organism: Coniferiporia sulphurascens (assembly GCA_002794785.1). Classification (NCBI taxonomy): domain Eukaryota; kingdom Fungi; phylum Basidiomycota; class Agaricomycetes; order Hymenochaetales; family Hymenochaetaceae; genus Coniferiporia; species Coniferiporia sulphurascens. The sequence continues at coordinate 163,689 of NBBA01000008.1, read as the reverse complement.
CCAATGAGATGTTGTTTGGCTCAGCCAGACATTTCCGAGTAATAATAGAAGGTTGAAGACCGGCGAGCACTAGCATACATCTAGAGGGGTAGTTGTCAAATAGGAGTTTTCACATGCCCAAAGTCAGTTCGCGTGACCCTGGAAGAGCTCGACGATCCGTATGAGCGAGCGACTGCCGTCGAACAACCTTAACTGAAGAAGCAAGAGATCATATATTGGCATCGCGCAGGTGATCGAGATGTAAAAGACAGCGAGAGTTCGCGGGAGCATCAGGATGGGATGACCCCCGGGCCCATGTCCGTGTCTTCGACGAGACAGAAGACATGAAGTAGCCCCAGGCCAGCCGTTTAAGGTAGTGAGAACATATCGATCAGTCCCCGCGAGCCGCCGATGGTGGACCGTGCCCATGCAACTAGAACTCACTGGGCTTCTTGTTGGGCAATAACTTGATTCCACCTGCCGTAAGGAAAATGGAACGAAGGAACGCACTTCATTCGCCGCTGGCTTCTATGGCACAAAAGCCTACTGGCGAGCAAAACCAATATAGTGCACAGCACCAATAATGACCCACGCGCTGTGAACTCTTACACAGTGACAAGTTGGGATCTTGGGATTTCAATTGACAGTGATGAGTTGAAAAGTGGCCGTAAGATGAAGTCTTGAATGGTGCAAGGTTATCGCCATTTGCCGCGGCCACTTGTCACAGGCGTAACGGCGCGCGTCAACGCGTGCCACGCGCGTATTCAGCTTGTCTACTCCCACGATGGACGAAGACGAGGACCTCAGAAGGTGGTTTAAACGGCTCAACGTATGATATATTCTGCTCATCCTAGGATGTATAGGGCGATTGCATTGAGTCTAGAAGAGGCCAAAAACCCGCCACCGCGCAGACAGGAAACGCCCGGCAGCGAAGATGATGACGCAGAGGCGCAGTTTCAGCGCGACCTGCAAGCAGCCATCGCGGAATCCAAAGCCATTGAGGCTCGTGAACGGGGGGAGAATAGCGCGAAGGTCACAGCGAGCATCTCGTCAGCGCGGACAGCGCAACGAGAGCCCCAGCCCGCTCAGCCGCAGACCTCACAGACGCCTTCGTTCTTGAGTGAGCGCGCACAGATGGAAAAAGCACGTTTAGAGCGGCAAAAGCGCATGCGTGGAGAGGAGACGGGAGGACCCAGTGCTGGCGCTGGCCCGCCGCCCGCAAAGCGCCAGCGCAACTCGCCCCCTTCGACGTCGGGTCTTCTACAGACGGCTAAAGCGAGCGCGGCAGCGTTGGAACGGACCCATGCTAGGGTCTCGGACCCGAACTTAATCGATAGTGCGACTACTACGCTATACTGGGAAGGAGAGCTTCGTCAGATAGCCAACAGGTTAGTCAACAAAGAGAAGGATACGAGACCGACATTCCGATTGTCTGAAATTATCGGTGCTGTATGCCCCTTTCTCGCTCTGTTTCAACCCATGGTCTCGTCTGACATACCAAGCTCTCAGAAATCCAACATCTCTTTAGCAATCCTCTCATCGTATTCAAATATGGTGCCATGGTTATACGAGTTCTTCGACCAGCGTACGCCCATAGTGATCATCAACCAACCCAGTGATGGTAACGCAGGACTCACCGAGCTTGCACCAAACATGCTGATGACGAAGCCTTTCCTTCGCGGAGGCCGCGGGTGCATGCATATAAAGGTCGGCTTCAGCTTCTACCATAATGCCGCTCTGCTGATATTCCGGAGCAGCTTATGCTGGTGAGGGCTGTCACCGGATCCGTTTTAACCGGCTTATAGAGACGGACATAGATATTTTACAAAGATGGACGCCTTCGCGTTGCCGTCCCGACTGCAAACTTTGTCGATTACGACTGGAGGGACATCGAAAACGCAAGTCCCCCAAAATTATTTATTGCCCATAGTCCATATGATCTTACCAACGCTTCATACAGACCGTGTGGCTTCAAGACGTGAAATTACGTGAGACCCCGATTCGCCATGACCCCAAGGCGACCGACTTCCCTGGCACGCTTCAGCGTGTACTGCACGCACTGAACGTTCCCGTAGCTTTGACAAAGCTTATTGACGGTGACGTGAGCGTCCCGCGCGATGCCTGTATGGGCAACCGCTGACACGTTCTACATGCGAAGTTTCCCAACCTGCCAATCGAGGCACTCTCAGAGCTGCGCATGCGGTGGGACTGGTCGAAGGTCCAGGTAAAACTGGTTGCGTCGCTGGCTGGCAAGCACGAAGGCTGGGACCAGGTGGAACGCACCGGCCATCCAGCACTCATGAAAGCCATCCAGGACCTCGGGACGCGCACTCCGAAAATTAAAGAGCTTGTCCTTGAATGCCAGGTAATATCGCCAACTGTAGCAGTCGGATTTGACCCTTACGTTTTTAATTTCCTAAAAAAATGACATTAGGGTTCAAGCATTGGGACTTATTCGACGCAATGGATGAACGAGTTCTACTGTTCCGCGCGGGGGGAGTCCGCAAAAACTTGGCTCGACAAGCCAAAGAACCAGCGAGCGAAGCTTCCCTGGCCACCCGTGAAGATCCTTTTCCCGTCCGTCCAAACAGTCAAAGACAGCGTGCTAGGTATCCCGGTACGTCCCCCTTTTTTCCAGCCTCGATCCCAGGGGTAGTAAAAATCTAACCCGACTTATGACCCCGGCGCTAGGGCGGCGGGACAATGTTCTGCAGAAAGACACAATGGGAAGCAAAGAACTTCCCACGAGAGCTGTTCTACGACTCTAACAGCAAGCGCGGCGGTGTGCTGATGCATTCTAAAGTGTGTGCCTTTTCCAGCTTTTTCTTTGCTGGTTGTTTTGTGATCCGCACCCACCCCTCTTTTGGATTGAGCTAACTCGTTTCGGATTTTTGCGAACAAGATGATCGTCGGGACGTTTAAAGATAGGGGTTCGGTGGCGGGCGGGAGCGGGAGCGTCAAGGCACACCTGCCGGACTCGGAGGACGAGGATGATAGTGGAGGTCTGGGCGAGAACGAGGTCCTTGTAGGATGGACGTACGTCGGCTCACACAACTTCACACCGTCTGCGTGGGGCACGCTCTCTGGCTCTACGGCAAAACCAGCGCTCAATGTACGCGTTTTCCACGCACCCACCTTTTCTTCTTTTGATCGCTGAAAGCCGCCTATTCGCCGTGACTTGTTTGGGGGGGTCTTTCTCCCGTACGGAAGATTGTCAACTTCGAATTGGGTATCGTCCTGCCATTGCGGAATGACGACGAGGCCGATAGAATTGCGTGCTGGAAGCGGCCACCGCGCAAATACGTCAGTGGAGTGGACCGCGCGTGGGTGGGTAGTCTCTCTTCTGCTTTTCTTGTATTTATTTTGTTTCTTCCTGCTATCTTCTTACCTATCTTTGCGTCGGGTTCCAGATGCAGGACGAGATGAGAGAAGGGGGGTCTAGGTCGTGATCCATATCTCCCGGATGACCACCGCAACTGCGGGCGCAGCTCCGACTGCCTCGTTGTCTTGAGTCCCCCTCCTTCGATTCATTTGAACCGTTGTTCTCATCTGCGCGCCTAGGATTAAGTATGTTATCCGATGTTCCCGGAGACACATATGCGCTGATCATGTTCCCGACGACTGCCGGAGGTGGGACCCTGACCACACTTGCAATGTACGGTACAGATTTTCGTCAAGCTTTAGCTTTTCTGACAAATAAGCGAGCGGTGAGGCACGGATGTGTGCGTACTTAAAAACACCGACGCAGAACTGAATACGGGATTTCCGCATCTTTGAATACAAACGTTGTATTTATTTTTGCCTATTTACGTTCACGGTTCGAGCGATGTTACGGATCAGAGAGTCCGGCTACCGACTTAGTGCCGTGGTCCGAGGCTTTCGACGGCGGCCAATGGAATGGGGTTGCTTGTTGTCCACCCGACCCGACATGTGGCAAATGAATAGCGATAGGGGCTCATTGGTGCAGAGCGTGTAATAAGTTGGTACGCAATGAGATGATGTGACTGGGCGAGGGTGTTTGTCCTATTGGCGGCATGGTGGGTTTTTAAGGTAGAGAGAAGCTGGGAGTGCGGAGATGCGGTGGGCGTGGCGCTTCCATCCGGGCCCGGGTCGATCGGGCTGGCCGAGCGGGTAGGCTCTGGTCTGTCCCCTCGGGCCTTTTAGGGGAACGATTGGGAAAGAAAAAAAAGAGGGGGAGCCTGGGGGAAATGGAGACGTTGGGAGGAAGACGAAGATGTTTGTGGCTGTAACTTGGGTTTATACGTAAGGTTACCTGGCTGATTAGCGCGCGGTGCGCCCACGGGCAAGGGCCACGGTTACCGTGAGGGTCGTCGCGGACTACAAGCCCGTCTCGCTGCTTCGTCTTCCTCCCCTGGCCTGGACGGACATGCTCGTGCTTATCGATCCACAAGGGACGGCGAACTGGCTTGCCCTTGCTTCTCTCTAACGGATGGGACCGTTTGTTCACACCCAGCTCCTTCGTTTCCTGACGCGGGTCCCGGCGGTGCTCTGCCCCCATCCCGCAGGGGGAAAATAAAAAAAAGTTAAAAAAAGTTAGATTAAAAGGTATATAGCAATAATGAAAGAAAAGCTCGGGAAAGGCAATGCGCAGATACGCGGAACGAACGGCACGAGTTTGAGGAGCGAAAAATAAATGTGTTTGGTCGGCTGTGGATATTGCAATTGCGTAGCCAATCAGCGGCCGGCTGTTGACCGGGAGATTTGGGCGGCGGCTCTCATTTAGTCCGGTAGCACGATGGCTCTCCCTGTTCCCAGTACCAGCAGAACGATGCCGCACCAGCACCCCCACTCCCATCCTCACCACGAACCCTCGCGCCACCTCCAGCGCACCGCGCCCGTCGCCGCTGCCGCCCAGGACGTCGTCAACCCCCGCATCCTCGACGCCAGCATCCGCGATGTCTGCGAGCGTCTCTCCAACGAGCAGAAGGCCGAGGTCCTCATACACGCCATGAACCTCCTCAAGCTGGCAAAGTGCGTTCTGCGCCCAACCGTGACCCTGCCCTCACGCTGATGGGAAGTTTGCTTCCGTTCGGGTCGCTGCAGTCCATTCTCGCACCATATCATCGAGAACGCCGTCGTGAGCTGTCTGCAGGCCGCGAACATCGGCACGCCCCAGCGCGTGCAGGCGCTGCTCCTGCGCGGCCGCGCGCGCATGGCGTCGGGCGACATCACGAAGGCGCGCCAAGGTGCGTTCTCGGGGGGGTTGTGGCGGTCCGGTTGAACCTAACTCGCGTATGCGTCAGACTTGTACAAGGTGCTCGAGCTCGTCCCGGATCATGCCGTCGCGACCTCGCTCCTCTCCCTCCCCTCCTCGGGCGGGGCGACGACCAAAGACGTGAGTTCTCAGCTGCGGGTTAAATTTACGGCGCGCGCCCCTACTTCGGTTCAGAGGAATATCCGCGCGTCGCGCGGGCGATCCAATATAATTTCCCATAGCTCACTGCGGGCTCCTAATTTATTTATCCATTTTTTTTTCAACCCTCCTGCAGAATAAATTCGGACTGATCCCCCTACTCGCAGTTCAGGCTATGGAATATCGAGAGCGCGTCGCGACGGTTGTCGCCGGAGCTCTGGCGGCAGATCGCGTCGTTCCTGCCGCGCCGTGACCTCAAGACGCTACTACACATCCCGCATGTGCTCTCGCGCATTGCGTTCGAGTTCGTCTTTGAGACTGTTGACATTCACTTTGGCGTGTGCAAGCTCGCGGGCGAGGAGAAGCTCTGGGGCGCGGCCGAACAGGACCATCCGGACCGGCCGGGCTTCCGCCTCGAGAAGCAGCTCGCACAGCGCACGGCGGACATCATCGCCCGTATCGTGCTTGACCCCTCATTCGCGAAGCTCATCAAGACCGTGCGTATCTCTGCCGAGCGCAGGGACAGGAACAATCATATGGCGTTCCAAACTAGTGAGGTTTCTCCGATCGATGCAAGGACGTGAAGCTGACAATCGTGTAGACATGCTAATTACCGCACTACCCAAACTACTAAACCTCAGGGAGGTCATTTTCTCCGGCTCGAACGACGTGTGGAATCGGGTCGCTACGGTGCTCGGCACGACGCACCCGCGACTCGAGTCCCTCATCGTCGAACCCGAGCACGACTCGGAACCCGTACTCCCTCACCTGACCCACCTCACGCAGTTCAAACTCGTGCGTGACCACAGCTCGCACTCACTCGGCGCGTTCCTCGCGCAAAACCGCTCGACGCTACGCAAACTCTGTCTTTGCGCATACTACGCCGCGTTCCCGCCCGCACCCGCCGTAGCGCTCGCGAACCTCACGCACCTCGAGTTCGTAGGCACCGTCCCTGCAGGCGCAGACACGTTCGCGCAGATCTTCTCGCGCGGCGAGCAACTCGAGTCGCTCCGCGTGAGCTGCGTCCTCCTCACCGGCGTCTCCGCGCAGTTCCGCACGAACGCAGCCGCGCTCCCGCGTCTCCGCGACTTCGGGTTCCGCGCGCTCGAGAACATGGGCACGGGGTGCGCGGACCCGGGGCTCTTCCCTGCGATCGCGGAGTTCCTCCGTGCGCATCCGCGTCTTGAGAAGCTCGAGCTGGATGTGGTGGGCGAGACGAATCAGAAGGGTATGGGCTACGACGCGTCGATGCTTGGCGTGCTTCCGGGCCTGCCGAAGCTTCGCCACCTTGCCATCACGGTTACCAAGGACGCGAGCCCTGGGTTGTTCTCGTGGATCGTTCCTCGCGGTTTGCTGGCGCTCCTCATGAGCGGGGTGCCCAGGCGAAACTCTGAGCAATTCCTTAACGTCAGTCCCCCCACCCTTCTCTTGACCCTGAACGTTGTTCGTAGCAACACATTAACTGACTTCTCGCATCGCGACCGGGTCGCACACTCTTTTTTTTTTAAATACACAGACGATGCGCCCCGGCCTACCGCCGAACCTGCGATACATCGCTCTACTCGACACAGACGTGCGCGACGAAGCGCACTTCGTCGAGACAGTACTCCCGCACAGCGTGCAACTCGTGAACATCGCGAACAAGTTCTACACCGTGCGGCGCCGGCCGGACGGCCACATCGAGGCACTCGAGGAGTGGCCCGAGCGTCGCGTGCAGCTGCATGCGGAGGAGTGGCTCGAGACGCTCGGCTGTGAGGACGCGCTGTGGGACGATTTTGCGCCGGGGTGCTATTAATTGGGAGGCTGTGTCTGTGTGCGGGAGGTTTTTTTTTTAATCGTCCGTCCTTGCCGTAGTGACGGTGCTTCTCTTCTCGATACCCCTCAATCACTCACTCAATCACCCAGCCACCCAGCCACGCGCCCGCCCGTCCGACCGCCCGCTCGCTCGCTCGCTTTCACTCCCTGTCTGGCATCTGTGTCAGGTGGGTTTTCGGAACAAAACGGGGTAAGGGAGCCGTTGGGAAGCGGTTGCGCTCCGTCGGCCTCTAACCTTCAGCCTTCGACTCTCGCCCTCCCCCCCCCCCTCTTCACCTCCCCTCTCCCTAACAGCGGGGCCCGTTCACCTGTCGCAGCCCTGCCACATTATACCAGTTCACATCGTCACCGTCGTCGTCAGCTTCGTCTCCGTTCCTCCGCTATCTGTCATATCTGATTCGCGATTCGCTTCTATCGTCTGCGCCTGCTCTCCTCCCTCGCATCTCACACCTCATGCCTCACGCCTCGCGCCTCACAACCTCCCCGCTTCTTCATTACGTCCTTGTTTTCTTCGCTCTCGTCGTTGCTCATGTTCTCATGCTCTCATCACACCCTTCCTCGTCCTCGTCCTCATTCTCGTCCTCATTCTCGCTATCGCAACCCCCCACCCCCTCTCGTTCGTAAAACCCTCCCCCTGCCCTTGTTCGTCTTTGTGATGGAAGGACAAAAAAAAAGAACGCCCTCGTCCCCCCGGTGAGAACGGGAGGAAAGAGGGGCACACGAATCCCAAGCCCAGGCCTGAGTCCGAGTCCGAGTCCGAGTCCGAGTCAGGGCCTGGGCGCGCGACGCGTTTGTACATCATGATATGATATGTAGAGGGAAAGCGTCCCTCGCCTTGCGTTAAGTATTACTATCTAGACTCCCTCCTCATTTTTTTTGGTTTCGATTTCGATTTTGGTTTTTGGTTTTTGATTTTTGATTTTGATTTTTGATTTTGTATACGGAGTGTTTGAAAGTCGTCGTTGTCGTTGCTGGACCCACAAAGACACTAGTACTCTCTGTGTCGTCCCCTGTGTGCTGTGTGCTGTGTGCTGTGCGTTGTGTGTTGTGTGCCATGTGCTGTTGCTTCGTTTATCTACTTTTTGTCCTTTTTGTGCTGATTTTGATTTCCGTCCGTACGCGTGTGTGTGGGCCGTCAAGCGCCGAGCTGCGAGCGCACCGTGACGGCAACCGACACCGTCCGTCCGTATGGGCCGCCGACTCAGACACTAAGGCAAAAACACCAAAAAAAAAAGGATATCAAACGGTATTAATTCCCGTAGGTATTAATATTCCCTCAGCTATCCCTTTCCCTTAGTGCGAGTCTGGTTTGACGGGCCCGGGCCCACGACGACGGGCCACGGGACGTAAAGTACACCGGGCAGTAAGTAATATACATGTAATACGCATGTGGCCCGGGGGGTTATCGTTTCTCTCGTAACATGGTTTTAAATATTTGTTTTAAATTTAAATTTAATTAAGAAGAGTGATGCAAGGTCTTGAGAGACCTCGTCTTCACTGCTCCCGCCTTTTTCTTCTCAGGTCGGTGCGGATGCGGGTGCGGGTGCGGGCTCGGGGGATGGCTTAATCGCGCGGCTGGATTCGCCATAGGGGTTGGGGGGGAGGGGGAGGGGGAGATAACCCCGGATGAAACGGGCACCGTGACTGGGGAGTAGCTAGTCCGGGATCTGGATCGACGTTATGATCGACCGTGGCAGTGGCTGGCCCCACCTCTCCACTCTTCCAACCGGTAAATACAGTGGTAATTACGGTATCAGCGCGACAGTTTCCATTTCATCCATCATGGTCCCATAACTCCAGTATTTCCCCGGTGCAGCTTGGACCTGCTACTACACCGTACGTACACTAGCCTGAGCCTGAGTGTGATATGATACTACTGGTAGTAGTAGTCCAGAGCAAGCTCCATCTTGTCCGAGTCCGAGTTTGGTCAAAAAAAAACCCGGGCACGCCAAAAGAGAGAGGGGGGGAGAGGGAGAGTTACAAGTTACATTTTTTTCCCCGGATTAATGTTGGACTAGTACCGTGACTGTCCTGTATTGAGTGTACAGAGTGAAGAAGGTCTTACTACCCATGTTGAGGTGTTGTACCGTGGCAGTTTTCGCCGAAGAAAAAAAAATCGATCCGGCATCTTTCGACCAAGAACTAACTACGCTACAGCCAAAATTCTACTACTGGGAACTGTATCATGGTGATGTCCTACTAGTAGTATCACCGACTCGGAAGTCAGAGATCGCACGTGATACATCTCTCATTCTGACAACCCATAATCAGAACTGTGCTTATCATGATTCACGAGACTCGGAGTCGGAGTCGGGTCTCGGATCCTTGGACCCACCGCTGATCCGAGTCAATTATCACTGGCATGGACTAACTACATTTGCCATTAATGTTCAAGTTAGCCCGACTCGGACTCGGACTCGGACTCGGATTCGGAGGTCTGCTCGAAGTCAGACTCGGATTCGTGAGAACGTCCGAGTCACGGTCTTCCGAGTCGAGTCGAGTCAAGACTCGGAGCTTCTGGGCTTTGAGCCTAACCTCAGCTTGTCCGAGTCTGCACTCTCGAAATAAAGTGGGAGGACTCGGAGGAGATGCTAAAAGTGGTTGCGCTCTGTCGGTTTTCGATTTTCGACCTTCGACCTTCGACTCTCGCCCCCCTCACCTCTTTTAACAGTGGGGCCCGTTCACCCGTCGCAGCCCTCGCTCTTGTTCTCGTTCTCGTTCTCGCAGCCCCAACACCCACCCCATTTTCCCACCCTCCCTCTCGTTCGTAAAAACCCTCTTCCCGGGCCCCTGTTTGTGATGGAAGACAAAAAAAATAACGCCCACGCCCCTACCTCTGACCCCGAGCCCTAACCCGAGTCTGACCCCGTGTCCCCGTATCCGAAAGCGAATCATGGCCTGGGCACGCGTTGCGCGTTGTGCGTTGTATGTACATCATGATATTTGTAGTATATAAAGAGCTAACTACAAGCTTCCCCCCCTACCCCCCTTTAGCTTTTGTTTCTGCTTTCCCTTTTCCTCTTGGTTTGGTTTGGTTTCCTCTTGCCGCTTGCGTTAAGTGTTACTATCTAGACTGCTTCCTCATTTTTGATTTTTGGTTTTGTTTCTGGCTTTGGCTTTGTATACGGTGTACTAGTGTCAAAACACGTCGTCACTGGACTCACAAAAGTGAAGACCCTCGCTGTGTCGTGTGCTTTGTGCTGTGTGATATGTGCTGTGTGCCAAATGCTGAGTGCCAAATGCTGAGTGCTGGTACTGGTGCTTCAGTTTGCCCATGTTCATGCTGTGGAAAATGGTAATGCGAGATGCGAGATCTTAAGGGCACTCGGGTTCGTCTCTGCTGCCAGTGCTCGCGCCTTCCGAGTCCGAGTCCAAGTCCGAGTCCGAGTGCAAGAATGATTTGTAAAAGTAGTCCGAGTCCTGGCGGGAGCTGGGTTGATGGCGCGGCCGTCATAGGAGGGTGGGGTGGGGGTGGGGAGGGGAAGAGAACCCGAGAACCCGAACGAGATGAGCGCAGACGCCGTGTACGGTCGCGGTGTGTGTCCTGGAACGTCCGACCTCGTCAGTGTTGTTTACGGTTACCAATCAGTACTTCAAGTTAATTGACAATTGTAGCTACCCCTACCGCTACACCTGCATAGCAAATCAGTCTCCACCCCGGGCCTCAGCCTGAGGCTACGGGATTAAAACCCCACCGAAAGACTAAAAGCGAGAGAGGGAGAGAGAACAAAAGAGAGTTTTACGAGTTTTATAAGATTTATTTCTTCCCCAGACTCGAATCAATACTGATAATTGAAAGCCGAGTCGGCACTGGCACACGTAGTAACTCAAGCGATAAAATTACTTACCTACTTACTTACCTATACCCGGGCCTGTGGGGTTCAAAGTTCAAGTTGTATTCTGAATGTCCTGAGTCGGGGTTCCGGTCTCCTGCCAGTACTAGTGTGCTTGTACCTCCGAGTCAGGCTCCGAGTCAGACTCTAGACTTGAAACTCTGTTTATCAAGAGACTCGGAGTCGGGAGTCGGGGTTGGATCCCTGGGCCAGTGATCACCAACATAGACTAACTGCATTCAAGTTTTGCCACTAATATCGATATTAACATTAACCCGACTCGGAATCGGGCTCGGGCTCGTGAGCCTGAGAACGTCACAGCCCAAGCCTTAAGCTCAGGCTTATCCGCGGCACTAGTACTGTAGTACTGTAGCACCAGGTACTATTGTAGTGCACGATTACGATTATCAGAGAGTCTGAGTTATCGTATGGGGCCTGACTCCGGGCGCGCAAGAGCGAGCGTACCACTGGCAGTGTTGCGCACCTAATGAGTATGGTATAAGCGAGTGCTAGTCCTCTGTCGATCGGTCTTGAAAGGTGTGACTTTAACCTGAACGCAGGCTCCGAAGTCCCCTGACTCGGATCGTCAGGACTCAGGCATTAATACTGGCATCACGTCCCGCGTCCCACCGCACGCGTAAAACATGTCCTTAACAGAAACAAAAGAAACAAAAGAAAGGAAAGAAATAAAGGAACTGGACAGTTGTATAGATAGCGATGACAAGGGATGTGTTTCGTATTATATTAGGCAAATAGAAGGTCCGAGTTTCGTCCGCCCGCCTCTAGAAAAATGGTAGTATGTAATAGTAGTCGACAGCGTGCCGCCGCGTCACTTGCTGGGCCTGACGGACCCAGTCAAGAATGACCCCCCGTCAGAAGGGCTACCTGGCAACGAAGGGACGTCATGCGGCAGGGGAGGGAAGTACGTAAGTGTGTACAGGGGAGAACAGAGCGGGGTATGGGGACGGAAAGATGAACGGGGAATGGAAGACCGTTACACCACACACTATAACACCGTCCACGCCGCACCCACCAGCGCCGCGCCCAGCGCAGCAACCACACCCACGCCCGCGCCCGCGCCCGTGCCAAGCCGCCACGCAGGGACAGCCGCGCCAGTGATAGGGGAGAACGTCGTGGCGAAGACGGCGGTGGGGTTCGGGCCGCCGGAGATGCTGACGGTGGACGCGGCGGTGGCGGCGGGCGCGGCGGACTGCGAGGCGTTGACGGAGGCGCCGGCGTCGAGGACAGTGAAGCGCGGGGAGATGGCGTGCATCCCGCCGTGTGTGGAGTTGAGGAAGAGGAGGTAGTAGTCGTCGCCTGAGGGCACGTCTTGGAGGAAGAGGTCCAGTTTGCCTGTGTTGGCGTTCACTGGTGCGGAGGGGGTGAGTACTAGTGGAAGGAGGGGCGTAGAGGTGGGAGAGAGACGGACCGTTGAGGGCGACGAGGATTACGCCGTCCTCGCTCAACCGGGCAAGTTCGAGGTCGAACATGAAAACGGAATCGAGGAGGCCCTTCTTCCACAATATAGGGTTGGTCTTCCCGTTCACCCACTCCGTGCCCTGGACTGGCTGGACGAATTGGAAGTACGCTGTGTGAGCGTGTTAGGGAAGAAACAAACATGGTTGGGAGTTGGAGGGTCGGGTGCTTACAGCCCATGTCGGCCTGCGTCAACAGCGGGACGAGCGCAAGAACCGCGAGGCCAAAGACAAGTTTGAGGAAATGCATCGTGTTCGGTCGGGTGTAGGGAGCAGTAGCGTATGTCGAATTGGTCGGGTTCGATCGGTCAGAGCTTTCTTTCCGTCTCGATTCGGGACCACGATCCAAAATCCAAAATCCAAGATCTTCTCCTCCTTTTTCAGTACCGTGTAGCGTGTCGATCGCAGGCTATGCAGTCAAAGGCTTAAGAAGACGTATGTGCGTGCGTGCGTGCGCGGATCGAGTATGGTGTACGGGAGGTGTAAAAAAGGAAGAGAGAGAAGAGACGGCGACGGAGGAGTCTGTGAGGGGAAGCGGACGACCTTTGATCTCTCTCTCAGGGCGCACTTCCATGCCCGTAAGCCCACAGCCAGGAACGTGGATTACGTCAGCCGCCGCTTGTTTCCGAATGGGTTTGAACTTTGACCCATCGGCGACGGCGGGCGGCGGGCGGCGAGCAAGACGTGGGGGTTGGCTCTTTTTTTTCTCTTTTTGCACTCGTACGTACCGGTAGCGGTTTGTCTTTGTCGCGCGGGGTTTACTACTGTAGAATCAATCACTTTTCCCCGGCGGTTCGGGGAATATTAATATTAATATTATCACGTACTGCACACTTTTCCTTTTTTATATTCCCGTACCATCAACAACAGCCTGAGACTCGGACTCGGATGTGGCCTGTCGAGTCGTATAGTCCGCGACTCCGCGAGGTCCAAGTTTTACTTTTCTACGGTCAAGTGCCGACTACTGGCCAGGCCGCTGGGCCAAGGAGGAGAGGGCCGATAGAGCCTAGATCTGACGATAACACGGTATACATGCATCTATATTCAATTGGGCGTCTAAAATTCTAAACTTTCGGACAGTACTGTAGTCCTGTGGCTACGACGGCTTGAAGTACATACATGGAACAGGACAGGGCGGCAGGCGACAGGAGACAGGAGACTCGATAATTCACAGCCGGACACGCGCTTCCCAAGCAGAGCTCAAGCCTTCTACTTACATGTATACTTCCGGGTCGTCTCGACGTGCCAGTGTCGAGTCTCCATCAGGACGACCCTCGAATACTTCCCGTAAGCAAAAGAAAGCGCCGCTCATATGCATGCTTCCATAACGACAAACGACAAACGACTAAACTCCCCCGCTTCTGGCCTCTAGTATTACATGAACCATGAAAAGCTACAATCACGCAATACGGACTCGGTGTGGCTTCATTCTTTGGACGACTAATGCGGGCGTCTGGGGATTAGTGATGCTGCTTGCTGTTGCTGCTCACAAGGCCTCGTCTACGTCTGTGCGAGACGAGGACCGTGACTTTACGGTGTGGTGAGGTGTACGTTAACTGGCTACGCTCTACCCGCCTCGCCTCGACTCGACTCGACCTGACCCGACCTGACCTGACCTGATAAGGGATCCTGGAAACGAAACGGAACCTGACTATGCGTTGCCGTGCGGGACTGACAGGGGCAGGGTTCGTCTTACTCGCGCTCTGCTCGCTGCTGTCGGACGGACGCGCTGTGGATCAATACCAATACCAATACCAAAGCCAGAACCAGAAAGTCCTCAGCGTCAAGAACGAGTATACAAACTACCCAAACGCGAATGTCAACGCCAACGTCAGCAAGTCAATAGCGATCGTCGGCGCGGGGAGCGCTGGACTTGCGATGCTGAAGGTGCTGCTCGACCTACCAGAGGATGTCCGCCGGGGTTGGGAGATCGTTTTGTTTGAAGAGCGGAGGAACGTAGGCGGGGTTTGGTGAGTTTCGCGTTTGCGTTTGCGTTATCATCCCCCCGGACTTCTCCGCTGACCCACCCCGCGCAGGCTCCCCGACCCGACGCCGCCACACCCGCCAACACTCCCCGAAACGCCGCTATACCCAGGCCTCAGAACCAACACGCCCCACCCGACAATGACGTACCCGCACTTCCCCTTCCGCCCACGCACGCCGCTGTTCCCCGCGCATGGGCACGTCGAGCAGTACCACGTGGACTACGCGGAGGCGTTTGGGCTGATGGAGCATGTGAGGCTGAACGTGAGCGTTGTGCGAAGTGCGTGGACTGGGTCTGGGTGGAACGTGACGGTGTTGGAGAAGAACGAGGACGTGTTGAGGTGGAGGGGGTTTGACCATCTTGTGGTTGCGAGTGGGCATAATAGGTACCCGCTTGTCCCGACGTGGCCGGGGCAGGAGGCGTGGTTGCGGCTAAAGGGGGGAGGGAGATCCTGCATACGGTGTTTTGGAGGGGCGGGGAGCCGTATGCGGGGAAGACGGTGCTGGTTGTTGGGAGTGGGGCGAGTGGGCGGGACGTCGTGCTGCATACGGCGCCATTTGCGAAGAAGGTGAGGATACGGATACGTTTTTTGAAAGTGTTTTGGATGGCTCATTGGGATAAATGGTAGATGTACCTTTCCTCGAGAAGCGGGGCGAGACCGGGTCGGCTCGACGCGCCGTACGTCCTCAAACCGGGGATCGAGCGATTTACGGAGGAGGGTGTCGTGTTTACAGACGGGACGGCCGTGGAGGACGTGGACGCTGTTGTGCTTGGGACAGGGTACGAGTTGCGCGTGCCGTTCCTCACTGACGGAGGTGCACTCGACGTCGTGCCGGGTGCGTCCGGCGGGGGGACGAGGACGCGCCGGAGCAGTTGAGAACGAACTTGCAGTACATCTACCCGCTGCACGAGCACGTGTTCTCGCTCGCGCGGGGGTACCCGCCGACTGCGCTGACGTTCGTGGGGCTGCCGGTGTTGACGGCGAATTGTCCGTCGGATATTGCGCAGGCGTTGCTCGTCGCGTACGCGCTGGCGGACGAGGCGCTCTTGCCTTCGAGATCGGAGATGCTGGCGCAGCTAAGGAGGCGCGAGGCGCATTTCAGGGAGCGCGGGGTCGATCCATATAAAGTCGGGCACCGGCTGATCGACGTGGACGCCGACCCGGACGACAACGGGCGCAGGCCGGACGCGTCGCACGCGTACCAGGATGAGCTGGTGCGGTTCTTGAAGGAGAGAGGGGCGCTGCCGGACGACGGGAGGCCGTTTGTGGAGGAGTGGAGGCGGTGGAGTCGGGAGGAGGCGGGGCTGCTGTGGGATGGGTGGGCGCGCGTGGAGGGGCTGGGGAGGGAGGAGGTGGAGAGGTGGGTGGCGGGGGCGAGGACGGAGGAGGAGTGGGTGGATGTGATGCGTAGATTAGTCGAGTGGGAGAAGGGGCGGTAGAATAGAATGGGTACAGTACTCTCGAGATAGACTGAAACGCGTCGATGGTGCTCTTGAGATCCGACGGAAACATACCTTGAGGCGGGCGAGCGTGTATGGAACCAAATCTGATTGGCGCGCCGATGCAAGACTTGGACAGGAGCGCGCTCTGCATGAGGAAAAATAAATCACCAGAGAAAACATGTATTTTACGCGCCCTGATGGTGTGCTTGGTTTCGTAAAATGCCGTCCGTCAGCCAGGACGGAAGCAAGGACACTGCCGGACTCCGGAGCAAGTCGGTTCGCTGCGAGCAGTCGCGAACGCATAGGGCCGCCCATGATTCGCTGCTCCTGAGCTCGACGGCAGCCGGTATGCGCGGGTCGAATCAGCGCGCACATACAGACGCTGGTGCTGACGCCGCGGCCGAGCTGCCTGCGGAATGTATGAGGGAAATAACGGTAAAAACAAATAAATAATCCAGCCCGGGCAATCAGGTGCAAGTAACGCAAGGACGTTGATTGGCTGATTAGGGACGCGGGCAGGCTTCAGGATATACTCGGCAATATGCGGTCATAGCGCGGCCGAAGCCGGCACACGTCCAAACACGCGACGACTCGATGATAAAAATTGGCGGTCTCGTCATCTTCCAACTCTTTCCTCATCGTCCATCATCCTTTCCCTGCTCGCCCCCGCATCCCCTCCCGCCGTCGCGGACGATGCTCAACCTCGCCAACAGGTCCGCTAGCTCGGCCTTGGCGGCCAAGGCCGCTAAGCGCCTCGCCGCTGGCATGGCCACTGCCGCTCCACGTATCGGCGACACAAAGGTTCCGATGAGCAGGCTCGAGTCTGGAAACTACATCAACTACCAGCGTATTGAGGATAACCTCGCTGTTGTGCGCTCGAGGTCGGTTGAACTTCTTGCTGCGTCTGTGTAGCGCGGTCTCTGATTGCCACGTCAGGTTGAACCGGCCTTTGACCCTTTCGGAGAAGGTTTTGTACGGCCATCTCGACGACCCGCACAACCAGGATATCGTGCGGGGCACGAGCTACCTCAAGCTCAGGCCGGACGTGAGCATTTCCGACGGTTTCCGCCTATCACAGCGTGTACTGACCCACCAATAGCGAGTGGCTTGCCAGGATGCAACTGCTCAGGTTAGCCGCGGTGTTTTATTTTTAGTGTCCTTCTTTTTACTTACCTGAAATTGTAGATGGCCATTCTTCAGTTCATGTCCTCGGGCATGGACACGGTTGCTGTACCTTCGACGGTGCACTGTGACCATCTTATCGAAGCTCAGGTCGGTGGCACGGCTGATTTGGCCCGGGCTGTCAACATCAACAAGGAGGTTTATGACTTTTTGGCAACGGCGACCGCGAAGGTTGGTTCATCTCTTCTGCACTCTTTCCGTTCAGATTTTTACGCGGGCCCAACTTCACAGTACGGTCTTGGCTTCTGGCATCCCGGATCTGGTATTATTCACCAGATCATCCTCGAGAACTACGCTTTCCCCGGTGGACTTATGATTGGCACGGACTCACACACGCCGAACGCGGGTGGTCTCGGAATGGTTGCTTGCGGTGTTGGAGGGGCTGATGCGGTTGACGTGATGGCTGATCTTCCGTGGGAACTCAAGTGCCCTAAAGTTATCGGCGTTAACCTGACTGGAAAAATTGGCGGATGGACCACTCCTAAGGGTGGGCAAATGCGCAGTTACCGCTCATCCGATAAGATTGTTCATTTAACTTCCTTACAGATGTTATCCTTAAGGTTGCAGGCATCCTTACGGTCAAGGGAGGTACCGGGGCTATCGTGGAGTACACCGGCTCGGGTGTGGAGTCTCTTTCCTGCACGGGTATGGC
Organism: Coniferiporia sulphurascens; assembly: GCA_002794785.1. Taxonomy (NCBI): domain Eukaryota; kingdom Fungi; phylum Basidiomycota; class Agaricomycetes; order Hymenochaetales; family Hymenochaetaceae; genus Coniferiporia; species Coniferiporia sulphurascens. Next base: position 145,952 of record NBBA01000008.1, on the reverse strand, counting down.
AACGATTTGCAATATGGGTGCCGAAATCGGCGCGACGACCTCGCTTTTCCCCTTCAACAGTCGCATGGTTGACTATCTCCATGCTACGAAGCGCGGCGATATCGCGGATTACGCAAAAGCCTTCGAACACAACTTGCAACCGGACAAAGGCGCGGAGTACGACCAGGTCATCGAAATCGTACGTGTAGACAAGTGGAGTCTATCGTCACTTCTAACTCACATTCATTAGAACCTATCGGAACTCGAGCCGCACATTAACGGACCGTTCACTCCCGATCTCGCGACGCCGATCTCTAAATTTGCCGAGGAAGTCAAGAAGAACGACTGGCCATCAGAACTTAAAGTTGGTTTGATTGGTTCGTGCACGAACTCTTCATATGAGGACATGTCCCGTTCCGCGTCGATTGCCAAGGAGGCGGCAGCCCATGGTCTTGATGTCAAGAGCAAGTTCACGATCACCCCCGGCTCCGAGCAGGTTCGCGCGACCATTGAGCGTGACGGTCAGATTGGTGCTTTCGAGACTGTTGGTGGTGTTGTCCTCGCCAATGCCTGTGGCCCGTGCATTGGTCAGTGGGACCGTCAGGACGTGAAGAAGGGTGAAAAGAACTCTAGTAAGCTTTTTAACATCCTCAGCTTTGAAACGTGATGTTGAGTGATGCATGCAGTCATCACCTCGTACAACCGTAACTTCACTGGCCGTAACGATGCGAACCCTGCTACCCATGCGTTCGTTGCCTCTCCGGATATTGTCACTGCTATGGTCTTTGCTGGCGACTTGACTTTCAACCCGCTCACGGACACTCTCATCGGCAAGGACGGCAAGCCGTTCAAGTTCACTAGCCCTTCTGGCAACGAGCTCCCGCCCCGCGGCTATGACCCTGGACAGAACACGTTCCAGGCTCCTCCCGAGGACCGTGCTAGCGTCCAGGTTGCTATCGACCCGAAGAGTGATCGTCTCCAGAAGCTTGAGCCTTTCCAGCCGTGGGATGGCAAGACTCCGACTGACCTTCCGATCCTGATCAAGGTTAAGGGCAATGCAGTAAGTCATTGCGCGCTGCTAAGCAGGAGACTGGATAATTGACCTTTCCTTCCGCTTAGCAACGGACCACATCTCTGCCGGTGGCCCCTGGCTCAAGTACCGTGGCCATCTCCAGAACATCTCTCAAAACTGCCTTATCGGTGCTATCAACTCCGAGAACGGCGAGGCGAACAAGATTAAGAACCAGTTCACGGGCGAGTTCGGTGGTGTTCCTCAGGTCGCAGCGGAGTACCGTGACAAGGGCGTTAAGTGGGTAGTCATTGGTGACTCGAACTACGGTGAAGGTTCCTCGCGTGAGCACGCTGCGCTCGAGCCGCGCTATCTCGGTGGTCTTGCCATCATCACTCGCTCGTTTGCTCGTATCCACGAGACAAACTTGAAGAAGCAGGGTATGCTTGCGCTCACGTTCGCAGAGCCTGAGGATTACGAGAAGGTTCAGCCGTCTGACCGCGTCGACATTCTCGGCCTTGAGAGCTTTGCTCCCGGCAAAAACCTCACGCTTGCGCTCAAGCACGAGGATGGTTCGAAGGAGGAGATCCCGCTTGCGCACTCGTTCAACGAGGGCCAGATTGAGTGGTTCAAGGCCGGTTCGGCTCTTAACCTGGTACGTCTATCGCCTTTTTATTTGCTTATGCATTCACTAAACAACGTTCCTCCTAATTCAGATGGCGAAGAAGACCAAGGGCAACTAAGCTTATTACGCTTACGCTTGCCATCCCGCCCTAGCGGATTACGAAATTCGAACTAGTAGTTCGCTTTCTATCGTTTTACCCTCTTTCTCTCTTCCTCATCTTGCCTATCCTTCTTTCTCTGCATTTTCTCATCTCACTCAGTGCGTCTTTAATCGCTACGTTATGTGAATCACGATGTATTACTTAGACAGAAGGAATACAACCTTTTCATCATTATCGCTACGGCGTGGAGGGGTGTGCAGGTCTTCTGAGGATACGTTTCCGGTGTTGATGGGTGGTTGGGCTAGGGCGAGTGAGTGTCTGTTGCGAAGACTCTGTTCTGGGTGCGTAGCTTGGTCAAAGAGAGGCATGTAAAACACTGTCAATGTGTGGATGTTAATCGTGACGATTCGGTCGGAGGCTGCCATATTAATGGTATGTTCTTACGTCCTAATAGGGCGAGAGTTCAGCCTGAGTCTAGGGACCACTTCATACTTTTTTTGTCTTCTGACTCGTCGAAATCACGGACGTGATCTCCGCGATGTTCAAGCTCTGTTACCGTGCACTCACTGGCAGGCTCTTGCTGTCTTTTACACCTCGATCGCCTGCGCAGTTTGAATGCCAAGATGTTCATACAAGTATGGTCTCAGCCTGAGGCTTTTGGCTCTTCGGTCAAGGACTCAAGGCTACTACGGTACTAGCCTACTCGACTGCAATCCGACTCTGGAGTCACTTGCTTAAATGGAGTTACAGTATGGATCGTCGAGTTCAAGTTTTTTTTTCAAACCTCAGGCCGGCTGAGTCGCGCGAACTTGAACTCCGAGTCGGGCTGGACTTTGGGCCCGGGGCATGCCGGTGGAGATGGCTATTGGACAACCGTGACTATATCCCTGGACGCCGCGTGCTACGGGCTTTGGCGCTCGCTCAGGCTGGTTTTCGACCTTCGAAGTCTAGCTGAGCTAAAGAGCTTCTCATCGGTGGCATCATGTTGGGTACGCCCGAGCCGGAAATTGCCAAAAACACTGGGACTGGTTCAAGTTGTCTTTTCAAATTTGTGCAAGGTTTGTGGTTATCGAATCTCCCTGATATGCTTGGTTGCATTTGTTTTGTTGAAGCGCTTTCGTACCTCTCCGCATGGCCATCCACACATATCTGACCAGAACTATCCGGCGGATATGATGACTAGGCCAATACAATTCCTCGGTGCCGCATAGCAAGACGGCGAAAAGACGCTGATCCGGTGAACGCACTGGGCTTCTTGCGCTAAGACTATTCGAATCCACTAACCACAAGCTTGGCATATGTTTTTTTGCTCAAAGTTATCGGCTGTTTACTTGTTTCCATGCCTTTTTGTCGAACGAGGGATTCATTCTGCTGGAATCCGAGTCTCCTGGCGACAGAAGAAAAAAAATGGATAAAAGCATGGGAGTTTGTGAGTCCATCCTCCCGGGCCGAGGTCGCACTCAGGACTTGCGTGCCATCATCGTGCTTTCGGCGCGCCCGGGCCTCGTCGTCCAAGTCTTGTCCATCGCTGCGACGGTCCTCAGCCTGAGGCTCGCCGTCCCGTCGTCTGTACGGAAGCGTAGCATCTCACAGTCGCTCATGGCCGACTTTGAGAGATACATGAAGTCAGCTCTTTTGTCCTGCTCCTCTGAATACCACCTTAATCAATCAGATACGTACTTATCAACAGCCACGTATGCTTATGGTGACTAATCATCGACGTTCACTTCCAGTTCAGTGTTGACTCTACCAGTACGCAGGGCTTTATCGCTCGTGACGTTACTAAGCATGAAATTGTCGTAGCGTATCGGGGGAGCGTACAGTTTCATGATTGCGTTGGCCGTGAGGACCCGAATTGTAGCGACTCGATTCCGTCCGAGTCATTGGGAATCGATGACGCCCAGCTGCGTTATTTCAGACAAAGTACGTATTCCCTATGTATTTTGATTTTATCCGATGACTGACGTGTGTGTTGCGCGTGTAGCCCTTGCATTTGGTTATAGCGCTCAACCCGACTGTCTGCGTTTGATTCTTTTGTCCTTGGAGGATTGAGACCAAATGTTTTCAGTTTCGGTTGCGTTTTTTTTTTCTGGTCCGGGGTTTCGGCGTATTAGGTGTTTGTGGGTTGTCTTGTGCATACAGTATGTGCATATGAAGAATATGCATTGGTGTGGTTGTACGACTTGGAGTTGATAAGACATAGTATCTCATCAGTTCTTCGCCTACTAAAACTCCTCGAGCTCTGGCCCGGGCATGAGCAGCTAGCCCACCAAATATAATTCTTGCTCGGTAGGGTGTTTACACAAGAGATATTAGCGCGTACTTCGGGACTATGAGCAGGGTATTCGAGCCACTGTTCTCCACTGGCGCCGGGCCTGTCGATCCCATTTGTTTATTTATCCTTTATCCTGTCGCGATGATGTGTACAATTAGTAGAACCTCTTAGTTCGGGTGTAACCCGATCGTTAGCAAGTTCAAGTAGCAATTAGGAGAAAAGGGGATACGGGCTCTGAACACCCTACCACTGACATTAGTATCGTAGTTTGCCCTCTCTTGGTACAAAGTAACAAGCTTCGCATTTCTGGCTTGCACGCCGCGCTACTACTAGTAGTAACGTCATCGAACATTTTGATACGAGCCACTGGTTAGTAATTTCTGGCTATTTTTAATTTGGTAAAATCACGAGGGGTTTTCGGCTTGAGGGCAGATGGGTGTGACTTTGTAAAAGAGGGCATACGATACTAGTAGTCGTGCTGTATCACTGGCAGCAGACGAGGACCATGCGTCGAGCCGTGTCACGTGCTGAAATGTAATATTAATGCTTGGATCGGTTATCGGATCGACGGTTGATCATTACCACTAACCGCCACGTCTACCGGCCCCTCAGTTACACTATACAGTACATAGGGAGATGCCGCCAAAGCGGCGTGCAAGAAAGGGTAAAAAGTCGCGCGAGGGTGGTGTCCCTGGAACAAGTCCCGCAGAACCCAGTAGCAGTGCCGAAAACAATTCGAAGGACCAGTACCATCATACAGTCCCAAGATTTGTCTTGCGACGTTTTGTGGTAGGTGAACGGAAGTGCGTCCTTGCGTTATGTTTTTCACTTTTGTTTCACATCTGAAGTGACACACACTATCTCTGCAGGAAGAAGGCAGAGCGCACCAAGGAGTATCGCAGGACTGGTGTCGACCCTGATGAAATCCTAGTTTACGATCTGACCACGAAAACGCTTGGGCTTCGACCCGTAGGTGGCGTATTCGGCGTCAAAAATCTCTACAGAGACATAAGGGACACACAGAACGTCAATTCACTTGAGCAAAAATTGTCCGTTTTGGAGAGTAAGGTAGCCATCATTATCAAGCAGCTACACGAAAATTTGTGGAAGGGAGAGTTTTCGCTTATAAGGAGCGAGCTCGAAAACTTTAGGAGATTTATGTTCTTAATGCATTATCGTAATGCCGCTTTATCACACTCATATTTCGATCCGACACACCCGGAAAACGCCAGTGGTCGCGACCATATCGAACAAATGCAGAGCAAACTCGGTTTATCCTCTCCAGTGGAGGTTTGGCTGCACTTCCTTCGTTACTTTCTAGATACACCACATGATGAAATTATGGCGCACGCTATGAAAGAAATTAAGAAGCACGGCATACACGGAGTGGCTAGCATGCTTTTCTCACAGCTGGATCCTGCGATGGAGCACTTCGAAGCGATCGCATACCAGAGCCAGGCAGATGCATACTACCTATGCATTTGGCAAGCAGCTGATGGCGAGGAATTTGTGCTCGGAAGTAACTCGTTCGGCCTTTGGGAGGGGCTCACGGTTGGCATGCCCGGCCTTCATCGAGTGTTCGTTGTCAGTCCCCAGATCGTCATCGTCCTCAGGTCCAATCATTTGCGCAAGGAGTTTCCCCAACTTTCTCAGTTCCTGCCAGTGTCCAGCGATCTCGTAGACGTCGAGTCAGAACCTCCGACCCCGCATTACAAAGGAGAACAACCTGATTCCATCGAAGACCTTCATAAACGTAGAGCCTCGGCTGAAGGGAAACGGGATACTTTCACGTTCAAGATAACCAAGCTTAACCATACGCAAATGAATGCTGTGAATTTCGTGACCCTCGATAATTACCGTCCTGACACTTCTTTCACCCTCCTGTCCAAGGAGAAAATGCTGCGAACTATCCGGGAATTCTGCCAATCCCCTGAAGCATTCCGTATTCCATTCCGCTCAGCTTACAGACCTTTAATGGAGCGGCTGTCGGTCCGGGACCCGAATTCGACAGAGGATATGCCAGGCGCTACAGCATGACCTACTGCTGAACAGGATTCCGACGACCTCATGCTGGACACTCGATTCCCGAGAGGAATGTCGCTTTTACTTGCACATCTTGGTCGTGACGACAGTGACGATAACGACGACGACGACGACGACGACGAGAGATACTGGTAGCGCTCGCCGATCCGGCCAAGACAACGCACACAGAGCAGGGTGTACCGAAGGAACCTTATGAAGCCCGAAGCCCTGACCTAAAATCCGTTTTCGTTAACCACCCATGCCAACCAGCTGAGGATCATGCCGCGAACTCCTTATCGAAGAAAGGGCAATCGTCTCCTGTAATTATGGACCAGTCCATGACTATTTTCTTGAAAGAAGCATTACCTTATTTTCAGCTCGCTCATTCCATTTGATGTCCGGGCAATTCCGTCCTCCGTGAGTTCTGATGTACGTATTTACAGGCTATTCCCCCCCAAAGCCATCGAACCAGACACTACATGTTCTTTTATCCAGAACGCGAGTACCTGAATTTGCTGTCCCTTTTGGCTTGCTGTGTTGTATTTCTTGCAGTACCCGCCCGAAAGGTACACCTGTGGTAGTACATGTCCCGCGCGATTTTTAGTAAAGAGCCAACCCCCAATGTTTAAAAAGATTTAGCTTGTAAAGGGATAACTGACATAGTGTATACTGTCATGGAAAATATAGTAGGACTCGGAGGTTAGACGAAACATACGGGAATGACGATTGACTATTTTCCAAATGTTTTACACTTGTAAGTTATAAATACATAAAAAGGATTGGGTAGCCATAGAAGCAAAAGACTGAAAGTTTACAACAGGGGGATGCGACAGTAGTCGCGGTGTACCGGACGGGAAGGCTGGCTGCGTCACGTGCTGAAATGCAATGCTATAGATTGGATCGATTATCGGATCGGCGGTTGATCACCAACGCTTCACTGCCACACCTATTGGCCTCTCAAAAGAGATGCTGCCAAGGAAGCGCACAAGGAAGAGCAAAAAGTCACATAAGGAAAAAGCCCGTGATACGAATCCCGCAGAACCAGGTAGCAGTGCCAGCAAAAAGTTGAGAAACCAGTACCATCATACAGTCCCGAGATTCATTTTGCGACGTTTTTTGGGAGGTGAACGGATGTGCGTCCTTGCATTATGATTCCCACTCTCGTCTCACGTTTAATGAGATGATTCTTCTGGTAGGAAGAAGGCAGATCGTATCAAGGAGTATCGCAGGACTGGTATTGATCCTGATGAAATACTGGTCTACGATCTGGCCTCGAAAACGCTCGGGCTTCGCCCCGTTGGTAGCGTGTTCGGCGTCCATAATCTCTACAGAGACATAAGGGACACACAAGACGTCAATGCACTTGAACACAAATTATCCATTCTGGAGAGTAAGTCGGCAGTCATTATCAAGCGGCTACACGAGGGTTTGTGTAAAGGAGAGTCCTTGCTCACAAGGTCCGAGCTTGAAGACTTCAGGAAATTTCTGTTCTTAATGCATTATCGTAATGCTGCTTTATCACACTCATATTTTGAGCCAACACACCCGGGAAACGCCAGCAGCCGCTACCATATCGAACAAGTCCAGAATAAATATGGTTTATCCTCTCCAGTGGAAGTTTGGCTGCACTTTCTTCGCTACTTTCTAGATACACCACATGATGAAATTATAGCGCATGCTTCAAAAGAGATCAAGAAGTACGGCATGCATGGAATGGCTCGTATGCTTGCCTCACGGTTGGACCCTGCAGTGGAGCACTTCGAAGCGATTGCATATCAGGGCCTGGCAGATGTATACTACCTGTGCATTTGGCAAGCAGCTGATGGCGAAGAATTTGTGCTCGGAAGTGACTCGTTCGGCCTTTCGGAGGGGCGCATGCTCGGCATACCCTGCCTTCATCGAGTGTTTGTTGTTAGTCCCCAGATTGCCATCGTCCTCAGGGCCAATCATATGCGCAAGGAGTTTCCCCAATATCCTCAGCACTTGTCCAGCGATTTCGCAGGTATCGAGTCGGCATCTCCGACCCCTCAGTACAAAGGAGAACAACCTAAATCCTTCGACGAACTTCTTAAACGTAGAGCTTCGGCTGAAGGGAAAAAGGATACTTTCACGTTTAAGATAACCAAGCTTACCCACGCGCAAATGAATGCCGTAAATTTCGTGACCCTCGATAATTACCGGCCCGACACTTCTTTCACCTTCTTGTCTAAGGAGAAAATGTTGCGAACTATCCGGGAATTCCGTCAATCCCCTGCGGCACACCGTATTCCACTCCGCTCAGATTACAAACCTCTGATGGAGCAGCTATCAATCATGTTAGGTCAGGCCTCAGATTTAACAGAGGAGGTGCCAAGCGCCACGGCGAACCCCGCTTTTGAACAGGATCCGGAAGACCTCATGCAGGATACTCGATTTCTGAGAGGAATGATGCTCATACTTTCACATTTCGATCATGACGATGATAGTGACGATGACAACGACGACGATAAATATTGGCAGCGCTCTCCGGTTTAACCAAGACAACGCACATGGCGCAGGGGGTATCGGTACAACCTTGTATAGTCCGGAGTTTCCGGACCTTCAAGTCTGTCTTAGTTTACCACCCAACTGTGGATCATGTCGCGAACTCCTCATTGAAGTGAGGGCAATCGTCTCCTGTAATTATGGACCGGCCCATGACTGTTTTCTTGAAAGAAAAATCATCTTGGTTTCAGCTCGTTCTTTCCAATTGGTTTTCAGGTGATTCCACTTCCCGTAAGGTCTGATGCACGTACATGTATATACAGGCTCCTTCCTCAAACGCCACCGAACCAGACATGGCATGTCATTCTGTCCAGAACACAAGTACCTGAGCTTGCTGTCCATCCTGGTTTGGTGTGTTGTATTTCTTGCAGTACCTGTCCGAAATGTATATCTGTGGTAGTACATGTCCCGCGCGATTTTTAGTAGAGCCAACCCCTTGATGTTTAAAAAGATTTAGCTTGTGAAGTATGTAAATGTAAATGAATAACTGATATAGTGTATCCTGTCATGAAAAATACGGTGCGAGGTTAGACGAAACTGACGGGAATGACAATTGACTATTTTAAAAAATGTTAACTTATTAGTATGCCCAAGCCTTGATGTAACTTCCAAATGCTCCTGGGTGTTTCGACTTCTGGCTATAAACACAGCATGGATTATGTAAAATGTCAACCTTGTTGTGAATACGAGACTTTTTTCCCCCCGTACGGTCGAGAAGAAGAGCGCATTATAAGACATGTTGGAATATATGACGATCTTTATTCCTTTCTAGTATATGTTTTTCCATCAGCTCCCTTCGCGCAATGACTGATTATATAATTACCTGATAACTGTACAGTTCCTCTTGCATATAGTCGATAGCGTAGCGTTCAAGGCACCTCAGTACTTTGTCAACGTACTGAGGTGAGTAGTGTATTAGAACCGTGATGATTAGTTTACATTGCTAACTGCTGTACTAGCGCGCATAGGTAGATACTCATCGAATCCGAGTACTTTGTCAACGTACTGAGCGCGCATAGATTCTTATAAGACAGAAATGTCGTTTGGACTCCGAGCTTGCCAGACGGAGAAGTCCAAAGGGGAGGTATCGCCGTCAGGAGCGATAGCTTACGCAATGCTAATTTTCCCACGAATGCATCCTGCTGCTTGAGACGCGCTCCTGCCAGCGGACGCGTTGTGTCCCGCGTTTTCAAGTTATTATTTCTGGCATTGCTTAACTGATGTCCTGGCTTAACTCATCTAGACGACCATGAGCTATAATTCAATCCTTCCGGTTTTGTCTCCGGCGGATGTCGAACATGCCGCCATCGTGAGTCGTTGAGGTCCCTAACGTCGAAGAAAAACGGCCTAACCGTGCTGTAAACAGCTCATCCAGAGTGCTTTCGTTCCTGGGCAGAATTTGGAAGAGTCGCGACGGATGCAACAACAGCTTTTCGAAATGCAAAAGCGGCCGGAGGCTTGGGGTCTCGTATTACCTTTAATCGAGCATCCGGATCCGAACGTGCAGTTCTTTGGCGCGCATACAGCCCAGGTCAAGATCGCGCGCGATTGGTACGTTCTTTCGCCTCAATTTCGTGTGTTGGTGAATCACCTAAAACGCACATACGGATACAGGGACTCATTTCCGCAAGAGCATGCTCTTCCCCTCACGTTTGTACTGCTCGAGGCTTGCAATCGCGTCATTACCACGGGCAAGAGCAAGGTCACGCTAAGGAAGTTCTTCGTCGCTGTAAGTACCGTTTCTCTCGCTCTAGTCCAATCTGTGCTTATACGACAACAGATCGCTTCTCTTGCCCTGAAGATCGTGCCCGGACGCCCGCAGAGATGGCCCGACTGGATCCTTGCTGTGGTCACGTCTTTATCCGGAAGTGGAGCTCGACCCGAACATATCTTGGAATTTCTTGAAATCGCGTCGGAAGAGGTCGGGTCTTCAGATTTAGTGTCAACGAGCAAGTACGTCCTTTGGTCTTGTTTTTATTTTCTGTCCGGGTTCCCATTCTTTGCAGGGGACAAATGCAGCAGTCCCTTCTTGACGCCATCCCTGTAGTCACTCAGGCTGTAAATGCAGCGTTAACACAACCAGATTCGACTGATGTCGCGAGGAGTGCTGCCTTTAAATGCTTAGAGGCTTGGATCGTCCGTCTCACGGCCAAGTGCGTCCGTTGGCCCTCTGTTTCCACCGGCTTCTGACGTTGCGCAGTGACCTCACATCACTCATACCGACGCTCATACATTTGTTGTCAAACGAATCAACATTCATTGGTGCCTCGGACGTCCTGCAAGAAGTTCTCACCTCATCGCCGCTTGCAGATGGCGCCGGCACGAAGACACTGACTGAGCCACTGTTGGCGTTCCTCGGGACTGGTGGCGCTGCCATCGTGCAGCAGATGCTTACAAGCGGAGTGGTTGATGAAATCTCACACTCGTTGTGTAAATTGCTCGTCGCTCTCGGTGAACATTCGGTCAATTATGTCACTATACATCTTTCCGCACCTCACGTGCAGACGTTCGTCCGTTTGCTGTTTTCATACACCGCATTGCCGGGGTACTTCGGTATAGATGAAGAGGAAAGCGAAATGACGCTTAGCTTCTGGTACCTCCTCCAAGAGGCGCTATGGAGCGCCGACTACGGCAATGACGCAGCATCTACATCTCTCGCAGACTGGGCTGAATCCGTGCAAGGGACAAGTGGCAGTCGACAAGGCTCTAGCGAGCCTGAACAAAGTGACCCTAGTGCAGCTACGCCGATTTACGCCGAGCTGGTACAGGTACTGAAAAGAAAGGTGACTTGGCCCCCTAGGACGGAACTTTCTACATGGACAAAGGGTATGTGCTTGCCGGCGTCCTGATTACAACATATACTTCACATATTTTCACAGACCAGGCAGAAAAATTCCAGGTGTCAGTAAATTATCTTCGTTCACGTTTGGTTCGGCTCATATTTCCATATCACAAATTAGATACCGTCGAGATGTGGGTGACACCCTAGTGAATGCGTAAGAAGGTTTCAGTTGGAGTGTTATGGCCCTAACCCGTATTTATTTAGCTACTACATCCTGCGGAACGACATGCTAAAGCCATACGTCGAGGAACTAGTCCAGTTATTGAATACACGTAAACCGAATGATGGCTGGGAGGCGAGCCCTCTTCGAGTGACAATCCCTTTTGGTACTGATGCAGATGATGACAGAACGTTGAAGCAATTTTGCATTGCATTATGTCCGTGCAGGAAGCAGTCGAGCTTGAATACAACCCGTCCCTCGAACGTCTCTTCGGTCCCGAGGTCCTCGGTCGGCTTCCGACTTCAGGATCCGACCGTGTCCGACGTACGGCGCTCAGTGTGATAGGTGTGTTATCCAAAGTGTTTCGCCAGGTTATCCGAACTTTGACAACCGGGCTTGTAGACGAGTACGCGACATGGTTCACTGCGCCGGTTGACAACAGGTTCCTCCTAGGTGCACTGAACTTCGTCGTTGAGGCCCTTGACGAGCCCATTATGTGTCTCCAGGCAGCAAATGCCCTTCGTGAGCTGTGCGATGCGAATCGGATAAAGCTTGCCAGCCATATCGCAGACTTCGGACAGCTGCATGCGAGGTTACCACGTATACCCGTTCGTACCTCATGTCGCACGGCTTCACGTTCTCCGCCTTTAATGACAACGTGACCCGATTTTAGGATTCAGAGAAAGCTAAAATCGTTCAGTCAATAGCAAGTGTCATACAAGCATTACCACCAGAACTAGAAGTGGAACCTGTTGACGTGAGTTTAATGTTTTGCTCGCGGCCGTTGGCGAAATTTAATTTCGTTTAAGGCTATTGCGAGTCCTGTGGTGGCCAAGCTATCAGAGGCATTAAATTCTGCCAGCCAAGTCAGTGACTCGGTCACTGGATATTTTATCTTCATACGCTCATGCACGGTAACGCGAACGTTTATTCCGGTCAGCTTCCAGAGGAAGCCAGAGCACTGGCAATTCAACAGCTACAGACGCTTACGGGCTGCGCGAAAGGCTTGACACGGGCATCCGATTTGTTATTCGCCTTTGATGAGGACACTAAGGCGCAGGCAGAGATGGAGAAACTTAACCGAGCCCGCGACGACCCGCGCATGTCGCGCCTTCGAGAAGCAATTTTACAAGGCGTGCAAGGGGTCATGGCTTTGTGGTCAGCCGACGCGACTACTGCAGATGTACGACTTTTATAATCGTCATCCCCTGAAACCGACTCACTTGTCGTACTACCCAGGCCCTAAACGGTTTGCTGGTAGCGATAACCGCGTTGCCAGCCGACATGACATTACTCAGTCTTCCACCAGCGCCGCTCTTGGCCATTGTCTGCAATACGATGCAACGCCATCCGAACGCCGTGTGGCTGTCACTCGCGACCATGCTTATCCACCAGTTGGACCCACCCTCGCTCACGTCGCTTCTGGCTGTTCCTTCCGAAGAAGCAAAGCGGACGGTCCTGAATGCACTTCCGCTTATTCTCGATGTCTGCTTGAGGTTTCTGCAGCAGGAGGGGGCGATGGAAGCGGTGAGTATCATAAGAATCACACTTTTAGCTTTTGCTGAACCATCGACCTGCGAAGAATCCCGACATTGTGCAAGCTTTCTTCGGTTGCGTGGAGATGGTAAATATAACTACCTTTGTTTTTCGGGCCAGAAGTGTATAACCTGTATTCGTGTAGGTAGTCCAGCATTTCGCTAGCCTTCTTTTCCAGCTTCCACCTGGAGCACTTGATGCCTTGATGCAATGCTCTGTCCAGGCTCTCTCGCTACAGGAACGCTATTCCCTTGTCTCTGCCTGCAAATTCCTGGTCTGTCGCATCAGTTGCCTTGGTTCCTCGTATTTAACTCGCTTATCGTGTACAGGTGTATGTAATAAACCGGACGGTCGGCGTTGAGGCGCTGGCAGAGCAGGGTAGGGCGCTTGTGCAGACCCACGGGCGGGCTATATTACGCGCGGTACTCTGTGGTATCGCGGGTGGTGCACCGACATCTACGGCACAAAACCTCGTTGATTTGCTTGTAGCCCTGGTCACACGCTGTCTAGACGAATGTAGAGCATGGGTGCCGCAGATTCTTTTCTCAGTAAGCTGCATCCCACAAGCATCAGTGTTTCGTCTTTATCAACCGAGTGGTCATTTCCACAGGATGATGAGTTCATCCGGACGAAAGCGAGCAGAGAAGACAAGGAGAAGTTCGCGAAAACTGTACTTGCGTGCGTGTCCCTTCTTGGTGCTGTCATTTTGACTTTGATCGCTGACTAACTGTAAACTCAGCTCACGATCGACAAAACGCACCCGGGAAGCAGCCCAACAGTTTGCGTTGATCGCGAAGGGCCTCGAGGGTTCAAGCTTTGGGTACGCATCTGTAACAATGTAGATGGAAGGGTACAAATCTTTCTCTATGGGCTTCTCATCCGCGGCGTGGCTCCGTGTGTTTCACTGTAATGCCCTTCATATAGTGGTTTTTGTTATTGCATCATTGTGCAAATCAAGTTAGTTCCTTTCTTATCAGTACGAAGCTGTCAGACCAGTCTAAGTTTAGTATTTTTATTTGTCGTCATGACAGAAATAAGAGCATCTGTCTAATGCGGCTGCAAAGCATCGCTGACTGTTGGCGGTTCTCTTGATCCAATATACTACATCGCTTGATGATCACCTAGTTCAGAAGAATCGACGATACAAGCGTGGGCTAGTATCTGTCCTACTCACACCAAGGTACGGAGCTAGCCAATCCCTTTAATTATCAAAAAAAAAAAAAGAAGAAAAGCTTGGAACGCATAAGAATCAGAACGCATCCCAAAAGCGATCAAGTCCTTCGCGCCTACTTCAACAAGCGAGGGTGGACTTATCGCTCTTTGCCGAAAATGAATTGGACAGATCGACACGTCTGTCTACATGAGCGCGAGCGCGCTCTTCATGATAGTTCGTAACTGAATGTTCAACTCCCACCCTGGCGCCTCTGAGCCTGTTTATTGCAGATGATCCTGAGGCTGATGATCTCTCTTTGTCCCAGCGCCCAATCGGCAAACCACGTCCCGTCTTTTCAGGGACGCAATGGGAGCAGGGCGGGTGTTAAACTGAGTAGTAGGACCCCTGGATTTGTATAAGTATGAAGCTGGGCGTCCTGTGCTTTGGCATCCGCAATAAAAAAGACCTTACTCTTCTCAGTCCTCCAGATACCACCCTTCCTCGATACCCTACACCCCCGACTCTTGAAAAATGGCCCAGTCTCAAAGCCAGCAGCCAGCCGCAAGCCCTGCCATGACGCCGGGTAAGAGCTTCTTTCCTCACCTCATTTCAGAGCATCCAGTAATCGAGTAAAAAGCATCCAACGCAGAGCCAGTTAAGACAGGAACGGAAACACACGCAGCAGCACCACCTCCAAAGAAAGAGGGCATCTTAGAGACGGCGGGGGAGAAATACCTCGATGGCGCGATGGATGAGGCAGGCAAAGATACCGCCACGTACATTGCACAGAATGGGCAGCAAGATTTCGAAGACGCGAAAGGGGTAGTCCAGGTGCGTATAGTAGTTTGCAGTGGGTTTACAAGGATGCAGGTCCTGACTGAGTGCACTGCCTGTCCCAGGGATGGTGGGCGAAGTTATGCGGCTGCCTCTCATAGGTTCCTTCATTAGTTCGGAAGTGAGCCGTCAGCGTTGGTGTAAGAAAAGCTTTGCTTGCGCTATGTCACTATATTTTTCAGTAGAGATGTTGTCTTTTTATAATTAGACTTTACTTGTACCAGAGGGGTTTTTCCAGGCCACTCAGGCTGGCGTAAGTTGAAGACTCGGACCCTCCGATTTCAGTAAGCGAGCTGTGATGTGACTAATCGAGCACAATTATGTAACCAAATTCATCTCCAGCCAATCGGACCGTCTACAGACTACACTGTACAGGCTTTGTTGATGTACAAAAACTTCTCAAGATATTCAGCCGCGCCATGTACTCCTTCAATCGGATTAATTCGCTCTAAAGTCTGATTCTCCCTTTTTTATAAATGCATCCAACCCTTCTTCGATGTTCACATCGCCCCCAACAAGGTCAATTCCAAGTCCCGCTGCGTCAGGCCTGTCCGCAAGGAGGGCAAGTGTTAGGGCTACGTCGTCCCTCTGTGGCGCAGTAGAACCTGTGGTCAGGGCCGAGGAAGGAGGGAAGAGGCTGTTATGCTTACAGATATCGTATTCTGAAGGTGTGCTTTCCCGACTGTTGCTTTACCCGTTCCTGGGTTGTTCGTAAGTCCGCCAGGCCGCAGGATGGTCCATGCGAAGGCCGTGCGCTTCACTAGGTTCAGGTCCGCCTCATATTTTGCTTGCATATATGTGCCTATTGCCCTGCGAACCTTCTCCGATGTATCCTTGTCCGCTTCTGTCTGTGTTGCTCGTCGTAGCTGGGAGCAATGGATAGAAGGAAAGAGACTTACATAATGCGCAGGGATGATATTAGGATCTCTAACATCGATAGCAGAAACCATTATAAGCCTCGGCTTGGCGCCTTTGACGAGTTCGATCGCATCGAAGACCTTCACAGCACCCTCATAGTCTACCTTCCGCGTTCTCTCGGGACCGCCACTTCCACCGGCCCCGGCGGAAAAGTACACGATGTCTTTGTCCTCAAATGCCTCGGCAAATTTCTCCTTCTGATCGTCCTCAATGGAGAGGACCAGCGGAATGGCTCCTGTGTCGGCAACATCTTTCGTATGTTCAGAGTTACGAATTATCGAGAAGACCCTGGTATCCAGTTTGGCTGTGAGGAGACGCGCAAGGCGCATTGAGACCTGTCCGTGGTTATTTAAATTATACTTGAAGAAACTCCAGAACGGGTTCCCTTACATTTCCATGTCCGCCGACGATAGCAATCTTCAGCATTTTCCTCACTACGCGACGTTGAAGCTTGAAGCGGATGGCACCAACTTCAAGCTGAATGGTCTGATGCCCTAGGAAGCTGATGACTAATTGTGAATTGTCAGCAGACGTTTCGACGAACCTTCCTTCCAGGCTTCTCTGGTCATCGCAAGACTTGTACAGACCCACATCAGCCATGAGGCTTTACCGCATAAAAGTGCGCCTGTCTCCTCCCAGTATTATCAATGCCTTTCTCAACGGCCTCCTGGGTCGTTCGGTCAGTTGTCCAGCTTGAACTCTCCTTGGGCCAGTGGGTTAACCACATATCAAATCGGTTGAAAAACGGTTTACTACGGATACTATCTATCTTCGTGATGCACAGACTTTCCTCTGATCACAGGAGGCGCCTTTCATGTTCTGACCCCGCCATGCGTAAGCGTGCAGGCTGTGTACTCGGCAGCATTCTTAAGTTTGTCCGCAGAAGGACCGCTACTTCACATCTAAAAGAGGCTCTACAGTTTTCGTTGGAAGTACTTATTGCATCCCTTTTCGCTAATTACCCCAACCCTTGTCACATCTGTCCTCATGCATCCTTTCCCTCAGTCCGTGGTGAACGCCCCAGGGGTACCGAACACTCTTCAGCCGTCTCTTTATCGTTCCGCTGGTGATTTGTCCAAAGACCTGAACAGCCTGATTACTCGAAGTGGACGCAAGACTTCAGTATTGGGTATTGCCATTCTCCTGACTGCCGACGAAGGCCTTCTCGAAGCTGTTGCTTTTGCAACCGACGACGACATTTTTGTTCTCTATCCTCGGGCAGCAGCAATACAAAGGAATAAAAAAGAGGTCTCCACCGATGCTGATGCGCTTTTTTCTTTGCTATATGGCCAAGGGACGAGTCTCGTGGGATTCGGAATGGCTCGTATCGCTATTCATATCAGAAAGGGGTTGAACACACACGTGTGTGGTATTGAGCTCTCGGAGGCTGTCGCGACGAAAGACAGGAAACAGTCGCCTGGCACGTTTGTGAGGAACTATGTTGATCACAATGCAAACACCTTTGCCGTGGATGCGGTCTGGGACGCCTTATCAGCAGAACTTAAGGACGACCCTAAGAGGCTGGAATATTTGTGTCTGCGTGCATGGCTATCAGCGAGGTATCTTTAATTTCCTTAGTCGCCTTTATTGTCCAGATTATGTTCTAATAAGTCGTTACGACAGGGTCGCCGCGCATTCAGAGGTATCCCAGGAGTTGAAAACCTGTACGCCCGTTGATACTATCCGGTTATCCAGCAAGGTACGCATCGCTAAAGTGGTCTACTGAGTTTCTCCGCATTGACAATGCGCTCAGTACTTCGACCCAATTCATCAAATGCTTGTCGAAGTCGAACAGATGGAAGCGATGAAGCCGCGTATGCTTGAGAACGAGTTCAGCAGCGTGGACCGCCTTGCCGATGGTAAGCTTGTGATCAACAACGAAAGGTTTAAGAATCGGGTTCAACCAAGCGAAACTGTGAGCCTTAATGATGCATCCAGGTCCGATACTTCTCTTTTCTAAAGGTTCAATATAGACGGCCGTTCATCTAGTCGACGAAGATGATAACATACATTACGGAGTCGCCACATCGGCCTACGGGAAGCAGACACACGTAACTCCCACGAGCAACACTGGGCCGCGAATCATCAAGCGTATACGCGTAGTTGGGAAGGAGGAGCTCGGCCACGCGGATCGCGCTCGTGATGCATTTCTTCTGCAACTCTTGCAGGGAAAATGCGTGCTGCATGACCCTGCTTACGAGCTAATCCAGAAGCTTTACTTCCCAAGTGCAAATGATTCTCCACCTCAGAAGATTGTCGGAGCGAATAGGCACGGGAGGCTTAACCAGTCACAAGCGGATGTCGTCGAGGCCATGGTGGCTTCAGACACACCATTCGTGTTAGTTCATGGTAAGTAAGCAATTTATATAAGTTCTGTACCCTTCGCCGAATACGCTCTTTTAGGTCCACCTGGAACGGGAAAGACGTCGACTATATCTGCTGCAGTGCAGGAGTGGGCACAACTGAGAAAAACGACCTGGGTTGTCGCGCAGTCAAACGTCGGCGTTAAAAATATAGCCGAGCGACTTTGCAGGGACGGCGTTAAATTCAGGCTTCTGGTGTCAAAGGAGTTCTTTGTCGAATGGTAAGCGTCGAAATTCAATGTCTGTGATTATGCGTTTCGAGGTTTCGCTCATGTGTATGCTAAAGGCACGAACATATCTACGAAGAAGTCAAAGATTCTCTGATCCGAACCGATGAGTTACCATCGACCCCGCAAGAGACGGCCGCCGTCTTTGATGGTGTGAAGGTCGTATTGTGCACCATCAGCACGCTTTCCAACCCGTCCGTTGAGCGAAAAAGAGTCTTTAGCTTCGTGCCTATGACAAATCTTGTGGTGGATGAAGCATCCCAGATCGGTGTCTTCAGCTACATGGTTAGGATACTACCTACCCGCAAGCAATTACGAGTGTTAATTTGACGCTAATATGTTTGCAGCATATCTTTGCGCAGTTTAAACGCTTGCACAAAGTCTGCTTCTTTGGAGACCCCAAACAACGTGTGCACCGTCCCCTTTCAATCTTCCTGTTACAGTACTAACATACGTTTGTGACAGTGCCACCTTATGGCCAAGAATCAGCTCCAACGCTACAGTGTATATTTGACGTTCGGCACTTGAAGCCCCAAGCGTATTTCCTAAATACGCAATGTTCGTGTCTTAATCACAATCACGCACTTATGCACTCCCAACTGATCTTTTTATAGACCGCATGCCGGTGCCCCTTGGTTCCTTCATCTCCACCGCAGTTTACAATGAAAAGCTGCGCTCTGAGCATAAGATTAAGACGCCGTCCTGCGTAACTTTTATCGACGTCGCTTTTGGAGTTGAAGAAGCCTGTGGGAAAAGCTTTGTCGTAAGTCAGCTGCTCCTGTAGAGTTTGATGATGATACATTCATAAGACAGAATCATCGAGAAGTCCAGACCATCACCCACCTGGCACGATACTATTACCAGCAGAAGAATTACTGCATCATCACTCCTTACGACGCGCAGAGAAGTGAGCTCGAGAAAACTTTGAAAGCGGAAGGTCTACGTTGGGATAATGTATATAACGTCGACAGTTTCCAAGGTGAAAGTTTTTCCAAACTTAGACCTTGCTGACAAGAGGGGCTGACATTGATATTGCAACAGGAAACGAGGCAGATTTCATCATCGTTTCCGTAGTCCGCAGTTCTGCTCCCGGGTTTCTGATGTCACAGAACAGAGTCAACGTCATGCTGACACGATGCAAGCTGGGTATGGTTGTCGTCACAAGTCGTGCTTTCATGAATCAGAGGAGGGTGAAAGAAACTCTGCTAGGCCAGCTGAACCAACATTGGGAAAAGCTGTGCGATAGTGACGACACTTGGCGTGATTGGAAGGACGTGGCTGAGGAAAAGGCCAACCTACCCGGAGTGTCCAGAAGGAGAGGAGTATCCCCCAGTGTCTCCCCCCGTTCTATCAACTACTCACAGCTCCCACCTGTGCGCGGGAGCCGCATGGGTTACAATCACGTAGAAGATCAAGGGTCACCTACAGTCTCTGAAGTTAGCAGCTCTCGATCTTTCTCGTCCGGTCCA
Source organism: Coniferiporia sulphurascens (assembly GCA_002794785.1). Lineage (NCBI taxonomy): Eukaryota > Fungi > Basidiomycota > Agaricomycetes > Hymenochaetales > Hymenochaetaceae > Coniferiporia > Coniferiporia sulphurascens. Next base: position 125,917 of record NBBA01000008.1, on the reverse strand, counting down.
GGTAGCATCGCAGAAGGTCACCAAGGGTCCCCCGTAGCTGCCTCCCTCGACATTTCCCTCACGTTGCAACTGCAGCGCACCCGTCTGGGACCTGGAGCACTCACTGTGAGAAGCGCGTCCGTAAAACCTAGTAAGGTGGTGGCGGCTATTCGCCCGCCTTCCATCAACAATCGACAAAACGCTTATGACTCGACGTTCCCCGAGTTGCCGTCGCCTCCGAGTCCGGTATTACGAACGGCGTCGAGAAGCGCATGGAATAGAGGGCCCCCAAGCGTTGTCTCTCAAAAGTTCTCGAGCCGAACAAGCAACACGTTTGTTGGCGAGGAAACTTTTATGCTTAAAGGGATACCAGTGCGTGCATCTTCGGCGGCGTCGCGCCGGTCTGGGACGAATTCGAAGAAACGTCTCCCATTCTGAGCGATTGTTACTGCAGAGGATATCTGTCTATATAAACCAGTCGTGCATGATCCGCCTGTGTATTAGTGTTTAGAAGAAAGCTCGACTCGTGCCAGCGCTACTTAATTTGTTCACCAACAATAGGTCGAGAATTTGAAATGACTCGAGGTGCACTGTAAATAGAACCAATCTGAAGAGTCGGTAGTTCCCCAGTACTGACAATAGGCAAGGCTTTTCGCAAATACGACCAGAACTAGGCGAACTCGAGGTAGGACTCGGAGTCTGGGTCCAACTTTTTAAGTTTAGTTTTCATCCTCTTTAGTCAGAACTCCCACGTTGATGGGCGCCAATTTATAAATTCGACGCCGCGTGTTCTAATCGCCCCCACCGACGCGACCGAGCCTCCGAGATGGACTTGGAAATTCAAGTTCGTGCTTTTCACTCGACTGCCGCCGCTGGCACAAAAGACTGTGGCCGTCTAACGAGTCAATTGTGCTCGAGCTATGCTCACTTAACAAGTGCAAGCGGTGATAATTTCCCAGACGCTATGTATGAGGGACCAGCGCTCGGCCAAATCCCGGATCTGGACGATGGATGACTGAAAACAGTTCTATCGACATAATATGGCCACCCTAGCATTGCTGTGCTTAAGCGCCATTACGATCGTGTCAACTTAGGGGTCCTTCTTGGATGAACCTGAGAATCCTTCTGTGACTTGTTCTTCACCTGGCCGAAGTCCGCAGCAGCCTCGCTGCCTTTGTTAGGCAGAACGGACGAGGTTATCTACCCCGTATTTGAGTTGTATCCGTTCTCCCCTCCGTTTTTACCATGTCCACTCTTTCTCAAAAATACCTCAAAGGCAAAGATGTTCCCGCTCTCCTGGAATATCATCTGTTATCCGATCCTGTAGAGCTCGCCAGGTCGCTGCAAGGGCGCTACGATGAATCGTCGCCCGCTCGGGTGATCGGGCTTGCGACCCACGTCAATCCAAATGGCACCATGGAATACGTATCATTGGCAGTGGACAGTGTTGTTTTCGTTTTGAACACTAAGGCGGAAAAGACGGCCTCCAGAAAAGCTGCCCCGGTTCCACACCCCCTGCAAGGAGTTCTGGAAGGGCGGAATGGGAAGATTGTAGGAGTTGGCATGGCCAGACTTGCCATGTACATCAAACACTACCTAGGGCTTTATACCCGGGGATTTGAACTATTTGACATCCCACCGCAAGGAGAAAAAGACTGTGATTCAATTATGATTTCTCCAGGATGCGCCGCGAAACATTTTTTCCCGGCATCTGACCCCTTTATCATCGACAAACTCTGGGACTTCTCTTTTGAAGACGTCAAGGATGAGTCCGTTATAATTGAGTACCTTTGCGTCCGGGCCTGGATCACTGCCTGGCAAGTCACTTTTTACTGCCCATATAGTATGCTCTAATTTTGTACTCATGCAGGCTCGCTTTACGTCCGTCATGGACCAATGCCTTTGAATCCGGAAAGGGTGTTTCTGTTCAAACTAGTCGTTTGAGGGCGAAAGTCAGTTTCAACTGCTTCGCCAATTCTATGTCCGAAGTTCACTTAAGTTGTTGCCTTTATTATAGGAATTCAAACACGTCTTTCGCATGGTCAGCGAGGCAGATAGGATGGATGCCGCTGAACCGCGTGCTTTCTGCAGTGACTTTAGCCGTGTCAGTCATTCGAAGGACGGACAAGTTGTCGTTCAAAATGGACGGTTTTCAACTCGCATTCGGAAGAGTGACAAGGTGAGAATAGACATAATTTAAATTGCGACATTTTCCAGGACAAACTCATGCCGAATCTCAGACAAAAATAATATTTGTTGACGCTAACGGGTGAGAACATACTGGAAGGGCAAAGGGTGTGAAGGGGAAGCAGACTTACGTTCAACCACTACGAAGCATTTCTAAACACGTTATCAAAGAAGTGCGAGTCATGGGTCGAGAGGAGCTGACAAATGCTGAAAAAGCTCGCGAAGAATTTATTTTACGCCTTCTGCAAGGGAAATGTACCCTTACAAATCCCGATTTTCCTTTTATTCGACACATCTGGTTATCATCAGACAGGCGGAAGACGTCGGTTACGGTTACACACGCCAAAGTTCGAAAAGGACAAAACGGTCGGCCGCTCAATCAATCGCAGGCAAACGTCGTAGAGGCGATGGTTTCTACTGGTGAATCCATTGTAGTTACCCACGGCGAGTAGTCCCATTCGCTTGGGTTACAAAGTGTTAATCGTTCTGATAGGTCCTCCCGGAACCGGCAAGACGACGACAATATCAGTCGCAGTTATGGAAATGTGTTCTTTGAGGAAGACGACATGGGTTGTTGCACAGTCTAACGTTGGAGTGAAGAATATTGCAGAGAGCCTGTGCAAGCACGGCGGTAAGTTTAAATTGATTGTCTCGAAAGAATTTTACGTGGAATGGTAAGACCCCTGCTATCGGGATCATTAACTCTAAAACTTATGTCGGTGGGACAGGCACGAGCACCTCTATGGGGATGTCGAAGATAATCTCATACGTAGCGACGAGTTCCCGGCACTACCAAGGGACGTTGAACTACTTTTTCACGGCATTCGCATTGTTCTTTGTACTCTCAGTACACTTTCGAATCCGGTACTAGTTGACAAGCGCATATTTGAACTTGTTCCCCTTGAAAATCTTGTAGTCGATGAGGCATCCCAGATCGGCGTTTTCAACTATTTGGTAAGTGTCAGTTGGGGCGCCGAGGAGAGTACATTCACGTCCTATTTCTTAGCATCTGCTGGGTCGCTTTAAAGAACTCAAAAAGGCTTGTTTCTTTGGAGACCCGAAGCAACGTGCGTCTTTCCACCGTTACCACTTTTGGTCTGCACTTGACCGCTTACTCTGTTCTGGGTAGTTCCCCCGTACGGTCAGGACGCGGCGCCAACTATGCAAAGCATCTTTGACATAGAACATCTGCAGTCTTCTGCGTACTTTCTGGATACCCAATGTAGGCAGCATATGGAACATTGACCCTATGATATTGAGCTTTTCGCCTCAAACAGATCGAATGCCCACCCGATTGGGTGCCTTTATCTCAAAGGCCGTCTATTCGGGAAAGCTGAAATCCGTACATGGCATAACGAATCACTCATGTGTCAAGTTTATCGATGTGTGCAACGGTGAAGAGGTCAAGCACGGGAAGAGCTGGAAGGTCTGTCACTCACCAGAATATCCAAGGCTCAAAAATAGACCTTTCCATTGTAGAACATGCGCGAAGTACAGACCATAATCCACTTGGTCCAAAACTATTACAAAGGAAAAGAATTTCGCATTATCACGCCATATGACGGCCAGCGGGCTGTAATCCTCAAAGCTTTAAAGGACCAAAAACTCCCTTATGATAATGTATTCAATGTCGACAGCTTCCAAGGCATGTGCTTTTCCCACATTGTAGCTCCACTCACACGCTGACGAACGTGATAACCCAGGCAACGAAGCACAATACATCCTCGTCTCTGTAGTACGTACGACTGGACCGGGATTCTTGAGATCACAGAACCGGGTCAACGTAATGCTTACTCGATGTAGAGCGGGGATGGTTATTATTAGCAGCAAGAGATTTATGCGGCACAGCTCAGTCCAAAAGATGCTTCTTGGAAAACTTGCTGCACATTGGGAAAGTCAGGTGGGGAAACCGAATGTTTGGCATGATTGGAAGCACGTTGCGGAGCAGAAGGTGGACTTGCCTGGTGCACCAGGCAGGAAAGCTGAAGGGGCTACAGCTAGGCGGAGTTTGGAGCTTGGAATGGATGCTTTAAGCCTTCGGGCTTAACTGAGCCAAATTTATTCTCGGGTTACTCAAAAGACTCGTCGGAGAGCTCAAGGGAAATTCAAGTTGGTCTGGACTCTAGACCGTATACGGCTGTGACTCAAACCGTTTGCAATTACTTAGAATAAATAGCTTTACTATATTGATTGTTACTTATCTCGGCCGGTCTCATAATTTTACACGCGGTATTGTATTGTACGTTACATCGTTGGTATGTACTATTACAGGACTCGGACGTAGACCTTTGCCGGGACCTGGTGCTAGTTGTACGATATCACGTGGATGCGGCTGCGCAATTGGTTCGCCGTCGGTCCCAATCTAGAATCTTCAATTGCCAGTGTGTCACTGGCACTTATACAGCTACCGTCTCGCAAGATTAATCACAGTCATCGCGTAAAGCTTATTCTACCACTTGCCGTCTTTTAACTACTGGTCACCTGTGCACTGCAGGCATCTGATTCGTTCAAGCAATTGATTCCTTACTCTGAATCCGCGTTCGAATCGCTTAAGGGCGGTCGCTCAAGTACTCTTCTGCCAGGTCACACGAACTGGCCCTGGACATGTGAATACGACCACTGAATTTCTGGCCCTTGGACGCATGCTGTCTTGTTGCCCTCACTGGTTCTCATCCTTTAGAATGGTCTTTATTTTTATGAGGCGCGCAATTTGAAAATTTTCGTTGTTCAATCAGGCTTGTTGGTGGGAAATCTCTTCCCTGAACCAGAAACGTGTGGCTTCTAGCACCGTGACTAACTGCGTCCTCTCTCACTCCAGTTTCATTCCTTTTTATTAACGGGAGTGACCTTGTTCTTGGCTGTAACCACGTCTGACAGCACTCTAAGGACGGTAAGGGCGAAATGGGGATCTGTGTAATTGACTATGACTTGCTTCAAGTTCGATCCGATGAATTGACTTCGAGTCGGTATTTATGTCACGTAATGCAGGTGAGTCACTGAGTACTCCTTATTTCCCCACGTAGCTACCCCGCATAACCAATTGATCAGAATCGGACACCTCACTTGACGATCATACAATGCATATACACCCCTGAAAGTTTAAGCGTTGAAAATGCAATGATCCGGTGACCGCGAACTTCTTGCGCTAGAGCTGGTCGAACCCACGAATCTCGTCAATCGATTCGGCTCATGGCTATCGTTTTCTTCCGGTTGCCTCCCATGCAGCTCACGACAGGCCGAAATTGGATCCTACTTGGATTTCCTGACGACGGGTGAAACAGTTAAAAACCAGAGGGTGCAGGTAGATTACTCCTGAGGTCTCTCTTGGGGCTCCGTAAACATCATGTTTTCAACGCGCTTCATCGTTCAAGTTGTCGCCCTTGCTGCGTCGGTTCTTGCCGTGCCTGCGCCTATGCAGACGCGTAGTATTTCTCAGTCGCTCATGGATGACTTTGAGAGATACGTGCAGTTTGCGTCTGGTGCCTACCAGCTCTTCTGCCCTGTTCCTCTGGGAACTACTTTGATCACGCAGGTGCGTATTCGAAATAACTGATATTTCCGGCTCTTGACGAATCATTCCCTTAGTTCAATGATGACCTTACTAATACTCAAGGGTATATCACTCGCGATGATTCCCGGGAAGAAATCATCGTAGCGTATAGGGGAAGCATTCAGCTACAGGATTTCGTTACAGGTTAGATATAAACTTCCGAAGATGACGACTATGTCTAATACTGACGAATAATTGGTTGATTATTGAAGATCTTGATTTCTTGTTGGTGGATTTCTCCTCCCCTGGAGTCGAAAATACGGACGGCGTACAGGCACACCAGGGTTTCCTCACAGCGTTCAACAGCGTCGCAGAAACGGTCATTTCCACCGTCTCAGACCAACTCAATGAATACCCGTCGTACTCACTCATATCGACTGGGCACTCTCTCGGCGCTGCATTGGCCTCACTTGGTGGGATCTCGCTGGCGTCAAACTTTCCCAATGTCCCCTTGAAAGTGTATACATTTGGCCAGCCGAGGACTGGCAACCCAGGCTACGCGTCTCTTGCGGAGAACCTAATCGGCGCTGATAACATCTACAGAAGTATGCTGGCTTACTCCTTACGCGCTTTAATTGACTATTATTAATCGTTTGTGTTTGTACGTTGTAAAGCCGTCGAGACTTATGGTAAGCTTCAATCTCCCAAGAGTACGTCCGGGGATTATTCATGTCTAATACTGCGCAGATGGCGTACCTACTATTCCGCCGATTCTGTTTGGGTATGAACATCAGTAAGTTCAAAACTTCTTTACAGAAAAAGGGTCAATGCTTACGGTTTTCTCTGCAATAGTGAGACCCAATACTGGGTATTCCAGGATCCGAGTAAGATATATGGCTGAAGGGTGGCTGACTTTGATTAACACCGTCTTTTAAAGACACGGATGCCGCCAACGTCAAGGTATGCTCTGGTCGTGAGGATCCAACTTGCAGCGATTCAATCCCGTCGCTCGGAATCGATGACGCCCACTTGCGTTACTTCGGGCAGAGTATGTGCTTCTTGAACAATACGATCGTCTTCTTGATGACTGAATGTATTATTTTCCTTTTCCAGTTATAGCACTCAATCCAACTGTCTGTTTTTAAACTTCCGTCCATCTTCGACCGGTTCTGTCCAATATTCCAATTACGTCTGTTTAAAAGGTCTGCTATGGTTGTCGTATCTTTTGTTCACGCCATGTTTTTTTAAACTATGGTTGTACGAGTACCGTAAGATGATCCCTACAGGTCATCATCAGAAAGAGTGTGCTATGCAGAATGCAAGGTTGTGTATAAACTCTCCCTAACTGCCAGGAAATATTGTATATTGAAAAAAATGAAGCGACTATTAATATTGCTTGTTTGTTTTTGCAGTTACTACGGTTTCCGGCTATTGCCGCGTCGCGATGAGTAATGGTGAGTTATGTAAGACTCTGTATGTGATAAGCATGCTACACCTTCTCTGTAAACCACCACACACCGATGTCCTTAAGCTTGCTCGAATTAATCGATGACATTCTCTTAGTTGTGTTCGAACATCTACAAGTGAAAGAGATTCTTGGGTTACGACAAGTGAGGTGCTAATAAGTACCCCGCCGTCTCCTCCCCAGTTCTGACGCGTTCTGGGCTGACCCTGCAGACTTGTAAACGCCTTAATGCCCTTTCCCACCTCCGAGCCGTTTGGCTGAATGCATGCACTCGCTATGTGCTCCAAAAAAGACTGCCTGTTGACTGCAAATCCATTGATGATCTCGGCGCAACAGCTCTCGAAGAACAAACGCGCCATGCCCTACACTTGAAGGCAACGTGGTCTTCTCCAAACCCCGCACCTGCTCGTGTGCTGTCCTTCGCAGGCAGCCCATTAAATGGTCTCCTTGAAGTCAGATTTGTACTCAAGAGGGACCACGAGTGGATTTTAACGCTCTCTGACGGGATCTGGCCAGTGATCGGGTGCTGGGACTTGAAGCTGGTCGAGCATGGCTGTCCGAAGAGGGTTGGGGAGTGGTCGTACAAGGGTGCTACTGTAAAGGAGATGGTCGTAAATTCAGACAGGGAAGCTGATACGTGTATGGTTGTATCTATCGTGCAGAATGGGTACGTCCATGTCGCATTCACTGCACTCGTTTACGATCAGCTGTTATTAGGCAGCAAAGACTTGAAATACAATCTATCAACCCTATCCCTGGCACGCAACAGGTAGTCTTTGAGACGGCGAAGATCATTGAAACGAGCTACAAGCCAGTCTCTTTCGATGGTGATATCGTGGCAATTAGTGATGAATCATCTGAAATTCGCATATTAAACTGGAAAACCGGATATTGTGCCGTTCTGCAGAACACTGAAGGGAACGAGGGAGAAACTCCGGTATGCGCCAACTCAATTTTATTATTATCAAAGCTGTGCATTGACACAGGGAAAGCGGGATAAATGCCTGCAAGTTTTATTCGTGCACTCAGGTATCCTCGTTGCGCGCTCTCGGTCTATTGATCTTTTTCCAACGGTCGAATTGAGTCCACCTGATAGCCTGGCTCCGATCCTTCGGCCTTTGGAGACGTTCACATTCGGCTGGATAGATGGCATCGCTGTTGCACCTTTGCCCGAGTTCGCCGGTTACCCTTACCCGCCAATAGCGATTCTCGTTCGCGCAGAGAGCGGCGACCCTTGGGCAACCGATATTCATTCTCTGAACAGATACATCCTTTACCCCAATCCTAACTTCGTTTCGGGTTCTTGCCAAGCCGCACAAGCTGACAACAAGAGTGCCAATCCCTATCTTACGTCCTCGGAGGTTCAGTCACCCACATTGGTCCCGGAGTCTGCTAAGCTGTCCACACAGCCTCACAGAAGTCCATACATATTCCCGCCTGTACTTGCGTCTAGGATTCCATCGAGGCGTGTCTTTTTCCTGCGCTGTACTACTCTCGCTCTCGGCGCCGCCGGAACTGCGCTGTGGGTTCATCCGCGTCGCCGCCGACACCCCAGTAACGATATCAGTATGTCAGTTACGCAGACGCTCTGTGCCGCAGTTTTCCCGGGGCCTTTCGCTGCAAGCGATGAAAATGTTGGGGATGCAGCCATTACGGGGGAGGGGATCGAAGGAGTCCATACGCTACAGCTTTATCATGACTTAAATCAACTTTCCGCAACGTGGACTGCCATGGACTATGTCGAAAGTCGAGGCTGTATAGCGTTAGGGTCCGTTGGCGGGCATGTCACAGTGTTGTACATGGCGTAAGAAACTAAATATACAATGTAAGATGTGTAATATATTCGCAGTGAGATCTATTCTTGCAAGTAGCTAGTATTCTAGGTAGGCTGATCTATAAAAATGATAAAAGCAAGTGAATTGTTTGCTACCAGGAACCCCTTAGTCCTCTAATCTGGGCTCCATATTCGAGCGCGCGCTTTCCTTCTACCCAAGCCATCGCCTCTGCAGTGGCAAAATTAAGAACATTTCTTCAATTGCGTTGCAAATTGGCACCTACCGGCATAGGTCTGTGGGACGACCGTGCGATGAAGTGGCTCACTTCCTGGATCGGTTTCGCCCCAGGTAAACTTAAAGTCGTTTGTGTGCTGCTCGGTGCCGGTTTTAACGTCGATGACGCGTGCTTGAACGAAGACATTCTAGAAATGGTAAGAACAGAACCCTATCAATCTGCGTTTCCGGTTACATCAAGTGTAGGATAAACGCCGTACCACGACGGCAGGATACTCTTTGTCGCTGCTGTGCGTGACTTGAGCCGTAAGGCGAAGGACCGAGCCTATTGGGACCGGCCGCTCGAACCAGATGCCATCAAGTGAAAGGAAGTGAAGAAGCCGGCGGCGTGAGAAGAGTGCAGCAGTAGCAAAGCCGAGCTGAAATTCAAAGTGTTGAGTATTATGTGAATAGAAGCTGATGGGAGGAAGTCGTACTTCGTAAGCAAGGCGCATGAGGTACCCTTATTTGCAAAACTGTCAATAAAACAGTATTGTGGGTAGTAATTACGGTAGCAGTTACCTCCAAAAACTTTCTGATGCACGCTGTCAGCAATAACCGACTATTAGCACACAAGCCTTGCGTGGGAGACGCCAACTCACTTTCGCTCCTGGGGAAACATTAACATGGTTTTCTCTAGCTTTGTGTCGGACATCCAGACTTTCTCGCGCACGTCGAGGGCGCCGGCGTCCTTGGACTGTTGCAAGCCACTCAGGTACACGTCGTGTAGTGCTTGCGCCTCCTCGTAGGATGGAGGCACACGAGAAAGCGACTTTTGAGCGACTTGCGTTTTACGGCCTTTGTGGGCTGAAGGATAGAATTCTTAGCGAGTTTTCGTTACAGGGGCAGGGGCTCGGAGAACATACATGCACCGATTGAGAGAAGCGCCTTTTCTTCAGGTGTAGATGTAACCAGAGGATTTACGGCATGAGCCTTGTGCGTAGTTGCATCCCTGCATACCATAGAGAATCGTCCTAGCCAGATGTTAAATGTTACGACGATCATGAGGGAATCAATACATACCTAACATTACCATGCGTTCTACACCATCGTTTTCCAGAGCTTCCATCTTCACCGCGATCTCCATTGAGCTGCGGCCAGTATATATGACGTGCCCACTCATTCGTATATCTCTCACTGGGTGAAGAGAAGAGAGCATGTCAAGCCTGCAGGTATATTCGCATTAAGACCTAGAATAATCAACGTCGAGTATCTGTACACACCTGTCGACTGCCGCGGTAACAATATAAAAACCCTGCTCCTTGACTTTCCCTACCGTCTCGACGGTAGGACCAAGCATGTGTTTGTATGCGATGGATCCCGCAAGAGAATCGAGGTGTTCCATAAGTTTGCCTGTACGAATGCCACCCCACGCATTTACATATTGTTCAAGCAGTTCGGGCGAGGATGCGAAGGGGAGCTCTATCTGCGCGTATGAGTCGTGCATGCGTCGTGCAGGTAACTCCGATACGTTCGTCGGAGGCGTCGTTTGTGGCTGGCCTTCGGGCGTCTCCGGGCTCGAGTTCAGCAAAGTTTCGGACCAGGGACGACTGGAGCGCATAGGCATGATTCTGGAAGGCGTTTAATCTTGTAAGACCGAGACGGTAATAGACAAACGGAACGAATTCACGAGCGGTAAGCTGGGTTCGAGCGAGTGCCTAGTGAGAGGTGGAAAGATTTGTGTAGTCACTTTTCTCGCGAACGGAATATTAGACTTACGGACGTCCCTTAATAGCCTATCAATTGTCGTTACATCGTGAGTTTCAACTTGTGCCTCCTTCGCGTCCGCCGTCACAGGCACCGACAGTGGCTTCTGTAGACGCGCGCAGCTGCTCGAGAAGTGTTGTGAAAGTCTGACTAACTATAGTATGAGACCTTTTTAAGACGCAAAGACTGATGTAAAAACCCACCTTTTGACGAATTAAAACGAAGGAGATGCCCGCGTAGCATTGTGGATTTATGGACTGAAGAGCAGGGCCTGGCAACGGGAAGCCTCGGAATGGCCGGCGCGCGCCCGTGACTCGCTCGATCAGTGATTGAGTCACGCACGCTGCCGTAACCCTGCAGTGGTACCTTGGGCTGGTTAGTATAGCTCCTTGCCGTCTCCTCCGTCGACAACGTTGTTTCGTGCATGAGAACTGCTGTTTGGTCCCTCCTTACGCACCTGTGAGGAAGGAAAGTGGAAGGCTGTACTCTGTGTGTTTTCCTTGTGATAAATGACAGAGGGAAACGTGCTGGGAATAGCTTCACAGGTGAGCAGTCTTGCGTAGTCTGCACCCTCCATCCTCTCATGAAAGTTTTGTCATGGCTCTACGAAAGGTGTTCTATGTCTACGACTCACCAGGACAATCATGGAAATTATAAAACGCGGGCAAGGGCGAATACCTCGTTCTGGCGCAGGAACAAACCTGATTCATCCACTTCAGTGTCACTTGCATCCTCCCCCGCCGCGCCCATCCAGACGCTACCCATCGACACTCTTATCCAGTTTCTGACACCTCCCGCTGTACCATCCCTTAACCATGCTCGTGCGCTTGTTACTGCTCTGTCAACCCAAACGCCTGCGCCGTCTCCACCGACGCTAATGCCGATCCTAGCAAGTCTATGCGGCGTGGACTCGCCTCCTTCGCTCCAAGCTGTGGGCTTCGATATTCTTGCTGCATACTGCATGTGCGGGGGTGATCTTCCCACTTCAGATAGGCTTATTTACTTTGACATTGTGTACGGGGTCTCCGGAATCTGGTCCCAGGAAGTCTGGGAGCCGCGTCTCAAGGCTGTGAATGCGCTTATGCCCTCCGCAGATGAAGCAATAGGGGTAGAGAATGTATTGCTCAAGGTGCTGTCTGGCTGGATGGACCAGGCCACTGACGACTACTGTTCCAATGATGCCGAAAGGCAAGAGAAGGAGCGGGCGGTGGAGGTTTTGAGCGTTGCTCTGGTTGGCTGGTTCGACAAGTTGGAGTGCTCTGGCCGCATGTCCGAAGGCGACTTCCTATTCTTGTTCGAATTCTATCAAACATTGGTAGACAAAACTTTAAAACTACCACCAAACACAGTGAAGCAGTCCCATCCTTTATTTCCGACATCGACTTCGACCTCGACTCCGCCAACGCCTCATCGTGAGAACAGCTCCCCAAATGTCACTTCGCCTAATCGTCATCGTCGACACCCGTCGTCAGCCACGAATATTGCATCGCCACTTGGCAACGGCATGGCATCTCAGTTGCAACGACTTGCCTCTTTAAGTCCCATTCATTTCGTCACGACTATTTATCTCGATTTTCTTGACTCACGGATATCACGTCTCCCTCTTTCCGTCCTACCTGCATTAATGCATATGCTCTTCCGTATTCTCTCTGCCATAATGACGCCGCTTCCTCTCCTGTCCATGGAAACGCTGTCTTCATCAAGAAACGAATCGACTGAGAATCGTGTTGTCAGGATGATCGCCTCACTCCTTTCTGGTCCATACACAACGACTTGTGTCATTCTCCTTCGAAAGCTCATGAGGCCTGTCCCCTCTTCTTCCCTTGGAGTGGAAACTAGTACGGATCCCATAACACAGATCAAGACGTCTCTTGGTGCACTCCGTACCCTTCGTCTGCAGGTCCGACGCGTCCTCGAAGATCGTATGGCTATGCGCTTCGTGCAGGGTGATATGTCCTTAACCGCGACACATGCGGGCACGCCAGGTTCTGCGCTTGCTCTAGACCAACAGCTCATCGATCGTGCGCAACGTGCATGGCGAATGGAGGGTTCTGGCATGTGGGACGCGCGGAAGGTCGCGTTTTCCCTCCGCACGTCCATACAGGCGTGGTCCTCGTACCCTTTAGCCGGTAATAGGGACGTGCTTTTTGAGGAAATCGCCGGCTTTTTGAAGGATGTCCTTCAAGAACTGGATGATAGGAGCGAAGACCGCGCATACTCATCAGATGAAGGCTTCAATGATAATGATACGGCGGGAGCCCTCGGTCGAACACTTTTTGAAATGATGAGCTACGTGAGAACGCTACGGTGAGTATGGAATCGCTTGTGTTTATTAACGATAAAGCGAAGGAACTTGTATTAATATTCCCTATCTTATTATTATTGCTTTTATAGGAATGATGACAGTTCGCCCATGATGATACCCCTCACGAATGCCGCCTCCGCTCCAACGGCGTTTATACGCATTCTATCTGGTATACTTAGTCATGGGCAGTTCATTCATCATTTGGATCCACCACTGCCGGTAATCCTCCTTTCTATCATCGATCATCTTTCCGATGCAGATTCCAAGAGGATTCCCGTGCTGATGGCGCAAAAACATGAGCTTAAACCTACTTCTTCGGACTGGATTGACAACTGGGAAAAACTACTCGGAAGTCAAGCCCTTTTCGCACCCACTCGTCCTTTAACACGTCGCGCAGTTATGGACTCCTTACAATCTGTGTTTGCACTAGTTAAAGATATGACGGAATATCGTCGACGGCTGGCGGGCGTAATATTTGACTTCTGGATGCGACTCGTTGAAGAAGGCAACGAAGGTGCAGACGGTGCGGTTGTATGGCATCTTCTTGGCGAGGAGGTCGGCCTGCGTGCGGCTGAAGATGACACCACGGATCTGTTCACCCCAATAGATGAAACACCGCGAAGTCTATCGGAAGTCACCATTCACAAGATTATGGTGACTATGATGTCGGTATCAGGTTACTGTGATTGCGACGGCGAGGTCGAGGCGAACATTGGGCCTACGGAGGTTATGCCAGTATTTCCGTTGGTTCCGCTGACACCTTCGGACGCAACGCTTTCAGGAGCGGGCTCACCTGTTATTCCTAGGACGATTCCGGACGCCCAAGCATCAGGGAATAGTAACATGCAACAGATTATGTCTTTACTATCCTTCGGCTCGCGTAGTCAAAGTCAATATCAGGTACAACAGTCTGCCACCCCAGAAGATCTCGCGCTCCTGGGGATTCTTCCCAATGACGCGTCCCCTCCTCATGTATCCAGCCCTGAAGCGGCCTCTATCCCGTGCCGAGGTCTAGTGGCTGTGACAGCATTCATTGATGTCTTTACACAGCTTGCATTCGTCGACAGCATCATGACGGAACGACAGGCGGGTCTTACTATTTTCGTGTTCAAGCAACTCCTGAAGCTTTTGCGCACGGCACATTGCCCACGCGCACGTCTGGCTATTGTACAAGCGCTCTTGCGTCTCCGAGCGGATCGTGACCACCGCGTATTCTTTGAGCATGCACCGTCAAGGGTTGAGAAGCAGGTCTCCACACTCGCGCAGCTCATCGGCCGGCTATGCGACGCCCCGAGTCCCAGCGGCCAAAACGATGAACAGCGGGCTGACGAAGTTTTCATTGATAGGGCGCGAGCGAAGCAGATTTTCGAGCGCGATGGCCGGCGCACGTCACGAGGTCGAGGAAGTAGGACGTCTGGGACGGGAAGTCGGAGTAGGTCTAGAGCTCCCGGTGCTACCTCCGCACATCTAGCATTTCTCCCGAAACCTAAACCTCGCAGTCAGCTATGGGCAATCCCAGATACCGTACCCTTCTCACTCTTAAATTCCGGCAAAGGCAGTCAGCTGCTTATTACTTATGACCCTCAAGGGCCAAACGAAAATGTCGTGCTTCCGGTGTCGGACTACATTGACGTCCTCGTGGAGATTCTTAAAACAGAGCGTGATTGGGAAGTCCTTTCATATGTCCTAGTCCATCTTCCCGCACAGCTTGCGAACAAACACTTTTGGTGCGGTCCGTTGGCACGCGAATCGATGGAAAATTTGCTAGTCGAACTGTGTAAAGGCATCTCTGACGGCACTCTCGGAAAGTACGTTCCTCAAGAAGAGTGGCCGGGATCTCTGAAGGCACGCGATGCGCAAGGGTTAGCTTATCATGCCCTGACGGTCCTGGTAAGCTATCAGACTGTGTTTGATGCCAACAAACGACGTGCGCTTGTTGAGGTCTTCCAAGCCGGTTTAAGTGGAAGGGGCGAAACCGTTGTCGTTTGTACACATGCACTGACGCTATGTGTTTTCGAAATGGAGACGACGACAATTAAAATGCTCCCGCGGATCCTCGAGAAGCTGTCCCAAATCGTGTCTAACCCCTCTATGGCGGTCCATATCCTCACCTTCCTCTACATCCTCGCATCTCTGCCACACATGTACTCCAATTTCACAGAAAATGACTTTAAGATGGTATTTGCGGTCGCTCTCCAGTATCTTCAGCACCACAACCGTTTGGAAACACACAACGAGTTCCAGTTCTCTTTGTCCCAGCATGTGCGGATCTTATCGTACTCTGTCTTGTACACCTGGTTTTTGGCCTTGAAGCTCGCGGATAGGCCTCGGCACGTTCAGTTCATCACACGACAGCTGTTATTGGCGAACGAGGGTCGAGGAGAGGTTGATCATCCAACAGAAGTCTGTTTTGATTTCCTTGCTCGATATACTTACGCGAATGCCGACCCCAAACCGGCGCCATCTTTACTGGGTGATATCCTCTCCTCTTCAGTGGTAGGCTCAGAAAACCCAGAGATTGTTCAAGAGAAGACATGGGTGATGGGCTATTCAATCGTCACTATTCGTCTATTGGCAAAGGCAGGGTGGTTCGAAGTCATTAGTCGTAGGGCGTCTGGAAAAACCAAATTCCTGATTAAGAACGAAAACGTGCCGCTCGTAGACTTGGGCGACGTAAATCCCGATATGATTACTATACCCGCAAGTCTCATGATGGATAGAGACCCCCGAACATGTGGCCCAATAATCACACCGGCCGAACTTCCGCCACCACCCGGAATTGAACCTTCAGACGCAAGCGTGAGTCAGATTCGCTCGTAAGGTGATGCTTACTGAAGTTTCCCTAGGCCGGAGAAAATGGGGCGGGACCGTCAGAAGATGCGGAAGATGATACTAGGCCAGATCCGATGACGGGCTATGTTTGGAGTGGCTCTGCACCTTCCCAGAGGCGAAAACACGTCGATATGGATCCGTCTTACTTTCCCTTACAACTCTCTGCGTACCCGGATATCCGTCACCAGGGGAACAGAGGAAAAATTGTTCGTGATGAACGTGCTTTGGGTCAAACGCTGAGAACCCTGGATCGGACTCCAGTCATCGACACGCATAAAGTAGGAATACTGTATGTTGCTCCTGGGCAGACTGACGAGACGGAGATCCTTCGAAATACTCGAGGGTCGTTAGCATATACCAGGTTCCTCGAGGGCATCGGCAGACTCATAAAAATTGACGGTCAGCTCGATGTGTATACGGGCGGACTAGATGCAAGCGAAGATGGTGAATATGCATACGCCTGGTGGGATGACACTGGGCAGGTTCTGTACCATGCCGCGACAATGATGCCAAATCACCCGCACGACGAGCATTGCAACTTGAAGAAACGGCATATTGGCAACGACCTCGTGCGCATCGTGTGGAACGATTCCGGGTTACCATACAAATTCGACACGCTCACAACCGAATTCCAATTCGTAAATTTGGTTATCGAGCCACATTCTCGCGGCGCAATCGCGGCATACTCAAACAGTCTACATGAAAACGAATACTTCAAGCTTAGTGTGCAGCGTGCAGAGGGAATGTCCATTTTCTCACCGATCGGTGACTACAAAATCGTGTCTGCGCGAAGTCTTTCAACTCTTGTCCGGCAGATCAGCCTCGTCGCGGACTGGTATGCCTCGATATTCAAGGATACGTACAGGGACACCGAGCGAAACGAAATCGTAACCAACTGGCGGGCGCGGTTGGAGACTATAAAAAAGTTCTCAAATTCCATCCCAACTCCTTTCAAGAGTCTGTCTGCCGATCAGGGGATTATGAGTCAGGAAACATTGCGAGATTTCACCCAGGGTTATTGAGATTTGAACAGTATTGTACAACTAGGCTTTTTACTTTCTACAAACCAATCATTCCTTTTCGGCGTGCAGTCCGATTTTCTTATGCACATAGTATGGATGTTCGTACACACATTGTATTCGTAAGTCTGCTTAATGAAGCATAAAAAGATAATCTGTATCCTTTATTAATTGGATCAAGGCTGTGGTCTTGGTGATCACGTGTCTCGGGTACCTTCAAATTCGATCCTTCCCGGGCATATTGCAAACTCTAACCTCTGTAACCAAACAGCCCATATTTTAAGCAACTTCTCATCTGTTTATCACATAATGTTCCGATATTGGGTTTTCGGATTGGTGAGATTGCGTAGAGTGCTTAACAATCTCTTCTAGTTGGGTTCCAGGATTAGTGAGATTGCACAGACTCGGAGTGCTTAACAATCTCTTCTACATGTCGGGGGTTCCGATCTTGGGTTCCAGTATTAGTGAGATTACATAGGGTGCTTAAGAACCTCCTTGACATGTCGGGGTTGCACTCGACGACAATGCAGACCGCCCAGCTACCACCCACAGACGACGATGGAATACGTTTTGCGTACATAGACTCTGGAGCACCGCCCGGTGACACTTACACAACGCTCATCTGTATTCACGGATACTCATATCATGCACGTGGGTAGTTCTCTTTTGTGTTCCTTACCACTTATTAGACACCCAAGGTCGTCTCCAGAGAACTTTGCAAGATTGCTTCCCCTTGCACAGAAATACAACATCCGTGTCATCGCGCTCAACCGGCGCGACTATATTGGTTCTACCCCTTTCTCACAGACAGAGCTTGAATCCACATCCGGGACAGACTCGGACGCACATGTCGAATTCTTACGAGCGCGTGGACTCGAGATCGCGCGCTTTTTGGTCTGGGTGATCACTGAGAAAATGATTCCCCAGGCAAGTGCAGATGGGACGGCAGGTGGACTCGCGCTGATGGGCTGGTCGATGGGAACTATCACGGCTATGGCGTTTCTCCGTCACCTGGACACTTTCCCAAGTGACATCACCAGCACCCTTAAACCCTACCTAAAGACTTTCTTCATTTACGGCAAGCGACAAACATAATCAACTGATAGACATTTCGTGCCGCGACTAACGCTTCACCTCCAGAGGCTGGATATGATGGTCTTGGTTACCCCGACCCAGAAGGGATGTACCATCCCCTCAAAGACACGTCGATCCCGCAGCACATACACGACGCGGGGTTCGAGACCTGGGTCTCATCGTATTATTCTCATCCTACATATTCCTCCCTTCTCTCGAGCTTCTCCTCATCAGACCACGCTCAGAAAGAGAGGAACATGTCCGCCTTACAAGTACGAGCACCGGAAAAGGGACTGGCGCGCCGTACGTGCACGACTGACACGTTCACGCCATCCGAGCTCGCGGCGTGCGTTGACCCCGTTCCCGCTGTACGCTCCGAGCAGGTATTCTGGCGTCTACGCTTAGAGACACTCTACGACCAGACACGCGGATCACTTCTGCTCGAACATGCCGAATCCGCTGCGTTGCTGCCGCAGCTGAAGGTGCGCATCGTATACGGCTACGCGACGGTTTGGCCTATTCTTTGGGGTATTTGGGAGTTTGAGAAAGACTACGAGAGATGGAAGTCTGAGGGTCGGCAGATTCGTCCCCTAAAGTTCTGCCCCGTCGAGGATTCGAATCATTTCGTAAGTCTGTCTACTTATTCGAGAAGACTTCAGTACACAACTCACATATTTGACACGAACCGTCTGTAGCTTCACTGGGATGAGCCAGAGCTGTTCTTGAAAGTCGTCGCGGAGGGAATAAAGTCCTAGAAGATTTCGTTGTCCGGGCGATAGTTTTACTCTAAAGCCTGCGAATAAGTGATATACTTTGTTTTGTCAACCGAGAGAAAAGAATGCCATTGTTATCCGGACCCCGATACTGGAGTAAGATGATAGTGAACCCTGACGACATTGATGAACCGCTACAAACTCACACGAATCTGCATAATTCGTCACCACATCGCTTTTTTCTGTAAATACTGTTTCAACTTGAATTTGTTTGCCACCCAGCGTGAAATGGCCGATTATAGCCAAGTAAAATATGCATACAGTGTACACTGATCCTCTTGGGCAGGTAAACGTGCGATACTGCAAGACACTCGAGCTCGTAGCCTTATCATTCTATCGAAGAGGCTAAGGAACATAGCAGAAAGGATTCCGAGGAATCGGAGGTTCGGCCGAGCTTTCAAGGTATTTCTATGTAGATTTGCCACGGCAACTTCCGAGTCCGTGTATGCATTGTGGCTGACGAAAGTAATACACTCAGTCTCATGAAGTCCGTTGAAATTCATAATCTCTGAAACTCTCACGTCGTAAGTACATGTATGTAAACGTCATTGGACAGGTTTTTATAAAAAACGTACGGGCCGGAATTTGGAAGGGGTTACGGCCATGGTATGAAGGAGACCAACGGTCGGGCCTACCTCAGACCAGTTATGTCCTCGTCTTCGGATTCGCCTATGCTGTCGTTTTTTTGGGAGCGAATGAGAGATGCTCCGCTTAGTTCAAAAAGTCCCTGCATTCCTCCGAGGCTACACAACTTCAAATACACGCCCACTTCCGCTGACTCGGAACTCTGAATCTGAAAACTATATTTATGAATGGACTGTAACCGCATAAACTAAGCTAGGGTCCTGCGGCGACGTCGCATATTATTGATATGATTGAGCGCGTTGGTTGGTTACTATTGACGAAGTCATTTCGCGCGGAGTTTGCACGGGCGTCACGTCACTCGGCCGAGAGGAGCGGCACTCCCCGAACCCGAAAGACCTCGGGTTCCTACCACGAGTATGGCGGCAACATCAGTACTTGCAAGTCGAACGGCGCACAAATCCCATGGGGGCAAAAGGCTCTGCCACTCCTAAACCTATTGTAACTTTATGTGCTCATAAGGCCTGGACGTTCTGCTTCCATCCGTCTCTTGGCCGGCCACGCGATGATGATGCCAACTTTCGCCTTGAATGAGGAAGATCGCGCCGCAGCTCAAGATGAAAACCGCACCTCGGACACGAGTGGGCAGAGATACTCGAAGATCGCCGGTATTGCCTCATGAAGTACGAATACAATCGGCCTTTCCCTTTTGCCAAAGACGTTATCCAGCTTCCCATCAAGAGCCCCAAATTTACAGTCGCACTTTCTTTCCCTGGTTTGCCTGATGCGGTAGGCCCGCTGAGTGCCAACTGTGGCTAGATTTTCCAGATGACTATCTAGCGCAGGACCGCGTAGGCCCTGACAATTGGCCTTTAAACGTTCCCCTGCTCTTTCAGGATACGGCGCAAGATGAACTTACACAAAATGCTCGGTTCCGCACGTAATACGTAATTGCAATAGCAAACGTGATTTTACCTTCAGCAAAGTCGCCGAGGGAATAAATTGAAGCCTTTTTCACGCCACCCACGTACCACGTACCCTGTTCCGCCATTCTCGCATAACCAGCAAACTTCTTTTTACGTGCGCCTGTATGGGCAATATCCTTATCTCGTCCTAGTTTCAGTGCGGGAGATATAGGGAAGGACTTCTTTCCGTCGAGAACACCCGCTGGATTAGCCACCTTTCAGGCCATCCATCCTCTTGAAAGCGCAGCGGTATTACCTCGTACGAGTCCCCACGTTCCTAGGATATCAATTCCACTGTTTTGCCCGGTCCAAGCCCTCTCACGCCCAAGCGAAATTGTATGCGGTCCTTGGCCCGTGGCTTCGTCTTGGATCGACAGCCTCCGAGAGTCCAAGAATGCATCTAGCCCTGGGTGATGATATCATAAGGCACCGAAGCCGTAAATGCGTTGCGACAACACTCAGAACCTTAGTACACATATAATGCAATAGCACCCCGCCAACGACGGAGGCTCAGGCGCGTAAGCCCCGCTGAAATCGCGCCGATTGGTCTGTGCGTGGTGAGCCCACACGCAAATTTTGCATTGATCTTCGGTGTTCGGGGTTACCGCTTCTCTCCCTCCTGCCTGCTTGAAAAATGAACGAACGAAGGCGAACACGGTGGCTCGTCCGAGAGTCTTTCAAATCACATGCGTGCGCGCACGTGTGTTGCCATACCTTCAAGTTTACGAAAAGACCCTAGATGAGATGAAGCACGTTGTATAACATATGGCGTCAGCAGCAGCGCCAAGTCACTTCATAAGGCCTCAGTCAATTCCCACACTCCAGTTGCAGATAAGAGGCTACTTGCGCCGATCGAATCGAGAAATATGGAAGCTCCTGCGGACTTCGCGGATACGACATGCGCGCTGTCCGAGGCGCGAAGCCAGCGGCGGCGAAGGAAGGACGCAGTGAAAGAAACGAGAATCAACGGAAGTTTTCGGACGCCCCTTTGCGTGATAAGCAAGTATGTCACGTATTGTGCCTTGCTCGCATTGCCTTGCATTGCATCGAATAAGTAAAAGAGGAAGAAGAAAAGTACATCGACGATATTCTGAGTCTGCGCTGTCATCTACAAATCATAAAACATGTCTATGTGTGGCGGTGGTGATACAAGTGTGCATGGGTTGGGCTGGGGGTGGGGGTATGCAAGTATTTCCTGGTATCGGGGAGGGGTCGGTCAGGGTCATGAGGGACGTGTTCTTGCGCATGGGCCGAATACAAGGATCCAAGGAAACGGAAATGGTAGCGTGAAAGGGGACAAAAAGCGGGAAGCCATAGCAGGATGGCAGTGGAAGGGGTATGGAAAACAGATATTCGGAATACAGCTAGAACTGGAAGAAGGACGAAAAAAGTATAGCGGCGGAATACGTGGTGGCTGTTTTTTTTGCATTCTTGCGCAGTCAGCCATCGATGGACGAGCAGAGTCAGAGTCGCCGCGATTTTGATGTTTGATGCCGCAGCCAGCGCGGTAGTTGGCCAGCGGAGGCTAGGTGGAGGGTGCCGTGGAGAGTCACGACTTCACGGTTCCTAAAACGCTTAGACTGCACCAGCGACTGCGCGGCCGGTGGACTGGCATGCCCAGCAGAATTCGTCGTACGTCACAACTGGCCGCTGTATTTCCGGCCCTAGGTGCTGTGCAAAACGCGTTAGCGTCCCCTCATCCGAGAGCAAGACGAAGTAGGCTTACGCTAGTGCACGATGCGTTCTTGCATGACTTTGGGTGTTGTATACTGCGCTCGCAGCGGAGCAGGCCGCAGTCGAGCATCGCAACGACGTGGAGTCGGACGAAGTGCTACGAGAGCAAAAAGGGGTCAGCGAACTTGCGCGTTTGAGAAACGGAGTGTATGTCTCACTCCGCATTTCTGGTAGAGCCGACCGTCGCTGCACGCAGAGGAAAGCCCGGGTTAGCTCAGCTGATAAGCGAAGGACCGAAGGCGTGACTACTCACGCGATATAGCGACACATATGCAGACGATGAGCACACGCGCGTATGTGTATGTTTCAGCAGGGAGCGGGTAGGGCACGCGTTTGTCCGGGGGAGAGGATGGAGCAGTTGGATGGGCCTGGCATGACTCTTTATACGTCCCGGGAGGGCACGACGATGATGTAGGAAAGGGATCGATGTTACGTTACAAAAGGGAAAGTAGCTTCTTAGCCGAGTCAATGCGTAGAAACGGGACTTTGGCGGGGCAGAGCAGAGGACAGGGCGTGGATGCATAGGAAGAACTCGGAAGAGAGCGCGGAACGCCGATGCCGATGCCGGCTATCTGGACGGGGGGCTGCGATGGGAGGATGGAAGGGTGGAAGGGAAGGAGATCAAGCCCGCACGGTATCGGAATCGGCGGTAGATGCGTCACCTTGCGAGACAAATACAAAGGACACTAGGAGATGGAGGCCCGTGGCTCATCCCGATCGCGCTGCTGCGACCAGCCGGCAACTCTCCGCCAGGGTTCCTTGCCTTGTAGTTGCAGTCAGGTGAAGCTAGTCACGGTTGCGCTCATGGGGTTCGTTGGATGAGTGCAGACCGCATGCTCAAGATAAAAGGTTCTATACTAGATCACCTTGGAATATAGTGGCCTCGGGCTCAGCCAAGTCGGGAAAAGCAGACGCATGCCATCAGATCCTGCCGACCTCTGCCGATCTTGCCGAGTCCACTGATAACGTAAGTGAAAACTTAACTCCCGCCGCTGTCGCTGGTGACTCATTTCAAGTTCCATTTCATATGTCGGTACTTTTCTCTTTCATCTCGCTTTCGCTAGGTACGGCTTAGGATTCTATAATTTGCCTCGGAGGCCTCGTCTCTCGATTCTCCTTCTTTAATCTTTGGAAAAGGGGCCCTCCTCGTCTAGCGATCTCACATCATATCAGAATATTTTTGTCAGGTCTAATGATCCACAATGGATATAACAAAGCCCCCGTGCCTTTATTTAAAACTGGAAAATCGTCATGGGGCCCCTTCTCTCGACAGATCTTCGGCAACACGGCGAGCACGGCGACCGCTCTAAAGCCCTGGCATACACGAAAATTTTCACGCAGGCCACCATTCTTGATACTTACTTGACCGGCTTCTTGTGTGACTCATGCCCACGCTTCGCAATTCTTAACTTCACTCGCATTAATTTCACTTGCGTTTACGACTGGCTACGCTCTTCTCTCGTGCGGGAAATGTGTTTCTCCCGCAGCTATCTCTGGTCTGCGCGCAAAACGCTACGGCCCGACACTATGGGAGCCTCGTCAGATGACGTCCTGATTTTCCGGCTGTGATTGTACGTGTTTGGCCGGCACTTCTGCGTAAAAACAGACTGGGCGTTTCCCTGTAGTCTCCAAAATCTAGGATGATGGGTTCTGCGGCTTCGTTCCCTTATTCATATCAAAAGGTAGCCCGCTCTTCAGCAAGATCCATTCCGGGTTGTCTATACAAAATGGCCAATTTTAGTCCGGCTGCTTGCCCGAGAATATCTAAACGGCGGCCAACGACTGCTACTCAGTTTACCCAGGTGCTGGTAAATATAGCTCCACCACGTGCCGACTCACGAGTTCCACACATAGCTAGCCACACTTCTTGCTATTGAATGCCATGGGTTCGTGGTAACTGGTTCTCCATTTATCTTCCCCGCTAACCTTGCATGCCGTGTACTAAAGCTTCCACGTTATAAACAGACGCCGAGTTCCGCTACACTCACCCTTGCTCCCTGCCTCGCGGCTCCTGTACTTAGCGCGCGCCACCCAGTGCCGTATACTGCATCGCGCACACAGAAACTGCCAAGCCACAAAATGGGCGTCAAAGAGTTCACGGTTTTGACTCCGGAGCTTCGCCAGCAGTTCCTCGAAAAAGGATTCGTCAAGATTGAGAATGCAGTTCCATTGGAGAATATTAAACGTTTTTCGGAGGATGTCTGGATTCGCCTAGGATATGACCCCCAGGACAAGTCGACCTGGGAAAAGGAGAAGGTTAGCACAGCGGCGTCTTTCTCAATACTGAACGAAGCTCTTTTTGAGTGGCGTGCTTAATTTTGCCATTTCATGTGTCCGTGCATGCACGATTGTGTTATCTGTTCCCGTAGGTGCACATGCCACGTCACAGGGAGGTGGTTATGAAGGAGTTCGCGCCAAAGGCGTGGGCCGCTATCTGTGAGTACGACCGCGCAAGTTCGATCGGAATACGTGCAAATCCCAAGCTACCTACCTTTCGCTATCCGATAACAATCTGACGAACTTCTCTCTCTCATAGGCGAGATTTTGGGAGGCGAGGAGCGCATCGACCCCACCCTCTTTGAAAGCTTCGGCGACAGCTTGATCTGTAATTTCGGAAGCCCCGAGTGGGAAAATGTGAGTGCATGCGGACTTTGCGAGATCAATTCTATGCGAACGTTGCCTTTTTTCTCGTGTTTCGTCTAGAAAGAAAGTGTGGACCCGCGCCTACTTGGAAATTGGCATATGTGAGAATGAACCCCGTTTCTTTACTCTGGCAGCGTTCTTACGATAGTGATTGATTGATGCCTTGCCTGCGGGTGTAGAGATGGTGATTGGTAAGTCATCCCTGATCAACCTTCCGGGTGAGCTACAAGCGCGTATACTTATTCAACTGTTGCTGTGTACCTCCGCAGGTTTACGCACTTCCTCGACGCGGGCGAGCAGGCTGTTACGGTCATTGTGCTTTTCAATGACATCGAACCGCGTGCCGGCGGCACATTCCTGGCCCCGGATGGCTTAAAGAACGTAGTCAAATGGTGAGGAGAAGCTCTTTACTCCATCGTCTCGTGCGACTCGGTGTCAGAGAAGCCTTGATCACCCCACACACCCCGCACGATGACCAGTTGCTTGCCTACGGCGCGTCTGCTGACCTACATCTGTCGTCCTTTCGAAGGCTCTATGAGCATCCTGAGGGCTCGGAAGCCTGGCCAGTGGACGAAACTGGGGCGAGAACCGTGTGTGATATCCACAAGTGCAATGAATTTATTGAGGTGAGCACTGATTTGACGGCCACTGCCACCTATCTCCGGTAACTGATGGCGATGTCTATCCTACTCATTCACAGTGTACTGGTAAAGCCGGAGACGTGGTCATTTTCCACCCTTTCATGGTGCGAACAAGATACTTCCCCTCCGCTTAGCGATCCAATTTATCTTAGCGTTCGACTTCTTTAGCCACACTCTGCTTCGAAGAATTACAAACGCATTCCGCGATTCATCACGAATCCCCCAGTCACATTAAAGGGACCACTCAATCTAGCACGCGAGAACCCAGAGGACTATGTAAGCGGCGAATTCTCATCTTCCTCCGCGATGATCGTCCCGCCTTTAACCGCCCATCGTCTCCCACCCCGTTTTTCTAGTCCCTCACGGAGCTCGTCATCCTTCGTGCCTTGAAGGAGAATGGCATCGACCCAGCGGCGATGAAGGACTGGAAGATTACGAACAAGCGGCGCCGCTTCACGCCGCGCACACGCGGAGGCAAGGACGAGATGATCGTTGCGGAAGTGGCACGGATGAAGGAGCACGCACTGCGCTCGGGCGGCACGTACAAGGTCGATAGTATGCATATCAATGGGCCTGTGCCATACCAAACTGTCATTCCCACCGAGGGGTAAGGGACGACCTGCGCTTATTACTTATCACCAGCTGTAAAATTCCGTTCCATATGCTTCCGTGTCTTATGCTTCCTGTCCCTGAAGTCACGAGATGTGTATTTCAGTAGCCGTTGATCGCACGCGATTGTATGTAAATGAACTTTAGTCTGGTTTCGTTGTCCTTCTTTGCGTGCTTTGTATCTTGTGACTGTATAGCTGTCAACTCTCTTACTTAGCCTTTCGTGTGAGATCAGACCGGAATGCGAAGAGGGGTGGTGTGCCTGAGGTTATAGAAGAGCGGTTGGCTGCTGCCAGTGAAGACTATTTACTAGTAGTTCACTGCTCAAACCGCATGGTTATTACTATTTCCTTCTATATGCGGGGGTTCGCCCAGAACGGTACTCTGAAATAAAGGAATGCGGGGTACGGAAAGAACAATCAGGAGATCATAGCTCCATCAGTACGGCGATGCCTTTTTTAATATGCAGGTCCCTTTCTATGCGAGTCACCAGGACAGAGGATAAAGATAGTTCGCTGTCGTCGTTAGGAGGAGAGGAAGCAGGCACATAGTCAAGTGGGGAAGATTAAGACGGATCTACGGCTCCGAACATACATTACACTCCTTCTGCGGTACAGATGTCGGCGAAAAGTCTTATCTATGTTTTTCGAGAGTGCTTAGAGGACATGCTACAGACAGGGGTAACCAGGAGCAGAAGGCAGGTGTCGTCTCCTTCACTCGTCCAGAGTGTCTCCCACAATGTCTATGCCCAGCTCCTCCGCTCTCTTCATCGCTCTCTCTTCTCTCTCTTCTAGCCACAAGAGCAGCGTTTCCAGAATATCAATCTGTCCGCGCACGTAGTATGTCCACATCGTGTGTACCTCCCTACGTACTTGCGTCAGAGCGTTATCCTCTGAGAGAGTAGGGAGGCGAGATAGGAGGGAGGAGACCATGTCGGAGAGTGTCCCTGCGGTCTCCATGTCAAGCTGGATCTCTCTCGCGACTCGGTCCTGGTCTCCGTCGGGCTCCACAGGAGTGGTATCTGCATCCTGATCTTCATATCCCGTACCAATCAGCTGGCGAACATCGTCCCAAAGCTCCTCTGCACCCCGTGCCCCACGCCCGATCTCGTGCCCTGGAGTCATCCGTGCACCACCTACGCCACTATCACCCTTTCCCCCACTTGAGGAACTCGCACCGACCTTCAGCAAGATAGTATCATCCAGGTTGTCCGGCAACGCGAAGCCGTAGCCTAGTATGAGGGATGCGTTCGGCTTCGGGCCGTAGTTGTTGAAGAGCTCGGCCCCTGCGCGGGCAGGAGCGTTCAGTGTGAGTGAGACGCAGAGGTCGTTGGAACCTGGTTTGACTGCTGATGTTTCCGAAGGGAGCTGTGCGAGGCGGGAGACGCCCCATGTCACGGGCTGGTTGGGCGCATGGTTGAGAGAATCAACGCCTGGAAGAAGGACCGGATATGAGGAGGGCGTGGCGACGAGTGATGGTTCATGTGAGAGGAGGGTAGAGGGGAAGGCACGGGAGGAAAGGTAGGTCGCTGCCGCCAGGTACATATCCCTGTGTAGTATATATTCCAACATAAAATGATTTGGGCTGCGCGCTTTAACTTACAACAAGAACCTCCCGGCGACGAGAGGTGCTCCTTGACGAATGGCTTCATGGAGGACCTGCCACTCGGCGTCCCAGGTGTTGCGCTGAGATACGGTGGCGCCGTATAAATTCGTGCCCTTGAAAAGATTCAACTCGTCTTCGGTGAAGTATAACGGAGTGAGTAAAGTTTCTGGTTTTGGAAGCATGTCAATGTACGGCCGATGGCGGAGGAGACTCCTTGGAAGCTCGGTACGATCAGAAGAAAATCATGCTTTGGAGTAGAAGTGGTTCACTTGATCTCGTCCGCCTCTGGTATTATCCAATGGAGGGCGATATAAGCGCTGATGCGTTGCCTTTCTGACAACTTGCATTGTTTATCTGAGACTAGTCGGCAATAAGATTCCAGCGGTGCACAAGTAGTTTCCAGAGTGATGGCAAGTGAGAAGGGACATGATACAACGGTTGTGTCGGACGATAAATCCTCAAGCGTATGGACCGAAAATCCTGATGCATCTTTTGGCCTGTCAGAATTGCGGTGCTTGCGCAAAATAATACTTTACAAAGACTAACCCGGGACGAAGTCTATGCCACTGCGTAATTCTCCTCCACTTTCTGAGAACCATTGTTTGAAAATCTTCAGGCGTTCAACGTACGACTGTGAATTATCGGCCATTGTATTTGTGTAAGATTTTTTTTCAAGTCGGTGAAAGTGCGGAAGCGAAAGCGAGGTGCGCGTGTCGTGTCGCATTAGTCACGTGCATCAACGCTCAGTATTTGCACCTATCATGATCGTGTCAATTAATCTCAGATTCTCAGGCTGAGGCAGTTCTTGTCAAAGTGCAGAACCTCCAGGGGCAAATTCATGAAGGAGGTATCAATGATGGCGGCGGTGAGAGGAACGGCGTGTTCCTTTCTTTCAACCACCATACGAGATCTCATCCTGTAGGCGACTGACTGGTCGACATCGGTGTCTGAGTTGCTTTCTCTGTCCTGGAGTTTCCGAACGCTGCGGCTGGCTCGTTCACGCGATGCCGCTCAAAATGATTAGGTCAAGCATAAAGCCTAAAGAGATCGTGCTTGCGGCAACTTCTATAGCTGCGGTAGTTGCTAATGTTGCGGACATGGCGTCATTTCCACCAGCTCGTGCGGTTGCGACCATAATTCTTGTGATTCTCAAGACCGTCCAGGAAATGGACAACAACAGGACCTCTTGCTATAAGCTGGCCCGCCGTGCGGCGAAGATCCTGCTCGACTTGAAGCGACAAATGGAAGGAAGATGGGATTCTGCTCCAAAAGCATTACTTGACAACATTTCGAGTTTTGAGGAGTGAGTCTTTCTTATGAAAGTGACTGTTGGACTCTCTGACTATAGATATTCGCAGAACTTTGACCGGTATTCGGGACTTCATGTTTGAGCTGGCAAAGGTCAAGTGGATGGGGCGTTTACTCCAGAAAGGTGCAATAGAGGGTTCCTTGGAAAGCTTCCATGACTTGCTGGACGAAGCAGAGAAATCATTTCATGTGCGTATGACCACTGCAGTTACTCTATCCGTTCTGTACCCGTATTGATATTAGTCCCAGATCGCGAGCTTAATAGAAATTCACTATACCGTTGGTATATTACAACAACGAAGCGCCGGTATTGCTGTGGATTTTGTGGAGACTGTAGTTGAGAATGACTTAGCGAAAGAGAAATCTCTTTCGGTTCCTTCGGATAATAGCAAGGTTGTCCCGGAAGTACCACTCGAACAAACTGATTCCGTTCATGAGAACCTCGCACTTATACGGTCAATGGAAAATCTAACCGTCACTGAACGGACAACTACAGCGGAGAACCTTAACGTAGACAATGAAGCCGAATTTGAGAAACAGCTTGAAGAGGAGCTGGCAGAACTAGATAAGTTTGGTGTACGTGGCTCATTGCAACACAGTCAGTTGGTAGCACCACATTTACGACTATAAACTTTGATCAGTTTAAACGCTACCACCAAACTGAGGTTCTGTTACGTTCCGCGCTGAGAAATCCGGGACCAAACTCCTTTTGGGCATCCTCCTCCTTTGCGGAAGTCAATGGTCAACGCGCCATCGTCAAAAGATACGATTCGAACGAAGAAAAAGACAAGAAGGCGGCAACGAAGGTGAGCGTCATTGCGTTTGTAATAAATTCATTTTCTGACACAGCGGGCTCCAGAGATGGCTTCACGATATCAAAATGCTAAAGGACTTATAGTCAGAAATGTTTATCCCTAGGTCTGACAGTGGTCCTGACTAATCTGTCTGCTTTTAGCCATGCGAACCTCCCCCAGCTCGTCGGGTATTCTGACGAGAAGTGTCCGACTCCTTTCATCCTTCTTTCCCAAGGTAATTTTCTTCTAGCCTGTAATTTGATAGATGTAATTAAAAAATCTTTCAGTGAAGCTACGCGATCCAACGATTTTTATGTTAAACGCTTTGCAGG
Organism: Coniferiporia sulphurascens; assembly: GCA_002794785.1. Classification (NCBI taxonomy): domain Eukaryota; kingdom Fungi; phylum Basidiomycota; class Agaricomycetes; order Hymenochaetales; family Hymenochaetaceae; genus Coniferiporia; species Coniferiporia sulphurascens. The sequence continues at coordinate 95,825 of NBBA01000008.1, read as the reverse complement.
ATATGAGTATCGCTCAATGCGCAAACGCAGCACTGAGAATGGTGAGCCGGATATACTGATTTTCTGTGCTGAAAGCGAACTTGACCGCGTTGTTTAGTACCGAGACATTACTGTACGTATTAGCTCTTGAATATGGCTTCTGACTACGCATAAATTTTTTCTGGTGAAACATTTAGTCAGTTGCTCTGTATGTCCAGCGTCAGCTTTCCTTGGACGAAAATGAAACGCAAGTTTTTGTCGCGGTATGGAGCTGTCATGATTTGCTTTGAGTTGTCACAAACTGAAGAAGTTACTTCAGCAAGCAAGCTACTCGGTGGACGCAGATTCTGGAAACATGATTATCGGGATACCTCCACCAAGAGATCCTAATTCACATTATGGTTTCGGCTATCGCCTCACGGAAAGTCTCGTTGATAAAATATTGCAGGTGCGTTTTACTGGACACGTGTGAAGCCGCTCGAACGATTAACTTGTTTTTCTAGAACTTACCGAAGTCCGACAAGCTCTTGACTCTGGCCAGCACAGGCGATTCTTCTGGTAGGCAATATATTATTACTTTCGTTTAATTTTGGACCATACAAGTAATGCCCTGACACCCTTTCAAGCTGCTGTTAATCTGCAGAATAAACTCGCGCATGTAAGGGCGCTCGTACTAAATATGCTTCCGAAAGCGGGCCATCCTCCAGATCTCGCAGAGTTTGCCGAAGAACTTTTGGAGGCCGATTGCGAAGGGGGTGGAGCAGGAAGGCCGCGACATTCCCTTTCTCGTATTCGCACCCGTAATATTAATGCGGGCACGCATGACTTTGCATGGCATGAAGGCATTCATTCATGTCCTCTCAACTTCACCATCGGTGATGTCGGCTTCATCTCGCGCGACTATGATCACATCCCAATGTCTGACAAGTCGCGCTTTGACGGGTTTGTGAAGATAGGCAACGTGTTTGATGGAGGGGCGAACATGAAGAAGGCTAGCAAAACGGTACAAAACGTGCAGGGTATGGATATCGTGAGAGAAGTGACAGGGACGCAGGGCCAGTGGAACAATGGCTTCCATAGAAGCTATGAGATTTTTCCGTTTGTTCTTCCTGATAATGTGGAAAGGTCGGTTTATATTCACTACTTACATTAAGGGACCTTTCATTAATGCCTGGTCATACCAGCTGGCCCATAGCGCTCCCCCCTCATGGGGAAATTGATGCGCATATTCGTCACACGGCACGAATGTCGTCTGTAAACGAGGCATGGCGCTACCTCATACGCGAGGCTGTGAATCTGGCGCGGGTCTGTACTGTCGAGCCTCACGAGATAATATTAAGTGCGTACCCGTGTACTTTTTTACTCAGCTTGGAACCTATTTTCATTGTACAATGATTTACTTTCCCCTACGGATTGCAGTCACCAAGACCATATCAGGACAGATTTACAAAGCTCATGACTCCAGTCCGCAAACTTTCTCCTCCTTCAGAACTTCGCCTAATCATGCCTTTGGAAACCGATTTGGGGGCCAAGGAGTGGGCAACTCGCCGTCGTTAAGTCATGGACCGGGGGGTTTTGGAGGGCATTTCCCTCATAATCAACAGATTCCGCGAATGCTCTATCTTTTCACTTCTTACAAGGGCGAGTTCAGTCCATTTTGGGCGGACAACCCGTCTGCGGTTTCAATCCCCCCAGACAAGCGGAAAGGTCTCAGTCACGTTTATTACTCTGTCGGCTGGTAAGCAATCCTATTTGGTACACTCGTTGCTGGCTGTGTTATTGAGCTGAGTGAATTTAAAACACGATAGGTTTAGACCCGAGGCGTTCATCGACTATATCCAGCTCAGCGAGGAGGATTTCATGGATGAGCGTGCCTACTGACCCTCGGACCCCACTTACTCGAAATTGTAATGCTGCTTTCACTAACGGTTTATGATTGTGCTTCGACTGTTTCGATTCGTGTAGCGCGCTCGGAGTGTCGATGTGTAGCTCCGCGCGTAATGCCTTTTTCCGGCTTATATGCTATGCTATTAACAAGTCGTTCCGCTGCTTTCAGCTCAAGAACATCGGTTCAATTTCACGAGAATATTATTAAATTTTTGCATAGGAACATAGTCGTGTAAAGCTTTAGTCTTTGATAACAAGTACAGTTCCTTCTTCCTTGATGACAAGCTGGAGGGGCAAAATATCAGCCTAGAGAGACTCAGTCAATTGACAATCACGACGAACCTTCTCTTTATGCGTCGACGCCTTGACGGGATTTGGCGAGGAAAATATTTCGTCAAGCTCCTCAAGTGTGAATCCAACAGTCTCGATGCAAAGGAAGTACCAAACCACGGCTTCAAATGCATCCCAAAAAACGAACACAAGGATGTACTTCCAGCCAATCCTGCCGTACGCGATGGGTGTGCAGAAGAGATTTATGAAGGATGTGCACGAGATAACGAGAATCTTCATGGAGACGCCCTTTGCACGTGTTGTCGTCTCGAGACATTCCGCAGGGTATAGAGATTGAAGTGGGGTATACTATTAAAAATAATCGTCAGACAACGTAGTAAAGAGATGCACTGTGGAACGCACTGTAAACGCATAGACCACTCCGAATAAAACTAAGAAAGGTGCACCAAGTCTTATTAGATGGAATTCAATCTTGAGCAAAAGTCAAAGAAGACGTACAGAAAAATGCAGCGCCCGCTCGGCCAACATTAAGGTTTTGCTCTCCGACTGGATATGCCGCCCAAACCGCAGAGAAGGCTGCGTTTGCCGCGAGCATTATAGAGCAGACTAAAGTCCCCCAGACAAGAACTTTGCGACGTGGCATACGATCCTCCAGCGTTACAGCATACCAAGCGGCGGCAGCGCTGCAGCATGTCCCAATGAGATTCATGTTGAATTGCATTTGCGTGTCAAAGCCGAGTGCCTCGTAAATCGATAGCTAGTCATCAGGGCGGTGGTTATGAGTAAACGGCTTGCCCTAGAAACAGTTTCGCATATAGCCAGACTCACGTTAAAATAGCCTAGACCGTTTCCGGAAAATTGGCCAAAGACACCCATTAAAAGGACCATAAGTGCGCGCCACCTCGCATTGCGTGTTTTAACAAGAGCTCTGGATGTTGTGAGGGATTTTTAATGTTCCGTATAATGTGCAAAAAAAAAGAAGAAACGAACTTGAAGTCCCACCACCGCTTATCTGAACCATTCAGTTTGATATTACTCTTAAACTCCTGGATCTGAAGCTGAACAATCGGATTGGTGATGTCACCGTTACCGTGATACTTGGCAAGGAAGTCGAATGCCTTTTTCTCATGGCCGTGCATGTACATCCAACGAGGACTCTCGGGAAGAAACCAGACGGTGAGAACAACGAGAGTAGCGGGGACCGCCTGAATGATAAGCGGAATGCGCCAAGACCAATCAGAGGTCAAACGTGAAGTACCCAGTGTAATAGCAGCTGCGGGTATGGCACCACCATTCCATCCGGTATTGTAGAGCGAGGTAAGGCGTCCCCTAATGGTATTCCGTCAGATTTATCAGTTAATAAATCAGGTGGTTCTGAATAAGAACGAACCTCCACTGCGGAGGCGCGATTTCCACAGTGTATGTCGGTGCGCCAATGGTGGCAACAGCGATTCCCATACCCAGAATAAAACGGCCCCCAATGAACTGACTGCGCTCCATAGAAGAAGAGATAATGGCAGAGCCAGCCATGATTATCAGACAGCCAACGAACATGCCTGCGCGTCGACCGAAGCGATCACAGAGGGGACCAGCCCAGAGCGACCCAGCCATCTGGCCAATTGTGTAGATCGAGAAGATGATACCAGTCGAGACGTCCAACGCGCCTGAATAGAAACGTTAATTTAGCGCGGTTCTTCGCCTTGATCGAGGAACGTCTATGATCACCTTGATTAAACCGTTTTTGATAAGGTGCCATGCCATTGATCGCAGTCATAAGCGAACCGTCATAACCATTCCCGCATGAGCACATGAATGCCGCTGCCGCGCCTTTATAACAGATACATGTCAATTTAGCGGACAAGTTTGAGTGAAATGAAGTGTTGTCTTACACGCATAAATGACGAATGCCGCTTTACTGAGTGGGTCCGTCCCTCCTTGGGTGAGGGCGGCCGCAAATGCAGCATTGTGTGCCTCCTTTACCTCGTCGTCTTTCGCAACTTCGTCTATTGCATGAACATGTCGAACATGGAGACCGGTGGTATAAAGTTCGTCACGAGTCTCGATATCAATTTTGTCATGAGAGCCTTGTGACGCGCTGGATCCTTTGTGTCCGTCCATCGGGGCAAGCCAGATACAGACACAGGAATTCAGAGATGCAGTAAGCTACAGTCGGTCCATTGCCACTCTCTAGGCTTTTATCCTTCCCAGTCCTTCGTGGTTTTTGGTCACTTGCAAGTGTCGGAACCACAGATTAAGTCCCATGTCCAACGCTCATAAATATACACTGCTTTAGTTGCGGGGCCGCAAGAGAGGAAAGGTAGATACTAGAGTGCTTTGGGAAAAACTCGCGTCGTCAGCGCAGGAATGTCGGAGATCTACGGCAAAAGAAGCGACGAATGAATGTAAGTGTGACGCTCAACCTAGCCTATCGTCATGAAGCAGAGTAGTGCCAAGGGCAACTGTTATTCAGTGTGATCACGAGGGCAAGTGAAAATCGGCCTAATGAACCTGGGGAAGGAAGACATTTCGTCTCATTGGATCGCAGGTACTTCCAAGACGCTATCAGTGTATATATCGCGGCGGGGGACGAGCCGCTAAAACGTAGTACGTGGGGAACACCAAAGAGATATCGCCGAGGTCTCTGGTTCTTCTAGCAGTTTTGATCATTTGAGAGAGTCTTGAGTCACCAAAGAACACCTGATAGTACACCAAATACAAGACTTTGGCCGCGTGCAACACAATAAGGTTTCCAAAGTATTCCTGTAGTAATCTCGCACTCGAAGTCGTCTAGAAAAAATCTCCAAATATGGCGGGAATACCCCAGAGAGGTCGGGAAAAGCGTTCGAGAGAAGACCGTGCAATACATGAAGGCACGATGGTAGGAGAATCAGAAGGCACTTTATCAATTCGCGGGAGGTGGAAGTTAGATTCTCGTGACTTTTGCGTTGTCAAATATTTTTGTGCACGGAGAAATCGTAGCGACGCCAGCACGAGGCATTGTAGTCTCGTACGTGCATGAGTAACAGTTCTCGTGCAAATTTAGATTTTCGCTGGATTGTGTATTAATAGGTGACAGCGCAGGTATAGATATGCAACCCACAAATAGAGGCGAAGGCTTGGAAGATCGCATGGTGAACAGCTCACTCATGTGGCCCCCAAAAAAAAGAATTACACATTTTTGAGCAAACCCGGCTAATCTTGTCCCGCTATCTCTCGTTGTTGCAGTAAGAAATAGATCTCCCCTCCCAAGAATAGTGCTGACACCGGCAGTGCCAAGTGTCCTCAGATCCGAGCTTTGGTGTCGGGATTCTGATGTCGAACAGGCTTATCTTGAACCCCTGTAGATATGGTTTAGGAATATATCCGAGTCCCATATCTTTCTTGGAGCAACGCTCAATTAATAATTGTGCCAGTGCCAGTGATGGTCAGTTAATTGTCGAGTTGCCGCCGCTCGCCTCAGATCGAGAATAGTACAGCCAGTGTATGAGAAATTGGGTGTGTGTTCATTTATTAGCGAATTGAGTTGCAATATAGGAAAGTGTAGAAGCCCATGCGGAGCAATCGATTCGACGATAGAGTAGCCCCTCCGAGTCACTGGCATCCGAGTCGCTCACTGGCAAGCCCAATCAGGCCGCTGTGTTTGAAGGAGCCGTGAGAATAGTTTGTATACATAAGCTGCCACGTCACGGTGGCCTCTTAGGGCCTCAGGCCCTCGCAATAAGCCATTCAACCTTCTCTTCCTATGAGCTCACTACCTAGCCTATTGACTCCGGCCGCCGCCCGCGTGTGCTACCTAGTCCCGCCTCATCAGTTAGTCGCCTTGTTTGGGTATGATATGACTGATTCGTGCTTTTGGGGCAGCAACCTGGGTCTTCCATTTTTTGGACCTGGCTAGACTCAATCTTGGCCAGACTGCCTGTGTTCAGCGCGCTATGGCGACAAATATTGACCCTCTTGGTTGAAAACTGCTGTACCTTAGTAGTGGCTCATTGTTATCACTTGCGCTGTCAGATCTAGACACATCTAGACGTAGGTCGTTACCGGGAAAGGGGCTACACCGGACAGCAAACGACCCAGATCGAGCTGTCGCGAGGTTTGGCCCCGTCACAGGGACACTAGGTACCACTGGATGACCTCTTTTGAATAAATATGCTTAAGTGCGCACTTCTCAATAGCGCTTTCTCTTAACACATGTGCCGGCTTCACGCTCCGTCTACTACCGTGTTCCCCTGTGTCTTTTGGTCCTGACTACGGTCTCCTATGTCTGTTCCAATGGGCGAGTGGCTCGTTGCAACGACTTGCTATCTTACCAGTCCCTACAGAAAAAAAGAATGAAAAATGGTTTTTTGAAGTATTCACAGTCCAAATCACGCGCAAGATACCTCAAATTAAAACGGGAGTTCTCGTCCATACATTAAACTATGTGCAGCTCTTCGCCGTTACTTTGCTCCAAAAGTCAATAAATGCAGCCCCTTGCACGACGGAGCTAAGAAAGGCATTTTTCTCAAGACTATCTGCGCTATGCCATTGGTCCTATGCTGCCAGCAGTTCACCAAAACTATGGAGTTATTTACTCACGCAGTACCACACTTACATCTGGTGACGTTTATTCCGTTCCTAAATCCATGGTCTTGTATCCTTGCAAGAACTAGGGGGTCGCTTGTTATGGGCAGGCTAAGCAACGAGCGCGGTATAAAAAGGAGCTCAATACCAACACGAGTCTGCCATGCCCACTTAGCAAACACACTATTCTGCTCCATTCCTTCGCTTCCGTTCTGCCATGCTTTTTCTTTCCTGTATAATCCCTTTTTTTCTTTCCGCGCATGTCCGTGGCGCAACCTATTCGCTATCGAGCAATATCGTCGGCACAGAATTTCTCTCCAACTTCCAGCACGAAGCGATTGCAGACCCTACGAACGGACGAGTGTTAGTGAACACGCGACGCTTGGCGCCCGACGTATTTATCTCACGTCTATTTTGACAGAAATTACGTTGACCAGGCAACTGCGTTGGCGGACAACCTCACTTTCGCCACAGCCGATACGTTCATTATTCGCGGGGACCATAAAACCGTCCTCAGCGCGAGCGGCCCTGGACGTAACTCTGTGCGCCTTCAATCGAACGACCAGTGGTCGACCCACGTTGCAGTGTGAGTTATGTTTTCGCTAAGAAAAGCACCGCAATCAAATTTTCACAACCTCCGAAGATTTGATATTGTTCATATGCCGCGGGCTTGCGGGTAATAGATGTCCCTACTTAACTCCAAGAACCTTTTAACAATTAAGAACTTTAGCACGTGGCCCGCAGTTTGGGAAGTCGGTGGTGACTGGCCTTATGGCGTGCGCTCTTGTATTAACTAACATTCCGCAGTCAACGCTAATTCGTTGCTTCCTTTAGGGTGAAGTCGATATTGTGGAAGGTGTGAACGATGTGTCCCCCAATCAGGCCACTCTGCATACCGGACCTGGTACGTCTCCCTTGATGCTTAATGCTTACATTATTAGGCATATCTCACGTTATCTTATTTAGGATGCACCATGTCGAGTCAAGTCCAAACCGGGTATGTTCAACCATTATGGGCCAATGCTGCTCCACTCGCGCCCTTCCATCCTTAGATTGATCGGTTGACCGGTTGAACAGGTCTACGGTCGGAACAGACTGCGATGCTTTCGACAATAACAACTCCGGTTGCGGGGTGAAGGTAAACAAGGCAAACAGTTATGGTCCGCCCTTCGACAGCAATGGAGGGGGGTGGTATGCAATGGAGCGCACGACCGGACATATCAATGTCTATTTCTGGGCGCGTAACGACGGTTCTGTCCCGAGTGATCTAAAGAACGGCGCATCGACTATAAATACAAGCAATTGGGTACGCATTTGCCCTTGTTCAAAATGGATTTTCTCTTTAATTTATACCTAGGGAACGCCCGTTGCAAATTTTCCGAGCACCGGCTGTGACATTGCGTCGGAGTTTGCGCCAAACAACATTATTATTAACTTGACATTCTGTGAGTTTTTGCAAATCGAATCCCCCGTAATTTATTCTAAACATCTCCGTAGGCGGAGACTGGGCTGGCTCGTCTTCTGTGTACGCTGCTTCAGGTTGTCCCGATACCTGTGTCGGTATGTATACTTGTATCTCGCATATCGCGTGACCTCCTCACGAGTTACTATTATCGGCAGACTACGTCAACAATAACCCTTCCGCATTTGTGGATGCTTACTGGCAATTTTCAGCCCTAAGGGTTTACACGTAATATCCGACGCTCATTTATTTATCTTCAAATTATTCCCAAAATATCTTCAAACGGCAAAAGAAAAGAAAAAAAAAGCGACACCCTTTTCCCTTCAGGTTTCCTCCTTCGCCTTGTATTTGAACCCGTGCCCGCATCAGGATGCGGCTCCTCGGTGAACGTAACCTTCCGGTCTGCAATCCTTCGGAGCTCCGTGTATGTGTCTTCTGGTACTTCTAAATATGTATGTATCGGGAAATATAAACGAAATGAATACCCTAAGTTGTACAAACTTTAACCTTATCATTGGTCATCTATGTAAGCCCCTGTTTGTTATCCACATCAGGTAAGGTCGTACGCCATTTTACCCAGTGTCTACGTGAAGAATGATGATGGTGCATTATCCTCTAACAACTAAATTTCAAGTTATTTTGGATTTGATTCGAGGACGCTTCGTTTAGAAACCGCTTTATTGAGCTTCCTGAAAATACATATAATATCAAATAAAAGCGACCGAGCGACTCAATATTATCCGAACGCGGCGAGGTGCTTGAACAACATCGAATTTAAAAAATAAAAAAGTAGTCAAAATTCAGCACCAAAAACCACCGCAAAAATGGATCGGCAGAAGAAGTAAGTGGCTGATGGAGTTCGTCGCCGGGGTGATCGAGACGTCTTCTAGCCGCTGTTAGAGGGCGACTCGGACGGTATGGAAGCGGCGGTTTATGAAAAGTTGTGTGGGGTGACTCCTCAGAAGGCGTCCTTCTGTGCGGAAATAGTAGGCAGCGAACTTGCGAAGCGCATTCTTGAGCAGATCCTGTCCCAAATATAAATTTAAAAAAACTCTGTTGTATATAGTTATGCTGCTGTTTATCGAGCGAGAAAAGGAGTGGACTCGCTGTCTCCCGACGTTAAGAAATTGTTTTGTTGGCTTTCCTTTATTTCTTTATTTTTTCCAACGAATTCCCGGGCTTGAATTCGTCGGTATTTACTATTTTTAGAACTTTTCGGCAAGGCCATGCCGTGCGTAAGTGATCAGCTATCCTGCCAGAGAAAATCCTTATCTAGGATACGTCTTGCAGGCTCACTACCCGGGCCGTGACCAGATAGATACTCAAGGACATAGTCAATCCGACGTAGATACCTTTTGGATGTCAATCTCAGTAGCAGTATTTCATGTTGTGCAAGCGAAGAGGTCATAATAAGATATTCAGAGCCTGCGCGGAGCGTACTACTCTAGCGGAGCCACAATCCACTATAACTATCTTCGGGAACACAACATTAATCACCTCGGCTTATACGATGCATCGTATAATGTGAGGCACGTTGGGTACGTTAAAACGCGCCTCTACTGCGGGATCATCCCGGAGCAATTTGTTTTATACCCGAACTTGAAGTACTAGTGTCGAGCCTGCTCGCCATGGACGTCATCCCGTTACCACCAATATTAATCAATGATGCACACGGGTTATGTCATCCAAATTACTGGGATCATCTCGTTGGAGTTGCGACATAAACTAGGGCTATTTGAGTAGGCTGATTAGCTGAATTGCAGCCTGGGTATACTGTGCATTGTGCCTCGGGCTCGTGTCACGGTAACCGCGTTCGGGCTTACAACTTGAAGGAACTCTGGCGCCGCGTCTCTCTGGTGAATGTAGCCATCCGTGACTCAGATGAAATTAGAGAATGTACTCGGGCCGTAGCGAGGAGGTATTTAAAGACGAGTAATTTAAAGCTAGCTAGGAGTCAGGTCCCGATCAGTGCTGTTCGTTTTGAAGTGTTTTAGGGCTTGTCGTACTGCACATTAAATATACATGCACACGTATAAATCATACTCTCGGCTTCAATCATCGACTGGGAGAACCGATAGGAAAAAAGGACCAGATCCAATTGCGGCTTTTATAATACACATAATGAAAAAACTCTCGTAAGAAGGATCAGCTGCAGGAACAACACTGTACAGAAAAGAAAGCCAGTCGTACAAAATTTGATTTTTTACTGGACGTGCTGCTTGAGTGGTGGGAGTTGAATTATTACATCTACTGCGGGGTTTCGAGCTAGCGGGGCGGGGATTGAGAGAGAGAAAGAGAAAGAGGAAAAGAAGCCAGTTCCGTATACGATTGTGCGACTAGGCTCCGAAGTCCTCTGGAGGCTCCGGTACTTCCGGATACTCCTCGGGCGGATTATAGTCTAAGGGCGGTAGGACCGGCTCTGGGGCAGGGGGTGGAGGTGGGGGTGGGGGCGGGAGATCTTCGAGCTTCCGTGTCGGGATCGCCGGAGTAGGTACTGCTGACTCCCGGGGAACCGCGAGTGTGGACGCAAGGACATTCCGGGTGCGCCGTGTCAATATTGCCTTACCTAAGCACGCGATGTTAGACCAGGTCGAAAGGCGCTGTAACCCCGGTGTTGTACTTACCGATACTCTTCACGAGATCGTAGCCTGCGAGGCGCGCTTTGCTCACCGCAGGGTCAACTGAGCTGCCCTCCTCGACGGCGACGTAGTCGATGCGGTGTCGCGCGAGGAACGCCTCGTTGAGCACGACGGGGGCGTCGAAGAGGACTTCGTCGACCCAGCGGACGTGCCGTACGAGCTCGCAGCGCTCGACGTGCCGAAGGGATGTGCTCATTTCGTGCGTGTGGCATTGTGCGTCCGTGAAGGGTCCGACGAGGAGGTATACAGAAGGGAACGCGAGTTTCGCCTGGCGGAGCTGCAGGGCCGTCCTGTTATTGCGGATTGGAAGTGTGTGAGTGGGGATGACTGGGCTGAGAGTAGGGTTGCACTTACCCTACGTGAAAGTTGTCGAAGGTGCCGTCCACATATACCCTGTATGTCTTCTCCCGCTCACCGGGCCCTCTTGACCTGCTCCTGCGCGCCGGCTGTGCAGACACGGCGTTCTTAACAGACCTCTGGACGAAGGCCCGCACGTCGTCCGCGCTCATCGCCGCCGTTTCATACTGAATCTTCGCCTCCTCCGATGCAGGGATCTCGCGCACTGCTCGGACGCCGGGCCCGAATGTGCTGTCGAGGTCGGCGATGCTGGACTCGAGGGAGCGCGGGTCGGCGTCGGAGATGACGTCGTAGTCGTTAAGGTCGTCGCTGACGCTGGCCGCCTCTGAGGGCGTATATGTCGCGCTCGGATTGGGGGCCATCACGGGCTGAACGTCGTACGAATGCAATTGCGTAAAGGCCGTACTGCCCGCACGACCTTTCCGGCGGGCGACTTCTAGTCACTGGTGAACGAAAAAGGAAAGTATGCAGGTTAGATAATGTTTTCGCAAACAGCCGGTGGCGCTGCTGCTAGCGGGTTATTTTATGGAGTTTGGTTCCGCGCCGTCAATTGCAAACAGCACAGGCTCCAACTGTTGATCGACTCCGGCTTAAGCGCAATGGTCTTTCTGCTTGACTCTTAACGCTCACCATCCTAGATGTCTTCATCTCAATGTCCAGACGGCCTGCCCGGGAGACCCGACATCGAGGGAATAGGGACACGCATCGCGACGTACGCGCAGCTCCTATTGGCCATCTTCACCATAGCACTCTCGCCCCCCGCTAGCTGCTTCGACTCATGGTGGGCGCTGCTCGTCACCTCACTCGGCCTCCAGCTCGCCGCCGTTGCCCAGCGCGCTAGTCTAACACTGTTCCACGCCTTCATCGTCACCTGGCTCGCCTTCCCCATCTTCGCGATGTCGTGGGTCTTCACCTTCCTACACTGGCGTCGCGAGTCGATGCCAGCGGAGATCCTTCTTGCCACCCATCTCCATGGCTTTCTCTTCGTCGGGTGAGCTTGCTCCCGGTGGCAAGAATGCGTTACATAATGACTGACGTGTCGTCCTAGCTTCGGGCTGTGGATATGGAGTACTGCGCCGACGTTTGGCGCCTGTCCGGATTTGAACGCCGGTATACAGCTCGTCGTCCTTGGCAAGTCTGTTCACCCGCTAGGATGGATTCGCATTTTCGTGCTGGTAATTTGTAAGCCGACTGCGCCAATGGACGGAAAGGAGTCACGCTCACCCTTTGATTAGATTCAGTCTGGGGACTCCTGTTTCTGGTTGCCACCATCGCCGCCATAGTCGACGCCCTCCCATGGACATGGCGCGTGAGTAAGAAACTCGATCGGCTGCACGTGCTGTTTTCCCCGCAGACGACCGACATCGAGGTGTACGTCCCGTCGCGTGTTGCGCTCGTGATCATCACGGTCTTCAACGTGCTCATGCTCGCCCTGAGCATCTGGTCCATCGAGTCACTCCTTCAGCGCAACGTCACTGGTGCGGCGCGTGCGGAGGACGGCTCGTGGACGTTCGGCCAAATTTCCGCACTCATCCTACTCGCGGGCCCGTTGTTTACCTTTGCGCGTGTCATACGCTCGTTGATCTGGACGAAGAATGGAACGTACGGGGCTGGTAGCCAGCAAGTGCCTACAAGGACGGGCGCTCCGGTCGGAGTGGAGAATGAGAAGAATGAAGGGTACGTGCGCTTTTCCTTGGTTTCGAACGTTCGCTCATGGCGTCTACTGACTGATACGTTTATTAGTATTGGTGCCGAACGAGACAAACGTCCAAGTGACCTGAGTTGGCAATCGACACCGAACGCATGAATGCTTTCCTTTTGTTCGACCATACACTCACTCATCATTGTATAATACGTATCGATCATTCTTGTTGCTGTCTATACTTGTACTGGTTTAATCGGTTGGTTTGCGTCCGCAGCGCAATTTGTAATTTTAGTTACGGTTATTGGGACACCGGAGCTTGTCGAACTGACTCCTGTAATTCACTGTACAGCATTTTATGAACAGAAATAAACTTTTACTCAGTTGAGAAATCGGCTATCGCCGCAGAACTAAGTTGGAATCCTGGTGAGCAAACGCTGAATGGGCAAGTGTGTGATGACAAATACAGATATGGCGAAAAGGAGCTAAAAATGGTCTACGGTAGCGATCGAAGACTGCGCGACTACATTTAGTATTTAGGTCGCACACCCCATGAAGTTTTTTAAGTTGTGGCTACCTGCATGCCAGCGTATGCTCTTGGTCGGAATTGATCACGGCAAAAACTCCTGATCATGAAAACCGACCCGTGCTGTGATGGCACGCCTCAAGATTTCTTACATAGAGAGGGCGATGTGGGATGTCCCTGAAAGGATGTTTTACGTCATGTGACCGATATTATAGAGAAACTATAGTAGTGCAAATTCATTGGAAAGTTAGTAAAGTCAAAATCACTCGTCACATATTCTTCTTACACAAGCCATTGTTTGAAGGTTTCCGTGTTCCTCTATTTTCTGCTTTTTTTCCCCTCCAATATCCCTTACAATATGCCCTTCTTAAAATCTACACACATTGTGGTAGACGATGAGGTGCAGTGGTAATAGTTGAGAGGGAATGGGGATATCAGTGTAAACCAATGTATTTCATGGTAGAGACCAGCTCTCCTTATATACATCTACCATGAGCTACATATACTATAACTATCATAGCTCTTATCGTATGGCGTTATTGTTGCATTATTGTTCACTTAGTAAGGTGGTCGTTCATATGACCATACGTTATTCTTAGTCGTTCGTTATATTTATTTAATAGCCCTCCTCAGTGGAAAGGGAGAGGAAACTTCTCGGGGGCTCAGCTACACTTAGGCTGGGACTGGAAATTTGTCTCTTCTACTACACGTATATTCCCTTTCCAAAGATACGAACATCTGAACTTTATTGATTGATTGAACATATTCAATGACTTCGTAAGAATGAGGATTTCGGCATTATGGCAATCGGAGGTGGAGTGCTAGTATGCGCGCGAACTAAGACCTTATACCCTCAGCGACGGCTTGAAGGAACAGTTCCGGATCGTCCCAGTGAAACTGAGTCGAGAGTTGGGTATATGAGTAATGGCCCGGATGAAAGGTATTGGTTTTTGAAAATAGTTCGGGAACTCACGAAATGGTTTCCATCCTTGATGGAAGAGAATGCCAGAGGTCGTATGTTCCTGCCCTCAGCTTGCCACCGCTCTAGGTCCTTCTCGAGTTCCCATATGCCCCATATAATTTCTGCCATCGTCGCATGGCAGTATACCACACGTACCTTTATTAGCGGAAGCAGCCTCGCCAACTTGTACGCGTCGACATCAGCATCGGCGTCAAGGGTGTCACGATAGTCCAGCAGGAGCGACCCGCACACCTGGTCGCGCTTCGTCTCTCCGCGTACACGAAGAAACGCCGGTTCAGAGCGTGTGGGCGGTATGGGGTCGACGCACGCGGCGAGCTCGGCAGGAGTGAGCGTATCTAGTGTACATGTGCGGCGCGCTTCTCCTGCTTCGGGTGGATAGAACTGGAGCGCGGACGTCGTGCGTGCGGGTTGGACCCCATCTTTTGCGGGGGCGTATATGGGGTGTGTGTAATAGGAGGAGACCAATGCCCCGAAGGAAATTTCGCGCGGGATTGGCGTGTCGCTGAGTGGACGGTCGGGGCTGCCGTAGCCGAAGGCGTTATTCCCGGCCTCTGGAGGACGATCAGAGATAAATCACGAGGGTCACGGTGCCAAATACGTAGACGCATTTACCGTAAATGAAGAAAGTCCGCAGGTAGGGTGCGAGCGCGTCGACGATGTCACTCTGGAACGAGTGCAAATGACGCATGAACGCCAACGTCGTGAGATTTCCGAGCGACCAGCCCAGCAGCGCGAGCCCTCCCCGCGCACCGTCTGCATCTGCACTTGCTTGTAGAATCTGCTTCTCCCGGATAACCCACAACAGGAAACGCGCGACCTCGAGCCCGCGCGCACGTAAAAAATCAACGTGTTCGCTGCCGTCTGCGCTGGATAGAGCAGCGAGCTCTGAGGATGAGAAGGGAGTTGAACCCGCATAGTCGCGCCGGTTGAAGGCGATGACACGGAGGTTATGCCTTTGGGCGAGGGGGAGCAGGCGGGAGAAGATCTCTATTGACAAGCACGATCCGTGATATGGGTGATGAGTGGTTGGTGAGCGAAGGATGAGAGGAGGGGATGACTCACGTGCGTTGTATGTGTAGCCGTGCACGCAGACGAGCGTCGTGTATGTCTCCGAGCCTGGAGGTGCCCCCGAGTCTATGTATGCGAAGCGTGTTCCGGTGCTGTCGCCATCTAGATGAGCGGTCTCCATCGTCCTCGTTAATTGTCGAGCACGCTTCGTAACGTTGAAGAATGCGGGATTGAAAATTTGAAACTGGGA
This sequence comes from Coniferiporia sulphurascens, assembly GCA_002794785.1. NCBI lineage: Eukaryota > Fungi > Basidiomycota > Agaricomycetes > Hymenochaetales > Hymenochaetaceae > Coniferiporia > Coniferiporia sulphurascens. Next base: position 80,239 of record NBBA01000008.1, on the reverse strand, counting down.
TTATAAGGACTAAAAAAAACGGGATTATCAAGGATTAAAAAACGGGATTATTCATGATTGTACGGTCGTACTGTACAGCGTCCGTGAAGTGAATGTGCGACTCGGATAAAGCGGAGTTAGCACATAATATGTCAGATTTTCTATACGGAAATGGTTAATAATTAGTAGATACCGGTTACTAATCACCGCCGACTCGGACTCATCGCAGCCACACTCGTGTAAGAGTTTGTGTGTGCTTAACCTGATACCAAGAACTCCAAAAGGGTAGTAGGTGCAGTGGCAAGAATTACCAAGTCCCGACGCAGCAGAAGCACTCAAAAGGTCGCACACACCAGCATAAGCTCCCAAGTTAACCTTGCGTATCCACCCTTATTTGCCATTTTTGAGTTAGCCACGGGAAACACAAAGTTGGCCTGTGTAACCTTAGCTGCCATGGCTGAAACCAACGTCAGGAGGAAAGCCGAGGGCCGAGGCAGTTAGGGGCTCAATGACCTTGCATGTTCAATATTTGCACTTACTAGCATGTCGATCTCACAGGCCTCTGTTGGCAGTGTACTGGGGGGAGCCTGGCCTCCCCCCCGCCCGTGGGAGTTCCGGTCGGGATAAGGACGTCTTTCCGTGCTGCGTGAGTACTAAGTGGTCGTTACCAATGATTATATCGGCACTCCGTTCCATTATACTTGCGCAGCGGGCAGTGGGTTTATGCTACCCTTATGCTGACGCTCGCGCTTGATGTATTTGCGTACTCCTGTGTCGCACGTGAGAGCAGACCCCGCACTTTCAGCAAGTCGAGAAGTATTATGCATATTGGCGATTTGTACGTAAGCAACGATGGAACTAGTCTGCACATTGAGCCTGGGTTTGGAGTTGAAGCTAGAATTGCTGCTCGAACCGCGATCGGATTGGGCCGCATAGTATAAATACCGGTACTGTAGTGTCACCCACGGACCGTCGAAGCGAGAAAGGCTGTCGAGTGTCCCGCATAACACAATCCGTATCGGTGACAAAAAATCATGTGAGTAGAGATATCAGGAATTGCTGCGCGGCGGCTTTCGTACTAACAGGATACAGACCGGTCTATAATATATTCCCTTTGTGAAAATATCAACATCAGACGGCTAGAAATAAACCCCTTGCGTATCCTGTAGCTGCACATTTCAAATTTGATTAATTGATTGAGCATAGTCGGTGACTTCGTAAGGACGAGAATTTCGGTATTATGGCGATTGGATATGGAGTAGTACGCGCACGACTAAGATCTTACGCCCTCCGCGACAGCCTTGAGAAACAATTCCGGGTCTTCCCAATGAAGCTGGGTGAAGTGTTAAGTATATGAGTAGTAGCTCGGATGAAAAATACTTAAGTTTTGAGAATAGTTCGGGAACTCACGAAATGGTTAGCATCCTTGATGGGAGAGAACGCCAGAGGTCGTATGTTCCGGCCCTCGGCTCGCCACTGCTCGAGATCCTTTTCGAGCTCCCACGTACCCCATATGACGCCTGGGGTCGTCGCATGGCAGTGCACCACGCATACCTTCAAGTTTATCTGCGGAAGCAGAGCCGCTAACCTATCCTCGTAGACACCGGCGTCGGTGTCAGGGGAGTAGTCGAGCAAGAGCGATCCGCACATCTGGTCGCGTATTGTCTCCATGTGCATATGGAAAAATCCCTGCTCGGAGCGCGCGAGGGGTATGGGGTCGACACACGCGGTTATTTCGGCGGGGGTGAGCGTATCGTGCGTACATGTGCGGCCCGCTTTCCTCGCCTCGGGTGGATATAATTGGAGTGCGGACGTTGTACGTGCGAGATGAACCCCATCTTGTGTGGGGACGTATATGGGGTGTGTGTAATAGGAAGATACCCACGTCGCGAAGGCGGTTCCGAGCAGGTGTGGCGGGATTGACGTGTCTTTGAATGGCTGATACGCGCCCTTGGGGATGGCGTAGCCGAGAGCGCCGCTCCCGGCCTCTGGAAGGTGATCAGAGATAAATCATAAATCACAAGGTAGACAAATGGGCGCATTTACCGTATATGAAGAAAGTCCGTAGATAGGGTGAGAGTGCATTGACGATATCGCCCGGGAACGAGCGCAAGTGGCGCAGGAACGCCATCGTCGTGACATTTCCAAGCGACCAGCCTAGGAGCGCGAGCCCGCCCTGCACGCCGTCTGCATCCTCACTTGCACGGGGAATCTTCTTCTCCTGGATTACCCAGAGCAGGAAGCGTGCGACTTCAAGCCCGCGCGCACGTAAAAAGTCGACATGTGCGCCTGCGTCGGCGCTGGACAGAGCAGCAAGTTCTGAAGAGTGGAAGGGAGTTGAACTTACGTAGTCGCGCCGGTTGAATGCAATGACACGGAGGTTGTGCCTTTGCGCGAGGGGGAGCAGACGGGAGAAGTTCTCTATTGAGTTATCACGATCCGTATGTAGGCGATGAATGTTTGATAAGACGATTTAGGAAAGGACTCACGTGCGTTATACTTTTTTTATTTTTTATTTTTTTTTATTTTTAAATCAGCATTTGTATACCGCTACATTACATAGTAAAAGACGCGGATGTGAGACCATATGAAGTGTCGTGCCAGAGGAGATTAACAAGGTATAAAGTTCCTGGGTTTAAGGCGATTAAAAGGTATGAGGTTGTGTTGTCGGAAGTTTTTTCTAAATGGTTTTGTCAGGGGGATAAGAATCGGAAGAGCAAATTGTGAAGGGGGAGGTGGCAGTTTTATGGATTCTATGATGACTAATACTGGTTGTGAAAGATGGGAAAAACTACTGAATTTTTTATGTTGTGTGTGTGGGCGTGGTTTGAATTGTTTAATGTCCGATATTTGTGACTCTGAGAGTGGTGACGTAACAGCGCTTGGAGCGGCAGGTATGCGTGAGGCTGGGGCCAGGTTGCCATGAGGTGTGAAATTGACCGCGAATTGTAGGAGGACTGATGTTAAGTCTATGCATGGGCCATAACAGCTGAGGTGCTCTCAGTAGAGGAAAATATGTCGTGAATTGTGTGGTTGCCCACTAATACTGATGACTTGTAGTTTGTACTGGCATATAGCCCAGTCTAGTATGTGCTGGTTGTTGTTAACGAGGTTGAAGGGTTCATATGTGGTGTTGGTTTCAAAGTTTGGCACCAGGAGGTGAAGGAATAGAAGGGGGCATGGGGAATGGGGGAAAGGGGGAGTGGAATGGTGAACAAGGCCGTAAAACAGCTCGACGGATGTCTACTGTGAGAGAGAACTGGTGTGGGTGGTCAACCAGAGAGATTAGGGGTGGTGCGAGTCAGTTTGCGCTGGGTGAGATGATGGTGGTCAGAGGTCAAGGGTTTTTGACGTGCGTTATACATGAGGCCATGCACGCAGACGAGCGTCGTGTATGTCTCCGAGACTGGAGGTGCCCCTGAGTCTATGTATCCGAAGTGTGTTCCGGTGCTGTCGCCGTCTAGATAAGCGGTCTCCATTGTCCTCGTTAATTGTCGAGCACACTTTGTAACGTTGAACAACGCGGGATTGAAAATTTGAAACTGGGATTATAAGAACACCTAAGACGGGATCATTTAAGACTAAGGAACACGATTATTAAGGACCGAAAAACGAGATTATTAATTAATCTACGGCGCTTGTACGGCGTCTGTACGGTGAAACGGACTTAGCACTTAATATGTCAGAATTTCCCTACGTATGGTAATGGTTAATAATCAGTAGGTCCCCTGAAGCACACATGCGTGCGTTTGTGTGCGCTTGGGGTCTGATACCAGGTTATCCAAGGTGTAGCGGCAAGAATCACCGAGTCCTGACGCGGCCGGCGAAAGCACTCAAAAGGTCGCACACATCAGCACAGGTCCCCAGGTAAACTCGTGTATCCCCCTCTATCTGCCATTTGGGTCAGCCATCGGGTATACAAAGTCTGCACGTATAACTTTAGCGGCCACGACTCAGCCAACTTCAGGAGAAGAGCCGAAGCGGCCAGGAGGTCAATGACCTTGCATGTCCAATATTTGCACTTAGCATGCTGATCTCATAGGTTTATGTTTTGGCTGTATGCTGGGAGAAGCCTGGTCTCCCCTCCACCCGTGAGAGTTCCGGTCAAGACAAGGACGTCTTTCCGTGCCGTGTGAGTCCGTGGCCATTATCAATGATGATATCGACGCCCCGTTCCACTATGCTTACGCAGTGGGAGGTGGGTTTACGCCGCCTTTAGGCCGACGTCCGCGCTTGATGTATTTGCGTACTACTGCGTCGCATGTGAGAGTAGACATTGCGCATTCAGCAGCTTGAGAAGTACTATGCATGTTGGTAGTTTTTACGCGGGCAACGATGAAACTGATGGGCACATTGAACCTGGGTTTAGAGTTGAAGTTGGAATTGCTTGAACCGAGTTCGGATTGGGCTGCGTGGTATAATTGCTGGCGCTACTCGCAGGTCATCGAAGCGAGAAAGGCTATTGAGTGCCCCGTTGACACAGTCCGTGTCGGTAACAAAAAGAAACGGGTGAGTAAAGGTATCAGGAATTGCTGCGCTGCAGTTTTCGCAACAGGATACAAACCGGTCTATAATATATTCCCTTTGTGAAAATATCAACATCAGACGGCTAGAAATAAACCCATTGTGTACCCTGAAGTTGCATATCTTGAACTCTATTTATTGATTGGGCATATCCAACGACCTTGTAAAAATATGAAGTTGGTATGGCGATTGGGGGTGGTGCAGTAAGCGTGCGACTAAGATTTTATACCCTCCGCGGCGACCTGAAGAAACAATTCCGGGTCTTCCCAGTGAAGCTGAGTTGAGTGTTGGGTGTATGAGTAGTAGCTCAGATGAAATGTATTTTGATTTTAGAAAATAGTTCGGGAACTCACGAAATGGTTAGCATCCTTGATGGGAGAGAACGCCAGAGGCCGGACGCGCCGGCCCTCAGCTCGCCACCGCTCCAGATCCTTCTCGAGTTCCCACATACCCCATATAACACCCGCGAACGTCGCATGACAGTACACCACGCATACCTTTACTTGCGGAAGCAGCCCCGCCAAGTTGTTCGCGTCGACACCGGTGTCACTGTCAGGGGAGTAGTCGAGCAGGAGTGACCCGCACATCTGGTCGCGCATTGTCTCCGCGCGTTCACTGAAAAAAGCCGACTCGGAGCGTGTGGGGGCTACGGGGTCGACGCATGCGGCGAGCTCAGCGGGGGTGAGTGTATCGTGCGTACATGTGCGGCGCGCTTTCCCCACTTCGGATGAGTGGAATTCGAGCGCAGACACCGTGCGAGCGGGTTGGACCCCATCTTTTGCGGGGGCGTATATGGGATGTGTGTAGTAGGAGGAAACCCACTTCCCGAAGGCGGTGTTAAGCATATGCGGCGGGATTGACGTGTCTCTAAATGGCGTATACATGCCCTCGGGGATGGCGTGGCCGAAGGCGCTATTCCCGGCCTCTGGAAGGAGGTCATATACAAATCATGAGGGGGCTCAAAAGAAGCATTTACCGTAAATGAAAAAAGTCCGCAGGTAGGGTGCGAGCGCTTCGACGATATCGCTCGGAAACGAGTGCAAGTGGCGCAGGAACGCCATCGTCGTGACGTTGCCTAGCGACCAGCCTAGGAGCGCGAGTCCTCCGTGCACACCATCTGCATCTTCACTCGCCCGGGGTATCTGCTTTTCTTGAATAACCCAGAGCAGGAAGCGTGCGACCTCAAGCCCGCGTGCACGTAAGAAGCCGACGCGTGCGCTGGCGTCTGCGCTGAATAGAGCAGCGAGCTCTGAGGATGAGAAGGGGGTTGAACCTGCGTAGTCACGCCGGTTGAAGGCGATGACACGGAGATTGTGCCTTTGCGCGAAGGGTAGCAGACGGGAGAAGTTCTCTATCAATAACCACGATCCGTGACATGGGTGATGAGTGGTTGGTACGCGGAGAGTGAGACGATGTTGGAGATGACTCACGTGCATTGTACATGAGGCCATGCACACAGACGAGCGTCGTGTATGTCTCTGAGTCCGGAGGGGCCCCTGAGTCTATGTATGCGAATTGTGTTCCGGTGCTGTCGCCGTCTAGATGGACCGTCTGCATCCTTGTCGAATGTCGAGCACGCGTCACGAAGTTGAACACGGTTCATGGAAAGTGGGTTTATTAAGTATCCTACGGTTGTACGGCGGCCGCTACGTGGATGTGAATGTGAATGTGCGATAAAACGGACTTGCATAGAGTTGTCGAATTTCTCTATATGGTGATGGCTTATTGATTAGTAGATCTTCCGAACCATCGATCACTAAATAGCAACGTGTCATCGCAGCTACACCCACGTGTAATTGTGTGTACTTGTCCGATGCCAAGAAATCTAAAAAATGAAGGAGTGGCGGCCAGCTGATAGACCCAAGCCCTGACACAGCGGAAAGCACTCACCATTCAAGGGTCTGCAATCATTGGCACAAATTTCCAAGTTGACTTCGAGTATCCCCCTTTATCTGCCATAACTAAAATCGACGTTAGAAGGAAAGCCAAAGCCGCTAGGAGCTCAATGGCCTTTCACGTCCAATATTTGCATTTGGCAGTGCTGAATCTGCCGATCCCATAGGCTTCTGTCGGCTGTGTACCGGAAAGCATTGTCTCCCCTGAGAGTTCCGGTAAGACGAAACGTCTCTCCGCGCCGCGTGAGTTCATGACTATCCCCGGTGCTGACGACACTCCATTTTGCCATACCTGCGCGGAAAGCTGTGGGGTTACGCTGTCTTTAGGCTGATTTTCGTGCTTGGTATATTTGCGTTCTCCTGCATCGCACATAAGGGCAGACCCTGCACATTCAGCGACTAGAGAAGTACGATGCATACTGGTAATCTGTGACGCAAGCAACGATGAAACTGATCGGTGGCGGTTGGTATTGTTACATTGAGCCTGAGTTTGGAGTTGAAAATGAATTTGATGCTTGCGTCGGGTTCGGATTGGGCTGTATGGTATACTTATGAGTGTATGATCACGTATTTGCGACATAGTCGCGGCTCGGCGGAGCGGGAAAGGCAATCGCGTGTCCCGCATGACACAATTCGTACCGGTAACAAAGAACATGTAAGTGAAGGTATCGGAAATTGCTGTGCGACAGTTTTCGTAATAAGATACGGACCGGTCTCAAATATATTCCCTTCGCGAGGATACCAACATCAGGTGGTAAATATATACCCATGACCCGTTCAGTAGGCACACACCGTGAACTCTATTTAATTATTGAGCGTATCCAGTGACGTTGTAAGAATGAGTATTCCGACATTATGGAGATTGGAGGTGGCGCAGCACGGGCGCGAACTAAGACCTTATACCCTCTGCGACGACTTTAAGAAACAATTCCGGATCGTCCCAGTGAAGCTGAGTTGAGCATTGAGTGTATGAATAATGGCCCGAATGAAATATATTTTAGTTTTGAGAAATGGGTAGGGGACTCACGAAATGGTTTGCATCCTTGATGGAGGAGAACGCCAGAGGCCGGACGCGCCGGCCCTCAGCCCGCCACCGCTCCAGATCCTTCTCGAGTTCCCACATACCCCATATAACGCCCGCGACCGTCGCATGACAGTACACCACGCATACCTTTATTAGTGGGAAAAGCGCTGCCGACTTGTCCGCGTCGATATTAGCATCGGCGTCAAGGGAGTAGTCGAGCAGGAGTGACCCGCACATCTGGTCGCGCATTGTCTCCGTGCGCACTCGGAGAAACGCCGGCTCGGAGCGCATGGGGGGTACGGTGTCGATGCACGCGGCGATTTCGGCGGGGGTGAGCGTGTCGTGCGTACATGCGCGGCGCGCTTCTCCCGCTTTGGGTGGATAGAATTGGAGCGCGGACGTTGTGCGTGCGGGTTGCATCCCATCACTTGCGGGGACGTATATGGGGTGTGTGTAATAGGAGGATACCAACGTCCCGAAGGTAAATTCGCGCAGGTGTGGCGGGACTGACGTATCTCTGAGTGGACGGTACGCGCCCTCGGGGCTGGCGTAGCCGATGGCGTTATTCCCGGCCTCTGGAAGGCGATCAGAGGTAAATCACGAGGGTGCCAAATAGACGCACTTACCGTAAATGAAGAAAGTCCGCAGATAGGGTGCGAGCGCGTCGACGATGTCACTCGGGAATGAGCGTAGATGACGCAGGAACGCCATCGCCGTGACGTTGCCAAGCGACCAGCCTAGCAATGCAAGGCCCCCCCGCGCACCGTCTGCATCTGCACTTGCCTGTGGAATCTTCTTCTCCCGGATCACCCATAGCAGGAAGCGCGCGACCTCGAGCCCGCGTGCACGTAAAAAGTCAACGTGTTCGCTGCCGTCGGCGCGGGTTATAGCGGCGAGCTCTGCGGAGGAGAAGGGAGTTGAACCTGCGTAGTCGCGCCGGTTGAAGGCGATGACACGGAGGTTGTGACTTTGCGCGAGAGGGAGCAGGCGGGAGAAGATCTCTATTGACAACCACGGATGATGAGTGGTTGGTGAGCGAAGGATGAGAGGAGGGGATGACTCACGTGCGTTGTATGTGTAACCGTGCACGCATACGAGCGTCGTGTATGTCTCCGAGCCTGAAGGCGTCCCTGAGTCTATGTATGCGAAGTGTGTTCCAGAGTCGTCGCTGTCTAGATGGGCTGTCTGCATCATCCAAGTCCTTGTCCGTTGAGTACACGTCGTAACGTTGAATACTGGTCTTGAAACGGGGTCGTCAAAGACTAAACGTTTTCACGGCGCCCGCTTGATGTGAATGTGCGATAAAATGGAGTTGCATGAAATACGTCGACTCTCCCTATATGGTGGTGTTGTTTATTAATTTGTAGATCCACCGAACCACCATCATTAATTGCAAAGAGTCTCGTAGCGAGACTCGCACGTATTTGTATGTACTTATCTGATGCCAAGGAAACCAAGGAAGTAATAAGTGCTGCAGCAAGAGAAAGCACTCAAAAGGTTGCACACATCAGCACAAGTCTCCAAGTATGACTTGTGTGTCCCACCCTTATCTGCCGTCTGGGTAACCTTCGGAAATACAAATTCAATCCGTGTCGCTTTAGCTGGCATGGTTGGAACCAACGTCGGGAGGAGGACCGAAGCCGATAGGAGCTCAGTGATCTTGCAGCACCAATAATTGCATTTAGGGCCGTGTACTAGGGAAGAGCCTGGTCTCTGCTTCCGAGAGTCTAAGACGAAGGCGCCACTCCTCACCAAGAAGGTCTGTTATCTTTCCCAACGGTCGCGACGATATCGACGCTCCGTTTTTCCTATAGCTGCCCAGCGAGCAGTGGGTTTACGCTGCTATTAGGCTACAGCTCGCGCCTGGTGTATTGGCGTTCTCCTGCGTCGCACGTGAAAGCAAACCCTGCACATTCACAAAACTCAAGACGTACGATGTAGTTCGGGTAACACGAGCAAGATGAAACCGGTGTTGTGCATCCCTCTAGCCGGCAGGGATACAGGGATTACAAATATGGAAAGAGGATGCAGCCTTCCCATTCCGGAAAATCCTTTAATCGTAAGCCGTGCGCAATATTGACCTAAACAGGTTATCTTGACAAGTGGTATGCTGTTACAAATTTTTAGTTTTTTGCTCCTGCTGCAGCTCAAAATCACTTTATTTTATTTCTTGAAACCTCTAAATGTGAATTAGATAAATTTTCATTCCATCTGCAAGAATTCCAAGAATTTTTTATTTACACTCTTCATCTGGTGCCAAGGTATCCTCTTGCAAAGTTTTCACAAGAAGTCAAAGTAATATAAAAACTCCGATAGAAAGGGCTTCGGCACAAGTTTGATGCAACCTCGCCTGTAGAAACCAGTTTTGATCGGAGTTTCAAATAAGGCTGCATTTTATCACTCTTTTACCAACTTTGGAAAGAATGCATCCTAGCAACTCACAACAACATAAATATCTTCCGCTGTTACAAGTGGATATAATTAGTTACGCCGCACCCCAAAATGGAAGGTGTTTTTCATCACCCATTCTACCATTGAAAATTTAGTGGAAGTGCTTGCTATTAGTAACAATGCTTCTTATACCATATCTATGGAGTTTATGTGTATTCAAGACATTGTGAGTGTTCAATTTTGTGGCATATGAGCTTGTCAAATAAATTCACAATCACGTTTTGGGTGATGGGAAACTATTTCCATTTATAGGTGCAGCGTAACTAATTATATCCACCTGTTAGTGTAGCATTTATTGATAGCGTTGAAATTTGGGCTCGATGCCGAGACGGCGTCGGAGTTAGAATATTTTTCGTAGTTTTTTCACTGTTTGTATGCGCTCGGTTTTCCTCGCGCGATTGGTTACAAAATATCTACGTTGGTGTACGAAAAGCATTTTCAAGCCCCGAAAATTGCTGAAAGCCAACAGATAGGATGCATTGCTTATACTAATATATAAACTGCAGCAAAATACTGGGATATCATGCAAGCCGGGAGACCTGAAAGAGTACGGATCATGGACAAACCTACCATTTTGCCTGCAGACTTAAAACACATAATTATTTTGCAAAAAAACCTCGCTGCTGTGAAACGCACTAATGCACATCTAGTGTGAAAATTTATGGCGCTGGTTATGGGTCGTGGAGGTCAGGAACTGAAGGCAAACCCCATTGCAAAGTTTGCGACAGGGTTACATGATAGTGTCAGTGTGTGATCACGTCTTTACGACATAGTCACGGCTACCAGTTTCTGAAGTCTTCTCTTTGCGAAGATACCAATATAAACCAAGGCTCGTTTAGTGATCGCACGTCTGGAACTCTCTTTATTGATTGATTGATTGAAAATACATATCCAGAGACATTGTAAAAAAGAGTTCGGCGTTATGGTGTTTGGAGATGACACAGTACGCGTGCGAACTAAGACTTTATACCTTCTGCGACGATTTTAAGAAATAACTCCGGATCCTCCCAGTGAAACTGAATTGAGCGTTATGTGTATGAGTGGCTTGAGAGAAGAAAAAGGCTTTTAGGAAAGGAGACTGAAGTACTCACGAAATGATTTGCGTCATCGACAGAAAGGAACGCTAGAGGCCGGACGCGCCGATCTTCAGCTCGCCACCGCTCGAGTTCCTTCTCGAGTTTCCACAAGCCCCATATAACGCCTGCTATCGTCGCGCGGCAGTTCACTACGCATACCTTGATTTGAGGAAGCGACGCCGCCAACTTGTCCTGATCGACATCGGTGTCGGTTTCGGGGGAGTAGTCGAGCAGGAGCGACCCGCACATCTGATCGCGCATTGTCTCCGCGCGCACACGGAAAAAAGCCGGCTCGGAGCGTGTGGGGGCTACGGGGTCGACGCACGCGGTGAGTTCGGCGGGGGTGAGCGTATCGTGCGTACATGTGCGGAACGCTTTTCCCTCTTCCGGTGGATTGAATTGGAGCGCGGCCATCGTGCGTGCGGGCTGAACCCCGCCTTGCGTGGGAGCGTATATGGGGTGCGTGTAATAAGAGGATACCCACGTCGCGAAGGCGGACTCAAGCAGGGCCGGAGGAATCGATGCGTCATTGAGCGGGTGGTACGCACCCTCGGGGGTGGGATAGCCAAAGGCACTGTTACCGGCCTCTGAAATGGTGGTCAGGGGTACATTTCGGGGGGGAGGGGTGAATGAATGCGCTGACCATAGACGAAGAAAGTGTGCAGGTATGGCGCAAGTGCATCGACGACATTGAGTGGGAACGAGCGCATATGGCGCAGGAAAGCCATCGTTATGATGTTGCCGAGCGACCAGCCTAGCAGCGCGAGCCCGCCCTGCACACCGTCCGCATTCGCACTTGCTAAGGGAATCTGCTTTTCGCGGATAATCCACAGTAGGAAGCGCGCGACCTCGAGCCCGCGTGCACGTAAAAAGTCAACGTGTTCGCCAGCGTTGGCGCTGAATATAGAGGCGAGCTCTGCGGAAGAGAAGGGTGTTGAACCTGCATAGTCGCGTCGGTTGAAGGCGATGACACGGAGGTTGTGCCTTTGCGCGAGGGGTAGCAGACGGGAGAAAATTTCTATTGACAACCATAGTACGTGACATGGACGATTGGTTTATGAGTTCAGGGTGGGACGATATAGGAAATAACCTACGTGCGTTGTATGTGTGACCATGAACGCAGACGAGCGTTGTGTATGTCTCCGAGCCTGAAGGCGCCCCCGAGTCTATGTATGCGAAGTGCGTTCCGGTGCCATCCCCGCCTAAAAAAGCAGGCTGCATCGTCCTCGCCGATTGTTGGGGACAATTCGTAACGTTGAACGCATCTTAAAGATGAGATTATTAAGGACTATGCGGTTGTACGACGCTCGTGATGTCAGTGCGATAGAACGGAGTTAGCAAATACGTCGTATTTCCTAATATGGAAATGATTGGTGATTATCAGATCCCGTGATCCACCGATTACTAATTACCAACGTGTGTACTAAGAATCTTACCAAGAAATCCAAAAAAGTGATAGATGCAGCGGAAAGTATCACCGAGACCTGACTCAGCAGAAATTACCCAGCACCCAAAAGTCGGCACAAGTTGCGTGTATCCTGCCCTTATCTGCCATCATGGTCAGCCATCGGGAATACAAAGTCGATCTGTTTCGCTTTAGCTCGCATGGCTGAACTCAACGTCAGACGGAGAGTTGAAGCTGCTAGGAGCTCAATGATCTTGCATGTCCAATACTTGCATTTAGGACCGTGTACCGGGGAGAATCTGGATTCATTCGAGAGTCCCGATCATGTAAAGATGAGGACATCCCTCCGCACCGCGTGACTGCTACCGATGCTGGCGGCAACATCGAGTTCCACTACGCCTGCTCGGCGAGCAGTGAGATTATGCTGCCTATAGGCCAGCTCTCGCGCTTGATGTATTTGCGTTCCTTTGCATCGCACGTGAGAGCAGACCCCACGAATTCAGCAACTCGAGGCGTACGACGCATATTGATGGTTTGGGGAACGCGAGCAACGATAAAATTGATTGGTGGAAGCTGGTTTAGTTGCATTAATATTGGGCTTAGCTATAGTTGGGTTCGCTGTTTGCGCCAAGTTCCGATTGGGCTTTGCGTCTTGCTTGTGGCGACGAACTGAACTGCCATATGCTAATTTGAGAGGTAATCGGGCCCTTGACTTTCGTTTGCTGGACTTCAGAGCAATCTTCCTCCCTCTCATCGTCTGCTTCTGCGGGTGTGGGCTTCAGTTTCGTCTTGGCCTCTCTTGAGATGTATTTACTCCCCAATGACAGCCCCTAGCAGTCCAAAAGCGTCATTCAGGCCCTTCTCAGAGCACGATACCTTCTTCCTCCTCAGAATGCATGCTACGCTCATTTTTTTTCATTCCACCACGCGCTTTCGCCATAAGATATGTCCGTTTTTGTTAGATACTGATATTCATACGTCGGTTTCGTCCGCGAGGTATTCGTGATTTAGAGAATTCATGTGCATGTCCAGGAACTAAGGGGAAGGGGTGGATCGCTTTGATTCAGCGAGATTGTACATGAGTACGATGCATGGGGATGAAACAACAAGCAGGAAGTGGTGGTCAGTACCGTGTACAATTACGCGTCGGTTATCCGACTGCGCCGCAAGTACCACGAATTGTCAATAGACGAACTTTAATGGCCATGTAAAAGCAAACAGAAAGGTGTTTCCTAGAGTCTAGACGACTCGGAGAATGTTTATCTTGTCCAGTGATTTTAGACCGTGATTTGACTAGAGTGGATATATTCTGCCACACCGCCCAAGGCGTCTGATTCGGGATAGAAATAGATAAGGCACATATGCCCTGCAGATACAAGATGATTTTCAAATCGCCGCAAGAATGGATTCTGTAGAAGTTCGTGGTGGTGAAGAAAGGAGCAAACGAAAAAGATCCGGAAAGAGGTTAGCGGACTGCGTGACCGTGAGAAATCCACTTGAAGATGCCGGCTCCGAGTCCGACTCGAAAGCTTGTTTCGCCGTTTCTTGATCTTCAGACACTGCATTTTCTGGTTTGGCAATAACGTGAAAAGGATGGGGCATTTGGCTTGAACTATCCATTAATGAGTCCCTTCCTATAGTTCTGAGAAAACGCTGGGGCTGGTCCGCAGCTTCTCGTCCCCGCACTAGACAGATAGGGGATTAATGCCTGGATACACTGGCAATGATCCCCTTCGTTACTTCGGCTCACTTACTTGGAATTTCAAATGTCGCTCACCCAATGACCTCCGCTCGGGAATATTCTGTTAAGCGGCGTGGAGTGCTCCTTTAAGGCACTGATATATAATGACCTTCTTGCCAAGTCCCACCGAGTCCTCCCTGGGAGTTCATTTTGGTCTCAGGTTCTAAGGCTAGATATTATTCCAACACGCTCGTTCGCTAAACTCCTCCGAAAATCAGAGGCCTTCATTTAAAGACAATCTTCTTTATGGGTGTCGTAACAATTATACACACGGGTACCCGCCAAATGGATTAATATGCATCACATCTGATGTCCTTGGTGGTGGCGTTGATCAGTGCTGAGCGCTACACTTCGCCATGGGGCTCACTCAAGGTCCGAACGTAAACGACGGTATGAAAAGTACAGAAAATTCTCCAATTCGTTACGTTAACGGACACTATTATAGGCCTTCCGCGGTCTGCGGTGCCCCTCCCTGTGACCAACTATGTAAATTTTCACTAACGGCGCACCTCATACCGACACAGCCCGCTTATAGAGAAGTTGTATAGGCCGCTGGGTGTACTCCACGCAACCGCCGACTTTGTGGACTTTCGAGAATCCTGCATTTCCTACTTCTTTTTTTGACGCGCGTCTCCACCTTCCATTCCCCGGTTTTCAATTTGCATCATGATTTACCAGGTAGCTAAAGCCGCACGGTCGCCATTGCCTTGTGGCGCGCGCAAATCCTGTGGCAACTCGTGCCTCCACCATCGCTGCATGTATGATGCATCACCTCTTCCTTAACGTTTACAATTCCCAGCCTTACTGGTCTCCCGGGTGTGCTGATTTTGCTGAAGCCGCATGTGACATTTGCACAACTGAAAACTGGTGTTTCCATCAAGAGGGTTTTTGATGAGGTTTGAGCCGCTGGCTCACTATCATAATATAAAGCATCAGTTAGGGCATTGGTAGCCCCATTCTGCATCCTCCCTAGCAGCGTCAACACCTACTGAAACTCTTCACAAGCATCGTCGTGTGTATTCAGCCATGGCAATTGGACTCGGTGAAGCGATGCTCATTTCTCTCATGATGGAATCTCTACTCTTCGGTGAGCTCAAAAGCTTTAGTTTTTTTACCTGCGTCTCTTATTTACATGCATTAAACGCCTCTAGGAGTTTTCACGTTACTCTTTGCATTGACAATGTATATTCTCTTCATGCGAAGAAAGCACGGACAACGTGTGAACAAATCCATCGTCGCCATATCCGCGGCTATGTATATACTGGCGGTCATGGTGTGTGTCTAGTATATGCGCGAAGTGTTTTCATTGAGATATCGATTACTTTATTTTACAGCACATTGGTGTCAATACTCAACGCGTCATCAGCGGTTTTATTGGATCTTTAGGAAAGCCAGGCGGATCGGATGCATATTTCAACGATGTATCGAATCCCCTATATATATTCAAGAGTGCAATTTACCAGATACAGACTTTCCTTGGGGATGGCTTCGTGGTAAGTTCTATTTTCCGGGAGATTGGGAATGTACTAAGTATATTTATTAGATATATCGTCTGTATGTCGTGTGGAACGGCGATAAACGCGTAGTCGTTCCGGCCCTTGTTTGCTTTTTAGGTTGTTTAAGTGAGTTCCTTCCTTTCGTGGATAGACAGCAGTTCCAACACTTACTATTATCTTAAAGTCACCGGATTTGGCGCGCTCGTATCGATCACTTTAGTATCGTCGACATCAAGCGTTTTTATCACGAGTCTAAAGCATTGGATCACCTCGATTTTCGCCATGACCTTGGTGACCAACTCCGGATGCACAGGTAAAGCATCTCGTAACCTCTGAGTAGCTAGCATGCTAGAGCATTCTCTTACAGCTCTGATTGCTTACCAAATCTGGAGGACCAGTCAACAAACCAGGGCCGCTGTATCGTACTTCTCAGACAGTCTCTCCCCTGTCCTGGTCGTCATTGTCGAATCTGGTATCATATACTCAGCAAACGTTGTTTCTCTCTTGGCCACATATCAAAGCGGTTCATGGGGCCAGTATCCATTGCTCGAATCGGTATGAGACTATCTTATTGGGCAAAACTACTTACTGAAGCCCATAACTTGGTCACCGTTTAGACTACATCTTTAATAGTGAGTATTCATGAAGTGGGAAAGTATATTCGATACTTAAAAGAGAAATATTTCTTAGGGCGTAGTTTTCTCGCTCATTATCGTCCGTATCGGCCTTGGTGTCTCTCCGAACGAGACAATGCGCAATACAACACTTGCAACACATGACAACAGCCGCGGAGTTAATTTTTCACAAAAACGGACAGGCCAGGCCATACCCGTGCAGATAACGCGTACGCAAATTGCGCGCAACGACTACGGGGAGCCAATCAGACTATCACCTGTTGTCTCCACAGCTTCCAACACTGTGCATCATGATTCCAAAGTCAATGTGATCGAAATCGAAAGCGGAGACGTCTCTGTTTAATTCTCGGTTTTTGCCATGCATTTTATAGTTTCCGTGCATCTTGGCATGGTCTTATTTTTCAAGGTCTGAAAGGACTTCAATGGGGGCGCCGCTTTATTTTTGAGTGACACATTGGATGTAGAATCATTATGAAAATATATGTTCTTATTCGGATTTTATATATTGCGAGTTGAATTGGGGAGTCTGGTCTCAATTCTTTGTACTCAGACTCGGGGACTAAAGAGTGGCTGACTCGGAGCTACCCAGTGGCTGAGCATTGGGGTCCTACTAACCGAAGCACGTGACTGTGAGAAACATATCTGAAGTGTCTAAATACGTTCTTCAAGTTCCGCACTTAAAGCAAGTTTAAGTTTTTACTATGCAGTTGCCACCGCCGGACCCACTCTCTATGTCTAGGTAAACTGTTTCACGACCACTGATGGTTATAACAAATTCATTGTGATAGATGTCTTGTGGAGTAGCCAAGGGTGCCTAAGCCGTTCCTCGTCCTCCAAATGTCTAGGGCCGGTTGTGCGGTTTGTGCCACAAGTTACCGTTCGAGTTACCGGGTTGGAGTTACTGCATCTTAACCATCCTTTCACTGGCCAAAACTTGCACTTGGCGTAAAGATAAAGCGATGTTTGCTAGCGTGCCGAAATTCTTAATCGACAATGAATGCTAACTTTCTCACAATCATTCTCTTTCATGCGATTGCAAAGAAGTGTATCCTTGTGCTCGTATTTGAAAATCCTCAAATATACCGGTAACTGACGGCAATCCACAGGATTGATTGTGCTCTTTCGTAAGAGCACCCTCGTTGTCTTTTGGCCTGATCGGTCCTTACTGATAGGACTCCCATGCGGGGTTTCAGCGTTTATAGACAACCAACACAAGACTTGGGTCCGGTCATCAACAGATGATCATGCGTGCTCCAAGGGCTCTGAATGAATTCTTTGGCTATGGAAATCTGGGGTTTCATGTGGAACAACTCGACGTCTTATCTATTAGAAATTGCTATCGGTACGGTCTTCTAACTATTCCTGTCGAGGTATCTCTAAGGATACAATCCGAACTCGCCTGGGGTTTTAATACCGATCCGTACAAGAACCTCGAGCCTCGCAAATTCGGCAGCCATGCTTTCCGTCCATCGGTTACGTACTTGATCCTTGCTCTATTGCGTACGAAATCTGTCACAAGTTACAGAGCCCTGTCAGTGGTAGACGCTGGTGGTGAGAGATTACGCTTACTTCCGAGGAATTACACGGGTCGCTGAGCGTATACTATGTATGCATCGATCCCGGCGCCCTCTGTCTCATCCCACTCTTTTTCCAAGGAATCAAGTAACTGGTCAAAGTCCTCTTCCGTGCCTACAAACCCTAGCCCTCCAGACCGGAGGACAGGTGTTTTCATGCCGCGAAAGACGGATATGAGATTGTCTCTAGAATCTATGCCCTGTTGACCTGCCCATGCGCCCAGCGGAACAGCTCGTTTCTCAACGGTAATACTGGTGAACCCCGCTTCTTCCAGTAGTCTAGGCAAGTCCGCATGGATGTCAAGACAAAGATTACGGGAATCGAAGAGCGCGCGGTGCATGACTAGGTGCTTTTCGTTTATGGGTCCTGCACGACACCGGCCGAACTCCCCGAGCTGGACCCAACCTCCGGGGCTGAGGACGCGGAACATCTGCTTGACCGCTACTGGCCACTCGTCCCGTTTGAGTGCGGCTATAAGGAGCCGCTGGTGGACGAAGTCGAACTTATTCGTCCATTCTTCTGGTAATGCCGTTATGGAAGCTATCGAGAACGAGATGTTCGCGGGGTATGAGGGCGGGAACACTCGACTCTCGATATCAATGCCATGAAGTACAGCCGTCGAAGACAGCTGTGAGCAGACATCTAACAGCCAAACGGCTGTTCGGGTTATTCGGGATATCAATATCAACAAGAGTTCATGCGCAGAATTTCATATGGCCTTGGCTTACCGGCTCCAGTACCACTATCGAGTACAAAGTAGCTGGACTGATTCTTGAAGGGAGGTAGAAGAAGCCTACTCTCGTAGGCGACTTTCAGGACTTTGTGCTGCAGTCCCAGCCTGCGAATTCCGTCAAATTTGACGATGGTCATTTGTGAGGACCAAATTTTTTACCTTCTAGCCTCTTGGTCATCTGAGGGCAATACGTACGCGGCTCCCGGGTAGCTGGTGAAAGCGCGGGAGGTATGGGGTATGGGTAATGGAGCGGGCGCGGCTGTTTGAGCGTTGACAGGATTCGACATGATGATAGCCTCGATCTGGTGGGGTCCGTCTTTCCTCGGCCCTATATAACCGTCCCTAAAGGGTCAAAGGCGTGACCACTGGAGGATCTGCTGGTAAAGCGAACTAATAGTCTTCGGGAACTCTTATGGAAGCCAGATCACGACTTGCGGGGATCGGTTCTTCATCATAGTCACAACGGAGATGGATAGACAAGCTGGGATGTAATGAAAGGAGTTCCTTTGGGTAATCTCCAGAAGAGGTTTGTACCAAATGCGATGTCCTTGAAATTATTTCTCTGGGAAAAAAGTACACGGAAAGATTTCTTACTCTTGCTCGGGGATCTCGGCACGTCAAGGCGACTTCTTGACCTCCGAACTCCGATTTTCCTGTTAACGGAAGTTGGGCCCTTGGTGTCTTTTCTTCTCCGGACTGTGCGGGAAACATGGGATAACGTACATGTATATCAGTAGAATCCAAATTCCGGGTGATGCAATCATGTTTCGACAGTCACTGATTGATATTCGAGCTTCTACTACATCGAAATTTATACGCTCATAAAACGCCGCTGTCAGCCTCTTTCTCCCTCCATATGCATCTTGTAAAAAAAATACAGCCTAAGCCTCTCCGGGCAGCTCCGCACTCAATTCTGCTAGTGAAAATTTGTCACTCGTTTTCTGTAGGATGTACAATCAAAAAAAAACATTACATAATTTATTACATAATAAATTTACACTTCTTAATTCGCATAACCCTCAAGTACACGGGTGGGCCTTTCTTCAAATCGAATGCGAGATGGGGGGTTAGACTTTACATGCCATTTGCGACCGTGCTTTATTCCTTTATCTGGCATTAGACGGCTAGTATCCATGACCTCGAAGCTCGCTCACTGATGATTTATATTGAATGAGTATATTTAGCAACCTCTTAGTAGGATGTAAACCCAATGATGATTAGGATGGTATAAAAAAACAAGATCGGATCAGGACCTTATACCCTCCGCGGCGACCTTCAGGAACGACTCCGGGTCGTCCCAATGGAACTTGGCGACACGGTCAGAATTAGCATCAATCATTTGTTGCTTCGGAAAAGAGGGTAAAGACTCACGAAATGATTCGACTCCTCGACGGTAATCAAAGTTAGAGGCCGGACGCGCCGGCCCTCGGACCGCCACCGCTTGAGGTCCTTCTCGAGCTCCCAGGCGCACCAGATGATACTCCAGGTCGTCGCGTAGCCGTACACCACACGGACCTTTATCTGTGGGAGCGGCGCCGGCGGTTCGTCCGTGTCAGTGGAAGAAGGATGGTCTAGCAGGAGCGACCCGCACATCTGGTCGCGCATCGTCTCTTCGCGCACATACAGGAACGCAGGTTCGGAGCGTGTGGCGGGCGTGGGGTCGACGCATGCTGTGAGCTCGGATGGTGCGAGCGTTTCGAGCGTGCATGCGCGTCGCGCTGTCGCCCTTTCGGGCGTGAGGATTTGGAGCGCGGACATTGTTCGATCGGGCTGGGTATCCTTCTGCGTGGAGGTGGCGTATATGGGGTGGGTGAAGTACGAGGAGACCCATGTCCCGAAGGTGATGCCGCGCAGGCGAGGCGGGATTGATGTGTCCTTGAGTGGGTGGTATGCGCCTTCGGGGTTAGGGTAGCCGAGGCTACTGTACCCGGCCTCTGCGAGCAGGGAAACACAGAGTCAGTCACACTAATCCATGAGGGCACTAAACAGAGGCGCTAACCGTAGATGAAGAAAGTCCGTAGGTAGGGCGCGAGCGCATCGACGAGGTCACGAGGGAACGAGCGCAGGTGGCGCAGGAATGCCATCGTCGTGATGTTTCCGAGAGACCAACCCAGCAGTGCGAGCCCGCCCTGCGTACCGTCGGCGCTAGCCTTGGGGATATTCTTCTCAGAGATCACATAGAGCAGGAAGCGCGCGACTTCGAGCCCCGAGCACGCAGGAAACCGACATGCTCGGCGTCGTCCTTGCCGGATAAGGCGGCGAGCTCAGCGGGGGAGAAGGGCGTCGAGCCGATGTAGTCACGTCGGTTGAACGCGATGACGCGTAGATTATGTGCGCGTGAGCATGGGTTAGCAGGCGGGAGAAGTTTTCTGGCGGACATTAGGTGTCTGGTGAGCGGGGGATGAAGGCGATAGAAAGTAGAGGTGCTCACGAGCGTGGTAGGTGTGGCCGTGAACGCACACGAGCGTCGTGTACGTGTCCGAGCCGGGCGGTGCCCCCGAGTCTATGTATGCGAACTCGAGGTGCGTCCCGGCGTCGTCGCCATCGAGCTGGGCAGTCTGCATTGTCGTCGTCGAGTGCACCTCGCAGCTCTGGGCATGGATGCTAAATGGGAGTAATGTGTTATTCAATTTAAACTTATGAATGCGAAGAGCCTGGGATCGGACGGTATGATAAACGTATTTGCATAAAATATGAACCTGTCCGTTTGAGATAAGATCCGGGAAGTGCCCTTATGCGCATTCTTAGCACGTGATTGACGCGACCTCGCAAAGAGCCGCAAATCCTTTCGCGCTGTAAAGTATCGTAGAAACTCGCAGGAATTAAACAGGTCAAATAATCGTCGTGAAACACTCAAAAACGAGACAAGTTCAAGCGTGCGGCGGTGTTTAATATCCAAGTACAAATTCATTTATTTCCTTACATACCGTAATACCATTAACTTGAGTCTCCTGTAATAACCAAAAAGAAAGCAGTGAAAGACGGAGACCACAGACGCAGTAGCAAAGCACGCAGTGCTCAAGTGAGATCAATCACATCATCCGAATCCATCAGAACAGGTCGCAGAGCCGGATTGACTTTGCGCGTTCTGTTCTTCTCCGCCACCTTGCCAGTGCCAAGGACACCTCTGGGTTTGACCATTGGGAACACGGAGTCAATTCGCGTCGTTTTGGCGGGCTTAGTCGGCGGTGGTACCGGAACCGATGTCAGGGTCGAAGCACCCTCCGAATCGGAGCTACTTGAAAGCTCGATGATCTCAGACGCCCGGTATTCACGTCGAGGGGCACTCGGCTCTGCGACGCTCGATAACGTCGGCTTCGCGGGGTTCGGCCGGGTTAGTCCAATGAGCACACGCGGGCGCACTGGGGAGGGAGATCCTGGTCTCCTTAAAGCGTCTGAGTCTGAGAGATCCGAAGAAGACGAGGACGCCTCCCTGCGCTGCTTGACCGATGTCGACGCTGACGCCGACGCACCGCGCCGCCATGCCTTCGCTGCGAGTAGCGGCTTCACACTGCCCTGTGTGCTTGTCTTCGCTTTCGAAACCATTTTCTTTGGCCTCTCCGCATCTGTTGGCGCTGTCGGGGACAACTGCGTCTTGCTCCGGCGCGGCGACTTCTTCGGGCTCGGAGGCACCCTCGCGGACTCCCTACCGAAGGCAGAATCCCGCTCCGAGTCAGAGCTTGATGGACGTGCCGTACGCTTGGTGCGAACCGCTCGTGCCTTCAGTTCCGGTCCTGCCCAGGAAGAGCGCGGGGGACTGGACGGGGCGATTGGCAGACCCGTCGCCAGCTTGGTAGGGAAGTCCTCCTCCTCTTCCTCTTCGTCGCTGATCCGGCACATTGGGAACGGCGCGGGTACACGTGCAGAACCCACTCTTGACGCAGCCGCCGACGTTATCCCTGAAGTACTTGCGCTCTTTTGTGATGCACGTGAGAGCTGATTCTGCGAGTTCAGCAACTCGAGAAGCACGCTGCGTTTCGGCGACTTAGAAAGCGTGGGTGCCGACGAAGCCGGCGTGTCTTCCAACCTTTTCGCAGGAGGTTTGGGCTTGGATTTAAGATTGGATTTACCACTTGCGCCGGTCTCAGATTGGGATTGGCTCCCTGAGGGTAACAATGAGCTGAAGCTGCCGCTAGCTGATTTAAGCGGTGGCCGGGCTTTGGGTTTTGGTTTGCTGGCCTTCGGAGTTGCGATTTCATCTTCTTCCTCCTCCTCTTCTTCCTCCGCCTCAGCGAGAATAGACATCCGCTTGGCCTTGGCACCCCTCGAAGCGGCTTTACCCTTACCCTTTCTCATAGCAGCCCCGGTCAGGCCGAACACGTCGCTAAAGTCCTCTTCGGCGCTCAGCTCTTCCTCTTCTTCCTCCTCTTCATCTGCAGCCTTCCTCTGTACACCGCCCTTCCTCGCAGCTGATTTTACTTTGGTCTTGGTCTTCGACCCCGCACTTCCACTCGCCTTCGCAGCCCGTGCAGCCCTCCGCTCCGCAAGCTCCTCCTTCGCGCGCCCTCTCCGCGCAACGCGGCTTTCGAATGCGGCGACCAGAGCTGGCTCGACACGCTCGACCATGCTTACGGGCATCCACACGCGCATATGGCTCTCAGGTGGCGCTGGCGGCTTCTTCGGGCCATTCTTCTTCTTCGCCGCCTTCCCGCCCTCGTCGTCATCGTCGTCATCATCGTCGTAGTCGTCGAAGTCGGAACCACCTTCGCCGCAGTCCGCAGGCTTACTGGGCGCTGGACGAGTGCCCTGCACTCCGGCTTCAGTGAGGCGCACGAGTTGCGTGGGGGCAATCTCGAGGCGATACTCTGGGACACCGTCCGTGGATGCGTGGGCGCGCTTTGAATGAATCTTGACGATCAGTCGGTGATCGTCGCCAGTTTCGTCGTCTTCTTGGCCTACGCGCGACGAGAAGTGTCTAGCGATCATACTCGACGGCGTGCCCGGAGGTATCCGTGTGTCATTGTCAGTGTCAACGTCGTCGGTAGGTCTCTTCTTGCGTGGCGTAGATGGCCCAGCCTCGTCCAGGTCAAGTACAGCGTGTCGAAGGATACGGAGTACGGCGGGTGCCCAGATGACAGTCCGGAAGCGCTTGACAATAATCTCTCGCGCGCCCCACTCGAACTTGCGCTCACACAACGCAGCAAGCTTACCGAGGTCCGGCTCGCGTGCCCATTTGTAGAGCGCAGGGGTAGGCGGCTCAGAGGAGAGCTCGCTTGTGAGTGGGCGCGTGTACAGGAGAAGCACGTCGATGTCCGGGAACGAATCGGGCAACGCATTCGCGAGGGCGACTTTCTTCGTGCTGAGAAACCCGCGTGCGTTCGTACGCAGCTCCGTGCGGATCTCTGCGCGCCAGCTCGCGAGGAAGGCAGGGAGTTGCTTCCGCGAGAGCGTGCGTGCGGCGTCGAGGAGCGTGTCGCCGAATCCGCTACGCGCCAGCGCGTGTGCGACGGTGGGCCCGCAGTTCACGAGCCCCTCCGGGTCGTAGTCACCACCCCGCAGCAGCCCGATAAGGATAAGCCCGCCCTGCGTGAGTGCGATATCCGGGTTCGAGGCAATGTCGGCAGAGGTATATGTGTATGTATGCTCGCCGTCGTCTTTACCTGCGGTGTTCCGGACGGGATGCGCGCTGTTACCTGTGAGAAGTTTGCCTGGGCTGTTATTGCGTAGTAAACGTCAGTCAAGTTTTATGTGAATGAAGATACACTCACTTGCGGATGAGCATCGTCGCACCGAAAAGAAACGTGTCGACATCATCGGTGATGATCGCGTCGATGACACCAATTCTATTGAGATACGCGAGTTCCGCCTCTGCCTCGCCAGGGGCCGTACGGTACTCGAATCCAAACGCCTCAATGATCTCCTGCATTCCAGAGACCATCCAATGATCCTTCCCGCTGACCTTTTTCTTGCGCTTGAGCTTGGGGCGGGAGGGGCCGTCGAAGACGAATAAAGGGAGGAACGGCCGGCTCATGAGGCGCGCACAGCGGAAGAAGAGCGTACGCAGCTCGGGGTTCTCGCCCTCGCGCCCGTACGTCGCGTGATAGAACCAGATGCTCGCGTCGATGCCGACGCGCAACCCACGCCGCCCGGCGGGATTGTGCTCGAAGCCGTCGACGACGGCAAGGTGTGTGAGGGAGCGCTGCTGCCCCGCCGGACGCAGAATCTATGCAATTCTAAGCTTATATTATTTCAGAAAGGAAACTTTTTGAACTCACGTCCCATAGCCCTGGCACGCCCATCGTTTGCTGCTTGCTCGTTGTTATCGACACGACGCGATAAAGATTGAGAAAAGCCAACGAAAGTCACGCGTTTGTCACGTGCTGTTATAGGTGTGGCGGCTGACCACCGCAAAACTCCATTTTTAAACCTCTTATGTTCAGAAACCCGTTCCTCGTCGAATATAACACAGAGTTTTTGTCGTCGTGCCTTGTTATAGAGAGCTGAGACGAAGATAAATAAATAACACAAATAATGAACAGAAAGACAGTTGTCGCGTACGTCACGGTAACGCAGCAACGCATTTTTCAATTGGAGTGTTTACCTAATCCACATTATCCAGTGGCTACGGGACGATGACATCTCAAGAGCGTAATCCCTCCGGTGTGGTGTCTGTGCGACATAACGGCGTATATAAGGCAGAGAACTCGTTAAATGTCCAAAATATTATCCTCATCTTTATCACAACAACATGTCTTTTAACGTCGACACCGGTGTCAGCAACACCAAAACGCGCGCGCTTGATGGTGAGTAGGGCATTAGTATATTGGAGGATGAAACTAACGGTAGCTGTCTCAGATAAACAGCAGAGTAACAGTGAACGTTTCGTCGGCGCGCATGCCAACCATGACGTGGACAAGAATTTGAAATCCGCCGCAGAGAACACGGGCGGCGAGTTGCGCGAAGGCGTCAATGGTCCTGCGTCTTGGCTGTCGCAGAAGATGGGGCTAAGCAGTGGCGACTTGAACCCGAGGGCAACGGTGACTCGGCCCGATGGTATACTCGTAACGAGTGAGACACCGTTAAACGGACGGCGGTACGCGGACCGCCCCGAGGGTCTCGATCAGTTTGGAGGAGAGGAGAGCGAGCGCAACCGTGTGCAGGTTGAAGACAACGAGGTTCGGCGCGCTGAACCGGCGGGAATGGCAAGATATAAAGATAGACCTGAGGGGATAGATCAGTTTGGTGGTGAGGAAGCAGAAAGAGAGAAGTAAGAAGTGGAGGCAACCATGAGGATAGATGCATTGGCCCACAAGGCTCAAATGAATGTAACTTATTCCAACCGTTTCTGATCGAAACTGTACAACAGCAAGTATTAATCATGCACAGTAAATGCATTATAAGCCTGTGGGCTTTCATATACAGTCAATCACCGGCTAATGGGACAATGCCGGTCACTGAAACACTTGGCTAGAACATGCTGTATCCACTCAAATTTCTTCATTGTTTTTGCATTTTGCAGCTGGAAATACACCACTGATTCAGAATAAAATATTTCAAACTTTTTGAGCCAGAATTCGGCAAGAAAACTAGAAATTACTCATAAAAATTTCGAAATTAAAACTTGTCAATAAAGAGTCACAGAAAATAGTACATATAATGCTGCATATAAGTGTTAAATTTTTGCTATATATAAATCCAGTGAGTGTGGGCCTCATCTCGGACAAACAATCATTGCAATTGATAAAGAAATGGTGGAGAAAGAAGAAAAACAAAAGTTACCACAACCTCCCGGTTACTAATGTAGATCTGTTTACCTCTTATGGAAGTTTCCCTTTGGTCGTCACAGTGCTACTCCTTCCTTTTTTAGCCTTTTCCTATAGCCGAAATAATTAATTATACTGTAACGAGTTTGACTTATCGTGGGAAAGACCTGTGCCAAAGATTGGTGAAGGCCCAATTTTGCCAGATTTCTCCATTCTGCTATAGCTCAGTCAATTCTGCTCAGATTCCTCTCAAATTTTGTATTTAGATAGCTACTTTCTCACTGAACGTGAATATATTTTTTAATTTCAGATGTTGGGTAATGTACTACGAGAAATAGCTTGACAAGCTCAGGTATCCCATTAGCCGGTGATTGACTGTACTTTTGGTAACAAAGTTTGAGTATTACGGCAAAATGATTATGGAACCACAGCGCGAATTCGTGAGAAGATGAACTTTACTTAGAGAACTTAGAAGCATGTCGAAAATGACTCGATATGATCCATGTGGGAGAACCCTATTCTGTTTCTCGGTCCGTTGACGCCCGTGCCACGATGGGAGAATAACATCGATGAGTTTGCGCAGCGAGGTGCCGAGAGAGAATGAGGGTGCGAAGCGCGCGAGGAAAGATGGAAGGACATGGACATGAATGAAGTGTGCAGACGGAAAGTAGGGGGTTCATGGTCGCGCACGGTGCCCAAAGTCCAATAACTCGGTCATACTGGCGTAGTGAATAAACGCGTGAGATCTCCCGGCAGAGAAAGAGAGGTAGTGACGAGGGGCCGAGTCCGGGTCCATATAACCGCTCACATGCCCTCCAGCGACGTCAGTTTGGGAGGGAAGGAGAGGGTTATCGCGAGCGGACGGCCGCATCGTCGCCGAAGCTGAATAGATTTTGTCGATTTGTGTTCTAATCAGTTGGCTGATCACCGAGGAAGTAATCGACATCCGGTAAACACCGCACGGTCCGACCGGCGGGGGATTCTCGGCAAGGACCGGGGGGCCAGTCGGGGTTCGTCTATGACGCGACAGTACATCACGTGACTGTCTAACTAAACCCCGCCTTTCGAGCCACGGAGGGTAAGGGCTTCAGCCGCCAACCTACTTCCTTTGTAATTCTCTCTCACCTCCATCCGTCCTCCTAGCACGCTCGTCACAGAGTGTTTTGCACGGGGTTACGCAAAACCAGCCAGTTACTTTCACCATCCAGTCCTTGATGCCCAGAGATCTCAGCCGCTGCAGACTCAGACACGATGGCGACACTCCTCACAGACACCACTGTCCTAACTACCCCCCGTGGCGAATTCTCTCATAATTGTGCGGGGAGCGTACAACCCAACTCGCTTCCCTG
This sequence comes from Coniferiporia sulphurascens, assembly GCA_002794785.1. Taxonomy (NCBI): domain Eukaryota; kingdom Fungi; phylum Basidiomycota; class Agaricomycetes; order Hymenochaetales; family Hymenochaetaceae; genus Coniferiporia; species Coniferiporia sulphurascens. The sequence continues at coordinate 52,653 of NBBA01000008.1, read as the reverse complement.
CCACTCTCAACCTCTCAAGCAAGCATCAAAGTCGATTCTCAAGCGTCGCAATGACGACCACGACCACGACTGCCAGGTCGAACACACACTCGATCCGCTCCAGAGCGACTCGTACTTTCTCAGGCCCCTACGAACACTCGTCGCCTCCTTGGATACGGAGAATGACGGATGCATTACGCCCCACGACATAACGGAGGCGTACAGCGTGCTCTGCTCTCGCATTGAGGCTCAGGCCGACAGGCTGCTGACTGAGTCGCAGCCGGGGACTTACGCCGCTGTCGATGTCATTCGCACGCTCCCGCTGAATGCACTATGCACAGTACTGCGGCGTGACATGGCCCTCGCCTTTACCGCGCCACATGTGTCGGAGAGTTCGCCGCCCGTGTCGGAACCCACGAACATTTCCAATGAGGAAAAAACCGCTATCCGTGATCAGTCAAGTTTATGCCATGCCTCCCTCCGGCTCCTCGCCTGCTTTTCTAGGCTGCCTGCTCTGCAGTCGGTTTTCAAACGTAAGCTTAATATGTAGCTCAGATGAACAAGAGCGTGGGCTAATCCTATTCATAGTACATGAGCTTGCCTTACTCTTCAAGGAACTTACCGATATAGGATTATGTCAGGACCTGCCATCGCTTAGTGCCAGGAAGACTTACAGCCATGTTCTTGTACTCATTAACAATCAGCGCCTGCCGGTCCGCGCGTTCAGGATGTTCGTCCCTAAGGTAGCGACTGTACTCGAAAGGGCTGCGCTAGGTTCCATGGGCGGAAACCTTCAAAACGGACCGCATATAGAGAGTTTAAAAACTACTCGCTCATTGCTCCTGCAGCATGGCGACGTTTTCTTCCCCTACTTCCAAAAAGTATTCACGCGTACCCTCCAAAACCTGGTATGCGTTGTCCCTGTTTATCGTGAATTAGCGGCACAGTCCTTGGCAGCATTTGCACATGCCTCACTGCATCATGACATCCCCATTGATATTCGTCTCAAATATTCGTCGAAGATAAGTGCTTTTATTGACCAGGAAACGCAACGCACCAAGCAACGCACTCCCGATACATTCGTCTTCCGGGACTTCATGCAGCTCAGTGACAGTGACCCCGCTATTGAACAAAAGACTGCGCTTTTGCTCAACATTACGGCTTCGCTATTCGTACTTTCTGGTCCGCGGATTTTCACGCGTCCACGCACGTTACGGCTTTTAGTTAAGGCCGTTGAGAAGACGCAGAGGCTCCGTACGCGCGCAATCAACGTTTTGCGTGCAGCTACGTGGAAGTGTCTTGTCTGGGCTCACGCACAGATGGCTGCTTGGGGAGTTTCCAGTTCGGACTCGGACGACGAGATAATGCACAGTGCATTCCGTGTTGTTCGACAAGAGTACAGGGAGGACATCGGGGTTGCACTTGCCGCGTGTTTACTCTCGCCACAACCCGTAGACGGACGGTCCGTGGACTCAGCAAAAGAGGCTGTTGACCTTGTCTTTTACCTTGCTGGAAAGCGGGAGGTGCGCGCGGTAGCGGCGACATTACTCCGCCGCTTGCTTGCTGGGGTACTCAACGATGAGGGCTCCGACGCGTATACGTGGACTGACGCATGCGTCGTTCCCGATTGGCTGTCCAACGGGTCGACACTTCAGATGACCCCGAAGAAGCTAAGGAAATTCCTTGTCGGCGTGTCAACGCTCGATATTCATACAGTAAGAATACTTGAGGAAGACGAACTCAAGGCGACTTGGGAAGCTCTGTTAGAGGCCTTCACGGCTATCGCAGTCGGGCAGCTACTTGATACCCCAGCGAAGAAGGCTCTTGAAGTGAGTAAAGCTTACTCTGCTATGGAATGTTCTGTCTCACATGTATTTTTTTAGGAGGACACGATATTGCTATGGCAGGCGATATTGCGTGTGCAATTGCTGCTCACTAGCAATTTTGATAACCCGGCTACGGCAAAACACATTATTTCGCATCTTTCCGCAGCGCTCGTAGCTATTATTACTGCCCCGCACGGTTCACATCCCATCTCGGCGTCCCCAGCACTACGCTCAGCCCGTCAGCTGTGGACGATCGCATGCTCCGAACTCGGCAAGCAGTGGCATTCCTCACTCGCGGCGCCAGTATTTAGGCGCCTTGCTGAATTGCACCACCACGAGCTTATGCATGGCGCAATGACCGATGCGTGGGTACAGCTTTCGCGGGCGCTCGTCCTTGCGCAGCCTCAGGGCGCGTTGGAAGCGCTCGAAGACGTGCTGAGTGTGTGTGCACAGAGAGAAGTATGGATTGATCTCGTCCGCTATGCTGTTAATTGTCGTGATACCATGACGTCATCGGACTCATTGGCGTCTATTCTCCTCTTCCCTTTGAGGTGAAAATCTCTTCCCATTTTCATGATCAATTGACGTTAACACTGATTGGTTTTCGACAGTGCGAAAACGCCGATTTTAAATGAAAGCGACGACTATGACCTCTGGCAGAGCTTGTTCAACATAATTTTATTCCAGACTTCCGACCCAGGGCCTATCTTCGCCTCTGTTTCTGAAAGGCTATTGAGCTCTTCTGCGTCATATCCTACGACCAGCCTCCGCAGGTTTTTCTCCTTCTCGCTATCACGAGTATGTCAGCACGACAAGCAATCGCCAAACCTGACCCTGCTTTCGGCGATGAGCTGTTTCCTCCGCCGCTCTTACCCCCCACAAGACCTCGACGATAATGGGTTTATGGACGTCGTGCCCTCTCTTCGGCTCATTGTGCAGGCGAAGCCTTCCATAGAGGTAATTAAGACCCTGGGAGAAGGGCTCGTGCCGTGGTTCGAGGACAAAAGGTGCAATATCAAGGATGTCTACTATAACGACGATGTAATTACCCGCTTTCTATATCTAGGTTCTTGCTGGCTGACCTTACTCCTACTCCTTAGATACTTCCTCTTTACTGCGACATTGTCCGGACCTTGCGCGACCTACCATCTGCGGCAGACCTCATCCTCACTCTTTCTGGCTTGCTTGTCGCGCCGTTCGCTCGTGAACACATACCTGAGCCTGCTAAGGGACCGCTGGCTTTTAAAGCGTACTGGGACAGTATCGCGCCACTTCTTGATTTTGGCACGCGGGAGTGTCCGCCGCAGATCGTGGACTGTGTAGTCGCACTGTCGAATGCGTATGGTGGTGAGGTCCCTGAGTGGATGCATAGTCAGATCCACAGTCAGAGTCAGGGTCAGGAAGGTCTTATGGTAGGTCACTCGTACTCTATTTAAAAGGGTGATTATTCAAGCCGTTTCGATTAGGTTCCACACTCAGACGAGGTCATCCCAAATTCGGTTGAGGATTTGCAATCGTCGGACCTCTCATTTGGTTTGGAAAATCCCGACGACTTTCCTGAGGATGTCCTAGAAACGCCGAAGGCTCGCCCGAGGAACATAGGTCTGGTAGACGACTTGGATATACCCGCTCTCTCTCCGAGCTTAGGGGAGCCTTCCGAGAAATTTGTTCGTTATCGTCTCTCCAAAAGCGCCGAGGGTAGTACAGCGGGAGGCTTGCGTGCTATGTCTCCTAGCCTCGGGGAGCTTTCGGGTCAAATTGCACAATTTCCTTCTTCCGCAGGATCTAAGGAGCCCTTAATTTCTCTCGATAGTAAGAACTTGTTTTTATATGTGTGTGAATCTTACTAATCCTATGCTGTCCTTAGTCGACAGAGCTAAGAAAAGGCGGAGGGTGTATAATTCTACTCCTCCGGCTGGAGGAAATATCGAACTTGACCGTCAAAGTCCTGTGAGAGAGTCGACCTCTCGTTCTGCCACCCCTTGCGCCAGGAATCGGAGGGCGTTCGATGGGGTCCTTCTAACTCCCCTTGAGCTTGAGGAGAAGCGGAAGTATATACGGCTCGTCTCTCCGGGGATCGGTAAGTGCATGACACTGTGAGACATGACCTGTCTAGCTCAACGCTTCCACCATACAGATAGCGGAAGTAGCTCGAGTTCGGATGATTATGACTCTTGGGAACTCAACGTCACTTCGCAAGATGTGCGTGAATTGCGCTCTTCCCCAGTTTCGTGGAATATAGGCCCCGACACATCAAACCAGGGCCAGGCTATTAGGGGAAGAGGGCGACCCCAAGGTTTGAGCTCCGCTGTTAGATTGCGTAACGTATTGCTAACTTGTTTCAAACTGGTTTAGCGAGTCCTCAACAGCAAGCGACTAGATCCCAAACTTCTTCCGCTGGTATTACACACAGCGGACAGAAGCCCGCTGCATTACGTGATTTACGCCGTGCACTCACGACGTCTTCTGTCCCGCTCGACACACTCGAGCAGCTGCGCGCAGCAGTCTCGTCGGACACGCGATTTCTGCAGACCCAGGACCTTGCGCAGGCGGCGCAGATGATTCATGAGATCGCCGGTATTGTAAATGTGAAGATCACGGAGAAGTTGGGCGAGAAGCGGAATTAAGACTGGAAATGTGAAGTTTTGGGCAGGGTTGTGTCGATCGTGAACCTTTTTTTTTTCTCTTGGTGGGTTTTGTGGGTATGCTTATTGCTTCGCTCGCTGGTGTAGTTTTTAGGTCCTGTGTATGTTCTACGGGACGAGAGAAAGGACGTGTTGTCCGAGTATAATGTACTGTATACAATGAGGTCACGTAGTGAAAAAGCCTCATGTCTGCCTGTTAAATCTTTCTGAACGTGAGAGGTCTGGTTTTCTCCGAAAGTGGGAACTACTCATGTCGGCACTAGCAGTTGCACCGACGGGGGGGGAGGAAGTCGTGATCGTGATGCGTGGGTTGCGGAGATTGAAAGAAGTGCGGGCATTTGTGTAAACTTCACAGCAATTTCGAGTACACAATTCTAGGCGAGTGGATATGGTTTAACTGTATTTCAGCATGGTGGTCTGTTTATTTGCTTTCTGATGTTTTTTATCAACTACATGTACGCATTTGACATCCTCCTTGTCCTCTAACCACCACCATCTAGGTAGTCTTTACGAGCACTCTGCCCTCTATGTCTGATCAACAACAACAAGAACAACAATCCCCTTGCCCCATTGACGAGACCTTTTCTGCCCCCGCTGTCTCTACACGGGGCGGATTTCAGTCTCATCGTGGATGCGGGTCTGACCCACTGCCTCCTCCAGGAACGGTCGCGGCTCGCTCCTCCTCGTTCTCGGGGTCGAGTGCGAGCTTTTCCCGTGCGCCTCCAGTACCTCCTAAAGTCCTCCCCACAGTTTCCCCACTGGTGGCAGAGATCATGTCCTGCCAACCCTTCCACCCCCCGTCCCACTCTGTTTCAGTAGCGAGCGACCAAGGAACTGGCCAGGTCATGGCTCACATCTCTCGCCCGGCCACCCCGGGCTTGCCCCTTACAGGTCCCTTGACTGGTGAACCCCTCTTTTTTGAGGGTCAACCAGGCCTTTCCTCTTTCTTGGCCCCTGCTCCACAGGCCCCCCAATCCACCTCTGGTTCTATGTGGGCCGCGTATATGCCCCCCGCTACAACCTCCCCAACCATTGCCCTTGCCCCCCCTACCACGCCCCCTGGTGGTGGTGGTGCGGCCCCCCATGTAGACGAGACCCCCCGGGGTCCATCCCGCCCGACCTCTGTGGCCCTATCATCCCTTGACTCCGACTCCGAAATGTTGGAGGCTGCAGATGTGGACACCCAGCTCTCTACAGCCTCTGCTCGGAAAAAGTGCAAGTCCGCCAACACCCCAGACCCTCTGTCCCCTCAGGTGGAAGTGCTGAAGGTTCCCTACCTCCGGCTGGCTGCTACTACAGCAATGCGTGCCTCCCATGAACTTCTCACACTCGGAAAGACAACGTCTGCATCGGCTGCTGCAACTGCCACCCTCCTTGGGGAGATTGCCTTCGCGGTTAATGCTCTCAACAATGCTCTGGTCCAGGAGGATCCTCTAGCACACTCTGCCACGACGCAGGCCTTCAGGGCAGCAGCGGGCCCACGTCTCAGCCTGGCTACCATGCCAGCTCCCCCCTTGCCCCCCCTCAGCCCCCCCAGACTGTGGCCGGTCTCCCCTCCCCCCCCTCCCTGCCCCAGCAGATGGTTCAGGTCATGTCTGACCTCACATGCCAAATGTCTTTTATGATGCAGCGGATGGATGCCCTTGAATGCCCCCCCCCACGCTCCTCGGGGGTCGGGTCCGCCCCCTCCGGAGACAGGAAAGGGAAGGGTAAAGCCAACCCTAGTACTGCCCCTCCTCCACCACAAGGACCTTCAGGCCCTTCTAACCTCACTGCTGGGTCCACCTTGCCGACACCTGTCCCTCCAGGTCTTGCCGTGGGTGGGGCTACTCCTGCCACTGCATCTGCTACTGCAGCCCCAGTGTCGACGGGAGCCCCCATTCCTGCTAGCGCTGTGAAACAAGAGCCGAAGCATGCAGTCCTCCCGGTTATCTGTACCATTACGGACCCGACCCTCGCCATCCGCTTCCATGGGGCCCCACCTCCTGCTGAAGCACGCCCTACAGATTCCCAGATGACAATTAACATCCGGACTGCCCTCTCACGCTTTCCCACTGCGGCCAAACTGGTCGTACATGCTGCCCATTGGAACGATCGAGGCAATTGCTTCGTTACATTCGCTCACAACACTCACGTTCCTACTATGAACAGCGTGAAGGAAGTTGTGATGGCAGCCGTGCAAAGCGTCTACCCTGCCACAGTCTCCCAACTCGTTTCATGGGCCTGTCTCCAAATCGCCGAAGTCCCCACACATCCTGTGCCGGGCCTCCCTGCCTTCACTGCATCCGATCTCCAAGCGGAGTTCTGTGCTGCCAACCCTCACCTCCTCTCACTACCAATGACTCTAGAGCCCGACTGGACCCGGGCCTATGAGCTCCTTGGCGAGGATGTCATGTCTGCCCCCATCGCCTTCTCCTTTGAAGACCCTACGGGCGCACGTTCCGTGAGTATCCTCTCCACCCCGAGGAACCGCATCGTCTACATGTTCGGCCACCGGCTCAAACTGGTGGCGCAACGTGATCTCCCTCGCCTGATGCAGTGCACCAAATGTGCCGCCTTGGGCCACCTCGTACAGAACTGCAGGAACCGCCCGTGGGCTTGCCTCATATGTGCGGGTCATCACCGTACTGATGACCACCGCATGCGCTGCCCTGGCTGTGTACGCAATGCTCTCCCAGCCTCCTCCCCCTGCACCCATCCCCCCAAATGCTCGAACTGTTCTGGTGAACACCGCGCCGACTCTTCCAGCTGCCCCAAACAGCATGGCCATGCCCATTCCTCTTTCGCCCCGCCCCCGGTAGATGAGTAGTCCTTGGATGTTCATGCAACACAATGTTGCAACGTCCCAAGTGCACGTCGAAGCACTTGTCCACTCCTTCTCGTCTTCCACCAGTGCCCCCCCTCCCCCTGCAGTTATTCTTTTCCAGGAACCCCCTTGGTACCCTATCGGTGCTTCCCCCTCTATGTTTGCGGCATCAGGTACGCCCGTTTTTGGTTTCCCCACCATGCCCAACTACCACATCTTTGTGCCCCCCTCTTCGGGCGGCACCGAACTAACATGCCCATGTGTGGTTACACTGGTTCACCAGTCCATCCCTCTGTCCCGGGTGGTGTTGGATGCTTTGCGCTCCCCCACCTGCGACATACTCACGCTAATTTTTGACACCGGCCTTGGGCCTCTTTTTGTCACTAATGTATACAATCATGATGCGAATAAAACTGCCACCATCTCCTCCCTTGCTCTCCTTGAGCTCCCCCCGAGTGCACACTGGCTGGTTGCAGGCGATTTTAACCTCCATTCCATCCATTGGGACCATGGCACCCACTCTGCTAGCAACGCCCACAAAGCTCGTCCGCTGGAACACTGGGCTGCCTCTCACGCCATGCACCTCCTTAATCAGCCGGGCTTCGATACCCGGCGCCGCCCTTCCACCCAGTTCACCGAATCAGTCATTGACCTCACCTGGGCTTCCCCATCTTTGGAAGACCTCGCTTTGGGCAATTCCTGGACACGGTCATGGGATACCCCCTCAGGATTGGACCACGCTGTCATCACATGGTCCATCCCCATCTCTTCTAATCCGTTCACCGACCCCTTCCTCCGCCCTAAGTATGACAACTCGCTCTCTACTGAATGGTTGGAAGCTCTTGATGGGCCCCTTACTGCCACCTTCGCCCTCTCAGGCGCCACTTCTAGCCTCCTTGACATCAAAGTCGCCGCTATCCACAATGCTCTGGTCTTCGCCACTGATTCCTCACACCCTCCATCTTCTCAGAAGATGGGGGGCCACAAGGTCAAGTGGTGGGATGCTTCTTGTCGTGCACACATGGTTGCTTTGCGCAGGGCCACCCCAGCGACTCGTATCGTGCTCCGACATGAGTCGGCCGGTATCTTTCGCCGCGCAAAACGCGTGTGGGCTGACTTGTTTACCGCCTCCGTCAAACCGGACAAAATCTGGCCAATGGCGAAGTGGGCGATGGGCACAAGACGTGCACCCATCCCTGCCCTGGTTACAGGTCACACCACCGTGAACTCCCCTGCGGAGAAGGCCGCCGCCTTCCGGGCCAAGTACTTCAGTACCCAACCCTCCGCCGCCCCCCCCCCCGACCTACTCTTTTGTCAGCGCCCTCCCTATGCGTGACCAACCTATCCTAATGGAGGAACTAGATCACGCCCTCAATCTCACTTCAAACTCGAGTGCCCCGGGCATTACGGGCATTGGCTACCAGGCTTTAAAAAACCTGCATGCCGCCCATAGTGTTCCACTCCTCACACTTTATAATGAGTGCCTGGATGCTGGACACCACCCCCATCCCTGGAAGGACACAAAGGTGGTGATGCTCCGTAAGCTCAATAAGAAGGACCCTACCATGCTTAATGCCTACCGCCCCATCACCCTTGAGGAAACAATGGGCAAACTCCTCGAGAAGATTATCGCTAATCGCATCCAGTTCATTGCCAATGAACTAGGAGCGCTCCCCCCTTCCCAATACAGCACCCGCCAAAAGTCGGGCGTACTGGATGCCACCTCAGACCTTGTCAACAAAATCGAATCTGCATGGGCCAAACATCATGTCACGTCGGCTCTGGCTGTCGACGTGGCTGGTTTCTTCCCCTCAGTCCAGCATCCTCGTTTGATGGCCGTCCTTTCTGAATTAGGGTTCCCCCCTCTCCTTGTTTCTTGGGTCCTTTCCTTTGTTTCAGACCGCCGGGTAGCCCTGTCTTTCGACAGGTTCACTGACAACCTTACCCCCATCCCTAACATGGGGGTTCCACAAGGATCACCCATTTCACCTATCCTGTCTGCCCTTTTCGCGACCAGCCTTCTTTCCTCTCTTCAGGTCTCCGATCCTCTCGTGTTCATCCGTGCATATGTGGACGACCACCTCCTCTCCACCTCTTCATCCTCTATTGCTACTAACGTAGCGCGACTCGAACAGGCTTATGTCTCGTTCTCCGCAGCATGCCACGCTCTCGGACTCTCCTTGGATGACGACAAATCAGAGCTCATCCACTGGACCCGACGCCATGCTCTGCGCGAAGACTCCCTCATCCACCCTATTCACCTGCTGCGATGGGGTCTCAACCCCCTTTGAATCGTCCCCTCCCAGCCCCTGCGCTGGCTGGGGATTTTCTTCGACACGCAACTACTGTTTACAGTACACATTCAACGCATGTGCTTCAAAGCCATGTCTTCCCTTCGTGCCCTGGAACTCCTAGGCAATACCCTTCGTGGCCTCGATCCGCTCCACCTTCAACGTCTCTATATTGGGTGCATACTACCGGTTCTACTATGGGGCTCCCCCCTGTGGTTCACTGGTGTACACCAAAAAAGTAAATGTGACAAAATGACTCTAGTCCAGTCTGCAGCGTGTCGCCGTATCCTTGGATCATGGCGCATGTCACCACACGGCCCTTCTGAAGTCCTGGCGTCTCTTTTGCCTATCCCTCTTTGTTTAGAACGTACTAAGTCTTGTGTGGCCATCCGATATCTTACCACTACGCACCACCTTCTCCCTCTGTGCACTATGCGCAAGGGCACCATTACCACTTCCTTCGTGTCCTGGGTTCCCCCGGGGTGCGAACAAGTTCCCCGCTGCACTCACCCGCCATGGATCGCTTTACCTGCCCTTCGGCATGTGAGCATCGACCATGCGATTGACCACTCTACAGAAGCACAAGAGGCACTCATTCAGTCCCACCACGGTCTCATCGACCGGCTGAAAGACACCCCCTCCCGTCTTCTCATCTATACCGATGGATCCCGCAAGGGCACGTCCCCCTCCTCGTTCTCCGGCAGTGCCACCAGCATCTGGTTCTACCATGGGGAGGCCGTCCTCACCCGCGAAACCTCCCTTGGTCCATCAGTCCATGCTACGGATTGTGAACTCGCCGCTCTTGCCGACGCCGCTTGGCTTCTGGCTTATTCCTACGACCTCCATCCTGCAGTTACGCAGGTAGAGATCTACACTGATTGCGAGGTGGCCCTCACACTTCTCGCTGACCCTCGTCCAGCCCCTGGCATTAATGTCGCCCTCCTCATCCAGAAGTGCCTTAAAGCCGCCACTAAGCGGTTTCCCCATGTGTTTTTTCATCTTCACTGGGTTCCTGGACACTCTGACATGGAAGGCAATGAATTTGCTGACGTCCTCGCCTCCGGCATCGCGGACCACCCCCCACCGGACATCTCCTCGTTTCCGCCTACCGTTCACTTCCTTTGTGAAGTCGCCTCCTTTACAGCACTTACCAAATGGAAAAGCGATTGGGCCTCGGCCTGTCGCAAATTTCGAGGGACCTCGGATGCCCACTCTATGGGCTCAAATCTAACTCCCTCTACTAAGCCATCTGCCCTTATGCAGAACCTCAAACTGGGCTGCCGCACTAAGTGCAAGGTTTTCCGGACACTCCTTGGCCACGCCGGTTTTGGCGCGTACTTTGGATGCATTCCGGGACATGACCCGCTTTGTTCATTTTGCCACATTCCTGAGACACAGGCTCATTTGCTCCTCTCATGCCCTCACACCCTTGCTGCCCAACGCGCAGTGTGGAAGACACCCTTACCCGCTATGGAAGCCAAATGGTTCTCTAAAGACGGGCTGCCGCTCCTCTCCTCCTTCCTGGACTCTCACCCCGCTTTTGAAGTGGAACCCATCCTCATCTTCGACCTGGGTGGGCCTACTGTGGTACATGTTTCCGACCTAGGCTTTGCTATCGGCAACTAGGCGGGACACCCCCTTCTTATGTCGCTACCCTTTCGGTAGCCCCCTTCTCTGCTTATGGCATCCCACGACTATTGTACCCTTTATAACAACTACCATCTCACTCAATACAGGGGCCTAAAGGCCCCTGGAGCATATTTTGTACTAGATAGTTATGATGCACTATAGAAATGCATTTTTTTTTTTTTTTAAATGTACGCATTTGAGCATTCCCATTGGTAAGCACCACGTGATGAGAGTTATCGGACTTATTGATACCGCCAGAGTCATTGCAGCGCTTTGCTTTTAGCAGACAGCCTATTTGCGATCAACCTTGTATTGAGCGCGCTTGCTCCGCACGTCCGCATTCTACGGGGAGCTTATTACTCTAGTTTCCTGCTTTAGTCAAGTCGGAGTGACAAAATAGGTCTTTGGGAATACCTGAAACGAACTGCAGCAGATCGCGGGGACCTAACATCAGCCCAGTTTGTTAAGAAAAGAGCGCGCTGCCTCGAGTCTCCGCTTGGTCACTGGCATGTTGAATGCATGAGGCCGTAGCCTGTGTAGATGCTGCAATGGTATGGATCGGGCTGCTGAGGGTGGGCGGTGGTATAAGAGGATGCGTCGGTGGCACCTCCGATTCCGTCGTAGTCCCCCCTCTCCATTTCGTTCCACAACACCCCTACTCCTCACTCTCCTCACTAATATGGGTCGCAGCACTCTCCCCCCGCCCAGGCAGACTACGGTGCGCTCGGCGCCTGCGCAGGAGCCCGTGGAAACGGTCGCCGACACGGCGGCCCTGACGAACGTGGAATGGGCGCAGTACCACCTCACGCGCTTTGCCACAGCCGCCTCGACGCGCGAGTACAAGGCGCGCGAGGCTGCGGCGTTCGCGCGACAAGCGAATATCACGGTGAATGGCCTCCATCTGTCGCGCGATCTGTACGCACTTCAGTGGGGCGCTGCATACGCCGCCCCCGGGTCCGTCGCGTTTGCAGGGACGGTCGAGACGCCGAAAGTCCCCATGCCTGCGCTCCAGGTACGCCCTTCGCTTGCCTAGCCGACCCTCGCGGGTTTACGTCTTATATTTCCGAGACTCATTTTGACTCTTCATTTTCGCTGCTTTTAGAACGCTGCGCTGGTCGGCCTCCTGTACGATGCTACATTCGCAAACTCCGATGTTCGCCGGGGCGCTGAGCCTGTTACTCTGTTCAACATCTCTGTGACTTCTTCGGCAAACTTTATGTAAGTTGCTTTGTAGCCGGGAAAATGGAAGAAGTGACTGAGGCTAGACTCGATCTTTCTACTAGCATCGCGGAGGACAAGTCTCTCCCGCCTTCCGTTCGCGACCGCAGGAGGATATTCACCGTTAATCAGGTCATTTCCGACAAGGACGGTGATTTGATTTTCCCCTTGCGCAATGCGTGATTCCCCTTGACTGTAAACCAGTGTGTCTTTCGTGTTGTTTTTTCTGTTACTGCCCTGGGCGTATCATACATGGTGTTATAATACGTAAAATTAGAATACTGTTATGCGCATATTATAAACCTAAGCTCCCTCCGTTCGTGAACTTCCAACCTAGTAGCCTCGCCTTGGGGCGGGGGTTATACACGAGCTGTTTTGTGATCAAAGAGATTCTCCGGCCATTAAAGCCGGTGGAACCTGCGCAGTGATTTATTCTTGGCTGTTGGGGCACCTCGGACCGATGAAGAGCACATAGTTCCAGTCGTGTACGTATAAGCTATTGAGTTGATGGGGCGGTCGAATAAGTATGGATGACTACAGCCGCCTGAACGGAGCAGGTATGCTGTCAAATATATACATGTGCGGTGCACATCTAAGTTGAAAGACAAGTCGACTCGCTTTGAAGAATGGAAGTATACCCGTCCGGTTCCGTGTATTCTTATAAAATCGTAGAGATTCGGGAGATGAATCTTACAGTAACACGGCGCGCGAGCATCCAGGTAACTCTTGTTGCACTTTGCATTCACAACTGGACCTTCGGAATGTTCTTGATCTGGAATAATTGAGTGAACAGCCAGAGGCCGATCCGCACAATGCAACACTATACGGACGCGCGCACAAACAGTAACACACAATTAGAACCTTCCACAAAGCCGTGGATTACCAAAATGACCAAGAAATCCATAAAGTACATAAAGAAAGAAAAAAGAGGGCTGGCCGTTTTTTAATACTCCGTTTAAGGGCCTCCAGCCAAAGCCAAGATTTTTGCAACGGCCTGCTCGGCCATCGACATGATGGCACCCTGCGGGTTCCCCGTCATCAGCGAGGGCACTATTGATGCGTCAACGATAAACTAGAAAGTAAACGGGAACGGGGCATGAGTACGAGCACACAGAAGACCATAGAGGAAGAGGACGTACTAAGTTGTCCGTGTTGAGGACCTTCGCGTTTTCATCGACAACTTGACCGATCGAGCACGAGCCAACCCAGTGATTCGAACCCAAGCTCGAGGTAGGGTAATTATCTACGTAGTCACTTAGCGTCGTCGTGTTGTCGGGCGTAATGAGTGTGAGTCCAGGCACTTGATACAAAGTGACAAGTTAGGAGCTAATAGAATGCAGCATACGGCGACGAAGCATACCGAGCGCGACGTTATTAATAATTTCTTGGAGACCGCTGATGAGCGTAGCTTTGTCGACAGGATCCGTGAACCAGGGGTTTGTCAAGGCACCCGCACCGAGTTCGGAGCTGGTAAGGCCGACGCGCCCACGCGAGGTGGTCCCAGTTGATCTAAAACAGCAATCAGCGCGTAGCCACGGCCTGAGAACGGGCAAGATTCTCATACAAGTATACGGTGATTGAGAATACTTGGCTCGCGTTGTAGGAGTAGCTTGTAGTCACAGAGTCGAATCCAGGCCTGACTGTACCTTGGATCTATATCAGAGCGTCAATTAGACAGTCACGGAATAAGCTTTTAAGGACGACTTACATAGCGAGTTACGCCGTCTGTCCCCGAAAGTGCCCGCCAGAAGTTCACCTTAGGAGAGGACATTGCGAACACACCGGTTTGCGATTCAAGATATTGGCTCGCATCAGCGGCCGGTGGGTCGGTCCAGATGTCAACCCAGTTGTCGTAGGCGTTTATGCTCGGGTGCGTGAACATCAGATTAATACTTGGGTTGTCCTGGACGTTTGAGCCGACTGGTAAGTCAATGAAGTCACTTTCCGGAGGTAGGAATGGTGCCGCGGCCGCGTTTGCCTGAACCAACGAGATCATATCCGAGGGCCCAATACCTGACTGGAAGAGAATGCGGGGTGTACCGAACGAACCGGCGGAAAGAATCACGCGTCCGTTCGGGTTGAGAGGAATGAAGCCGTTAGGGCCGATGGCCGTGTTATTTGTTTGTACACCGGTTATGGTAGAACCGTTGCGGGCAACGGAGCTGACAAGTGTGTAGAGTTCAAGCCTGAAATTCGGCCGCGCTGATGCCGTCTGTAAATAAGTGGCGACCGGTCCCCAACGTTTGCCTTGCTGGAACTATCGTAGAGGATGAGCGGGGAAAGTCTTTTCAGAGGTAAAAAGGCGACTCACGTTATAAGCACTATAGCCGTATACGTGATCCTTTGAATCCACGTTGCTATTCAGAGTAATTTGACTGTATCCCATCGGGGCGAGCAGAGATTCCATGACGGGCATGGTCTGCTCGAGGTATCTCACGCCATCTGGCGAGGGGTTGTCCGTCGATGGGAGACGCTCCATAAGTAGCTGAGTATACGGTTCGTGGTTCGTCCAAGATTCGGGCCAGCCCCGATCTGTAGAGAAGTCCATATCGGTAGGGTACCAATAGAGGCTTAGATATATTGTTAAACCAGACGGCTTTGGGAAGCAAGAAGACAACTCACGCTCCGTTAATCGAGGATCCGCCGCCAACAAGGCATCCAGCGAATGTATTGATGTCTATTTTAGAACGTCAGCGGATATGCAGGAACAGTTGTCTAAATCGCTTAACCTTTGCAGAACCAGTATGTTGGGCCGGTGCTACCAAACAATCCTTGGAATTCTCCCGGAATATCGAAGCGTGTTAACTAGACGGTAATAGCTATAAGCTTAGAGGGAAAACGATCCATCTGCCTGCCTTACATCTGTTCCACTTGCCCATGGAGGTACGTCGGTGCCTCCCGTTTCACCTGTACTCGGGCCTCCCCGCTCGAGAAGAATTACTGACTTCCCTGCAGCTGTGAGTCGATCCGCTGTAACAAGTCCGCCGGGACCTGAGCCAACGATAATATAATCATAAGGAGTAGCGCTCGCAACTGGAGTAGTCGATGTGCTGGAGCTTGTGGTCGTAGTCGGAGTAGGTGTCGACGTCGTGGGGGGAGCTGTGGTAGTGGTCCCACCGCCACCGCCAGTTAGGTATGATTCATAATCATCGGAATGTGCGTCGTCGGTAAATTCGCCCCAAAATCCAACTGTACGAGTGACGTAAGTTAGTATTATTTCCCCGCATCAAACGCACGGGTAGGAGACGCACAGTCATCGTGTTCATTAAAGTCTGTGTTGACATCGGTCGGGTCGAAGACTTCCGTCAGACTGATCACCCAAGCAAACACTGGAGTTCCATCCGTAGCGAAATCCCCGTTAGTCCATGTCGTGCAGTTTTGGCAGCGGTAAATGGTTTTCCAGTGCGTTGCATTCACTGTACTCGAGATCGTCGTTATAGTTGGGCCTGCATATGGCACTGGTTGAATATAATCACTACCAAACAGGGAGAAATATTTTTGTGTAAGACCAAATGGTGAAGAGACTCGAATAAAGGGACAGCGTACGTTGCCCAGCGCGGAGAATACATGATGTCTTCCCCATTTGGCCACGCAACGAGCAGCAGGTTGTCGACCATCTGCCCACCGAACGCCAGCCCGACCCATTGGTTCACAACGGGGACGATGAACTCGCCGATGAACTCCTGGGCCTCGGCTCCGGTCGCGGTTGTCGGTGGAAAGACGAAGCCATAGGTGACATTGTGAACAGAATCAGTAATTCCTTGGAACGGGATTCCCTCGTCGGTGTAAGAGATAGACTGCGCAAGAGCTAGAGTTGACGCAACAGAAGCATTAGAAACTGCCGGTTATAGGTACAGCTTATATAGAGAGCATACCTGTCCCGACCACAGAGGCCAGAAGCAGCAGCCGCTTGAAAAGAGCCATTGCGCGCAACTGGAGGCCTGTTGTCCTCCGACACAAAAGACCTGTATATAAGGCATCGCCGTCAAGACCGGATGCCGGTTATTCACTGAGGGACCTGCGCGCCCACCCGCGTGGGCCGATGCGATAGTGAACAGAGTCTCGCGCTCGTTTCACGGGAGGAAAACGGAAAACCCTCGCACATGTATCATAGCCATGATTTCACCGAGAAGTGAAAGGCTTTCTTGTCGACGTTGCACAGTTGTCGGAAATACGTCTGCGCAATACGGGGAAAATCCCAAACTCTAATCTCCGCACTGACAATCCGAACACAACCGGCTCGCCCAGTTATGCCGGCGGTTAGACGGGATCCGTGTTACTAGACAAACGAAGTAAAGGGTCGGGTCCAATCAGTTCGTATATCAGGGCCGCGTTTGGTCAAAAACAGGGGGAAGAAAACACTTACTCATGCTAATCACTACACGCTTTTTAAGCAAGAAATTAGACTATCTCGAACGGAAGCCTCGGCTTGGCGTGGCGCAGCGCCCGAAGCCGAAACAGAGCTTAAAGGAAAATTATCTGATTGCAAGTGCCAGTCACCCCTGTGGGGCCGTAGTGAGGTACACCAATCACGTGCGCAGACACTTTTGTCCGAACTCCGGAGGCAAAATCTCGGTACGGGAACTGCCTTTAGGCTTCGGTCGTCCAACTGCCAGCTCAGTCCGAGTCAAGCGAGGGCGGAAGTCATGACCCGTACGGGCCACGACCATACCGTTTTGTTACGATATGCCTGTTCTTATCGTCGTTCCAAGGATCGGGGCCTATGTTCGAACTTCATGCTACGTCGAATTGAGCACCTCGCACGCTCGCCTTGAGCGGTCCCACGGTTCTGCTTATTCATATTCACGAAAAAGTCTAGGAGAAAGTGGATGTAACTCACATGCATGAGAAACATTTAGTGAAACGGGTACACGAATTCCAAGTCCGCCCGCGGAGTAGTTCTAGAGCACGCCTTCAGAGCTTCGCGAAGGCGACGTTAAAAATTCCGGGGAAATATTATTAGTCGTACATCCCCACACGGCCGACAAAGCAGCGAGGGGAAATACATGTCAGTTCGCCAACTGTAGCTCAAGGGACATAGGCGGTGACAGTCGTAAGTGCTGAAGCCGAATCAGAAAGATGGCGACAATGGTCAGCGGACGTAGTGCTTGTCTGCTTTCCCGAGGTGTTGCCCTAGGGCCCGGTCGGGGTGAATAACTTTAGCAAGGCGGGTATAAGATAAGTATACTTAAATTAAGAAACGAGTCCGAAGGATATATAAAATCTAGACAATAGCCGGTGCGTTGCTGCGAAAAGGTCAAATATATGGCGTAGAGTTTGGAAAGTGTGTTCTCCCAAGGTACCACAGTCGACAATATCGCTCAGGCTGACAGTAAGCAACATTAATCATGTGGCCCTCGGAGTTCCCAAGTCATTACTAGGTAGAGCTCGCGTCCTTTGAAAGCGCATGTGGAGCATGCAGACAACCCCGTTGCATTTGTGCACAGACGCAAGGCCTGAAACGATTTATGTCCTCGGCATGCATACCGCAAATTAGATTACGACGCAGATCCGCGGGGTGGCTTTCTACGCTTTACAGAAGGAGCATCAAAAAGGCCGAGATGAAGTTGCCGCCGTGGATAGGCGTTCGTCTGAGTGAGGTCGCGGAGCATGCAAGTTGCCAATAACCGAAAATTCAGCGGTGAGAGGGATAGTGTCTGGCGAAGACCTTAGAAACCACTGCCTTGGATTCGGTCCTTATCAAGAGAGGAGAGCAGCTAATGCCTACGCTTGGAAGAACTTCCGTTTGAAAAATAGAACTCGATACAGTGGACAGTTGGCCAGGTTGTCAGTAGAATTCGATATCACCGAGCAAGGAACCAAGCAGATTCGCAATAGAGCAGCTGGAGTATCAATACCATCCTTTTATTAGTCTCAGGATTACGGGAAGTAGTCGGAAACCCCAAGTCGATACATCAATATCTAACAGTATTATAAGGCCTACAAATATAGAACTTGATATTATTAGCGGTTGTGTATTACGAAGATATTTCGGAAAACGTACTGAAACAAAATAGAGTCCGAGTCTTCTTGAAATGATAGGTTGGATTTCCTGGCGTAGTTCATGGGCGTGGGTGCAGGTAGTCGCGTGTGGCGACACGTGCGTCACGGTCATGCGAGCCATCTTCCGTCCACACCTGCAATCTCCTCACCTAACGGTACGGGGTCGCCGTCTACCCGAAGTCCGCCATTGATGTACTCCGGGGTCAGGAACTGGGTGAGCTCAGCCGCATCACAAACGGATAGGAAGTCGCGTGGGAGAGGGGCAGTGACACCGAGTGCAAGGCGCTTTGAAGGTCCGGCATTACGATATCTCTATTGAATGTGGGGCGTGTGGTTAGTGAAAAAGAAGGCAAGCAGGAAGTGCGGATAAAAATGCACCGTCACATCTACATGTGCTGCATGTAGGAAGACCCTTTGTCGACCATCACGCTCAGTGCGCGGAGGTGCGGATGCGCCCTCAGCGTCGGGTCCGCGAAAAGGATGCTTGTTGATAACGACAGACACTCCCTGCGGAATGAGGTCTAAGATATTCTGAGGAGGAGGCTTGTTGGAATATAGTGTATCGCCAAGGACAGGGACTATACTCGAAGCAATCAGCATGGAACCTGGAAAGAAGTCGGGGCGACTCACCACGCAGAGCGCTCGCTAAGTGTACACGTAGTTGATGTTTTATACCAGAGTGTAGTGAGAGACGTAGTAAGGATAGTGGTACCTTATCCTATGAATGTGTATGATGTCACGGCATGCTCACTTGAAGGCAGCGAAAAAAGACAAGATACGCACCGACGAACCCAGCAATTCCCAGTCTGTCAGTGCAGTACCCCCAGCATCCTCATCCGTATGTACTTTGTCAGGCCCAACTCTCAGTGCAGCGTTGATCGTGCCGCGCGCGTGTTCGGGAAATGACTTGCGTCCGCCGCGAACGATGGCGAGGTAAGTTTTCTTGATGCTGTGCGTCTGAAATTGCTGGAAGAGAGTTCGCGCATGCGTCGATGACTTGGCAAGGAGAAGAACGCCCGTTGTGTTCTAGTGAAATATCTTAGCTTATTAAAGAGAAACCTAAGAAAAAGCGTTGCGAACTTTGTCGAGTCGGTGGACTTGAACAGGCTCCGCGTCGAGCTTGAGCTTCCACTTTAAGTCTAATAATTCTTGTTACCTTCCTCTACACAGATGTACGCTGTCAAATTACCTTCCAACAATGTGTCAAATGGACACTTTCTGCCCTTTTCCTTGAGGAGACATGAGCCACGGGGACACGTGAACCGCAAATAGTGTTTGAGGACACACCTCGAGCCAAGTTTTGTCGGACTGGCAAATGAGCCCGGACGGCTTGTTTAAGACAATTAAGCCCCTGTCGGCGTACAGCAGGGGTAGGGAACGTGGTGCACTAGCTCGCCGTCTCACGAAACCGGCCAACCTTCTAACTGGCTGCGTGGTCGAAGAGTTCATGAACGCGAAAGTGACGAGAGTCGCGACTTCGGTTCGGCACATTCAGCTCAGCGAACGGCAATTCCCGAAGCGCATTTTTTCAGTTCGCTTTGTACTATATACTGGCTCTATGTATTTGTGTAGCTTTCTATCATGAGTCAAAACAATTTTGACTCGCAAATTAATAACCTTTACAATTGGGGTCTGATGTTGTCAACAGACCTAAGACAGGTCCTCGGACTTTGTTCATGCCAAGGATCCAGAGCATCAGCTTCCCAGGAACGTTGTGATCCCCGAGATTTTGCTGTGTGTACCTACCCCGTCAGGCGCCTATAGTAGATCTTCGGGGTGGGCCTGGGACGGGCTAGAGCTCGCGGAAGGTAGGTGATCTGCGAGGTATTGGGGAAAAAACATTATACTGAAGTCGTAGTTTATCCATTGGCGGACTCGTTCGTTCGCTACGATCATGGTGAAGGCGTTCCGGGCCAACCGATAGGAGACAGTGTATTTTAAGTGAAATGACTTGCCTCACAAAGCGTATTTTTCGGTTCGCTGTGCCCACATTTACATATTTTTGACGACATATACGAGGATTCATTTGCAGTGGACAATACCCCTGGACTCAGTCTGCGCAAGATTGTTGAAGGCGAGGTACGCGACATTTGAGAATGGTTTCATTGTGGCTCGTGGGAAAGAAATTCAACTCCGCTCGAAACCGCTCGTAAATGTATTTTCTGCATCTTTTGTGTGCAAGATGAATGCTAGATGAACTACTCGCCGTCGCCCTTTCACATCCCCGCCGCCCCCGCCCCCGTCGCCAACACCGTTTCTGCGCCGACCTCAGCTGTAATCCCCGCAAAGCGGAAGCGCGCCAACACCGCGGCGTCTGCGCCCGCTCCCGCCGCCCGCCATCATAGCGAGTACGGCGCGCATTATGTGGCCTCGCCTATACCCCCACCGGATACGCGGCTTCCTGATGCCCAAGCCAGTACCAACGCGACAACAACGGGCGTGGGCTCGGGGTCTTCAGATGATATTCACTGCATCTGTGGGTTCACGCACGACGACGGCTTATCCATTGCGTGCGACGATTGTGGGCGCTGGTCGCACATGGTCTGCTTTGAAATCCGCCCTGGACACGACCCCGATGAGTGGCGCTGTTGGGAGTGTTCACCCCGTCCTATCGACCGGCGTCGTGCGGCGAAACGCCAGGAGGAGAGACTGGCAATTGCGGCGCAGAAGCCGGGAGTGCCGCCTTCGTACGCGGGTAGTGGCGGGACTGGACAGACGCGCAGACGCAGGGAAAAAGAGAAGGACAAAGAGCGCACAGGCGTGAGTGTGGTCGCCCCGCCTATGTCCACCGCGGCGCTCTCGCACTCGGCGGATAATGCTCAGGAGGACGAGCATGTTGATATTGAGGACGACTGGCGTAGTGCGTATGTCCCTCTTACGGAGGACGCCGTTCCGCACACAGCGACCCGCGCGAAATTGCGACTCGCTGCGCAGAATTGGCGCGGCGTAACTGCACTCGTAACAGAAGAGCCGAAGAGGACGAAGGTTGTGCCACTGCCCGGCGCACGGGATGACGTGCGTCCTCCCAGTTTTACCTTACAGACAACTGCACCGATCGCAGGCGAAACGCTTATCGCACCGTTCACGTCGACCATCGTCCCAAGCGCGACCTACCTCGCGGACCCGCTTAATGCATACGCGCACATGGGTAAGTAGCTTCCTCTCGGTCATTAGATATGCTAAGTATACTGCAGGGATGCCGAAGCCTCATGTCCATCTCGTTCCCCCACCATTATCCGTTGCACTTGATGCGCGGATGGCAGGCAATGAGGCACGTTTCGTGCGCTCCGGCTGTCGTCCGAACGCTGTATTGCGTCCCGTGCTTTGTCGCAAAAGGCCGAAGAAATCAAGGAGGACTGCCACTTCAAGTAGCGCTGAGCTAAATGGCCGAATGGCGAGTGACTCTTCAGAAACTGATGAAGGCGCGGAGGAAGGGTTGGGCGACGACAAAGGGATGGCTGCAGGTTGGAGAGGTGACGGCGAAGGTGATGGCGCTGGTCCAGGCGTATTAAAGTTCGCGATCTTTGCATTGCGAGACCTCAAGGCATGTGAAGAAGTGGTGCTAAGTTGGGAGTGGGACGATGGTGCAGCTGTGCACCAACTGCCTGCTTTGATTGAGGAGGGGTCGCGAGCAGGTCCGAGTAAATTGACGTGCGTGTTTCTATCTTTTGCCGACTTTCATCCTTTTCGAAGTCGAGTTCGTCTGTTCCCCAAGTCGCCATCGGCATGACTCCTGACATTCTTGCTTTTTTTCTGTAACCACAGGCCACACCACATCGCCCGCTTGCGTCTACAAATGCAGAGTATGGTGCATTCGCTTCGCTCGAGCTTTGTCACTTGCGCGTGCGGTGGTGCCGCTCACGATTGTGCGCTACGCCTCATGGAAGCTGTCGCCGATGGCGAATACCCACTACCATTGTCGGTGAATGGAAAGGAGACAGAACCAAGACACCGACAGCGAGTGCATAAGGAGCGCCCCCGTATCAATATTGACACAGGATCTCTAGGACAGATCCCAGTTGTGTCGGATCCTCAGCGACGGTCACCATCCACTACGCCTCCGTCGCAGGTGCAGTCACCGCTAAACCGGCATCCTGCGTCATTGTACGCTCTGCAGGATCTAGTCCGGCACTCGAAGTGGAGGAACAAGGAGAGGGTAAAATTACCCCCAGACTCGCGCGTCAATCAGAAAGTGGATTTAGGTCCTCTAGTCGGCTCGACGCGTGGTGTGCGTACCCGCGTTGTTGGCGGCTCAGAGTCGGGCGGTTTACGAGGTGTTGAACTCATAGATGGGGGATCCTGGAATCAACATGGTGAACTTGAGGCTGGGGAGCTAGAAGAATTGGAAAGATTAGATCGGTTGAAGGGCGACAATGGGGACAGGGAGGGGCTACGTGTGCCTGCAGTGCATATTATGCGACCGACGCCGCAGAAAAACGATCGTAAAGGGAAGGGGAAGGAGCGCTTGGGACATGATCGTCTTTCGAATCGAAGCGGTCCCGTCCTTTCTGGATCACGCTCTACGTCACTATCACCTCCTCTCCCCAAGACGGGCGATGTGAAGGAGGAGAGGATGCCACCAAAGATGCGTAAACACTGGATGCGGCGTGCGAGCGAAAAGCTACGTGAAGCAGCCCAAGTGGAACATACACTAGCGGATGGCATGGACATTGACGGATACGAACATGAGCGGATACCGTCAGCACGGTCATCGACGACGTCGGTTCGAACTTCTGTATCCCTACACCCGCCAACACAAGACAAGCATACAAATGTTAATTTCGGTATGTCTCCGTCTGTCCCAAAATTAGTCTGTGTGACTGATACCGTTAAATATCGAGAAGACTCGTTACAGATGCCTCCACCGCCACTTCCACCCTCAATCGCGACGTCTCATGTTCAACCCGAGCCGCCTCCGAAGTCTATAATATCACCGTCAACTGCAACTACTACTACGTCATCATCCACATTTTCTAATACGCCTCCAACTGTCCAGACAACGATAGCGGCTTCGACACAACAGAGACGATCTTCATCTGTTCTGAGTCTACTGAACGAACACTCTGTGTCACCGTTGCACTCGTCGATGCGTCTAAGTTCGCTTTCGCAGAGTCCAATACAAATAAAGTTTCCGGAGGAACTACAGCCCCCCAAAAGCGTACAAGAAACGCCGTTGGCAGATCCAGGAACTGTAGAGCAGCTAGAGCGTCAGTCGCAGCCACAGTCAGAACTGGAGCCGGAATCAGAACCTCCACCCTCTCTTCAGCCAGAGTCTTCGGTCCCAATTCTGGCTCCAATGGCAAATGGAGATGAAGGAAATCACCACCAACCATCCTCATCTCCTTCGCAGTCACAATCACCACAAATGACCCTAATCTTAGCGCGGTTTGATAGCGATGGGGATGCGAATTCGCCAGTGGAGGTAGCGGTAGATGCATCGGAAGTCAGTAAAAATTCGCAAAAGCCTTCTGAAGATGAGGTGATGGCGGACGCTGATGATGTTGATGTGATTGGTTTGGAGGAACCCGTCGGACAAGCTGTAGCAAGTAGTGCAGGTGTTGCGGTGGAAGCCGGTAACTCACTTCATCTTACGGAACAGCCATCGCCGGAGCTCAGTCCCGTTATCATGGACACAGTCATTCCAGACGCTAGTGATAACGCTATGGACCTCGATATTGGATCAACTGATGTACCGATTCTAGTGACTAAGTCTGAGCCTGAACCTGAGCCCGAACCCGAGGTCGAGTCCGAGATAGAGCTTGAAGCCGCCTCAAAAGTCCCAATTGAAGCCACAATATCCGGTTTAGTTCCTTCTAGTCCTGGTCCTGACGCGTCGATAATTTCCCAGCCTCCCGCATCTGGCTCGCCTTTACTCCATAGTCCTTCTTTACCGACGGTATCATTATCTGGGCCTGAGGACAAAGCCCCCGGTCGTCCGCTTACTATAATATTGGAACCTCTAGCACCTCACCTTGAGGCTGATCTCGAACCTGACTCTTTGGAGAAGAAGCACGAAATTCTCGCTAATGCATATGTTCCTGCCGATTCCGATGTCAATGTCACGGTGGCGGATAGGGATGTTCGTCCCAACTCGCATATATCCCGTCAACTTTCACCTGCCGTATCCATTGTGTCCTCCACAGACGTACGACCGACACCGCCTCCTTCCACTGGGGCCGACGATACGTCACCGTCCTCTTTGGCAGCCGACAGTAATTCCTTGAACGCGGCCCACAACTCTCCTACGACTGCTCTTGCACCGCCTGAGCCGCCAAAGATCCGGAGGTCCATGGCTGATTATAAACAGCGCAAAAGACGAGAACGCGAAGAACAAGCAGCACGCGTGGTAGCATCGCCTGTGACGCCGATCACACCGTTGCACAGTGAACTGCCCATGACAGCAGTGGAGAAAGATACCGCTTCGACGGAAGAAGCCCAGACAGTTGAGCCTGAGAAACCTGTGACGGAGAACCAAGGGGGACCGGACGAGGGAAAAGTGGTGACCGAGGCTCAGAAGAAAGAGGAACATGCCCCTGAGCCTTTGCAGTCTTCGGTGTCATCTGCGGAGCCGAGAACTCCATCAATTGAGCCTAACCTGATGGCAGAGTCTGAAGTACGAAATCAGACACAAACCTTGCTTTCTCCTATCGTCCAGTTCATGGCGAAGCGCGAGATATCTGAGGAACGCATTGCTTTCTCACCGACGCCCAGTGCACACGGACCGGATAGCAAGGCATCTGCAACGACGGAAGTTGGCCACGAGCGTATTGACGATCGTGACATTTCTGTACAACAACTACCCCGACGTAGATCGCTGGAAGTAAGTCGGGCGCCGCCGCACGTCTTTTCTCCTCCGCCTCAAGCACAATCGGTGACCCAAGGGCGAGCGGCTACTCCACAGCCTGAAGAGGATGGTGAGATCACGAATACTTCTAGTCGACCGTCGTCGCCATCCGTTCCTCGCTTGCCGTTTGTTCCTATTCCGTCCGGTAAAGGCTTGCCAGTGTCGACATCGGTGCCTCTTGCATCAGTGTCGAAACCCCAACCTGTGCACGTTCCAACGCGTGCATCCCGGCCTAGCGCGCCTATTCCACCCACGCAGCCACGTTCGCTCAGAGATGTGCGTGTACATAGCTCATCTCCACCACGCACGAGTCGTGCACGTACACCGCCACCCCCCGCGCCATCTGCACAGCCTAAGCTTCCTGGCTGGGCGCAGCGGGAGCGCGCGGCATCCGGGATTGGATTGAGTTCCGGAGGCCCCAGCTCCGCCGGAAGCCGACCACCACCGCCCAGTGGTCCTCGTGCGCTAAGAGATAGAGATGCTCAGGTCCGGGCATCCCCAACCACGCAGGCACCGGGGAGGGGTCATACACAACCTCCACGTGGTCCGCTGGCCGACCGTGAACGCAGTCGTGACCGCGACAGAGAGCGTGATCGGGATCGAGATCGCCATTCTCCACCACGAGGCCGTCCGCCCGGATGGGCGCGAAGCTGGGGACGCGGACGAAGATAGTGGCTTTGTTTAGGACTTCTAGCTCTCGATCCCACCATTTTGACCTCTACATCTCGTCTTTTTTGGATCCATTCTTCACTATTCCGATCGACCTACTTTACACTTCAACAGCATCCATGGCCGCTGTATTTGTTCGATCGCTCTCCAATACGCTCTTTATTACGTTTCCCTGTACCTTTTGGGGCCCTATGTGCATTTTCGCTTTTCATGAATTATGTTCTTTATCTTCCATAGCCGTTTCTCTCTTTTTTCTAATGACGCATGTATCATGTATTGCCTTGACTGTCTCTTGTTACTCGCTGTGCTCTATACACCTTTCTTTATTTCTGTAAAGCTATGACCACACTGACGAACACTTCAGTCTGCTGGTGTGGGAGGACACGGAGCAAGTCTCGTGATGTGATGTATTAGATGCCGGCCGGGAATGGGCCCCGCTCTATCTTACTCCCACCACTGGAATATGGCGCCCGTCGCAACCACCAGCCCCATCGTCCCAGACATTAGCAGCCTCAAGGTCGGCGCTAAAAGTAACAATATTGACTTTGATGAGGCGGCAGTGAGCCCCTCGAGCACATCGCTTCCGAGGCCGCCTTCATTCTCAGACAAGCATGAGGAGCGTGCGTATCTAAAGTTCCGTCTTGCCCAGGCATTCCGTATCTTTGGAAAGCTCGGATACGATGAAGGCGTCGCGGGACACATTACCGTGAGGGTGTGTATATAAAACGGTGCTTCCCTAGATCGTGTTTTGTATAACACTTATTGTCCGCCTATGGTCAGGATCCAATTAAGTCGGATTGCTTCTGGGTAAACCCATTTGGATTGCACTTCTCGCTCATCCAACCGGGGGATCTTCTGCTCGTTGACCATGCCGGCAATATTCTCGACGAGTCTGGACCCACGCGTCTACTCAACACCGCTGCCTTCGCAATCCACTCTGCGATTCACGCCGCGCGCCCAGATGTGCTGTGCGCTGCGCACTCGCACTCTCCCTACGGACGTGCTTTCTCTACGCTCGGTCGAGAATTGGATATAATCACACAGGACTCGTGCGCGTTCTACCGCGACCACACGGTTTATAAACAATTCAATGGAGTCGTCCTCGCAGAAGAGGAGGGGCGTAAAATCGCGGAGACGTTAGGCAAGAAGAAGGTATGCTATTCCCCACTCACCAATGTGCCTGGGTTAGCGTTGAGCTGACGGCAATCATACAGGCGATCATTCTCCAGGTCTGCCGCATCAAGTTGATGTCATTTCACAGAGTGTCTGATTTGAATTTTGATTGAAACAGAATCACGGTCTGTTGGTGGCGACGCCCTCCATCGAGGCTACTCTGTTCTACTTTGTCGCACTCGAGAAAAGCTGCCATGTACAGCTCATGGCCGATGCTGCTGGTAAGACCGTGAAAATTGGAGACGAGGAGGCCGCAGACACATACAAGACCGTCGGCACCTCGTTTGGTGGCTGGTTCAGCGGTCGACCTGCATTCCAACTCCTGGAGGCCAACGAGGGTGTGAAATTCGAGTATCGTCCTGAGTGATGGATATTGAAATGATAAACAGCCGGTAATGATGACGCCAACGATAAATCAACTGCTGTACTTTTATGTAATTCACTTGTAAAACTTGATGATGAGTCGCATTTAGTCCGAAATTTGGGTGCGACAACTATATTCTAAGACTACGTCCGTTATTGTCATCAAACGGCTCGAACCTCTAATTTACTGATAGCTGTCTGGTCGCTCCAATACGGGGGAGGGAAAACATCTCTTACTTCGGCCGAGGAAGTGACAAGATGAACTCTGTGGCTTGTTATTTGTCTGTATTTGGTGTATAGAGCTTACAGTAATTTCTTTTCTTTTCTTTTGTAGATTTACAGAGGGGTACAGTACGTATTTAACGAGGCTCGTTCTCTGTATTTTTTCTTTCATAGACGCCATCCGTTGTCATATGATAGACCAGGGGTGGGGAGGAGTTACCCGGGCCCGTGTGCCGATTTTCCGTCATGTGATGGAGTTTCTACCGTGACGGTCTGCACCGACTCGAGCCGTGAGTGCCACTAGCCTGAGCCCCTTCAAGTTCTCTTTTACATGCGAATTTGCGAAAATAAGGTCCGTGTTTCCGGCTCGGAGCGACGAAATCTAGAAGACCTATTCCACAAAAGATGGTCGTACAGATGAATGGGAGTAACCTGGATAAGGACCTAAGTCTCACATACTACGAGTAACTAATGCCAAGGGAATATTTGAGGCCAACTTTGGTATCATTCATAATGTCTGAAGGAACGGAGATCGTACCCGAATGGCACAGCAGTCCTCCTTTGCAAATTTCCCTCAAGGGTTTCGTTTCAGATTTGTCGCTTCTGGCATAGGAGCCGCGGACTCCTGAAGAAGAATCATGATAACTTTTCATTACGTCCTATCTTGCTCACGCTGCCTTCCATGGGAAGTCCTGAGGATTTCTCCAAGATCATTTAGCAGCTCAGGGCCGGCAACTTCTCCCGTGGTCGGACCTTGACTTTTCAGGGGCAGCTATAATAAAGCCAAGCTCATCTGGGGCTCAACGTTAACATCATGATGTCGGGTACGGTTGTCTCAGAAACAGGGCTCGCGCCATTGTCCATACCTCATGTCTCCAGACCTTTCACCAATTATCCAGGAGCAACGTACATATTGCCTTCGGATGAAGAAGAGGCAAAAAGGTTACACCTTATTCTTACGGACGATATATGGACGTCATACTGAATATAATTTTCAGGCTGAGGCTGCAGCATAAGGTGCTGAAAGCTGCCTTCGAAGGTCGAGTGCTGTTGCCCCCATTCAAGGACCAGTCAAGCTACTTCGTTCTCGATTCCGGTGCAGGAGCCGGTGAGCTAAAAAAATACATGAAATCGTGCCATAAGCTCCTGCTGATATTAAGGACGCGGACAAAAAGCCGCCTGGCTCTTGGATGTCTGTTCGCGGCTGTCCCCGACGGCTATACTCCATGGCATTGATATCGAGAGTAGGCTTTTCCCGCCCTCGTATCCCTCGAATATCTCGTTCTCGATAGCTTCCGTGACGGCACTGCCAGAAGAATGGTCAAACAAATTCGACTTCGTTCACCAGCGATTGCTTATGGCCGCACTCAAACGGGACGAGTGGCCGGTAGCGCTCAAGCAGATGTTCCGGGTCCTCAGCCCCGGGGGCTGGGTCCAACTGGGCGAGTTCGGCAGCTGGCATGCAGGGCCCGTAAACAGAAAGCACGCAGTCATGCACCGTGCGCTTTTTGATTCCCGCAACCTTCACCTTGACATCTATGCGGATTTGCCTAGACTGTTAGATGAGGCGGGGTTCATCAATGTCAAGGTCGAGAAACGCGCTATTCCATTAGGCGTATGGGGGGGTCAACAGGGTATTGATGCTCGGGACAACCTTATCTCCGTCTTTCGCGCCATGAAGACACCCGTCCTCCAATCTGGTGGGCTTGGTTTTGTCGGCACAGAGGAGGATTTTGACCGGCTTCTCGATTCCTTGGAAAAGGAGTGGGACGAGACAGAGGGTGCTGAGATTGAGGCCCACATCGTATATGCTCAGCGACCCATGCCATCGCTCACATGAAGGACGTGAACTCTAACCACCCTCGTATGCCAGTGCCAATATTTTATTTCCTCCGGCCGATGACGAGCACAGTAAAGGAGCAGACAATGAACAGTGATTATGTCCGTCGGTTAAACGGACTCTTTGTATTTTTCATGACACTATTTCCAAGCGGGTTACAAGTGCATATTTGTTTTATCTTTGTCGATGACCTCCGAGTATTTGACGGACAGGGTGCCTCGTTCATACGACTTCGGCCTTTTCGTGGCCGGACGATTCCAATCGGGACTTTCCGAGTGTGACTTATAGTAGCTATCGGACCCAAATCCAGTGTTGACACTGGAGAGTGACACTTGAAAAATCGATTAAGCTGAAAAGTTGCATTAGTATCGCTACGAAAAGGGGCAATCGATTCTGGAGAAGTTCACTGGATCTGATCATCTTCGAGACTCTTAGATGTGAAACCGGGGATACCGTCTTTGCGAATGCATGGAAGGTCTTGTCTGTGAGAAAGGCTTTTGTTGTCGACTGAGAAGTCGAAGTCGGCAGTCAGTTTTTTTTCTTCATTGAATCGGTGCATTGGGCAAGCGTTGGTAGGCGTGTGAGAAAAATCGGGTGTAGTGGTTCCCTCGAAAAGTTATCTGTCATGTGTTGATAATGAGATCACAATCAGCGGTTGTGGTATTGCTTGCGGTTTGAAATTGAAGACACGGAGGTTGGGACCAGTGACGGCGTTCAATAGCGTAACTTAGGCTTTTGCTATGGAAGGAGTCGAAGCAAAATTTGCGGTGTTTGAGCTTGAATGCATTATGCAAGCGCCAGCGCTTTGATGGCATTTCCCACAATCACGAGTATTTAGTCGGGTATTTGACACGTAATAACCAGGTGTATTATTTCTCCCTCTCGCCTACAGGGCTTGAAACATATAATCCGACCGTGTAACGGCGGAGGGACTTTGGCGGGGAACCAAAGGGAAATAAAATTGCAGCTGGGACGAAAGAACGTTTATCCGGTTAGCAAACACCAAGCGACGCCCGGCTT
This sequence comes from Coniferiporia sulphurascens, assembly GCA_002794785.1. NCBI lineage: Eukaryota > Fungi > Basidiomycota > Agaricomycetes > Hymenochaetales > Hymenochaetaceae > Coniferiporia > Coniferiporia sulphurascens. Next base: position 22,125 of record NBBA01000008.1, on the reverse strand, counting down.
AGGTTACATTAAAATCATGACCCGATGGCTGATACAGACCAGCTAAGTTTGGTAAATCGTTCAATGTCCGATCCGACGCACACTCTAGATATTTGTGGCACTAACAACTTATTAGATGGAGCGCTCGTTGGCCTATTGGCCTGAGCGTAGGTTGCGTTATCATTTTATTTTCCCTAATTTATGCTTTTTACGCCGAAGTGAAATTGATACATATTAATACCCAGGGGGTCGGCAGCATGTCCGGATCGCGTCTTTGATGAAATCTCACGCCGGTTTCACTCATAAGGGATGATACCGGCAACTGTGTCTCACAGTTCCCAGCCCCACATGTCGAAAATACCCTCAAGAGTGGGCGAGTCGGCTTCCGCCCTGCCACCCATACCGCACTCCCCTCGAGTCAACAACCCCTTGACCTCTGACCACCACCATCTAACCCTCAGCACAGCCACTTTCGCCGCCCCTAAAGTCTCTGGGTTAACCACCCACACCTGTCTCCCTCACAGTAGACACTCGTCGAGCTGTTTTTCACTCAACTTTTACCATCCTCACTTCCCATCCCCCACTCCCCCTAACCCCTTTATTTTTCTTTCCCCCATGGCGAATTCTCCTAACCCTTCTTTCAGTAGCCAGACCTTCGCAAACACCCCAGACGAAATGCACCTTTACAACTCTCAATCGCCTAACATTCCAGCATCGCACTCTCCACCTCGCCCTCTTCCGTCTCCACCAAAAGAAAACCCAGAAAACAACGAAAAAATCGATATAATAGGATATCAGCAAATCTTACCGTCGTCTCAAACACCTTCCGTTCTATCTATGCCAACCTCTCAAGATCCCTCTTTCAATGCTCACTTCCAAGATTTCTCAACCACCTATGCCAATTACTCAGATATCACTCTTGCAGCCCCGGTGGCCACTCCTATGGACGTCGTCTTTCCCCTCGACTCTCAGTCTCTCCTTCAAGCAGCCTCCCCTTCCAACACGAGTCAAACGGCCCTCTCACACACACAAGCCCCTATCATGTCACATCAGTCTTCCATTCAGTCACATTCATCATCTTCTCCCGAAACTCTCACACACACACAACGTCGTCTTCGATTCACTCCATCACCAGACGAGTCTAACATCGAGGATCAAATTATCATTTCCGAAACTCGGAATGCGATCGAAAATATACTTGCCCCTGGCTCTTTCGAAGAATGGACTCTCTCTATCAAACAGATTCTCAATCTCATAGCGAAAACCTGGCCTTCTAAATATAATCAACATCTTACGGATCACTCCATGAACTCACTTGCCAACGCCATTCAACTTTTTCATCTTCATTTCGTTCCTTCCAATACCAAGGTCTCTGTTATTCATCCCGCTGACCCCAAGACTCCCATCATTTATCAAAAAATCACCATCGACGAATCGGGTCAGTTTGACTTTAAAGTTAAAAATCCAATCCTTTTTCCGGACTCTATGCACGATAACGCTTATGATGACGACGACGACCTACCGATTCATTCCGAAAAATCACCAGAAATCAACACTTCATCCCTTTCGGACATGTTCAACAATTTTCAGTCTACGCTTCAGGAACAAAACAAAAAACTCGCACAAGATCTTGAAGCTCGTCTAGCTACTAGAATTATTCAATTAGAAGAAACAGTGGCCATCATGGAAACCCACTCTAATCGTAACACGACTCCCGCAGTAGCTCACGACACTCGACATGTTTCTTTTTCTGATAACGATATAGAACCAGATAACGTCAGCCATGGATTCGTTCAACCTATCATTCAACACGAAAACATATCTCGACCTCGTCCTCTTGGCCCTCGTCAACGCACCCCGTCACCAGTTCTTCTACGAAACCCTATCGTCAACCAGCCCATCAGCTCACTCTCATACAAAGATCACCTCGGGCTCAATATGCCAGCGAACCAACCTAAACTCCTACCGTTGGCTCCTGCGTCCATTTCGACTCTCACACGTTACGTGGCGCGATTCCAAGGCCAGAATATCCCCTTATCTATCAGACCAAATTCCAAGACCCTCATTGATCGTATACAACTGAAACTGGATCGCATCCCTACGGCTAGACACATTCGGATCATTGGCGCGGATTGGAACATGGCTGGAAACTGCATTTTTTCGTTCCCTAGTAACATTTCCATTAACTCCATTAACACTATTATTCCGATCCTCAAGGAAGCATTCGAATTACGCCCAAACCATCCTCTTACAATCACCCGTGACACCAAATGGTCCAAAGTCATTATCAGCAATATCATTATGTCAAACGGGCCCAATATGCCAATCTTTACTGAACTCGAAATACTCCGATCTCTTCTTCTTAACGATTTATTCCGCACTCTCAAAATTACTCAACCTCCTCGTTGGGCACGTAACCCGGAATTTATCACTAAATCTCGATCATCAATTTCTTTCGCTTTCGAAGACCCCAACGGTGACCTCCTACGCAAAGTTACCTCCTCAGTATTTTTCATTTTCGGCCAATCCACGGTTCCCGTCGAATGGAAACCCAAACTGCGTTTCTCCCAATGTACCAAATGTTGGAAATTCGGTCATCTTACTATTCAGTGCAATCAACCTCTCGGATGCCGATACTGCGCCTCCAAACGTCACCTTACTTCTCAACATCAGGAAATGTGTTCGGGATGCTCTAGTGCTTGATACCAAGATAACCAGCCTTGCGATCACTTTTACTGTGTCAACTGTTCAGGTGCTCACCCAGCCGACTCCATAGACTGTCCTCAAAGGGCGCTATATTATAATCGCTTTCCTGCACCAGTTCGAATGACGCTCTCGTCACCACCGTCACCTTCTATTACTAACCCGAACCTTATTAACGTCCACCCGTCACGACATAACTTATTTACTAACCCGTCTTCTGCTCAACCTTCTTTGTCTTCCATGCACGTCGACCCGCACACTTCAGTTCACGATGACACCTTATGAATCATATGGCCCTACGCATTCTTCAGCTCAACGTAGCAAAAAGCGGACCCCGTACTACACGACTTCTCAACAATCCCAACCTACACATTCTCGTTCTTCAAGAACCCTTTATCGGTTTTTCTGGTCTTAATCGCTCTGATTCTAATCCGGAGGGAACTCCTATCTTTCTTCCTATTAAACACCCGTCCTGGGATTATTTCATTCCGTCTTACGACACTAACTCTCCAATTAAACCTCACGTTATTACTTACGTCAGGAAATCCTTCCCACATTTATCAGCCATTTCTCGTCAAGACATAACGAACCACAAAGACTTCATGACTATCGACGTCACCTATTTAAATAAAACTTTCCGCCTTATTAACGGCTACAATTACGGACCAGGGATTTTAGGCGACAACGTTCGTTTCCTTACTGACATTGATCTTGAATACGACATTCCGACATGCGTTATGGGCGACTTCAATTTACACCACTCAGAATGGGGCCTCCCGAATACAGCCAATCGTCGTATATCTGCAGACGCCGAAAATTTCCTAACGTGGACTCAAGATCAATCACTATTTATCCTTAACGACACCGATTTCCCGACTAGAAAAGGACAACACAAACAAGCTGATTCAATCATCGATCTTACGCTTCTCAATTTCTCAGCCATCCTCACCGATTTCTTTTTTGATTGGACCTGCGTCGATATGGCAGCATATTCATCTGACCATATTCCAATTACTCTCGCATTTCTTCCTATTAACACTGACTTCCAGCCTGACGAACCAACCATCTCATACAAATATGACCCAGATCGCAAGAAAGAATGGATCGAAAAATTCAGTTTTCACCTCGATAACCAACCGCTTCCCATTATTACGTCTAACGAATCCGTTTACGATTATACTAACAAACTTTCCGAAAAAATATTACTAACAACTTCCGAAATCATGCCTCAAACGTCGTCAGTAACCTTTTCATATTCATACTGGTGGAATGACGAATGCGCTCAAGCTATCCGTGCATTCCGGGACTGCTCCGAAAATTTCGAAAAAGAACATTTACACAAAGAAGCTCGCCTCATTTTCAAAAAAGCCAAACAATCCTGGGCGACATCCGTTCTCGAAGGAGCGTCATCTTACGACATTTATCGCTATGCCAAATGGTCATCCAGAAAACGAAAAACACGCACCCCACCTATTCTATACCAAGATCAGTTTGTACATTCACCAAAAGAACAAGCGGACGTCTTTCATCAATCCTTTTTCTCAAATAATCCAAAACCAAACGTCACCGCTCTTCCTGATGACCCGCCTAAGAAACCAACTCGATCATCACCACGTATCACGCAAAATGAAATCGATTCTTGCCTTAACCTCACTCACAATAACTCGGCACCAGGCATTTCGAATATTTCCTACGCTTACGTTAAATGGGTCAATTCAGTATATCCTTCTATTTTACTCGATTTATTCAACGAATGTTTTTCTCGTCATATTCACCCATGGAAAAATGCTAACATTGTACTAATTCCTAAACCTAACAAAACCGACTCTAGTAATCCTAGATCTTACCGCCCCATCGCTCTCCTTGAATGCATAGGAAAAATCATGGAAAAAGTCATCGCCAAACGCCTTACGTGGGATATCGGACGTTATAATCTTGTTTCTACCATTCAATTCGGGGGCCGTTCAAATTCTTGCACCATCGACGCAGGCCTATCTCTTATTCACGACATTCAGATCGCCCACAAGAAGAAACTATTCGTATCAGCATTGGCTATCGATATAAAAGGATATTTTGATAATGTTAACCACGCTCGTCTTTTACATTCTCTTCATCTTCTAGGCTTCGACGAAAAAATTATTCTTTGGACACAAGCTTTTCTATCTGATCGTCATATATCCTTTAAAATTGACAATTTCATTTCAGACCAAAAACCAATTCATAACGTCGGCATTCCACAAGGCTCTCCCATTTCCCCAATACTATCTACCATTTATACCGCATTCATACTTGATTCCTTCAATTTTTCTTCAAACACCTGCCTCAAAGCCTACGTCGATGATCAACTTATCCTAGTTTATTCCGATTCGTATCAAGAAAACATTTGCATCCTTAAAAAAGCTTTTATTATCATTTCTAACAAACTTAACGACATTCAACTCTCCGTAGACCATTTAAAATCCGATCTTATTCATTTCATCAGACACGGTTTCTCTCCACCCTCTTTTCCTTCCATCGTTCTCCCTAACATCCATGGTCCCTCAATCACCATTACGCCTTCTCCAGTTATTAGATGGCTCGGTTTCTATCTTGATCAACGACTCAACTTTAACGATCACATCCATCGCATGTGCATGAGAGCACGCTCAACCACCATGGCCTTACGCATACTCGGAAACACCATTCGTGGTCTCTCATTCGCCAACTTTCGTACGCTACATTTCGCCAACATTCTCCCTGTCCTCACATACGGCTTCCAACTCTGGTTTACCGGAATTCGACAACATTCCAAAATCAATAAAATGAGCGTCGCTCAAAATCAAAGCCTACGCCTTCTTACAGGAACTTTTCGCACAACACCGTCTCACGCGCTTCACCGCATCGCACATATTCTCCCTATTCCAATACTTCTTCAAAAACATAATCAATCTACCGCCCTTCGTCTCAACCGCCTACCTCTCAATTCGCAACTTCTTAATCGCCTTCCGTCATCATGGCCTCGTCTTCCATCTTCTAAACCACCTATTAGCTCCCGACATCATTCCACTTCCGCCAAACCAAAAACTCAACTACATCGCCTCGCTTTTCTTTCAGACCCACGTATCGAACATATTCAACCATATCTCGCTCATCCGTCTCAACATCTCCCGTCTAATTCATCTCAATACCACTATCAACCCCTTTCCTATTTCCTTGATTCTGGCACATCTTCCTCGGATCGAAAAAATTTCCAAAAAAACAAAATTATCCTTTTACACGATTCTTTATCAAAAAATATTCACAATTTAATAGTTTACACCTGTTACAATTTTCCTTTACTTACCCTTCCTGCGCTGACTCACTTCCCCTTCATCGTCATTAGTCAGCGCAACTCCCCCATTTCTCTCTCTTACTCATCCTTATTCGCCTTACACCATACGACGCCATGATGACGCCCTATTGCACCATCATGACGTGCTTTGCTTACTGATCACCGTACTTGTATTACCAAGGCATTCCTTGAGTTTCCAGGACCTTCTATAAGGCTGGTAAACACACCTAACCAAGTCGCTACAGTAACAAACACCTAAAGTAACATATAAGCATGTAACTTCGGTAGCACAAGCCCTAAGCTTGTGCTCTTTGTTCATACAAGCCCATTATCTGTTACCACCAGCCTACTGTGCGCCACTTAGCTATAAGTCGCTTCGTCGTAACCTGACTCGCTATAAGAAGCCTACCTCATCCACATCGCCGATTAGGAAGCCCCATCGCCGATCATCTCCGCCTTACGACATCTAGGAAGCCCTGTTGCCGTACCATCAGTCTCGATGATCAGGAAGCCCCAACGTCGATCACCGTGTAACCATTGAGCTTAACACTAGCACAAGCTTTCCCAAATTTTTTGCTGACGTATCCAACGTCCAAGCACCACCCCTTTGCCCAACCTGTCGAAACTAGCCATTCCACAGCCCGTTTACCCCCTCATCGGAGGAACTTGGGACCACGACCTCAAGTGCTATAAGAAAAAGCAACCCAACTCAAACGACTACGACTATTACTCGTGGTTAGAAAACACCAACGGAGATTTCCAGTGGTTCAAAGCCAACGACGCCGAAGACGCCAGCACTACCTTCCTCCAAAACGTACCTAACTACCGCACAATCTTCCCAAAAACCCAAACTCCACCACCAATGTCATCAACACCAACACCAAAAGAAATAAACCTTGCTCGCCCCAACACGTTTGATGGCAATCGAAAATACGCCCGCCGCTTTTTATCCAGCTGCGAAGCATATCTCCATATCAACCGACACATCTACACCACGGAAGAACTAAAAATCAACTTCGTACTCTCATACATGCAGACAGGGACTGCTGGAGATTGGGCCATCAACCGGGAAACCCTTGCATCAGCCTTGGTCAAAGATACAACGGGCAAGATCCTCAACACTATGGTGGGATATGGCACATGGAGCGATTTTAAATGCGACTTCCGCAACACATTCATCACCACAGATGACGTTGCCGAAGCATCCCAAGAAATCATGACTCTTCAGCAAACGGGATCTGCTGACGACTATAATAGTCGCTTCCAATCTCTTGTCACACGAGCAGGAATGTCTGGAGACAATAACCTCATTCCCATCTACGAGAAAGGTTTAAAACACGGCCTACTATCACGAGTACTAGCAAGCACCAAAACGCCCTCCACCATCGAGGAGTGGTACCGAGAAGCATCCAAACAAGACGCCGTCTACCAACGACTCAAGGCCCTTCGTGGCCCGGGGCCAGCCCCCATTAAACAAGAAAACCGTTTCCGTAATCTAGGAAATAATCAACAGCGCCGACCCTATCAGCCGAACCAACGCACGACACAAGGAACAACCACCGGTCGTCCCCCGCGCTTATCAGAAGAAGAACGAGCAAAGTGCATGCGTGAAGGACGATGCCTGGCGTGTAGAGAGAAAGGTCACAACGCACGCGATTGCACCAAGTACCAACAGCGAACGGTCTGCACGATTGACAACGCATTTCCAATCATCGAAACGCCGGAACCAGCATCTACAGACCAAGCTCCTGGGGCAGTCGCAGCCAGCATACGAAACCTACTGAACCAATTCGACGAAACAAAGAAAGACGAAATCTTTGACATTCTGGACAAACAGGGTTTTTAAAGAGGAAGCTTAGACGGACGCTAAGTCTTCCTATTACAATGTCTCCAATTGTAAATTCAGATCCCTCACTCCCTGCAATGAAGATCCCAATTTCTATAATTGTTTTTGACAAAACCGTCCCTACAACGGCGCTCATCGATTCTGGCGCAGAAGGCCAATTCATCGATGCCAAGTTCGTAATCAAACATCGCATACCCACGCGAGAATTAGCCCGTCCCATTACAATCCTTAATGCGGATGGATCCACCAACGAACACGGAACTATCACCCAGTACACTTGGAGATTAACCCGCATCGAAGGAAAATCCCTTCCCCTAAAACTTCTAGTAACGTCGTTAGGAAAGGAAGACGTCATCCTGGGTCTACCTTGGCTAAAAAACCACAACCCGATCATCAACTGGCAGAAAGGCACCCTCACCATGGCAAAAATCACCACGGCTACTTCGCTCGCCCAAGAACAGGTTAAAGAAACAAAACCTGTGGAACAGATGATACCCCCGAATATCATCGATACCTCGACATTTTTCGCAAAAAAACGGCAGAACGATTTCCAATCTCGAGAGCATATGACCACGCAATTGATCTCAAGCCGGATTTTATACCACGAGACTGCAAAGTTTACCCATTAGCACCCAAAGAACTGGCAGCACTGGATGAATTTTTAGACGAAAACCTACGAAAAGGATACATTCGTCCGTCCAAATCACCCATGGCATCGCCTTTCTTCTTTGTCGGAAAGAAGGATACCAGCTTACGAGGATGCCAAGATTACCGTGCACTTAACGAGGGAACCATCAAAAACGCGTACCCACTACCACTAATCAGCGACCTAATGGATAAACTCAAAGGGGCCAAATACTTCACGAAACTCGACCTCCGGTCTGGGTACAACAACATTCGAATCAAAAACGGTGACCAGTGGAAAGCCGCGTTTAAAACCCCACGAGGACTATTTGAACCAACGGTCATGTTTTTCGGACTATGCAACTCACCAGCCACGTTCCAAGCATTCATGGACGACACTTTCCGCTTCGCAATCCTCGAGGACGGAACATTGATTTACATGGACGACGTCCTCATCCCAGCCAACTCCATGGAAGAACTTCATCAACGCACTTGTCGCGTACTTGACATATGTGCAGCCAATGATCTTTATTGCAAACCGGAGAAATGCTTATTTGGAGTACAACACGTTGAATTTTTGGGAATGATCATTACCCCAGACAACATCCACATGGATCCAGTCAAATTAGCGGGAATCGCCGATTGGCCTATTCCGCAATCAGTCAAACAACTTCGAAGCTTCATGGGTTTCTGTAACTACTATAGACGGTTTATCCCCAGCTTCTCGGACGTCGTCTACCCTCTCAATGAACTTACACGTACCACCGAACAATGGAAATGGACACCTGAACGAGATCAAGCATTTAGAAAACTCAAAACACTTTTCCTAAACAAACCGGCACTACTGGTACCTGACCCTACCAAACCGTTTATCCTCGAAACGGACGCATCTAAAGTAGCTTCTGGAGCGGTACTATATCAGGCAAATTCTAATGGTGATCTACAACCATGTGGCTACATTTCAGAAACGTTCGGCCCAGCCCAACAGCGCTATGAAGTATATGACAGAGAACTGCTAGGAATTATACGAGGCCTCGAAACATGGCGCCATTACTTACTCGGAAACCTGCACACTACCACAATCTGGTGTGATCATAAAAACCTATCTTACTTTAGGTCGGAACGGCGCTTAACACCAAGACAGTCACGATGGAATCTCTTCTTATCCCAGTTCAACTGCGTAATCACACACCAACCAGGAAAGTCCATTCCGGGCGCTGACGCACTATCCCGACGACCCGACCACGGCGAAGAACCACTGGAGGAACGGATTATGCTCCCCAAAACCTTGTTTATCGGAACCATTAACTCGGACCTCCAAAATCGCATTCGAGACGCCCAAGAAGGGGATTCGTTTACAAAAACAATACAAGATGCACGAGCACTAAAAATCCCGTCTCCATTCCGATCCTCACTTAACGACTGGACAGTCGATTCTGGCCTTCTACGTTACAAAAAAAGGGTCTATATACCTGACAACATGGAAATCAAACGGGAAATTCTACAAATGTTTCATGATCTACCATCATTCGGACACCCGGGAACTTTCAAAACGACACAACTAGTGCGACAGCACTATTGGTGGCCAGGATTAACTGTGTTCGTAGGAAATTACGTCAAAGGCTGCGCGGCATGTCAACAGATGAAAATTAACACACACCCAACCAAACCTCCCATCCTTCCGATACCGGCAGACGCATCAATGCTTCCATTCCAGTCAGTATCCATGGATTTCATCACAGACTTGCCCGAGTCCAAGGGATACAACTCAATCATGGTAGTCGTGGATCACGACTCCTCGAAAGGGATAGTTCTCATCCCATGCCACAAGACAATTGACGCACTGGGAACGGCAAAATGTTATCACGATAACGTCTACCGACGTTTCGGACTTCCTAAGCGAATCATATCGGACAGGGGACCACAGTTCGCATCACAGGTATTCCAAACCCTATGCAAACGCCTCGGTATTAAATCCAAACTGTCAACGGCGTATCACCCTCAAACTGATGGACAAACCGAACGTACCAACCAGGAAGTAGAGGCCTATCTGTGCATCTATTGCGGCACATCGCCTCATTCATGGACTGACTCAATCACGGACCTAGAATTCTCACACAATATTCAGACCCATTCAGTCACCAAAACTTCACCATTCACCATCATGCTTGGATACAACCCTATACCCATCCCCGCGGTAATAGAGGAAACAGATCTTCCCTCTCTCTCACAACGACTACGCCTTCTTTCATCAATCAGAAAAGAAGCGCTAGCGGCTCATGACCTAGCCCGGGTTCACATGGCACGTTTTGGAACACGAGGCTTCCGACCATTCAAACTTGGGGATAAAGTTTGGTTAGAAGCCACTAACCTACGTTTTCCCAACCGATCCCGCAAATTATCGCCCAAACGAGAAGGACCATTTCCCATAGCTCAGGTACTATCACCTCTGAACTATCGCCTCAAATTACCCGAGGCATGGCGCATTCACCCCGTTTTCCACGCCTCGCTTCTTTCGGCGTATTCGGAGACCGACACACACGGACCGCCATTCAGTCAACCACCGCCCGATCTGATCGAAGGTCAGCAGGAATACGAAATCGAGGCAATCATTTCACACAAGGGCGCCGGAAACCGACGGCGTTTCCTAGTCAAGTGGAACGGATACCCGTCTTCCGAAAACCAATGGCTTACCGAGAAAGATCTCTCACATGCTTCTAACATCCTAGAAAAGTATAAAAACCTCAAAAAAATCACATAACAAATTCTTTACCCCACTCACCTTGTCAACCACATGCCCACTGCCTATATCACCAACAACGAACACCTGTGGTACCTTGCCATAGCAATCCCTACAGGCTTATTCGTATTTGTCTGTGCAATCACCTCAACCATTAGTCACCGCCGCCACAGAAATCCTTCCTCAACGTCTCACATCCGATATCCCACCGTCGCAAACCATCGACCACTCTCTCCAACCCTGCCAATCCAAAATCCCCCGATCGAAGTCCAACACCAAGAATACCAACCCCGTAGATCCCAACCTACTCGCCGAGACGTAATAGAACAGCTCCGGCGCACCTTTCCTGCGGACTTCATTCAACCCGCGGATCTCACCGAGATCGAATTTGAGATCGAAGGTCTCGAAAACCAGCTAAGTCAATCCGATCCACCATCGGTTGATCTACTCCTTCACCTCGCCAATTTACACGATCAAGCGGTAATCTACCATGAACTCGCACTCGCAGCCCAACTCCAGGAACAGCGGCACCAGCGCAGAGTACCGTCGCCGACACCACATGGCAACACGACGCCGGTACCCGACACAGAACTCGAGCCGCCACACCGCACCCCTCCTCCCACGTACCATCCTCCAGCACGTACTGGCAGCCCCAGACCTGGACGCCGACGTCAGTCGTCTCCTCGCATCTCACCCCCGAGCCCACCAAGTCAACCGGATGCGACAACGCCTACGGACAGTGGAGGACATGCAACGCTTGGCATGGCACGCACAGGAGATAACGGAGATGCTAGACTCCCGCCTCAGTAATCTTGTCGACGATCTCAGATTGCTACGAAACACGGACTACGAGGCACTAGAGGAGGAAGGTATACACCAAGTACTCATCCCCCTTCACCCTCAGGCACATCTTTACCGCCCCACACCTGTTCCACCTCTCGTCCAAACGGTTCCCTCGTCCCCCGCGGTCACTCGACAAAATTCGGCCACTCAGACGGAACCACTCCCAGTAATCATTACGTCGCACTCTCAAGAGTCATCACCGTCATCATCCCGCACTCACTGCTCAGCATGCCTCTCACCCGCACACCTCACCACGTATTGCGTACAATATACGTGTCCTTGGTGCAAAAAGGCAGCACCTCGTCATCCTCCCGGGGAATGTCCACAACACGGACAGGAGCAAGTGACCGACAACGACGAAAACCGACCGCCGCCACAGCGCAACGACCCGAACAGAAGACGCACGGTACACCTATCCGATTTAGGAGCGCGTGCACTACTGCAAGCCTACATGGACGACGTCGAGGCTGGGATCAACCCCGATGACATAGACATGGGGTCAAACAACGACGAGCATTCGAACTAAGGGTTTCCTAGTCCGCAATGACAGTAAACTAGCGTGCGTCCGCAACGACCCTAAACTACTACTCCTGGGTACGACCTTAAAAGGCCCGATAGTGCGTTTTCCTTTCTTCATTTTTCTTACGCCCATTTCTCTGCTTGTTATCGCCCTTATTGGCAGCTTGCCTTTTCCTTATCGTTTATTGGCCTTCACTTGGCCCTATAGGCTACTATGACTCGCAATCCGGGTTAGGGATTCTTTTTGCATCAGTTTTCCGCTTTTTCACCGTCGTAAAGACATTATACCATTAATATTGGTGAAAGACCAGGATTAGGTACCAAAGAGTGCGGCAACAAACTCTGCGGTGAGCCAGACATTACACTTAAAGACCTGTCTGGTCGGCATCTTGATACACCTGGATTTTTTTTCTCTTCTCTTATACTTTATTTTTTTATTGACAATTCGGTGACTTGTCGATCCTAAATGGGAGGCAATGTTACAATTTTCCTTTACTTACCCTTCCTGCGCTGACTCACTTCCCCTTCATCGTCATTAGTCAGCGCAACTCCCCCATTTCTCTCTCTTACTCATCCTTATTCGCCTTACACCATACGACGCCATGATGACGCCCTATTGCACCATCATGACGTGCTTTGCTTACTGATCACCGTACTTGTATTACCAAGGCATTCCTTGAGTTTCCAGGACCTTCTATAAGGCTGGTAAACACACCTAACCAAGTCGCTACAGTAACAAACACCTAAAGTAACATATAAGCATGTAACTTCAGTAGCACAAGCCCTAAGCTTGTGCTCTTTGTTCATACAAGCCCATTATCTGTTACCACCAGCCTACTGTGCGCCACTTAGCTATAAGTCGCTTCGTCGTAACCCGACTCGCTATAAGAAGCCTACCTCATCCACATCGCCGATTAGGAAGCCCCATCGCCGATCATCTCCGCCTTACGACATCTAGGAAGCCCCGTTGCCGTACCATCAGTCTCAATGATCAGGAAGCCCCAACGTCGATCACCGTGTAACCATTGAGCTTAACAACACCGATGGTTCCAAAACTTACAAAAACAACAAATCCGCCACCATTTCTTCATTCGTTATCTATCATCATGGTCTCGTAGCTGATCTCGGCCACTTCTACTGTTCTCCCTCAGGCTCATCGTTCGACGCAGAAATGTACGCTCTTGCAAAATGTACCGAACGCATCTCTCTCTTTCGTAAACGTCACATCTTTTCTTCATCTCATATTAACAACATTCATTTCTTCTCCGATTCATCCTCTTGTATCCCCGCCATTCTTGACTTATCCCCTCACGCGGCTCAATGCTCTTCCAAAATATTCCGCAAGTTTACAGACACATTTACTTCCAACACCAGACATCATATTCATCTTCATTGGTCCCCAGGTCACCTCGACATACCCGGAAACGTCATCGCCGACAATCTCACGCACTTTTCCCCAATTGGCCGTCCATTCCTTTTAAAAACATACGCAGGAGAGAAGGAAGACATAAATTTGCGCGCTATCACATCATGGTCTCACCAAATCCAAAATACAAAAAACATATTGGAGTCCGCGTCATTCAACACCATAACCGGAATACCATCTTCGAAACTACCACAATTTTGGAAAAAATTCTATTATCCTCGAGACATATCCTTGCGCATCTTTCATGCTATTACTGGACACGGCCACTTTGGCGACTACTATCGGCGTTTCGTACCCTCCGAACTCATATCATGCCCATGCGGATCACCCATACAAACCAGAGATCACATTATTCGTCGATGTCCTCTTCTAAAATCCGCTCGCATTCAGGCATTCGGGAACGTCATTCCACCTCCGGACCACATTCTTTTTACCAAGGAATCATATCTTCAAAAACTCGCTTCCTTTTTCAATTCTTCCAACGCGTTTACTAAATCTTTTACTGCTCATGACCCAATACCCATCTCTCGCTTCTTCCCACCTTGATCTCATATACGTTTAAAATTCAGAAACAAAATCCTCATACCTTTTTCGTAGAATCAAAACCAGAAACTTCATATCTTGTTAATCTCCTCTGACACTCCACTTCCGATAGTCTCACATCCGCATCTTTTACTTTGTAATGTAGCGGTATACAAATGCTGAATTAAAAATAAATAAAAAATAAATAAAAAAAACTCCCCTCGAGTATTCAATAATTACCCTGGTTCCAACTATGTTCTCCCTGCTGATGAACAAGAGGCTAGGAGGTCAGATTGTCTGGTTTGAGATTCGATATGTGTCTGAATTGTCCCCTTCCACAGGCTAACACTTCAGCACAAATTGTTTAAAATGGTCTTCGAAGACAGAGTTTTGCTTCCTCCTTTTAAGAAGGATTCAAGTTATGCCGTACTCGACTCTGGTTCTGGAACAGGTTCGTCTAGACTCTTGCAGGGGAATATTTTAGTTTGTTCATTGTTTCTTGGCAGGTGCCTGGCTGCTAGACATCGCTTCTCAAATATCTCCGTCGGCCATTCTGCACGGGATCGACATTGAGGGCCGACTTTTCCCGCAAGTTCGCCCTTTAAACGTGTCCTTCTCGGTCACTTCAGTCACAGCACTTCCCAAGGAATGGACAGAAAAATTCGATTTTGTTCATCAGAGGTTATTATTGGCCGCGCTCAAGCAGTCAGAGTGGACGCAGGCACTTGGCCAGATGTACCGTGTTCTTAAACCGGGTGGCTGGATACAGCTCGGCGAATTTGGAGACAATTATGCCGGACCAATCAACGAAAGGCACGCTCGCTTACGCCGAGCACTTTTCGCATCCCGCGATCTCGTGGTCGACGTCTACGATGAGCTCCCTTCGCTGCTCCGGAAGGCGGGGTTTGTTAGTATCACTGTAGAGACACGGTCGATTCCGCTTGGAGCGTGGGCGGGACAGCAAGGAGTAGAAGCACGCGACAATTTCATCTCGGTCTTCCGAGCCATGAAGACTCCTATTCTAAAGTCTGGGGGTTTTGGATATGTCGAGTCCGAGGAAGATTTTGATCAGCTCATCGACGCCCTAGGGAAGGAGTGGGATGAGACGAAAGGGGCAGAGAAGAAAGTTCGGATAGTGTACGCCCGGCGTCCCGTTGATTAGACTATCGAGATTCACATACTTTATTTACAATTTACAATCTTTACCCGGCTACCTAGTGCTCTAGTGGAGCTTCTCTGAGTCAATTTGTTAAATGCTTCCCGATTTCAGGAGGTCACAGAAATGCTGCCGTAACTTCTTCGAACGTAAAGTTAATGCATGTTACTGGATGATACAAGGCATGCCTTTTGAATTTAAAATGCTAATAAGACGATGGCCCGGATATTCAAGCTTTAAGCTTCCAGATTAGACTTTCCTACCACAGATTTCATTCATTACTTACATCGATTGGCCAGACTGCGAATTCATGCAGACCTGTGGTGATTCTGAAAAGTTGTGGGCCGTGGCTCTCTTTTCGAGTTGTGACTGACTCGAACGTCTGCCTAAAAAGGGATCGGAAATGAATCTGATTTACAAGAATGAAGACAAGCGTACTGATGAGATCATTTGGCCTTGAATCTGGTGTATGAGACATGAGGGTTATGAGTTGCTTTGATCCCTTTTCCGTTCTTTATATTCCCCTGAGAGTATTCTAACTTGAAGCTGCGATTCCAGAGTTCCATGGCTCGTGAGAAATTATAGATCTTGCACGTAGTCTATGTAGGAGCTAAAATGAGGCTGGTAGACTGAAATACCTTACACGACTCTGAGTATCGGTATAAGACCCCATTGAAGTCGCTCTTCACATGCAAAATCCGCGCAAAAACGGAGTTTGACTATTCGGACTTTCGGCTTTCTGGGACTTTCCGTAGAAAGTAAACATACCCAAATACGCAAAATTCCCGCAATCACGCAGTTCTCCGCCACTGGCGAACTTTTGAATCTGAAGCTGCTTGCCAGGGCCTTACGCCTAATGTCAAGTAAAGGGTTCTGGGTCTCTATGCTTGAGAAACGCTCGTTCCAGATATTCAAGGAGGATATATCATCGCAAAGGTGAAGCATGCATAGATCTACTAAGGTTTGCTAAGAACAGAAGATTCAAGGAGCTGGTGGCTTCTCGGTACTAGTCGTTCTGAAATCGGAATAAGACTTATTAGGACTTTCTAGTCAAGATATTTTGGGCTGTTCTCATGGTCCTCTAAGTCAATCTGCTAGTGCCTTCGCATAAATTAAGCTGCCGAAAATCGTGTCCGTGGGTTGACCCATAACACCCCCCATAACACTCCGTCTAGACATGGATTCTCCCGTGTCCTCAGGTATGACTGAACCTGACCGCTTGGCGTGGTCCATTCCGCACATTCCTCGCGTGTTTCACAAGGACCCAGATTCCAATTACATTCTTCCTGTGGACGAACAAGAAGCCGAAAGGTCCGTCTGTCTGACTTGTGGTTCGGAATTGTCCTAAATGCTCTCGCACCAGGCTTGAACTCCAGCATAAAGTGTTTAAGGGGGCGTTCGAGGGCAGGCTTCTACTTCCTCCTTTCAAGAGCGGCTCCGGTTATGCTGTGCTTGATTCTGGCGTTGGGACCGGTACGTTGGCGACCTTTCATCGTCTTTAAAGAACTTTTCATAATACTTCTTATCTTGACAGCGGCATGGCTTCTAGATATAGCCTCCCAATTATCACCGTCAGCCATTCTGCATGGGATCGACATTGAAAGTACTTTTTTCCCAAGGGCGCGCCCTTTGAACATGTCGTTCTCGGTCAACTCAATCACAGCGCTTCCCGGAGAATGGTCAAATAAATTTGACTTTGTCCACCAGAGGTTTCTGTTTAGTGCACTCAAACGAACGGAATGGCCTCAAGCAATCAATCAGATATTCCGTGTCCTCAAGCCGAGCGGCTGGGCTCAGCTTGGCGAATATGGGGATAATTATGCCGGACCAATCAACGAAAGGCACGCTCGCCTACGCCGAGCACTTTTTGCATCTCGCGATCTCGTGGTCGACGTCAGCGATGAGCTCCCTTCGCTGCTTCGGAAAGCAGGATTTGTTAATATCACTGTGGAAACGCGATCGATTCCGCTTGGAGCGTGGGCGGGGCAACAAGGCGAAGAAGCACGCGACAACCTTGTTTTAGCCTTTCGTGCTATGAAGACTCCTATACTCGAGTCTGGGGGTTTCGGTTTCGTCGAATCTGAGGAAGAATTTGATCGGCTCATCGACGCTTTAGGGAAGGAGTGGGACGAGACAAAAGGTTCAGAAAAGAAAGTTCGGATAGTATATGCGCAGCGTCCTGCGGAATAGGTATATGACATTCACGGAGATGACCAACCTTGTACGTCAATTACTTAGTCCTCTTGTCGTGTCGCGCGCCACCGTCTTGACTTATGTTCAAAGCTTGTTTGTGTATTCAAAATATCTTTTACCAAATCTATTGAGGCTCGCTGCTGTTTGATTCTCGGGTTGACGGAAGTAACTTAGATACAAAGTTACGGGGCTTAATGTACACCACCGAAAGTGAACGAGGTCTACTATCGATAAAGCACAACCCGGAATAAAGCAGAGGAGCGTCTTACTAAATACCGCGGCGTGCATGTGAGTATACTTGAGTGGACGTACGGACGGGCATTTCTTTCTGGCTCTTTTAGTCTGAGAGTGGGTGTACAGCCTTATACAAACTTTAATTCCTTGTACAAGAGATCATGGAACCATACAGTTATATTAGTTTGTATACATATTTACTGGTCGAAGATACATCAGAAACTGTGGGAACTTATCCCGGTACGCTGGGCATTAAGCGGCTGAATTAATTGTTGGCGTTGTCATTGATCTCGCCGCGCTGATCAATGGACACCTGGTTCAGCGAGACCACACGTCGACGATCGACATCACCACGGATTCCCGCAGGAGGGAGGGGGATCAGCTCATCCTGCGCAACCCTTGAAAGTTTTGGAAATAAGTATTGGATAGAACGGAGTATGAAGAGGAAGGGAGTAGAACTAACTGGATGTTAAGTGACGATTGGACTGAATGCTCAGCAGGGGCACCCAAAATGAGAATCTTCTCAACGTATGTTGCATCGTAAAAGATGCCCACTAGGCCAGAGTCCTACGTTGCATTGAGATTAGTCGGAATTCAAATGCTAGAATGAAGGATAAGAAAACGAACCTGTGTAGCCTGTGTGTTGAGTTGCGCCGCCTGTATGGCGTTCAAGACGTTGATCGTCGCGGCACGCTCGAGGATGCGCTCTCCTTGGAGCTGCTGCTTGTACTGGTCTCGCGTCAGTGGAACGCCGTTGAACACCACCTGCGCATTCTTTGACACAAAGTTGTTGAACGCCTGATCGAAATCCGTCTGGGTCTTCGCCGTGATGAGGGCGGTGAGACGCTGCTGCGCCCAGGTTTTCAGAGGTGGGAGGACGATTGCCGACGACATAATCAGTGTTTGGAGAAAGTAGCTTGATGGGACTGGTTGAGAAGTAGCTAGGGAGGATTTGTTAGTGGGTGTAGGTGGCAGCTCGGACGCTCCTTTATACCGTTCTGTGGATTTATGGCGGTGCAGAAAGGACGCTCAATCGGACAAATGCGCCACATTCCGCCGCCCAAATATGTCGGAGGAGTAGATATTACCAAGCTCATCTGAAATGTGAACACAGACGTGAAACGAGCACTTGACCAGCAAGCACCGCTCATCTTGTGATCCACTGGGGTAAGTCATCCATTGTATTCCCGACCGGTGCAGATGAGGCCGCGTATGTACACTTGCGATGGTAAGAATGGCGAAATAACGGTGCTTCATGCCCTCATACGTGCTTGGCAATGACGGTCAAAGTAGAACAGATGTCGTCGCATTGCAATTCAAATACGGACATCATCGGTGAGGTCCAGGCCGTTTCAAATTCATTGTGTGCGGAGATTAACTCCTTAGACTGTTATGTGTCAGGACGCCGTGCAGATGAGGTAAACTGACTGTCCGATCAACCCAACTAGTTCAAGACAAGAAATAGCTCCGGTAATCCCAAGATAGTATTCATTGAGACAGGAGCCACGGAGTAAGACAAAAGACAGCTGGGCCAGAAATAAGTAACCGCAGTGGCCTGTAAGGACCCGATGGCCGTCCCTCACAATGAAAGAAAGGGACAGGCGCACATTTGGACGGTCGTACGGAAGGACATTCAGGGAACAATGGCGCCGTCGACAGTCTCCGTGAAGTCATGTTGGAGCATTACGTTACTTACGCCGCGTCCATGTAAACGCCGTTATGGGAATAGAACGTACTTGTGGGTGAAAGCAACTTCGGACTGTGTTAGTCCCCGCCGTGTTGATCGGTCCCAGACTAAACTGCGATGCAACGTAAGAAATCGAATAGCCCCGAGACCGCACGAAATGCATAGAGAATGATGACTAATATTTTGACTAAAGTAACAGGGATCAATGATGTCTGAGGACGCACTGGGCTGGCATTATCGAATTGCCAATGATCCGCGCAAGTCGAATAGTTTCAATCAGAGGCCATCCATACTCCCCAGGCTGTATCTGCCCCTATATTGCTGAAGCAAGCCGTAGAAGTAAAGATATCGGAGGTTCATATTCTGTGATGTCCGTCTTCAAGCGTTTTCACCGCTGGGTGCCAAAGCAAAGACGGAAATAGGCAGACTCAAATTGCAAGCTGCTTAGCTCTTGTAGCGCTGAGCCGATCCCACGAAGAGCAACAGAGCCATAGTACCGTATGAAATAGCGTCGCGGGATTATCTAGCTGGTGAAGAGTCTGAGAGAACAAGTCACGAATGATACCTCTAACAGATGGCTCAGTTGATCGCTTGAAGCGGCCCGAGGTCCGAGAAAGGTTTGCTTATAAACACTCTCACGTGATATAAATCACATCCCTCTTCAAGTTCGATTCGAAGTCCGAGCCTTTTAAAAAACCGTTTATTTTTGCTTTCCACGATCTTGCATATAAAACACAGGCATTTTCTCTTCTCAATTTCTGCTTCATATTAACAACCTTTGGTCTAGAGCATCTTGTTGAAGTTCGAGCTCGATGCCGAAGTCGGACGTCGGAGTTTAAAACATTTCAGAGCTGTATGCGCGCTCGGTTTCCCTCGCGCGATTATCTTCTGGTTACAAGATATTCAAGTTGGAGTAAGGAAAGCATTTGCACGCGCCGCAAATTTCTGAAAACCAACACATCCGACTTACACTTCTACTCAAGAGTGATTAAATATCAGAACCCGTAAGCCCGGGACTGTCTCAGGGAAGTCGGTATGCGTCCTTATTTAACGACCCTCCGATATGATGAAATACATAATGCCTATTAAGGTACGTTTATTCCGTAAAACCCGACCACTGCATAGGACGCAAAGCCGATGTTGTACTCTCAGAGGCTAAACCTGCCTGCGAGAGGCCGCAAATTAATTGCTATCGGCGGCTACATTATGCAGAAACAAGTGGCATCCCCTTCGATTTGAGCTCATCCTATGTAGAAACGGAATGGTCCATAACTTCGAGTGGATGGGCCCCAAGCCATGGTCACCTGATTTATCCTGAAGACCAGGGAACATCCGAACTGGCGTCTCGTAAAGAGCCGAAGGGCCGTCTCGAAAGACGGAAACTATTACACAGTACATGACATACATCCGGTCATAAATAAATTTCGACAATAAGTCGTGACTCGAGAACAGAAAATACCGCCCGATACTTGGTTACTCAATATACAAACAATGAGCCCTCCCATGCGGCCGAATAGGGAGTCCATTCGAGTTCCGTACTGATGGGTGGACAGGTGGTGATACGCACATCACACCCGGAATCAAACTGCCTCCCCTTTCCGTACACTGCCTGCCGCGGATGGCATTCTTTCGAGGCCCTAAAATAAAATCGAGTTAGAACCTATTGGACAGTCCCATCGGTGGTAGAATTCACCTCGTCATCCGCCACGGTATCCGTATCAATTCTTATATCCACAATGTGAGGAGGGCGGGAGGGCTGCCCAGACGAGGGCGAAGGTTAGTATAATGTCTAGCCCATTAGGATAGTTTCAAACCTTGTGCATGCCTGACGATATCTGAGAAGGGTAACCGCGCCGACTATTCGCTGTTGAATTCATACTGTATTCGTTCGATCTCTCGGGCGATGAACGATGATAGTCGCGTGAGTTCAGCCTAGATTTAAAAAAAAATCTGGATTAACTGTGTTCAGCAAAGTAGGAGTGGGAAACATGACGCACGAAGCTAGCAAACAGTTCATGTACACTGTATTGGTGAGAGTGTAAGAAAAGGAGAATAACGTGCCAAATATCAGGGGTATACGTACACTCAGGGACGATGAAGAGGAAGAATACGTAAACGGTCGTATTGGGAGCCACAAAGACGGTGATTAGCGCAGCGAGCCCGCACAATCCAGTGATTAGACCTGTGTTGAAGATGTAAATGATCAGACGTCGGTAAGTTGTATCCGTGCGTTTGAATCCGGAACGGGTGGTGTGCAGGAGGAAGACGAGCACAGCGGCGACGACCATATTCGTGACCATGAGTAGTACAATTGCAGCATGCTCGGCGCCCACACCGCTCGTG